>JAOVVF010000044.1:23885937-23904782 GCA_028565595.1 Duopalatinus emarginatus
ATATATTGGTGTGTATTTGCTAGCTCTTCCAAGTGTATCCTGCTATGAACTTCATCCAAAGACATTTTTACAGCCCACAAGTATCAACACTTCCTTTGTGTTATTCTGCTTCTCAGCCTGTTGGGACCAAAGATTACTTAACCAAACAGACAATCACCAAACACAGCAGTGGCTCATTGTGCAAGGATGCCACACATCTTCCTTTCTGTTTGCAGACACTGTGAGTCTAGTCATTCACATCGTCAAGGCTGAGGGAGAGAAAGCTAAAAAGTAAGCATCCTCTTTGTGGTGTCATGGGAGCTGAATGAAGTCCAGCAGCCTGCCGTGAAGGCCTCCTTCAGTTTAATGCAGGAATTCATCCCCTTTCATTCTCAACCATGAGTAGTGTTTTATTACACCAGTTATCCAGACTGAAGGACCCTGGGGGATGGCCTGCCAACTTGCCTGTGTTTTTTTTAAATAGTTTTAGCCATTTCTGTGGGGCATGACAAATTAACACGCGGGTTGTGTGGCCGTCCATTTCTTTGAAACAGCAAGTTGCTTCCTGGCCTGGCAGACATGAAGTTTTGGCAACGTTAAGCAGTAGACAATGGACAGAATTGCAGCTTGACCAGATTTATCGTGGACAAAGTACCGTTCTGCAATACAGACGCCTTCAATCAGCATCCGCCATCCCTAGAAGTAGAATTTTTCCACATTTCCTCATGAATTGACCAAGTAGGAGCGATCACATCTTACTGGGATGGAGTAAAATCAAGCTATCACCGTGGGAATTCCTGGTCATGCTTTTATGGTGTACTGGTTCAGTGAACAACTAACTGCAGCACTGTGTCCTTTTCTATAGACTTGACTCAAGTTAAACTTGGTTAATGATTTGCATCTAAAATGCGAAAGTTATATTCGCATATGTTGGGATTTACTGAAATAGGTAAATACACAGTGGAGGCTGTTAATTATACAGTAATACTCTTGGGGCAGCCATGGGCTTGTGGTTGAGGAACCAACCCTGTGACCAGAAGGTTGCCATTTTGATCCTTGGAACCAACAAGACATGACTAAGGTGTTTTGGAGCAAGGCACCTAACTTCCAACTGCTCCCCGGGTGCCGTGGATAGGGTTGCCCACCATTCCGGGCATATGTGCACACTTCTCACACAAGTCAGATGTTAATCTAGATTTTCCCCATGAAAAGAATATCTCAATTAAATAAAACTAATATTACTTATTTAATTAAAGCCATGGGTGTTGTTGATTTAAATAGCCCAAACTTGCAATGAGGTTTGCACATCAAATTTTAAATGATGATTCAGCACTACCTTTCAGACAGCTGTTCCTTTGCTCTTTTTAGCATGTGCGGTTTAATATATCTGCCTGAGGCTACTGTACACACAGTATGGAATATAATTAACTCAACTCAGTTCCTTCTCACGTCTATCACTGAGATGACTGTAATAGATACGGTTTATTTTCTGTCTTGCCCGTTTTTATCCTGGCCTCGGTACTCCTGTCGCTCTTACTCATTTGTGTCATCAGGGGATTCAAGTTGATGGTATAAATACCTGCAGTTCCATCTGCTGTCTGTTCTAAATCCTTCTAGACTGAGCCAGATGGTGACTTGACCTACTAACAGTCTTTATTTATGTTTGTTTGGCTTAGAGTGTGAGGTAAGGATCCTGATATTTCGTGATACACACACACACACACACACACACACACACACACACATACATACATACATTTATATGTATATATATATATATGTGTGTGTGTGTGTGTGTGTGTGTGTGTGTATATACACATATGGTAGATATACTTTGTACAGTATTGGGTTTGTTTAGCTGGCATTCCTTGGGGCCCCTAGTATGTCTACAAATGTATCTGACAGGTGAATGCTATGTGTGCGGAAATTCTGATGGGTCTGTCCTCTTCTAACAGTACAAATCACTGTCACACTTCTGCAGACTCCAAATTATGGTTAAAGGAACACTCATCTAAGTTTGGGGTTTTGTCATTCCCCCCTAAGTCACCAGATCTCAACATTATCTGGGATGCCATGCAACACGCTGTGGAACACAGAAATCCTACACCTCAAAATACAGCAGAACGTTACAACATTCTGCAGGAAGTATGGTGTTCATTGCCTTCAAAATATTTCCAGAGGCTGGTGGAGTTCATTCCCTGTGGGGGACCTACCAAGTAATAGACTGGTGTACCAGTAACGTCAGTGCATAGCTTTAGGCGTACAATGACACAAATGTCACTGCTGTCTTTTCACAAGGGCAAAGTGAAAATCAGAAACCAACATTGATGAACGGCCTGACACTGATGCAAACTGTGCAGATATTATGCAGCTTTATATTGGACTATGTGGACAGTCCTGACAACAGATTTCAATATACATGTGACCTAGAAAATAAAAGACAAAAAAGTAGAAGCAAAAAGTGAAAAACAACAGCTTATGGCAGTGGTACAGCAGTGTTATAACCATTGCCACCCTACACATCAGTAATAAATCATATGTTTTAGCTTGTTATTGTTGTTTTGTTTTGTCATGCAGTTAAGCTGTTAGTGTAAGGTGTACATGCTGGCTGCCTGGTGAGGCCAAGCTACACAACCCATACTAATGAGTTTTGCAAGATCTGCATTTTAAAAGGAGGACCTGTTGTGTGTTAGTTTTATCAAAAAGTGAGTTGACAAAGGTACTTCTTGAAGCGCGTCCATTTGACGTTATTTCAAACGTAAAAGCTGCATGAACTTTCAGTGTTTATCAGTCTAGTTAGTGTTACAGTGTATTTAAAGCTCACTTGTGGCTTGCCATTAGTTTACTCAGTTCCTAAGATATATTAACAAAGGCAACAGTCTCACAAGTGAAAGTGGGAGGTGTGTGAAGGGACTTGGGTGAACTCATCATTGGTAACCAGTTCTGTTGTGAGCAACTGAATGAAAAGCTTTATGGAGAGCACTCGTTGCATTTGAATGAGAAACATCACATGGGCTTGTGCTGCCTAATGGGAATCCACAGCTGTTTTCTTTGGAAACACTGGAACTGAACAGGTTGTGAAGGATTACATCGTTGTTTTGAGAAGACCTTGATGACTGACCAGATAGCCTTTTCCTTCTGTAACATGTAAGGCTAGTTAGCTGGCTGTCTTAGCCTGGCCAGGCGAGATACAATTCAATAAAGTGGGTCTATCTTCAGACGTGTAAGTAGTGACACAATGATGGCACTTAGTACTTATTCTATTGCACATATTTCTCTGGAATGATGACAATAAACTCATCGGAATCCGAATCCCAGAATACAGCCGCAACGGAGCCTTGATGAGATGATTACAGCTGGGCCATTTCTGGTCCAAATTGTAAATCATTGGCTTTATAGTGGCCATTCTTTTGCTCAGATTAAATGTGCCTGTAAGCATTGGCTCAATTTGGGCCCACAATACCATTGCCATTTTTGTATTTGGCCCTTATATGACTAAAACTCTACCATTTGTTGTGGAAAATTTGGTTTGGCCTATCCAAAGTTGAAATGGACAATCAAAATATCTGTGGTTTTGTCACAGAATGTTAATTTCTAAATAATAATAATAATAATAATAATAATAATAACAATAATAATAATATTGTCACACCCTTGCTGCGAACCCTTCACCTTCTTCCTGTACCTTCTACTCTGACGCTGGCCTACAAAGCCAAAAACGGCTCCTTCCTACCTGATGGCAATGGTTAATGCCAGCTGTGCACTTAGAGCCCTTCATGCTACGAGTAGGGCCCGACTTGACCCGTCATCATCCAAGACACCTGGAAGACAAACATCTGGACTTTTCTGAGGTGGTGGAATGAACTTCCCCAAGATGTCCGTACTTGCTGTCTTTAAACGCCGGCTAAAAACTCATCTGTTCTGCCAGCAGTTCTTCGCGCAGTGACTATTGTTTGCAAATTGTATTTGTCTTGTTCTTTTTCAGCTTGTCCCTAGATACTATTGTACTTATTGCCTTGTTCTCTCTTCAGTTTGTCTATAGTGTAAGAAAGTTTGTGGACTTTGGAAAGTTTTATAATTGATCCTACATGGCTGTCTGCAGTAGCTTTGGATACTCCAAGCAATTATAAGTTACTCTGGAGAAGGGCCTTTGTTAAATGCTGTAAATTTTATTTAAAACATATTACATTCAGTAGATCCCAACCACTGGAAGTAATTTAATAATGCATGTACACTCACCAACCATGAATGTTAATAGTATATGTACACCTACTTGTGCATTCATGCAATTATCTAATCAGCAAATCATGTGGCAGCAGCACAGTGCATAAAATCATGTAGCTGCAGGTTGAGAGCTTCAGTTAATGTTCACTGCATCAGGGAAAACTGTGATTTTTTGACATTGACTATGGCATAGTTTTTGGTTCAGGATGCTACAACAGTAGAAAACCATCAGTTCCCATTGTGTCTGCCAAGAACATGAATCTGAGGCTACAGTGAATACAGTCCCACCTAAACTGGACAGCTAACGATTGGAAATGGATTTTCCAATCTTACCGATTTCCCAATTTGTCTTATTCACTAGAGAAAACTGACAACAAAAAATTACGAACACTTCCCCTCTAGAATCAGAGCTGTATCACTGTGAAAATTCATCACCTGGAATACAGGGTTATATCAAAAGCATGTGACAGGAATTCTGTTATATGATCAGATTTCTCTTCTTTCATTCTCAAAGTTAAAAGACGTTAGTCTAGGAACAACAGATCCCACATCAGCATTCCTGCCCAGTTGCTTTCTGAATCTCAGGGCAGAGTTTCAAAGGCGCTTTTTTGAACGTAAATCCCCCTTTGAAATTTTAAGTGCTCTCATTTGAGAGCTGGCTTCCATCAGGGGTTGGCACCGAGGACTATAATCAACTCCCTGCCAGGAGAGATGCATCTCTTCTCTTATAAAGATGCCATCAGCATGGTGAACGTGAGCTTCCTCAGGTATGCTTTAATGACCCGAGACTGCTGGTCAGCGCAACATTGCGTACATTCTTAAGCCGAGTTGATATTTAATGGGATTTTCTTTTGTAAACCTGCACTAATGGGTGTTTTTTTGTTTTTGTTTTTTTGTTACTGGTGAGAAATGTGCATACTTGCTTATTTTATGCTGTCACTTTGTTAGCTTGCATTACTCCTCTGTATAGTTCTTTGTATATTGCATTATTCAGAGAGGGCTTTATAGGACTTCTCTGATTTTCAGGATCATTAAAAACCCTCGTTTTTAATGTCAAACAAAAGACGGTTTAAATTTCTGTCGCTGAAGAAAAAAAATGATGGCATAATTCAAGCTTTTAATAATCTGTATGGTTTATATGCAGCTGCTTTATTGGTCTTTTTCCTCCAAAGACAGGTCTGACTGCTCTGTGGGGATAAACAGGGACTACTGCAGGATTAAAAGATCTTAACCAGTCATCACAAGCAGCTTAATGTTGACAGAATGGCATAACATCAGGAATATACAAAGCAATTCATTTACACACACTCACACATTTTAAACCAACGTCTTGGTTTAAATGGTTGCGCTACCTTCTAAAAACAGACATTTGCTTACTCAGGGATTTGTCCTCCTATTCATTTTTGTATCACATTTAAAATACACTGGGTAATGCCAGTATGTGGACACGAGTTCAAACCAGACAAAAGCACTGAAACGGAGCCATTAGAATGCAAAGCTTAATTAGTGCATGGTGTGAAGGTCCAGTGATGCAGAGATCCAACAGGAAGCCTGTGCTGCCCAGCGTCCCACACACCACAGACATGGAACAGACTGAAACCTGAGGCTAAAAATGACACTTTAACTACAGGCTGTCCTGCCACAAAAAGCACTGACGATAGCACTCGCCACTGCGGTGCTGCCATGCCAGCACTTGTGGATGGAAGGTTAGGGAGACACTGCAGTTGCGCATTCAGGGATTATATAGATGCGTTAGAGATTGGCAGGCCGAAGCCATGCAGCAAGAGTCTGTTATTTTTACACAGTTACAGATTTGAGTGAGGAAAGTGTGCATGGTGTTTAAAAAGCGTACGCAGATGTAAAGCAGCTGGAGAGAGTGTGTGAAGCCAAAAGCCTTTTCAACATGTGTAGGCAGGGCAATGGATTTAAAGACAAAAGAAGTGTTCTGAGTACATCTGGTCATTCGCAGACGACAGAAATATGTAAGATGATGATTTTACACATGCTGGGTTAGAGATGCATGAGCCAGTGTGTTTTAATATACGCAAAACAGTCCGTTGAGCATCGTGTCAGAGAGCATATAAACATCAGTCATACTGTTCATTATCATACTGTTTGTCATACTGTGTGTTATGTTATAAAATCATGTCTGTCAACACTATTATAATAGGGATATTAGCGACGACAAAAAACTTAGAGTGAGTAATAATGAGTCAGTGTCTGTATGAAGCAGGATTGTTCATTTAAATGACAAAATTCACGTGTTTTGGTCTGTGGTATAAAAATAGGTCTTTGTCCCAAATTGCTTTCTAACACCAATATGTGAGAACTGGAATATGTGCAATATAGTTTAGAGTAGATATTAGATAGAGTTTATTGACTAGAACAAGCAATTCGAAAAAAATCCACAAACGCTGGCATGTGGTTGGTGTGGTACAGGGGTAACATCATTGGCTTCCATGTGAGAGACCTGGGTTTGATTCCCGGTCTGGGCAGCCAGTCTGTGCTACACCAATAAGGGTCCTTGGGCAAGACTTCTAACACTATGTTGGCCTACCTGTAATACCAATAACCTTGTAAGTCGCTCTGGATAAGAGTGTCTGCTAAATGCCTTAAATGTAAAACTGAATTAACAGAAAAAGGCAAGAAAAAAAACAGGAACACTGGGAAACTGTATTAAAATAATAATAATAATAATAATAATAATAATAAAAACCAGACATAAACATTGTAACAAGGTCAAGACACTGAACATATAGTAAGCGTGTGCTGTATGTGGTTCTATACTGTGGGTAGTTACATCTGTGATTGAGTCCAGACGTGTGTAATCAGCATTCTGGTGAACACTAGTTTGTCTTTCGGCTTCACAGAGATGCTGCATTAGTCACATTACATTTATTTCAAATAATTATATCATGCTCTCACTATTAATTAAGGTAATAATGAACAAATATGTTCTGCAAAACCAACACCATTTCTCTGTATCAGGTCAGTTATAGCACTGACAATGTTTCTTATACAGGAGATATCTGAAAACTATTGACTCATTGAGTCATAAATCAGACCAAACATGAGTGAAGTATGTCAGGGTGACTGAAAGGGACAGGATGTGAGACTTGAACAGATTCACTTCTGTTAGCTGATTTTATCTAGGTGACCTTTGACCCGTGAATTAAGGAGCCATTGGAAGACAAGTGGGTGAGGGAAAAAATGGAGGAGCTGATTATTATGAAGAAACAGTTACGTCTGACTTTTTTTTACTGTTACTTGGCAAAAAAAAAAATCACATCCAGTAAAAAACACTGAAGTTTTTATGAAAAACATTACACTTAATTTTCCTGGTAGCAGTATTAGCACTTTGTTCCCCCAATTCATATCTAGCTGTAATTCTGTGGACTTGAGTCTTAGTTTTAACCTTTCTATCATTTCTCTGATACCTTCAGATCATTGTGTTAAGTTACGAATAACAGCAGTAAAAAAAAAAAAAAAAAAAAAAGGTTCTGAACCATTCCATTCAGCTGTGGTTTTATTTTCACATTTGCAAGTGTGAGGTTTGTGCTGGATGATGTACAATGGCATGAGTATTCCGAACAGGGGGTTCCTCTGTTCAACATGGGATCCACGGGAACCTCCTAGCCTTCAACACCAGTCTGATCAAAGCCATGGTGCCACAGTTTCCATTGTATAGCCACTGAATGGAGTGGAGAAAAATATCACCTGAGCCTGTATTCGCTCCAGAGGAGCTCCTGGGACGTGGCTCATTCCTCTGCCTCTATCCCCACTCTGCCCGGGGAACAATCGGCCTCTGATTAAGCACGTCAGGGGTCACAGGTCGTGCTGTTTGAAGATGGTTGCCGTGATATGGACCATGCTTCTGAGGGCAAATACATTAGCCTATTTTTCCTTATTTGTGCTCATGGCTCATCAGATGAGGACCAGATGCTGGGAGATGGTGTTGATTAGAGATTTCTTTCGTGTCTATCTCAATGTTTGGCAGGCTGCTGAGACATTTGAAGTGTTTTATCGGTTCGCATGATGGCTGTTGTGACTGAGTGCTTTAAATGCAAAGGTTAAAGTCATGTTTGGTTATTTGGCTGGATTTCACCAGTGATCTGATTACGTTTTCTGAAGGCCACAAGGAGTACATGTCAGTTGGAAAGCAGAAACCTACTTGAATTATCATCAAACGGACTCAGACTTGGGAAGCACTTTGGCCCTGTCTTTGGAACAGCATTGCTGAGACGATGGAAAATGGGTTTTTGTAATAAAAAGCACTTGTGGAAAGATAAACGGATGTCAGTCATTCACATTTCATGCAGCGTTTTTTTTAGTGGCTCATTGCTTTTATAATCACAGTGATCGTCTGTTTATATTGCATAATTACATAGCTACTCACTGTTTTGCTGGGCGGGTCATAATGCCAGGTCAAATTCAGTCGAATTCATCAATCCATCCTTTCATCTGTCCATTCATTTATTCATTTACTCATTCATTCAACCATTCATCTATCTGTCCATCCATTATTTAATATATTCATTCATATACCCACCCACCCATCTATTCATCCACCCATCCATTCATCACCAATTCATCCATCCATCTATTCAGCCATGCATTTATTTATTTACCCATTTATCTATCCATTAATTTATTCATTCAATTATTCACCCATCTATGTATTCACTCCTCCATAAATCCATTAATTCGTCTATACCTCCATCCGTCCTTCCGTTCATCCATCCATCCATCCATCCATCCATCCATCCATCCATCCATCCATCCATTCATTCATTCATCCATTCATCCATTCATCTTCAGTAACTGCTTTATCTTAGTCAGGTCTGCAGCGTATCTAGGGCCCTGTATATGGCACCAGTTCATCAGTGGGCACCATGCACACACACATTCACACACTTATTCATGATACAAGCAGTTTAGTAAAACGTTTTGGAATTCTTGTAGCTAAATGTATGATGATGATGATGATAATGATGATGATGATTTTTATTATTATTGTCATTTTAAAACCCTAGTGTATGCAAGCTTTAGGTGTTTTTGTTTTTGACTGCACACTGTCAAGTTACTGTTTGCTTTTAGGGTTAAAATATGAATCCCCTTTTATATGTATATACATATTTAATTCGATCGTAGACAATCATGGATAACTACAGCATGTTTAAATAATGTATTGTAATGTTTCCTGTGTTTCAGATGTCTAGGTAAAGCGATCGCTCAGCCATCAATTGGTATTTCTAAACAAATGCATCTTCCTCGTAGCTCAGCCACGTTGTTTGTTTTACTCATTAGCTAGACGCCCTCTCCTCTTCCGCCTTCCTCCGGCTTCAATAATATGCAAATCATATGTTTTCGCTCACAGATGGCCACTGTTCTCAAGCCAAAAACAGCTCCCATCACACAGACCTAATAAATTGCAGTTTACTCTGGCCTGCCCAGGCAGCCTCCTTTGTTTTTAATCATGTAATATTTGGAGGGTGTAGAGGTTGAGCAGTCGGCACTGTAAATCCCATGGCTTTCTGAAAAACTGTCCCCCCCTCCAAGGCCTTTTATGGATTCCAGCTGCATTCACGGACTATATGGTGCAACCATGGCTTAACTCTACAATCACGCGAATTTCAGAATGAGAGAGAAGGAAGTAGTTTGGATGGAAAGTGCTGAAGTACTTAAGCATTAAAATTTCTGCATTTTCGTTGCAGCTGGGTTGGCAAAGTTATGAAGGCCAAGTTTAAGTCAATTCAAAGAGGAATTAATCCTGCCTTTGGATGAATGAGGATTTTTTTTCCCCATGCGACCTCCTTAAGTGTGGCCAGTGATAACAGAAGGCATTCATTTCTTCACGTCAGAAGGATGTGTGTTGAAGCGGACGGCAGATAGCTAGGTGCTCTTGATGCTGTGAACCTTTTCTGAGGGCACTCAGGCATGAAACGTGCTACGAATCAGCACAATTACAACCTACCCTGAGCCTTTGATTTAGCAGCTGGCTAAAAACACCTACACTTAAGAGAGCTGAACCTGTAGGTTTGCCCAGGAAGGTGGGGCGGGTATCAATCAAGCGCTTAAAGCTTCTCAGAACAGAGCCGTGGCATTTGGCTCAAACGGTGGCCTGCCATATCGATGATAGACGGGATTTCAACATGGATCACATCAAATATCTACCTTAAGACCTTCTGCTATTTAAGTATTACAGTCTGTGAGGACAAGTATAGTCTCCCTCATGCCTCGTTTCCATTTTTTTTTCAACACAGGCCAGCTGACTAATATCGCATTCTTCCTGACTGCTGCTATTCACATAGTGGCACCCTATAATTATAGGACTACAGCAACTACTTAATCCCAAATAAAAACCTGTTCAACAGATATGAAGCCCCGGTTTAGCCCGTATGAGGTGCCATGAATGGCAGTGCAGGAGTTAGGCTTTGTGCTTGCAGGTCGACATGGTGCCGTGATTAAATTTAACCATTAGCAGGTGTGCTGAAGGGCCAACAGCGCAAGAGACACAAGGTCAGAAGGAGGACGGGGGCCAACAGGGCGGGGTGACAGGCAGCGTGTCTATAGAAGACATCAAACGAAAAGAATGGTGTGTTTGAGTAAACATGGAAACACAGACAGAGCTGCAGTGAGTTCATATATATTTCTGAAAAGGGGTTCCATGAGAAACATAGACGTGAGGTCTGTTCTCCAGGTCATGTTTTTAATTCGAATTTCTAAATATGCAGCTTATGGAAGAATTTTCGGGTGGTGCACAGGCTCCTTCACAGGACGCTGTTTAAACAACTGGATGTTAAACATGACGTTCAAACCCAAGAAAGACCTGAAACAGCTGCACATAATGATATCAACCAATATTGTAATGTATTTATTTGCACAGGAACTTACCAGGAAACAATACCATCAACCACAGAATGCACAGTGTTTACTCAGAGCTAGGAACAGTGTGTGTGTGAGTGTGTGAGAGAGAGAAAGAGGTTGCAGGTAGAGCAGTAAGGCCTGCCACTGCTGGGAGTCGCTCAGTGGTTATGTAACACACACACGCACACACACACACAGAGGGTCCTGGCTGAATATTGTGATAACCTCACACAGTTACCCCTCTCCTTCTCTTCTTTTCTGTCTCTTGAAAACAGATCAGTTCTTTCCTCCCTGGCGCTGCAGGAGTGAGACAGGGTCTTTACCTTCCAGAGCGCCAAAGCAAACTTGAGTCTGTCTCAGTGTCTGGCGAGGGCTCGCTCCAGTCGTTCATTCTTCAACAGGATTTTATTTAATAACGGGGCCGTGCGACGGAACGTCAATACCCAGTCGAAGACGTTTCGCCGTTTCCTAAAACATAAATCCTTTCGACACGTGCATACACTGAGGTTGTTTATTGACTTGACCTCCTGCTGAGGGCCGGTTTCCAGTTTTGCACGCTTGGAATGATTACTACTCACTGAAAGGAGAGGACAAAAAACTTCAACCGAGTTGTTAATTAACACAAGCGTTCAAAGCTCTAGGCAGAACACTGGTTAACTATTGTACAGTGCCACCGAATCGACCGAAACTGTATTTAATATCACCAAGTTTCATTCTTCACCTGGTCTCTTCACGTTCTCCTCTGGCCACATGCCATCTTTGCACTCTGCCACCTAAAGGCAAAGTGCAGGATTGATACCAACTGCTGGTGATCTCTACATCTCTTCTGTATCCGTCTCAGACTCAGTTTTGACTGATTTATTTATCAGCATGTGAACAGGCTGCAGCAGAACTCTTCCTCGCTAAACCATAAATCAGCATATCACCTCTGACATGCCTTTCTACCCACCATACAGATCTCTATCCACATTCATAGAGACATCTATGAACAAAAAAACATGTTATACTAGGAGACATAGGCAGGTAATAAATCATGTTGAGCTCAAATGCATCAAAGTCCAAACGGCCTTTATGAAGGCTGAGTCATGAAAAAAAGTACAATCTGGAAGAAATACATGTGATTGAACGTGATGTGAAAGTTCTGTTGCCTCAAACGGACGTTGAAGAGAGTCAGGATGCTTTGCCAGCCCTGGCGTAAGCCCTGAGCTCCTTTTTCTTTTCTCTTTTCATATTTTATCATCCTGGCATGCATTCTTTTTCAGATTTTTATTTCTTTATTTATTTTGATAGATGGCTCATCTTTTTGTCTATTGTTGCCTTTTTTGGGGAAAGATGAGCACTTGCCACTATTTGTCATTTCAAAAGACAACCTATTGCGCTCTTATTACAGCTTCTCATATTACCATGCTGCAGAGGAGAGATAAGGTCACGTAGCAGTGTTTGAGCAGACGTGCGCTATTTATTTCAGAGATGTAGGATGTACTCTGCACGTGTATAACACCTCCTAACACAAACAGAACTGCTCAGTTATTGACTATGTACAGATTCGACTGTCAGTAACCCTGGACCAAAGGTGACTGTGATCCCACTGTGACACACCAGCTGAATGTGTTAGATGTGGGCCAGATGCCTCATTCCAGAATCCGGTGTTTGTTGCGGCCCGGCAGTAAAACAGAACCGCATGATTGTAACCCTGTCTCTCCTCACGTTTGGCACTTTTATGAGGTCAAATTCTGCCTCCAAGACTGAAATAATAGCGAGCAGATTGAGCTGATGGGGTGCGAGGTTAGAGAGTTGTGTCTTTTAGATACTGCGGAGATACAGCTAAAACCCAGCAGTCTATGTGGACAGTGTGAACGATCTGTCTACTTGTTTGGAATATATGCAGGGAGGAATACTTTGTTTGTCTGTAATAGAACAGTGCAAAATATTTGTGCTATGTGCACAGCTTTACTACTGTTTTATTTGTTCATTTTGATATTGGTGGCTTCCCCCCTTCTAAGGCATGGGACAGGAGGACACCAGCACCAGCAAAGCGCAGCAACGTGAATTAGCATTGATTCCACAAGTGAACAGAGGATGTCTGGAGGGATGTTGAGCATTGCCGTCGGGATATCCGTCCACAGCTCTGTGGTATTTCAAGGTTCGGGATCTTGTGATCGGCAAGCTGGTTATGATCAATGACATGTTTATGCAGACAGGGCAGATTTTCATGAAACTTGTTTGAAGGGTTTAGCAAGGGGTAAGAAAGAACCTATTCATTTTTGGAGCTGATCCAAGTCATGGGATGGATTCACGTATATACACATGAACTGTATTTGTCGCACAGGCACAAACTCGTCATGCTGAATGGTGTGCTGCCACGACACATATTGAGCAACTCCTACCAGTTTCCAGCAGTGGCTAGAATAGCGATCTTGAAGTAACAGCTACAAATCTGTTGCATAGCACAGACACTAGAAACTCTTTCTAAATATACTAAATAAATGTCTCCTCACTGAAATGTTCACCATATTAGCATTTGAGACACTGTGTATGTTGTTCCACATTACACATTCCAACTACATTAGAAAAAGAATTGGATTAATAGAAACCTGTGTGCTTATTAAATATGTAAACTAGCTTAAGTGGATTAGACATGAGAATGCTCCATTTTAGCGAGATGTGTTTGGAAGGTGACATCCTGAGTGACAGGTAGTGTTGTCTCACTTTATGCAAATGTAAGACAGACCATCATTTTTTCAGTAGCTTTATGTGGCTATGGATTTTATCCCCTTACATGTAAAGCCAAACCAGACAGTGATGGAAGATGAGACGACACTTTTAATGATGGCCTTGTGGGAGTGTCAGTGAACGGATGAGCGATTTGACTTTTCTACTTTTTTTTTCTACTGGCACAAACAGTGCATACGTTGCTGTACTTCCATGTTGATGGAGATCCAGTTTATGATCTCTGGCTACAGTTTTAATTTTGACAAGCTGTTATCATTTCCATGGTATGTTCTTCCCAGCTCTCTTCACTACATTACCTTGTTGCCATGTGTGATAGTCATACATTGGTGGACTTTTCTGTGTGCATTATGACTGAAGAGCAGAGTTTGGTGTTATGATGAAGTCATATAATTACCATGAGAACTTTGTTGCTATGCATATTTCTGAACATAATAAAAATATTATCTGTACTCAACCAACTGCATGCTTCATATAAACAGAAGCAGAAGAAAAAGACCTAATGAAATAGTTTGGCTGAATGTTAAAGGGGATATATTGTAATTATAATCATATAATTGTATTTTTCAGTTTATGTGTACATTATTTTTTGAATCTGGAGAGTCTGCTAACCCTCAAACTGTGAACTAAAACAACCCGGTCAGTTTTGTGTTGGCTGCCTAGATAAGAAAACATGGAATTCAACAGGCTCTTCAGATTTGCTCCCCTCTCTAAGTCACATAGGTCATCACTGGAATAATAACACCCCTTCACCTGAGTATCGACACCAACTGTGTAAGTATCTCCACTCACAGCTTGAGAATCACATTTGTGAATGGGTGGCATTTTTTTTTTGTTTGTTTATTTATGGTAAGACACAGATACTCCAGCATTAAGTCAGAGTTAAGGAAAATGTAGTTCTATAGATTGTACACAACAAAACACATTACTACATCAGTTCCCAGCCTCAGAGGACTGTAAGTGTGTTCTAAAATTTTTAGGTCTGACTGTTTTACAACCTGGGTCAGTACAGCACTGGGTATGACAGGAATAAAAAACAATTACTTATACGATTTGTGTACTTTGAGTCTTCTATCAGCAACCAAACATTAATGCAACTCTTCACTAATGCACACTGTAACCAAATCTAAAGGCAACTAAATGTTAGAGTGTGTGTTGTCTTTTTTCTGCCTGGCATGATAGTTAACACCAGCTGACTATATTTATTAGATATGCAATCAGTGAAGCACTGTGTTGTGGAAGCTTGCTGAATTGGTTGGTCCATGCAAGTGCAGGGTTGTGAAGTTCCAGAGTGTGTTTCAATATGTTTTTGTTTTTGCTATTCATATGTTTCCAAGTTCCAGGCCTTTGTTTTTGTCCTTGTCCTTGTCAAGTTCATGCCCAGTGTCTAGTGTTTTGGATTTTATTTTGTGTTTGTACCCAGTCAGACAGTCAGTCATTTGCCCATTAGGGTCATGGTTTGTCCAAAGCCCACCTGGAATCATTGGGCACAGGGATCTGGGGTTGTGGGTTTGGTCCTCGCTCTGGTCTTGATCTGGACACATTCGGCATACACTTGACAAGTTCTTAGCAAACACAAAAAACTAGAAACATAGGAATATACCGCAGTCTTATAAACAAAGGACCTTAAACTCCAGGCAGGTGCAAACAATCAAAGCAGTGAACAGTCTGTTGTACATTATGTGACCTGCTGGGGCTGCTGGGTGTTGTAGTCCTGACAGTGAAAATGTTGGCCATATGGAAGCTTTTGTAATGGAAGACAATGACTATTATATAGCACCTGAGGAGAAAGACCGCCTCTCCTCACTGTGAAATAAAATGGCCTACCATGATGAGTGACAGTTTGCATACAATAAAATAAGAAAGTGTAAAGCAGAGTGGAACTGAACAGTAATGCAATGGTAATGTCTGGTCATTTTTATATATGTTATAAGAAGTTATGAAAGTGTGTGTTAATTCCCTGACTTGGCAGTTCAAGCTGTGTGTTCGCTAGAAGATGTCTGGCTGGCATTTTACAGTTTTCTTTCTGAGAAACAATATGCAAACCTCTTGTTTGTTCTGGATTGGCACTAGTTGGAACAATGTTGGGTTTCTTTGTAATGGAAATTGTTGCAGAGGTCTGATGATTGAAATGTGTTTTGTCCTAATTTGTGGGAATGTATTGTTTGCCAGTGGATTATCCAAAATGGGTTTGTATGTATCTGAAAATAATAAAAGCTGCTTCAATGTCAAAATATCTTCAAAATAAGAGACATATAATGTTAGTTATGGAGTTATTAATAACTGAATGAAAAGATAAGCTCCATGATCATGACGTCGGAATTGGCAGTTTTTCCTCTGAATCCATGTATGTGAATCTAGTCTAGAAAAAACAGTCATTTATTTGTTTATGTTAGAAATTCTCATGCCATCTCTTGTGAAGTGTTACCAAGAAAAGGATCTTTAGCTGTTTTCGAAGAGACTTTGTCTTGGAAGGACACACTGCATGCGGGACAGCGAAAACCGTCTCATTGCGACACTTGAGTAAACAGCTATGCTGGGAAAAATATAGTTTTTTGTTCATGGCAGGCGAGCACATCATTTTTAAAGAATTACACGGACCCACAAAGTGTGTGAGATTTCACTTTCACTGTAACCTCAATCATTCATTGATTCATTCATTTGTGTGCTCTGTTATACAGTACGCAATATCACTGGCCTTGGACATTGACCACTGTGTAGCACTCAGATGTCTTACAAGGTTATGTATGTGTAGACACTGATGAATGCCTGACATGCCTGACACATTGTTGGGTGCAGGCTCCCCGCTCTTCCTCACGGCCGGTCTGGTGCTGAGGGTTTGGAGATCTCTCCTGGGTCTGTGTTTATTCGGCCTCAAGACAAATAAACTGAGAGCCGCAGCTCAGCTTTGGAGCCCACAGCGTAGACCTCAGCCTTCTAATCTTCCAAAGCCCCCCACCAGGCCAGTCTATGAGGATAGAACTTATTCACTTCATTTTATCTCTTGTCCTTTGTCCTTGTACATTAGCATGTGTGGTCAAGAGCCTTGATTGAGAGATTTTCATCTACACGCTGATGTCTGGGTGAGACCTTGTGCCTTAGACTAAGTGAGAGAAGAGTGTACTTTCCTGATGGCTACCAGTTCATTTGTCACTAAAACATTGAAAAGGGAGTGACAGACATGTACTAAATGACAGATTTGTCACTATATAAATATACAATAGCTTACTAAGCGATAAAGTCTTTTGCTTATGTAGTCAAAGAGATTTTAAGCCAGAATTAATAGTACAAAGTGTAAATATCTTCACAGGTTTCATTAACAGTCCATAAATATATTCACTGGTTTCAGTAACAGTGTATAAATATCCTGAGTGGCTGACAAGGATATTGATATAATCTCAGAGCCAAGTAATGGATTCGGCAACAAATGTGCAGTCAAAGTCCCTGCTTCCTCATGCTTGTGTCTATTTTTCCGTTCAGCTTCTCCTCATGTATACACTTTTTCTTTCCCTTCCTTTCTAATTTGTTCTTTCTATGTTACATGGGCAGATCTGAGCAAATTACTCCTGCATTGCATATTTGAAAAACCTTTCCTGTCACCTCTTCTGAACGGATCATCAGCAGCGAAAACAGAAAATAACAGCAGCCTGAAATATTTTATCAGCTGGTGAATGGGTCAGAAAAATACAGTATACAGTCTGTACGCTGTTATCTTTCTGGTCCATGTGCACCAAATGCAGTCTGTCTTTTAGCAAGGGATATGTGCTGTTGGCAGAATCGCGAGCCCCATGACAGAAGGTGTGATTGAGTGCCTTTTAAAACGATTTGTGATAACAAAAAAGTAGGGAACGGGTCACTGTATATAACAGTTAGGACTAGACTGAGATCCGCACTAAACATGCTCAAAGCTGCCTCACAAGCTGTCACAATTAGCCAGAAATTGCGACAACCACGTTCGATATGTCACTCACAACACAACAGTATGTAAGTGTCATCATTTTAATCAGAGCCAACCTTTTCTTTAAAGGATTATACATGTTGAAATTCTAGCCTTAAGGTTCTTTGGCAAGTTCTAGTCTTAGTAAGTTCTACTGTATAGCAATAGTGTAAAAGGAGACATTAAGTGTGCCTTGCCTGGATGCAATGGACAAACATTAGGACATTTGAGCAACACTTAAATATAGTACTTTTTGGATTAGCCACAGTGAAATGTGTGAGTGAGGATTTAAAAGAGAACGTAGGCAGACTTCTGTTCCAGGGAAGAAAAGGGCCATTGAGTCATGACTGTCTTAGCCAGGGGCAAATTATGTCCATTGTATCTCATTCCTGGAAGTAAAAAGCTTATGAATGGCACCCTATCAACACCTCAATTACCAATTCAGCTCAACTTCATAATGATTAAAATGGTCTGGTTTAAAAATCACTCTTATCAAAGTCTAATACACAGATTAGATTTTTTTTACTTTGTGTTTTTATGGACTTTTGAAATTCAAACAGTCAAATAGTCTGTCACCAACTTGAAAATGCCTTAAATTTTAATGACATTTATTCACAATAAATTAGGTAATAATAGCTTATGATATGCTGGCAGTCCTGGAGTTTCTTGTTATAGTATTACAGTATTAAAGCTTATTACTGCCACAGACCAAACCAAATAATATAGGAGCGCAATTAAATAAGGAAACTAAAAATGCTTTTTAACTGCTTCCAATACTAATGCCATCTATCTGCTATCTATCTATATATGTATATATTTCTGTGTTACACAGCAGAATGTTTCGTAGCATTCCAGATGTGTTTAATTATGTTGAGAATTGGTGACTTAGGTGTGAATGGCAAAACCCAAGAGGAGTGTTACTCTAACCATAATTTGGCATCCATAGATATATGGTGCATGTACCTGTTAGAAGAAGCCAAACCCATCAGAATGCAGGACATGAAGAGGTGTAACTCATCAGAAAGAAGACATGGCGTCACCTGTCAGTGATGTTTTGTAAACGCATCTGGGGTCCCATGGAATGCCAGCTAAAAATTCACTTGTCTGT
>JAOVVF010000044.1:23921719-23949711 GCA_028565595.1 Duopalatinus emarginatus
GCTTGGTAGTGGTGGGATTCGAACCCCAATCTTCTGATCAGAAGTCCAACGTTTTAACCACTGCTCTACCAGCGCCCTGATTTAAATCAATGCCTGATTTAAAATCTATTTTAAAATGCGTTCAAGTTTTATTTTTTGCCGCTCCTACTCCTGAGCATATCACATTACGTGTCCTCTCAGCCACAGAATTATACAAAATATAAATTCTATGTTTACTTTTATATTAATATATTTTGAGTTATTTGTTTATTGATAGATTTTTTTTATTTAAGAAGCTAACCTAAAAAAGCAGCTAAGCTAACCTAATACTGGTCATTTAAGTTAAAGAATTTTATGCACAATCCTATATTTGTTATAAATATAAAATCATGCAAAAAGATTTGATACAGTAAGGAACCTAATAATATTGTTTTAAATCAATGTTCTATTTGTTTACATTGTCGTTTCACCTTTTTATCTTGTCAATCACATAATTTAATCAAAATCTATAGACCGAATCTAATCGAATCCCCAGACGCTGAGAGATTTGCAGCCCTAATTGAAACTGTGCAACTGTTCACAGTTTCACTGCACAGATGGGTTAAATGCAGAGGTCGAATTCTTCTACCAGGACAGTGGTAGATCACATCACTGTCCATCACAGTGACACCTAGCCTTAGCTTTTTCAAATAAATAAAAATGGGTGAAATGCCACTTAGGATGATAGATTATAATTGACCTGAATAGTCTACAGCCTCAGAAGCACTCCACTTACACAGCTGTTGAAGGGCTTTTGTCAAAAGTTCCACTTGAAACTTTGTGCCCTATACTGAACGTTTGCCAGATACTTATATACTGTATTTAAATACAGATACTTATATCTGTATTTAAATACAGTATATGCGTGTGCCTGTACATCAGCGTAGGGAGTGATGATATACAGCGTACTGTTTGTGTTTAATGCACATGTTCCAACATGTCTGTATAATATCTTTACCATATACATACAATGCACCACCATACATATATGTCAACCTTAGTAATTTCCTAGCCACATTCTGCAGAGTCAGTGCAGACAGCTCATTTATTCCTCCGGCATGACTGAGGTAAGGGGTCAGGCATGTAGAGAGAGTTTAGTTTAATGGACACTGTGAGCTCAGGGATGATGATTCTCTGAGGTTTCTGGGTGATTTGGGAACCTCCAGTATGAGGTCACCATCATTTCACAGGCCACTTACGGAGGTCAGGCCTCACACACTTAAATAGCCAATAAAATGACTGGCTGGATGTTGCAGATTATTAATGGAATTCTTAACCCCCTCAATACCTCTTCTTACTCAATTTAGGTAATTTTGCAAATTGCGCTTTTCAAATTAATGAGTAAAATTAGAAAGTGAAAAACGTTGCACACAGTCTTACAGTGTGTTACTGCTTTTCTAACCTGCAATATAAAATATTTGTGAGCTACATTTTCACAGGCAGTTTGTGTGTGTTAGTCCTCACACTCCAAGTATTTGCTACACTAATGTCCTAGGTTTATGGCTGTTTAACCCCCCAAAATTAGGTCAAACGTAGAAGAAAACACATCACGCAACTTCAGGTGCAATATGAAACTATAGTTTTAAAAATAAATTGCATTTAAGCCTTTTTACATTAAAATGGTGTTTAACTTGGAACTCATGGAATTTTTGAAATGACTAAATTGCTGGATTGAGCTCTGAGTAAATGTGTTTTGCAGTAGGCATTTTGCAGCCATGGCCCAAAGTTTTTTGAACCAGGCTTGTGCCCAAAAGATCACTGGTTTGAGCCCCTGTACAGACAAGACACTAAAGCTTACCCATGGGTGCCATGGATAGAGGCAGCCACCTGCTCCAGACAAGTGTGTTTTCTGCTCTTTATGTGTGTGTTTCACTACGCAGATTGGTTAAATGAGGAGGTCAGGTTTCTTTGCATGCAGCCGCATTGTGTCGATCACTTTACTTTTACTGTCACATTTTTATTACAAGTCGGCACACTGCAGAGGTTTGGTTGCATCATTACATTTCATCAATTATTTTGTTATCATTAAATCACAGCCAATTACTGAAAAAAATAACTGATCATTACAGTTATTGCCCCTTCAAGGTCATGTGATTAATGCTTTGATATATATTAAATTACTATAAATCAGTAAAAGTGTCAGCTCAAACCACTGTGAGCTCCTGCTGAATGCAATAAGTCCCAGCTTCATGCGGCTGTCCTATTCCAGGTGCTGTGTGTGTAAGTGGATCTGATGAAGGAACTGACCGCAGCATGTTTATGTGCAATCAGTGTGCACTAGTTATAGGTTTGACTGACACACACTCCAAGCTGATTACGCCTTCAACCGCTAAATCTCCATCAGCGAGGAGAGGAATGAAGATAAACCAGACTCGACCACAAGATGATTAGTCTGCAGTCGAGTGTAAATCAGGGCACTGCTTAAACACTTCCTGTCTGGATGTAGCCAGTCATTTACTCTACAGCCTTCATTTCCTCAAAAAGAGCTCAACTAACAAACGGTAATAAGCGTGTGATATGGAATAAAATTGTACACATTACGGCTAATTGATAAAGAAGAATTGGATGAAAGTCTTACTCAGTAAGGGAAGGAAACAATATGTATTATAATGTAATACATAATATAAGATTGCTTTACATTTGATCTTAAAGAGACTTTTGTAAAGTAAAACTGAGACTCATGAATAACGCTAATTAAAGGCACTGAGAGGCATCAAAAATCTGTATAAACCTTATGTACCAAATGAATGTAAGGATGTTTAGAAGTGTGTGTTGAGGTTATATGTAAATGAAAAGCTCGGTCTACATGCTCTAAGGTCACATTAATTTTGTGCATACTTGTGGCTCTTCCCAAAATCGACTTTCAGGCTTTTAGTAAATCATATTTCACTTGCAGATGAAATCAGTTAACATTGACCACACCCTGCATTTTGTGTTTTCACATAGAAATACTCCAAACTGCATATTTATTAAGCCGTAAAAAATAAAACGCCACACAGTCCTCTGCAGTAAATTGGAAGTTCATAGATTTACTGAAGGTTTGCATGTGTGTGTGTTTATTAGTTTGGGTTTCATGGTTGGAATAGGCTGTTGATACAAAA
The DNA here is from genome assembly GCA_028565595.1 of Duopalatinus emarginatus. Lineage (NCBI taxonomy): Eukaryota > Metazoa > Chordata > Actinopteri > Siluriformes > Pimelodidae > Duopalatinus > Duopalatinus emarginatus. The sequence continues at coordinate 23,924,839 of JAOVVF010000044.1, forward strand.
ACCAGGCTCACTGCTATTCTAGCTTCTCAAGACCAACTGAGTAAAAAAACACAACATAGATCCCTGTCTGTCCCATGTGCATTTCGAGCTTTGTTTCCTCACACACATACATACACACATACACATGTACACACTGACCGGAATACAAAATGCATGCACGCATACGCGCGAGGAGCTCGAGATTTACGACAAGAAACGGAACGTCAGAAGGTACACACAACCACACATCCCGTCTCACACACTCGCACAGACCTCACGCACTCTAGGGAGAATGCTACATGTCATGTTTAGATATGCCTGCTTTACTGCTGGTCTGCTGGAACGGTTTGTGCGTCTGTGGGATCTCGCCTAGTAAAACGAGAAGCCTGAGACCCCAGCGCAGGCCCCCCAGCCAAGCACAACAGACACAGGAGCAGCATCTGAGCCACAGGCTGCAGTGGGGGGTCGAGTTCCAGGTGCTGCTTCCACGTCTGCCTCTACTTCACTTCCCTCAGGAGTCCCTTGCTGGGTTCAGGCCAGCTGAGAGCAGAGAGGAGCAGACGTTCATCATAGCATACTGCCTGTCTGTGAAAAGGATTGAAAGGAATACAGACAAAAAAAAAGATAATAAGTGTACCTTTCTCTTGTCATTGGACATTGGATCTGGTGTTGTGAAACACATCTCAAGGGATTTTTACTTTCATGCAAGTATATTATTAAAAAAATATGTTTAGTGCTTTTCTTCTTCTTTAAGACAGCCCACCAGTCCCTGACACAGACATAAATGTATTAGTTTACACACATAGCTAATGGATAAACAAATGTAGAGCCGGTTTTGATTCTCATCATTTGCACATAATTTAGATAATAAATGAATAAATGAGTCCTCATTTATAATGAATAAGAAATTTTAGCGTGCTTGAACAAAGGTTTGTGTTAAAAATTGAATTAAATGGAAAAAACGAGCATGCTAATGCTATATTTAACGAAGCTAACTTGGTTTCTTTTTGCTAATGTCAGGCTAGATTAGCATAGATTCCAGTAGCTAACATCAAACGGCTAAGTATTGGTTATACATTATAGTTTACTTCTGGTTAATTTATTAGCAAGTTTAGCAAGATTGAATGATATTTTCAGGCAAAACCATGTAGTTTGAACACATAAAAAACATTAGATTAATTTCATTAGTTAAACAACTTTACATTTTCACTATATATAAAACATAAGGAATTTCCGTCTGTAATGGGAAGACCAGACAGCAGAACTGTCCACGCTCTCAGGGAGGGAACAGTGACATATTCTCTCCTTCTGTCAATCATAGCGATGCGAGACGATCATGGGCGTCTGTAAACTCACGCATATAGAACTGGCCCGAAGCACTTTCCTCTAAGCATGTTACACTGCCCGCTGATGTTGCATGAGCAAGCAGCTTGAAAAGAAGCGGTGGATGGCTGCACATGACACGGAGGAATCACACAGTCTTTGCCTTCCATCCACAGATGGTGGCTGTTGTATGATAGGGTATAGATATCTGAACGGTTGGAATTAGACAGTTCCAAATTAAAGAGAAAATCAGGGGAAACGGTAGCAAAAAAAGGTAGACCTTTGTCTGGTTACCTTTACTGTACTGTGTCAGATTCAACATATACTCCAGATTCTTTATGTTATTCCTACACTTAATCCTTACTGTAAGATAATCTTTCAGGAAAAAGGAAATCTTGACAGCTTTAATTAAAACGGCAGTTTCCTGGGGCTTCTATGCTATTGTTATGAGGATAGTTGGTCCTGTCGATGATATAAAACACACGCACACAGAGAGAGAGAGAGAGAGAGAGAGAGAGAGAGAAAGAGGTTTAACTAACGTGACTCCTCACTGTCTGAGTCTGAGGATTTTTTGGTTTTCCCACACTCATGTGAACGCACGTCTTTCCTCCGTAAGCTCATTACAGGTACTGGGTCTTCCATCAGCAACTAAATCACTACATGACCAGAGAAGCAGGTCAACTCAGTTCAAGCGAATACGAAACAGTTACAAAGACAAATGAGAAAACTGGTAGAGAGAGCCGGAGCTGAAGATTCTGCATGCGAATCCGCTTCATACAAAGAGTCCAGATGCTAATGACTCAGCAGTACCATTGTGTATTTGTTTTTACAAGAGCCCTAGTCCCATGTTTTGGCAGTGCGTTCAAAGATTTCCTTCAGCCCTCTATAGGCTTTGAAATAAAACACTGTATCACATGAGAACGCCTCCTATTTCAGAGACTCTTCCAAACTCATTAGCTCAACACTGTCTCCTTACTGTACTCAAATGTGTCCTGGGCTGGGAAAAAGAGCTCCGAAATCATGCTAGGGTAAATCAGGGCCAGTCAGGGAGGCTTTTACAGAGAGTAGAGAAGTGAAAGTGAACCACTCATTGACCATTGTGCTTGCACACACGCAGGAATTTGACCTCTGCTTTTATACTCATGTACATTCATGCACATACTAGTGAACATGCAGGGGACAGTGACCAAACTAGCAGTGAGCATTTGATTTGCCTGCAGCGGTGGTTAATTGTGGGACTCAAACCGGTGACCTTCTGTTCACAAGGCTGGGTCCTTAATTACAAGCCAATGACGGGCCCAGATGGAAAGTAAAACAAGGACCTTGGCATAGCTCAAGCCGTCTCTGACATGGTGTGAGATCTCTAAAGCTGCACTTAGTTCATTCAGCTTTCCTCCTGCCGCCTGTTCTCTATCACATAGTGTATGCTGGCACAGAACCACATATAGCTACATATTTAGTGCCAAAGTATGCAGTTTGTGGCACACTTCAGTGCCAGTATACAGTGTCTCAGGGCTTTGGGGAGGATTTTTTGGATTTTAGACTATAAGCTTATTGAAACATGTCAGGTCCAAAAACTGGTGCAGTCTATGTAAGTGGACTTGTCTTGAATATTATTTCAATTATAAACGCTTTTCATAGTCTGCAGAATGATTTGCTGGGTTTTTTTCTTTTGTCTGTGCTGTTTCTGTTTGTGTTGTCCTTGAGGTTGTAGAAATTCCGCTACTCTTCTCTCCTCCCAGTGCACAGTGACTTAAGTGAAAGGCCAGGCATTGTTTGGTTAGCAGTAGCGCTGGTGATTCTGTTAGGAAACTGTGTGTGTGTGTGTGTGTGTTCCTGGCTGCTGGCTGGCTGACTGGCTGGCCAACTCCACTACCTGCAACAACATTTCCATCCAGCCTGGGCCCCATGGACCAGTGTGTGTGTGTGTGTGTGTGTGTGTGTGTGTGTGTGGAGGGGGGGGTGTACTGCTAAAGACACATGACTTTTTTTTTTTCTATAGCCAGTGTCTCTTTTGAACTTTCCCCTACTCTCTGTTGTTGGATTGAGAGGTGAATGATGTACACCAGGCAGTGTAGTCTGCTTCAGTAGGGAATCCACAATGTCCTGCTGTGCTAACAGAATTCGACACCACAAACACATAATAAGCTCACTGGGGATAGTGAGTACTTGTTACATTTACCCGCCTACAGCCTTTTGTGGTTATACATCCTTTTTTGTCTTTTTGAGATTTTCATTCCTGCTCATCTTAGGGCAAGATAATAAAATGTGGCTGACTAGGTGTGACATCTCGAGGTATTTCTTTGTGGCCGCTATCATTTCACATGATATTGCTTTCACACTGGGATAGCTAACCTTGCTTCTCTGGAACTGACATGCTCTTTCCTTGGAGGGATTACCTCACTGAGGCAGCGCATACTCGGCAGGCCTCCTCGGAGCAGCAGGGCAGGGCTTCCCTTGTCGAAGGCCAAGACAGAGACGAAACAGGACCTGCAGGGCCTTTACCCAAACACAGCAGACCACAGCAAGTCCTCAGCAAACCACAACACACGTGGCCGACACAGTCGGCTACATCAAGGTTAAAAACACATTCCACACTCTCATTAAACCGGTCAACAAAGCGTCCGCCCAACAATTTTAAAAAGTCTGGACTTGTTTCCTCTTAAAGTTGTTCACTCAGACTCTGCAGCATGCAACTTAGTCATCGTCCCTGGTGATTGAGCCAGCATTAAAGGGTCTGAAAAGGAAAATGGCAGAAATAAGCGTAAGTTACGAAGCATTTCCTTCGCAGTGTTTACTGTTCAGATGATCAGCAAGGTCTCGTATCTTATTCCAATCGCAAACGTTTACCAGAAGCACATTCTATTTTTACCATTAGCCTTAATTGCATGCAACTCCTTGCCAAACATGAGGGACCTAAAACAAAAACATTTGTCCCATCAGTGCAAATAACACAATCCTTTTCTCTTATCCTTGTGTTTTCCTTCAACAAGAGTCTCCCCTAATGATCTGTTAACCTCCAAAGCCATTAGCTTCCTGATTTGATTAAAGAGAGCGTGGTGATTGAAACCATACATCGGAAGCAGGCTGAGCTGAAACGCTATCTGCGGTGTGGCCTGTGTGGACCACTGGAAAAATAGGTTAAGATTTGTTTTCCCATTCCGGAGCAGCGCTGAGGATTTTGTGGCTCTGGGTATGTTATTTGAGGGGTAGTCTATGAGTCTTTGGAGTTGAGCAGCACCTCCAGTTGACAGTGCTCCAGGCCCACCTGGCTGACCTACATTCACACACCCTCACACACAAATGAACACAAACTGCCTAACGCTTGTGCACTGGATCCACTTGACCTTTGCCATGGATTGTTTGTCCCAGCTGTTCACGTTGACATGTGCCGGTTTCTAGTGATTAATTATGAGCACAGATGTACAGTATTTCATGCTTTGTGGCTACACTTTGAGTTTCAGAGACAGAGCAGATTTTTTCCACATGCTACAGTGATCTAAGGTTAAATCTCTGGTGTGACAAGGTAATAGGTGAGAAAACATGGTACACGTATGAGTCTGCTCATAACACAAGCACTAGTACAGTAACCTCGCTCACTAGAGTCTTGCGTTTCTCAGCACCAAGACTTTATCAGCTGTGGATCTGCTTTCTGGTGGTTATTTTCCATCACATTAACTGAAAGTTGTGCTGCAAAGGTAAACAGATTTATCTCATCACAGCGACGATAAATGCATTAGTCTTATTCAGAGCCGATTCACGATTAATCCCGCAGGAGTAAATATGCCTAGTGACATTCCACTGAACATGATTTCCATTTGTAATTTGTTGACCGAGCACTTTATACCGTTTGTAGTATTTCCACATTGGCACCGTGCACAGAAAGTAAAGTTCCCAGATAGTGTGTGAAAGCAAAAGTAAAGGCACCCAACGCAGCACATGCCTTTGGCCCGGACCTCCCAGGGAATGCTGCACACCATATGGATGATATACAGCAGCACTTTGCCACGGTTATATATCAGTTTGTCAAGGCAAAATGTGTGAAATGATACATGCTAGGTCATATATCCAAAGACACAGGCTGTTTCTCAGATTTATTCAGGTAATTGTCAGGTGCAGATGGTTTGGCAAGAGGACGCTGGGTGTTTCCCCACTGCCTTTGTATGCCTCCCTCTGGTTTTTCAGTGTTTTGTGCAAACACAGCAGTTCTAGGTTTTCTTCAGCTGTTTCTTCATCTCCGCCCACTTCTCTCATGTCTAGGCCTTAGCCTTGCTCTATTCAGCTGATATATTCTCTCCAGCGAATAATTAAATCGGCAAGTCCCAGTTCTGAAGTAGTCTTTCGGAGCGTGGGGAATGTGTTATGTTTGACCTCAAATTTGTTACTTAGAAACAAAATGAACATGCGAGACTGCAGAAAGTCAAAGATGGGAACAGTGAATGAAACCATTCAGATAGAAGTCTGCAGTGTCTGTTGTGTGGAATAATCCAGGAAACGAAATGAAAGTGAATTTATGGATGCAGGTCATCTGAGTCGAGCGTGTTAACGCATAGTCGTATAGGTAATGACTAATAGTTGCTATGAGCCTTGACTGAGTACGATTTTGACATATGGCAGGCCATTGAAAAAAACAGTGCGAGGGTCCTCTGTAGTGCCATAACAATTCACCACAGTTCATCCTTCAACGTATTTTATGGTCCTGAGTTATACCTCAACGCTCTCCGAGCATGATGTGTTTTTGTACAAGTGAGAATGTTTCAGTGTACAGCCTTAAACTGCTCACTTTCAGTGCTCCCAATGTGTTCAGATTTCAAGAGAGGGCAAAATTATAATCTTTTAAACAGACGCCTCTCTAAAATCGTACCTGTTGTTGCTTTTCTCGAATTCAGTACAGCAGAATATATTGATAGGTATGGTGCACCTGTAGACGACCAGTACAAAACAGTCATTTTTTATTAAATGATTTATGAAATTTTATAGCACAGTTGTCAAACCTGATAGCTCAGAAAACGTTAAGGCTAAAACAAAGCATAGTTTCATAGTTTCAATATTATGTATTTTACCATTTTGAGTTATAATTTTACACAAAATTTGGTACACCAATGTGATACACGCTAGGTCCACCACAGGGCATGGACTCCACTTGCAGAAATATTCTGTAGGCAAAGAACACCATATTTGCTGCAGAATGGTCCACAATTCTGATGTAGGGTTTCCCCAGCACGTTGCATTGCATCCCAGGTGTGTTCGTTAACGTTAAGAACTTGTGACTGGTGAGAATGGCAAAACCCCAAACTCAGATGAGTGTTCCTCTGACCATAATTTGGCATCTATAGACATGTGTGGCGGTGCATTGTCCTGTGGGAAGAGGGCAAACCCATCAGAATCGATGCAGGACATGAATGGGTGTAACTTGTAAGAAAGGAGGCACACATAGTGTTCCCCAGTCAGAGGCATTCATAGACGAATCAGGGGTCCCATGGAATGAAAGCTAAACTAACCAGTATAGTATTCAATAGATATTGTCACAAAATGGCTACATTTATAACTAGTGCTGATTGCCTGATCCTGTTATTACTTTCATTATAGCAGCTATAAACAGTCATTCCCTTGTTAGCGTCTTTCTCAGTCTTTCTCTCTCTCTGACTCTCTCTTAGTCTCTCTTACTCTCTGTCTTGCTCTCTCTTTGAAATTAACACAAAGTAAATGCAGATCAGTCATGTCACTACGAAACCAGAAAATCCTTTGTCCTCAAGAAGTTCACATGGCAGAAAACATATTGAGCATTACTAAGCTCAGAAACCTGAGACTTAGTAATTCTAGTACTTTCTATTAAAACACATCTGTAAACCCCACAGCAGTAAATGCACTAAAATACCAGAAAAACTGGTACAGACAAGCCTATGCAAAATACATAGCAACTCACCTATGCATGTCATGGGTTGCATCCACCAGAGCTTATATATAGCTTTATAATAGTATGGGGTTTGTTTAGCTGGCATTTCATGGGACCTCTCTGACAGGTGAAGGCTACTTGTGACTCCTTTCTGACGAGTTACACCCATCCATGTCCTGCATTCAGTCTGATGGGGTTTTCCTCCTCCAGAAGGACAATGTGCTAAAGAGATGCTAAATTATGGTTAGAGGAACACTCATCTAAGCTCAGGGTTTTGCTGATCCTACCAACAGTCAACAGATCTCAGAATTGTGTATTATTCTGCAGGAAGTATTGTGTTCATTGCCTACAGAATATTCCCCAAGCTTGTGGAGTCCACACCCAGTCATATTTCTGCAGTCCTACACTCCAGTGGTGGACATGCCAAGTTTTAGACTGGTGTACCAGTTTTTCTGGCACTTCAGTGTATACCTGTATACGTAAGATAAATGACTTTGGAGAACGAGGGTGGACACAGATTCACACCACTCCGGCATTCATTATTTTTGCATGGGAAATAAAAATGACATGTAAAATTACTGCGGAATCATGGAATCGTGTTTCTCTGACACCAGTCAGAAAGCCGCCTACACATAAACATCATTTTACAGCTGATACAATAGAACTATAACCTCAAAACACTGCTTCCTATTGAGACTTGATCAGGGCTGGGTAGGTCATTTCAGTAGTTTTGCTGGCAGTGCACATTTTGGCTGTGATTATGCCTCATTATACTCTGCTTATTTTAAATGAAACACTTCCAGGCTCTTAAGTCTCTCAAATCAACTGTGCGATAGCTAAAGTAGCACGTCTGATTGGACGCCAGTCAGACGCATTCTGGGTGGTGATGTGGTGAGAACGATTGCAATGAGGACTGTCTGATAGACAAATGATGATCTCCTGCTGAACATACAATGTGCTGGCCCATTGTTAATCACATTTGAATTGGGCTTTAATAAATAAAAAAAAGGATGGTGGAATCAGAAGGCATATGAAATATTGAACACAGTGTCAATGTCCACTTAAAAGGATGTCCTATACTTATGCATGTATAATACAAGTATGAAAAGGTATTTTTCTTTTCTCTCAGACCGTAAGGAAACAACAGACATCCTAGTACACAGCAGGCCCATATGGAATGAAAAGCTAGCTGTGGTCGAGGAGATTGCTTGGTTCGTTGCCTTGAAATCCCTCTGAAAATAAATGTAGCATGCTCAGATGTAGCATGCTCATAGGAGCATGCGCACCAAGCTTGGCTGACCCAGTTCTGAGGCAAATCTGAAATCAAAATGAAACACGTGTGGGAAAGCAGGGAAAATAATACAGCAGAGTGAATCATGCAAGAAGAAGAAAAATGCTGGTTTTTTGGCCGTGTCTGCTCGCTGAATGGGAGCCTGTTGCAGTATTGAGTCTGTGGGATCTCTCTTCTGGGGTTTCCGCCATGTTTTGTGTCCGATGAGCGGGTTCATGTCTTTGGCCGGCTGTGGTGCGGGTTTCGATGTGCATTCCTGCTGCCGTGACTGACTGATTGCTGTGGTTAGGTGGAGGGAGAGGCCTGTAGACCAGCCTTCCCGCAATCCTTTGCCAGCCTTTCAGCTCGGCTCCGCAGGACGGCCGCAGCGCTGGTTCACACGGTCTGTAGTCGCCCGTCCGAGGTCTTTGTGCACATTGTAGAGAAATGCAAACATCCATGCCAAAAGCTGGAGAAGGAAGAGAGTGGGCCGTTTACACAGTGCATAAGCGAGTGCTGAGTGCCAGGCAGCTTATTAAACACTTACAGACTCTCTAGGAGGGGCAAAAGATGTTTCTCTTTCTTTCTCTGTATCCGTTTTTCATTCGTATTCAAGCCAGAGTGTTTTGAGAGTGGATGTCAGTCTGCCAATGCTTCATTTTTCTTTCTATGCAGACAGTGTTTGAGGAGGGGGAAGGTTCTAGTGAGCTTGTTATTGCTGTGCCATGGTAAAGATATTGGTCAAAAACGTCAGGGATTTGTTTGACCCTATGTATAAGGAGTGATCAGTCAAGGTCAGGTTAAGATTTAGTAGCTAAATACATGGTAAGATTTAAGGCTTAGAAACATGCACAAAACCTATGGAATCTGATCTGGGTGGCTTAGTGACATAGTGAATATTTTAACCACCTCACAGCACCACAGTCCTGAATTCAATCTATAGCTGGTGTTACTGCCTGTGTGGAGTTCTCTGGGTTCTTCCCATCTCCCAAAAACATGCCAGTAGGTAAACTGTCTACTCTAGATGTAAATGTGTGAGTCTGTAATGTTTTTATTCCTGTCTTGCACCCTTATCCTGGGGTTTCTGGGACTGACTCCAAATACACAGGAACCCTGACCCATAGATGAAGTGGTTCATATGAATGGGTGGATGGATGGATGAATATGTACTTTTTGCATTAAACAGTAAAAGGACCAATTAAAGGAATATCTGATGTATCTGTGCTTTACCTTTAGTTCTCTTACAAACAGCCAAGGACAGTACGAAAATTGGCCGATAGCATGTTGGAGAATCTGTCATGTTTTTCTGCAGTCTTTTAATATGTTTTACTTAATTATGTCTGGTACTGGTAATAACACACAGCCTTTATTATCTTATTATCCCAAAAATGTCATTTATTTATTTGGAAAAATAAATATTTGAATGTGTATATAATGCATAGATAAATAAATAAAATGGATATAAAATAAATACATTTCTACTTGCATACAAATGCAGTAAACTAAAATCATCTCTGTTCTGGCACCTACTATATGTTGTGGAATGAACTTCCTCTAGGTGTCTGTGTAGCTGAGTCACTGGCGGTCTTCAAACACTTTTCCAGATATTCTTAAATTAGCACTCTCTCTCTCTCTCTCTCTATATATATATATATATATATATATATATATTAAAAAAAAATCCAATGTCAGCATTTTTCTTTCCTTTTATTGTTTTGGCCTTTTCATTTTCTTACCTTCCAACAGTTTTTAGACACATGATATTCTTAGGGTATGTCTCAGAACCTAGTGAGACGAACAGTGAGACACAATTGTTTGTCATCCTACACACGCTCTCAAAAAAGAAGCCTGTCACAATTCTTAGATGCTCAAAAATGCTGCTCATTGAGATGCCTTATTCCGACTGTTTATTCTGTTTAATACAGAATATTAAAGGAGCTCCATGTGCTGCCTCAGCCACAAAGGCAATCCCAGCATTCAGTGATGCACAACTTCTTACACACAAAAAAATTATATGGCAGACAGAAGCGAAGCAGCAAGTGGCACGGCTGTTGAAGTTATGTACAAATGTAAATAATTGTGTTCAAGTGTAATTTGTTTGCAATTTAGAAGTTTGTCAGTAACAAAAGTGTTTTTGGTACACAGAGGGAGATGGCATGCTAGCAGGATGTGTCACCTCACGTCTTTGGTTTGAGGCTAACTCTTACTTGCCAGAGCATATCAGTAATCTGCCTTTTAAGTTTACATGTCAGTTAGAATCCTCTCTACTTAGGCAGCTGTCTAGTTAGGCAGGCGACAGCAAGGCAGCTCACTAGGTTTTCAGACAGGCCCTTAGTTAGTGAACCAGTACCAGCCAGGATGTATTTATTGATAGAGACCCAAAGCACTTTGGCAAGTCTCTGAATAAGGGGATTTGCCAAAAGCTGTAAATGTAAAATAAACACCCAGGACAAGTTGTATTTCAAGTACGTAGTGTGTGTAAGACTTTGCATGGTACAGTGTTTCAAGGCAGTATGCAGGGTGTAAGAATAGAATAATATAGTCATTTTATAATATAGTAATTTCAGCATGGAGTTGCCCAACCAACCACAAATCCCAGTTCGCAGACTGCCTGTTGGCTCAGCTGCCGGGTGGAAAAAAAGCCCGGAGCTCTGTCAGTAGGGGGAGTTGACTTAGCAGCAATTACTCAAGCTGTGCTCCTTAATTACCTATCAGTCTTTTCTCACTTACACGCATTCCTGATCTCACCCTACCTCTGAGAGGGCCACAGGTGCAGCGTCAGTCGCACCATAGTCTCATGTCAGACACTGACGGCTGATGTGAAAAGAGCTGTGTTTGGAGTTAAAGAGGAGTCAAGTGAGGTGTACAGTAATGGCTGTTGTCACTGACTGTTTGATAGGATGTGGGTTAAGGCTGAACATACAGGTGTTTCTTCTAGCGAGAACAGCGGTTATTTAAAATTGTTGCATCAGGACTCACAATAAAAAAATGTTGTTTATACATCAGATATATGGAATGCACATGCAGCAGTTGAAACTATGAAACATTTCTGGTGTGACAGAAATAAAAATGAAATTAATACAAATCAAATAAACAACACATTTCTGTGGAAAGCCGTAGAAGCCACAGGAAAAACCCATGTGGCCATGGTGAGAACATGTGAAAGTCTGAGTAACCCGAGCTCAAGTGCGGATCAGACTGGGGAACATGAAGCACCGTGGCAGCAATGAACAAAGTAAATAAATACAAGTAACACAACTCGAACAGACCTCGAATGTTAAGGCCAACGAGAAAAAAAACGAGTCTGTTCTCTATTTATCAGCTGACTTATTCAGTGTTGTATTTCTTTATCATGTTCTCTTCAAGTCTAGCCAAAACAGAACAAGACAAAGTGTCTCCCACTAGACTGTGTCTCAGGGCTGAACAATGCTCCAAATTGATTTGCTACTTTACAAAACCCGGATTAGCTGCGAACATCCAGCTTTGTGACCTGAGATATACCCGCGGGTGCCGTGGAGCGTTCACTGAGCCGTAGAGCCGAAACGGGGAGGGTCTGAGTAACGCCTCATTACATTACTCACCTGCCTGAGAGAGGAGTGGGCTTACAGGAGCGCCGTTCACACTCTGCCGTGTTCCTGTGCTTTACTCTGGTTTGTTTTCACAGCCCTGTGACACTGTGTGTATGTGTGTGTGTGTAGAAGAGACACAGAGAGATAGAGACAGCCTGTCTGCTCATCTGTCATTGCACATGGCGGTCTTGCAATGCCGCATATGTACAACACGGGTGGAAGACTGTGTGGAATGCTGTCGTCAAGGTTTTGAGTAATTAGCCTTGATTGATAAAAGATGAAGAGACACCCCACAGTCAGTCACACACACACACACACACACACACACACACCCTTGCACACAGAGCTGCACCTGGGAATCTTGGCGTGTGTACAGTGCATTCATAACTCCTTGTTCCCCCATGCTGAGGATAGAAGGACAGAATGGGATGAGGGAAACAGTGAAAGACACAGCAAGAAGCCTTACACTGGCTTTAACCCTAGTCTTCTCTCTCTCTCTCTCTCTCTCTCCCTCTCTCTCTCTCTCTCCTTCCTTCCCTCTTCACTGCATGGGAACCTGGCACCCAGCTCCACAGCAGGCCCTGCTCCAGATAAAAGGGATTGTTTCAGGTAAAAACTGAAAGTGGAGTCGCGTTGAGTGCCAGCAGGCGATAAAGGAGCCGTGTGCAGACAGAGCTGGGAGTTTTAGAGCCTTGCTAAATGGGTTTTAGTGTCATTCCTGGGTCAGAGAGATATTAATGATTTTTCCAGTTATCCTCTGGGCTACCTCGTCAAAGCGGCTATTAATATTTCAGGTAGTTGGATTACTGTTGCGACTGTTTCACTACAGTCCTTATCGTTTCAAAACATCTGCTTAGTCTAGGAACCAGCATGCACACATATATATCCAGCCACAGAGATGTGTGTAAGCTGTCATATTACTGACCTCGCAGCTGAGATCGAGGCTTGAACTTCGTGCTGAAGTCATCCCATGTCTCTAGGTAGCTATTACTATAGTCTGTATGCATTCAGTAAGCCTTTCGGTATGTTCTTTATCAAACAGCCTCATTGTGTGAGCTTCCTCCAGAGCTTGTCTTTCTCACAGATGTCCAGCAGCGGGAGAACATGCCCACCGGAGGTCACGCTGTCTGAATGCTTGTGATTTTAAGGCGATTACATTATTGGACACAAGCCTCGAATGCTTCTTTAATTTAAAGCTAGCGACTTGAGATCTAAACACCTTATGATATTGAAATCGATGATGACTAGGGTCAGAGATCTTATATTCATCCTCCAGAAAGAAATTCTTAAGAGCGTCATGTCGACCTTGCACCGTCCTTTGCCTCCATCAGGTTTTTATTTCACTCCCTGTCAAACAGAAGCCATGCGCTTTAGTGGCTCCCTCCTGCGCTCTCTCAGTTCTTGTTACGACCCTCTTTATGTGTCCTGTTACAAATGGCAGTCACGTTTTACACCCTGGTGCTCTGGCCCGCTCAAATTATTTTCCTGCTGGACAGACTGAGACAGCTCAGGCTTAAGGAGTACAAGTTCTCTGTAGCTACGTGTGTCGATTCTAGCATTGTAGACTGCTTCATGAGCCTGAGCAGAGCATTGAGTCTGTATGTCTGTATGTGTGTGTGTGTGTGTGTGTGTGTGTGTGTGTACTGTGTCAGGAAAAGCAGCAGCTGGCTTTTATTTTAATGCCATTCTTTGATCTGATCACCATGATAATCTGTGTGTATTCTCTAGTGTCCTTGTGAAGATGTGCAATTGTTCAATAGTTTGCACACCCACATACATCCACATACATTTCTCCTCTTATGGTTAACCATCGATTAACCACCTCTCTCTCTCTCTTTGTCTCTCTCTCTCTATCTCTCTCTCTCTCTCTGTTTCAGCTCTTGGGCAGATCATGCTCTATGTGGATGGGATGAATGGCTTGATCGGACACAATGAAACAGTTCAGTGGCTCTACACGCTGGTTGGATCAAAGGTAAGGAGATTTGCAATGCACACCTCACGTGTTACTACTTTTAGCTCTCTAATGGTCCAGTCTGTTTGCGTCTGTATCTGGCCACCTAGCCGTCACATCCATATGTGGTTCTACATGCGGTTCCACTCCGAACTGTTGCCACAGATATGAAAGTACATGTACATGTAACAATACTATTTCCATGAATTGGCAGGTTTGGAGTGAAAGAACTTCTGTAAATCTGTAAAGAGTCCTTTAACCTTACTGATCAGGTCTTGAATACACTGGACGCCTCCTGCACTCCAGGTCTTCTCATTTAACATTAGTGCCCGATCTCACTTATGCTTTAGTATCTGAATGAGTAAATCGCCACAACCACATTAAAGTGTCTAATGGAAAGCCTTCCTATTGATGTGAAGGGTATTATAACAATAAAGGGAAACGTTCAAAAAGTGCTTATTAGCGTGATTGATCAGGTGTCCACAAACTTTTGGCCAGATAGTGTATCTAGATTCTTGTTCCGTCTGTTTTTATACTAATCCTTTGAATTAAAATATAAGAAAACCTGAATGGAAACCCTAAAAATTCCTATGCTAAGCTTTTTTTTTAAACATAACAAATGATGAAACAGCAAGAAAATGTTTCCTGGAACGGTTCACGTGTGCTTTTGGCTGCTGCTCCTTTGATGGGATCTTTACGCCGTGCCCTTTCCATAAAACTCACATTACCTTTTACAGTCTTACAGTAGCTAACAGGTTATCCCACGGAAAACGTCTAGGCTGTGTGTGTGACCGATACGTGACTAATCCTGAGTAACAGTTCATCACCATGAGATGTTTACCCCGTAATGAGGAGGCCACACGAACATGTGGACGGAAATACACTGCGTGTGCGAGAGGGTGAGACAGACGCGTCACTCCTTCATTAGCCTGCGCATTTCTGCATGAAAATTCCAGCTTTGTCAGAGACTGCCCTAACATTAAATAACTATTTTATAGAAATGAGGCCTCTTTAAAGATGGCAACCCAGAGTTTAGAACAAAGCATGTCATATTCAGCAGCACTGAACTGACAGAGTAAATCTGTCACTGTGTGTTAATCTATGATGTTTTAACCAAACCTGTAAGCAGGTTTATTTAAATATGTCACTGAAACTAAAAAATACGCTGAATTGACAAAAAAAAAAAACTGGTACACCAGTCTAATGCTTGATAGGTCCTCCACAGGACATGGACTCCACAGACACTCCTGCAGAATGGTCCAGAATTCTGTTGTATTCTGAGATGGAGGATTTCTGTTTCACAGCACGTTGCATGGCATCCCAGATGTGTTTGATAATGCTGAGATCTAGTAAATTAGGTGTGAATGGCAGAACCTTTCCTCTAACCATAATTTGGCGCCTATTGACGTGTGGCGGCACTTTGTGCTGTTGGAAGAGGCCAAACCCATCAGAATGAATCCAGGACATGAACAGGTGTAGTTCATCAGACCTGTCAGAGATGGTTGGAGATGTAGCAGGAGTCCCTTTAAACAAAGCCAGTTAAACAAGCACCATACCATTATGAAGCCACCACCACCAGCCTCTGTATTTTGCATAGGATTGTCTGTACTACTTTTTCTTGCATATTCATATCATTTGAAACTTTTAGGAAGGTATTAACCCCAAGTCAGGTTATAAATTAAGTATTACTGAAATGATTTTCTTGCAAATGATGGATACAAAAGTCCATATTGTATTGATCATAGACATTTGGACATTATTGTATGTGTACCTCATGTAGGCAGGAGTGTTTTCCCTTTCCAAATATGTAACATGGTTCTCATCAAGAAAGAACTGAATTCATATTATTAAACACAGACTCATCTCTCTCTCTCTCTCTTACTCTCGCTCTGTCTCTTTCTTATACACATGCTGCAGCCCTTTCTTTGCATCTCATCTATCTTTCTCGCTTTGCTGTTTTTTCTTTGATAGCTCGCTCTCGTGCTCTAGAGAAAGCTTGTATATTGTTGTTGGACAGTAGCTTCCTCATGCATTTTTTTTTTACGGGGGCTCCGAAGCCGACAGCTTTATAAATTACCCGCTGCTCTTTCTTCTGGCTTTCCCATCATCTCACTGACAGTGCTGCTCCTTCGCCACTCATGAAAAACCACCATGGACGTCTCTGGAACAGCAATCACAGAGAGTCTGTCGTGGTGCATTGAAACAGGAGACACTCATGTGTTCCTCCTGTAGCAGTTCGGTTATCAGGGCTTTTCCATGGCAGCCGGGGCAGGAAAGGAATTTTGAAGTTCAGCAGGCTTTTTCAGACTTGAATAAATAAGGAACGATGAAAGATGGGACAGTGTGCCACTCTTTTGCATCACTGCTACTGAAGATATTGCAGCAGTCTACAGCAGAACCAGTGTGTGTGAATAAGATTACAGTAAAACTATTTCCTCTGTCTCTCTCTCTCTCTCTCTCTCTCTCTCTCTCTGTGTGTGTGTCTGTGTGTGTGTGTGTGTGTGTGTGTGTGTGTGTGTAGTTCCGTCTGGTGGTTAAGACTGCTCTGAAGCTCCTGCTAGTGTTTGTGGAATACACAGAAGCCAATGCTGCACTACTCATCCAAGCTGTCAATGCTGTTGACAATAAACGAGGTAACACACACACACACACACACACAGTTTAGTCTTTTTAATTCTAGTGAGGACCTACCATTGACATAATTATAATTGTCAATAATTACTGCAATACCTAAATCTAACACTAATTGTAACCACATTAAAGAACCATTAATCCTTCGGCTTATTCATTTATTCATTCATTTATTTATTTACTTATTGTTAAAAAATAACAAAGCAAACAAAAAACAAAAACACGTTCCACATAGGGACAGACCAAATGTCCTCACAAGGTCAAAATGATCAGTTGTGGGAAATTTTTGTCCCAACCAAGATCTAAAAACGTCCCCGTCCTGCCTTAATATTTTATTACACAGTCATTTATGTCAATAATTGTACAGTCAAGTGATTTCAACTCATGCAGTCATCAGCATGTACTTGGCATTACCAACTCTCATGTAAATCTGTCTGCAGGTTGTAAGCCATGGTCCAATGCCATGGAAATCTTGGATGAGAAAGATGGCGTGGACACTGAGTTGCTGGTCTATGTCATGACCCTCATCAATAAGGTAGGAATGCGAGTCATGACTGCTCGGAATAAGCCTTGGCTAAGACTTGCCTGGGTGACATTTTTGTCACAGTCTAGTATCTGCTGTGAAAAACTGAGAGTTTTTTTTTAAAATATATTTACAGACACTTGCAGGCCTTCCAGACCAGGACTCATTCTATGACGTGGTGGACTTTCTGGAGGAGCAGGGCATTGAAACCATTGCTCAGAGGCACCTTAGCAGAAAGGGCACTGACCTAGACCTGCTGGAACAATTCAATATATATGAGGTTAGCTTAATGACAGGGAGATAGATCTCGGGTAGTCTGTGTACGGGATAATTGACTTCACTCTACCTAGTCCAGGCCTAATGCATGATACTGGACACTCGTAAAACATCATTCTTTTCATCATTCAGATGACACTTCGTCATGAGGATGGAGATGACGAGTCGTCGCCGCCTCCGGTGGGCCGCAAGGACCGGCGCCGTGCGAGTGTAGGAGGAACGCTCGAAAGACGGGGCCTAGAACGCAGACGCAGTCGAAGACATTCTCTGCAGAACGGCAAAGGCCATGCATCTGCACCCGCCTCCCCTTGTCACAGCCACAACCCCATCTTCCTACCCTTTAATGGCCAAAGGATTGAAGATGTTACTGAGAGGTGAGAGAGTCTTGCAGGCATATACTGACACAAGAAACAGTTCCATCGATTCAATATAGTACAATAAGTCAGTTTATAGCCATGTCATAGAAAATAGGGATTGAGAACTATTATAACACATACACACATATCACTGTAACGGCACAAGCACACAACTGCGCTAATGCGCTAATTAGAGTTTTAATCACCGAATCCAGCTCTGCAGCTTTTTTTTTCCTCGGTCTCCCGAGGCTCTTTTACGGGGAGCCGTTAGGAAAGCTCAGAAAACGCTTCAGCATGTGTTGACGTTATGGAAAGGAAGCACATTTATATTGGGTGTTCCATCACGTTAGCTTTGACAAGAGAGTTTGCAAAAATCCAGTTCGAAAGAGAGAATTTAATAAGACTCCAAAGAAAAGACAAAGTGCTCCTGCTACTGCGGAGTGACGTTCCAATTAATCACACACACATTAAGGAACTGGTAGGAAGCAGCCACAGAAAGCAAGCAGGAAGTCTGAAATATGAAGATATGTGCCATGTGTATTTTTCACCCCTGTATCTCAGTGTCAGCTACGTTTTATGGTGTTTTTGTTGGGTTTTTTTTCTTTCTTGGCTGATATTGTTAATATCCACTGTGCATTTGAAAGTGCAACACCAGGCTATCCTGTGTACTTCCTTATACCATGTACGAAGGTGTTATGTCACTTTGTAACAGTAATAAGAAGCATTCCGAGCAGCCTCATTCTCTACAGATGATTATCGTGTGAAGGCAGCTGTAGATCTTGTGGACCTTTTGCTATAATGGTCCAAATGTACCAGCTGGTACTAGTGTAGCTTGTGATGAATGTTCTGTGCAAATGATCTCCAGATCTCTGGTGCCTTCCACATAGAGCATTGAAGCAGGAGTCAACCCTTTTTTTTTTATCTTCCCATCTCTTTATCTCATTCTCTTGTTTCTCTGCCATTTCCTTATTCCCGCTTTAACTCCTGTCGAACAGCCCACACCAGTTCATAACTGATCACCGATGGCAGACTGTATTTTAAAGAATGGAGGTTTTTTTCTAACAAGTACTGTTGGCAAACAGTCGAATTCATCTTAGTTAGACATCCGATCCTGAGGTCTATTATTTGGCCGACCACAGGAAATTGGACGGACCTTTGAAGTGCTATGTTTTCCATATTAGTAATAAATAGCAGCCCACTGAGAGAGAAAGCGAACCTTACAGCGGTACGCTCCAGGACTCTCTCCCTAGTAGTGCTCCACTCTGTCAGTGCCTCTGTAATGAGGGTGAACCAATGGTAGGTGAGTTATGGATAGGTTGTGTGTTTTATCTGTCACTTTCAATCAAGTGCGGCTGCTTAAAAAGAAGGTAGGATTTTTGCGGGTTTGAATCTATGAAGTAGATACTTTCAGAGTTTCGAAATGTACTGTAATGTACTGAAAAGGTCGGTTGTACATTAGCCAAAGCTGTTAGTCTGTTGCAGCTGAAGCTTTTCTGATTTTATCGATGGTATCATATGTGTTGTAGGTCCTCCAAGCAACCTGGGCAATGTTAGCCAATGCTTGCTAACTTCCACCAGATGCTAAGTAGACAGGACTTCATCAAAACTTACAAATATCCAAACATCATATTGTTTTGTTTTGGCTAACCCAAATCCTATATAAAATCATATCTCTCCAGTGCTAAAAAGACACATTTATATTCACATGTAAGATATATTAATGATATATTAATATCTTTACTGTACCTTTAGGCATATACACTAAAGTGCCAGAAAAACTGCTACACTCGTCTAATACCTGGTTGGTCCGTAAAGGCATGGACTCCACGAGATTGAATATGTATGCACCGAACACCATACTTTCTGGTGTGAATGGCAAAACCCAAACTCAGATGAGCGTTACTATAACCATAATTTGTCGTCTTTAGACGTGTGTGGTGGCACATTGTCCTGTTGGACGAGGCATGAAGGGGTATAACTTGTCAGGAAGGTGATGCACATAGCTTAACCGGTCAGAGATGTTTGTAGACGTACAAGGGGTAACATGGAATGCCAGTTTAACAAACCCCTAACCATTGTATTTCCTGTTACGCACATGTGTGCTGTGTTTGTACGTGCAAGATGATCGAAAGGCAGAGAGGGTCGCCTCCCTGCAGAGAAGGATTGGTTGGTGCAGCTCAACTAAGTCGGTTGTGGATTTGGTGTCTGTGTTGTTAATAATCTATATTAGTGAAGTAATGTTTTAGCAGAAGCGATCCCAGGAGCTTTAATTAGTACTGTGAATATTTTAAAGCAGCCAATAGTGTTTTAACATGTTGCCCTATGTCTGAACTAACTGAATGTTGTGTCTCTCTTGTTTGTGCCACTGTTTCCTTTGTTTTGTCTGCTGTCAGTGCATTCTGTAATGTCTGCTGTCATGTTATCTGTGTGCAACATTTCTTCTCTTCTCCCTGCCCTACTTCTCTTCTTTTCTCTCCTTCTTTCATACCTCCATCCGTCCCTCAATTCCTCCTTTTCACTACAGAGAGGAGGTGGAGGAGGAGGGAGATGAGGAACCAGAGAAAGCAGAACTCTCGGTTCAGGGATCTGCCAGGTACTCGAGAACACGTTCTCAGAGTTCAGTGCTCTAGTAATGGCAGCTAGAATGTAGAATTTGTGCTACTGTGCTGTTAGGCTCACTAACATTCAGTGATTGCCCTAACACATTTTATCATGGTGCCACATCCTTTTGCCCAACCCTTTGCTGAGCTGTTCTGTCATCTTGTAGCTGGATGGCGCCAACTATAGAGAAAGAGGAGGCTTCTAGCTTGTGTTTGCCCTTTAAATGCATGGTCAACCTCATCCCCAGCACTGCTGATTCAGAGGCACGGGAGAGCACCAGAGGCTGGTCTGGGACTAAGGTCATCTGCGGAGCGCCAGTGTCCTCACCTCCTGTAACTCCAGATTCTGGCCCCTGTGGTCTGTCTTCTTGGGCCTCTGTCAGGTCTCTGGGGGCTGTGCCCTCCCAGGGTTCATCCGTCACCTCCTCTGCTTCCACATCCCCCAGTGAAGAACATCAGATTCCCCTTCCTCTCCCCTCCTCCCCCCTTCTCTCCTCTTGCCCGTCAGATTCGGACAAGGTGCCTTCGGGGACCCCGCAAGGCCAGAGGGGCCGAGACATCAGGTAGTGCTGGATGTGTGTACCAAACCCTCACCGCTCACAGTGTAAACTCGTAGATATTATAGACCTGCATGTTTGTATTAGATATCAGTATGTTGATTAGATATACATAATTAGTCATTTGTAGTCATGGTAACAAATGTACAAATGACCAATTTTGCGGCTTATACCAAGGACAGAAATTGCAATTCTGGCCTATAGGTATCCATCAGAGCAGAATTTCCATGAAATGATGTATCAGAACCTGTGACTTTCCTAACTCTTTGGCTGTCTTGTGAAAGGCGAGGGTTTTTCATCATCAACTTTTTCTACTTTAAGACATCATTGGCAAATTTCTTTTGGTTTTCTCTACATGTGTGCATACTGTTAAATCACATTGTTGTAATTTAAAACAAGATGTCTAACACATTTGTTATCATACATAGTCTCTATTCACTTATAATGCAAATGCAAAAGAGGTTTTAAACCCAAATTTCTCTTCTTCATGATGAGAATCAGGGTGCTCTCAGATGGATACTACCCTTTACTGACATTTACAGCTCATCTGCCTTTTATTGTTGTATTGTACAACTCTCAAGTTGGGACAGGGCTATAAATGAAACCAAACACAAAAGGAAATGAGCTCGATGGTGTCTACAAGACCTACACGCATCTGAGAATGAGAATGCTTTGTGGGATGGCTTCAGCATGTTTTCCCCATTACGTCCACGGACATGCTGCCAAATGAAGTGAATCAAGGTTACAGAAGCTCTCGTGTGCTGGAAGCCTTTATAAAAATGGGTTAATTGCTATAATGCGTCACTGTATGATGCCTAATAATCTATTCAATAAATTAAATTACCTTAAATTACATTAAATTAAAAAACCTTGTAGCAGGCACATATTAATGTGAGGTAAATTCTTTCAAATAACATACACTGTGCAATTATTCAACCTCTGTCTTGCTTTGATTCACTTTACATTCGCTCCCCCTCCTCTTGCTTCTGTGCTCCTTTCGCTCCATCACACCCCTATAAAAGACGCGAGTTCCTTCTCCTCTGGTTTTATACACTAGTAAACCTTTGACTAATACATCTTTATTGCATGTAATTTAACCTGACCTTTTCTTCTCATGTTCTGTTCTCTACATAGTCTTTCAGATATTAGATACTCACACACACCCTCAACACTGGCTTCCAGAGCCACTCCTAGTGTCAGCAGGTAAGAAGCTCCCACAGGAGTCAAACAACAAGATGGATAGAGATATGTATAGATATATTACACGTGGACAAAAAATGCATGGCTGACAAGTTGTACAACAGAAAAGCACTCACTTATTCATCAAGGTCAAATCCCTATGATGCCATAGCCACAGGAGAGCAAAACTAGCTGCACTGTCAGGGAGGGTGTGGCTGTGGTGTCATTGTGAGTAATAAGTGAAAATCATGGGCGTTCTGGGAACTTTTGTGCGCCACTGAGTGTGAAGCACCACCACCCCCCCATGTTACATAAGCATTAGTTCGAAAAGATGAGGTGGCTTGCTTCACATGCCTCAGAAAAAGAAGCATGTGATAGCCTTCGACCTCCCTGTTGTATGATAAGGGGAGAGATCTCAGATGGGTGGGAATTGACTACTATCCATCTAAAACCCTATAACAGAAGGATTAATTTTTTTTACAGAGCCATCCAGATATTCATCAAGGAGCCTTGTTTACTAAAAGTTTGAGACGAAACATGTTCAGACTTTTTCTAGGTACAGAATAACACGACTTCTTTCATTGTTTTCCTCTGTTTCCTCTGAGACGGGAGCAGCCATGGGTTTGTGGTTCGAACTCCAGAGTTGACATAACGCGACTTAAGTGTGACAGGGCACCTAACCCCCCAACAGCTCCCTGGGTGCCATTGATAGTGTGCTTCATAGTGTGTGTGTTCACTAATGTGTGTGTTTCACTGCACAGATGGGTTAAATACGGAGGTCAAATCCCTCTGTGTGTAAGGACAGTGGTCAATGAGTGGTTATATTTACTGATGTTTCTACGTCTTTGAGTCTTTGTCAGGTTCTGTATTGAGCGCTTGTATTGTAGTATTGTTTTAAAGGGCTATAAGCAACTGAATTTGTATCTGGAAAGGAGAAGTAAGTGTGTCTTTTGGGGATTTGAAACATGACCTAAGGGGAAATAATTAAACTTCTCTCGTGTGCCATTTGTTGATCCTTTGCCGTGTTTATCTGTTCAGCCACACTAAAGATGAATACAGTAAGTCAGCTGCCAGCAGCCTGATGCAAGAAAGTTCTTAATTTCTCCATCTTCATTTAACAGACAAATTGGCTATGCTGGCACGTATCCTGGCAGGTCATCAGGTGCATCCAGTGCCCCTTCTACCCCCTTAAACCGCTTCGTCTCTACAGGAGGGTCACCTACGGACAGCAAACCTGACAGGTAGCCTGCTCTGTCTGTGGGAATACAAGTGCATGGGATATAAAGAATTTTCAGTGTGTAATAAAACTGCTTGTCATTGTTGCAGGCCGGCACTGGGAGGTTTACTGGCCTCATCGTACAGGCAGCACCAGGAGTCTCTGGCTGCAGAACGTGAGCGGAGACGCCTTGAGAGAGAAGAGAGGTTGCACAGGATCGAACGGGAAGAAAGAAACCGTTTCAGGTTCGTGTCCTTTCCCGATTCGTTCATAGGGCAACTAGAAAGGGGTTTCAGTGCAATTGAGACAAGACCAAGACTTAAATTTAGCTATTTAACAAGGTCAATCTGCCAAAGTGTGTCTTATACTGCTACTAGAGATATTTATCCCAGCAGTCAAGGGCAGATGTCTGTCTTATCAGACGCTCTCAGAGTTGTTTTCTAAACTCTGAGGAACATCTTGTCTCGTTATGGTCATTACTGAGTCATTGTGAGAAACTAGCGTTCTTAACTGTGGTAGAACCATTCAGACAATCCATATATGTCTCAGCTCCTAAAGTCAACAAGTGGTTTACACAAATCCTGATAAAATAATCTGTAGGATTCTTAGGAAGCTAGAATTATACTTATTATTATACTTAATCTTAAATATAAAATTTGCTGGTTATTTTTGTTTTAATTGCTGTCTCAGCATTAATTTTACCAAGAAATTATTATATTAATCACTAGCTAACTATATATATATTAAATATTTAATAATCATTTAAATTTTTTTAAAAAGTCTGAATAGATTTATTTGTTTGTTTGTTTGCCCGATTTATTTATTTATGTTTACATTTGAATGCTTGGGTCTATTTACATAGATGCTTTTCTGTAGATGCTTTTTGGCTTTCATTCAAGTAGATCTTTAGCTTTAGATATCGACACAGTAGCCATAATACAGTTTCTCTGTACTTTCTCAACCTCTGGTGTCTTGTAAAAGCTTTTGTACTTTTGCATGTTCTTATAACACTCTGCAAGTGCTAACAGTCCCTTTCTTCCTTTCAGTCGCGACTACGTGCAGAGAAGAGAAGAGGCCATACATGCTCGTGGAGAGAGGTACATGACATCCTGGTCACTTTTTGTTACTTTTCCTTTATTAACACTGTCTGCAGTACAAAGTCTTGAGTCTAAAATATTTGGTCATGGATCAATAGAAGGACACCTGGGATATTGACACAGCACAAAAGTGGCATTAATTAATTAATTGATTATTATTAATAATAAGCGGCAAAAATTAATCCATATAAGCTAAAATGAGGCTCTTCTACAGTATAAAAGCCTGACAGAAAACAGGACATGCTCTTTGATTGTCTATAACACGGTAACATGGTACCATTTGAAAAGGGAATGTGAAGAGAACCACTAGTTTCTTTTATCATATCCATAATGCTAGATCTGATATGTTATGGCTTCAGACAGGCTTGTTAAACGCTTAAACTCATGGTGGACAAATAGGTGATGATCGAAAGATAGGAAACCTGATATAACCTGATAGACCTCAACCTG
>JAOVVF010000044.1:23962691-23976388 GCA_028565595.1 Duopalatinus emarginatus
TTTTTGAAAGACAAGCACAGTATCAGCTGCCAGTCAACCTTCTATAGTATACAAACCTCTAAAACACACACACACACACACACACACACACTGTTAGTGAGGAACGAGTTCTCTACAGAGACAAACGTACTAGTGTTTCTTACCACTGTGGCCTTGAGTGTGAACCCAAAGATCAGTGCTTTTAACAAGGCCGATCTCTTGCACCCTGGTTATCAAATACAAGCTGTTTGGAGAAATCTTGCCTGCTTTGGTTAGTAGCACATTGAGCATTCATGTCCAACGGAAACTGCAGAGCACAGATTTATAGAAATCACTGTCGTAGATATCAAGAGGTGATTCTCTCTGCACTGTTGTGGTATTAGTGAGTTTTTGCACGTTTTTTTTTCTAATCGGATTTTAGATTGAGCCTGAGATTAAACGTGATCAGCAATATGTAACAATGTGTCTGATACACCGTGCTGACCTACAGCACCTTCTGCCATTTGTACTGTAGTCCATCTGCTAAAAGTGGATAGGAGAATAGGCATGAATCTGTTTCCAGAAACAAATCAATCCTAGTCCCCTAGCCCAGGAAGAACCTCGATGCTGCCTTGATGTTAACTGTTAGGAATTTGATTTTAAATCAATATTATATGATGCATGACGACTACACCTGTGGCATTCGCTCATGACGTATGTCTTCAGAAACATGTGGGATGTGGTCTCTTCAGCACAGCAGCAACATCTGGTTTTAGAGGTTTTCAGGAAAAAACACTTATGTGTGATTCAGTTACACAAAAATCACAGAAATGTCCATTCTCTAGTGTAAAACCCAAAACATTATTCTGACAATCCACACAGCTGTACTACAAGACCCAGTAGTACCTCCCAGCACCTTACTATGTGTATCATGTCATTTTAAAGCAATGTCAAGTATTAACAAGAAGAAGTATCTTTGTTTTTGTCCAATGTCTTCTTCTCAGATAATCGAGTACTGTAAAATGAACATGAACTAGAAATCTAATGTAGAAACTTAAATGTTCCCTAAGAAGACAAAATGCTGTATAATTGTGTAAATCTTTTGTTTTTATTTTTGCATCTGTTGCATTTGTATTTGTATAGAATAGTGTATTATAGGTCAGAAGCAGTGTTATTCTGTGATAATTATAATTTAAGAAAAGTAAGCAAGCCATGCATTGTTCAAAACTAAGAGAAAGCAGGCGAGTTGAGTCAAAGGGAGCTTCTGTAATGTCATTTTGACGCTCAGCGATGTTTGCGTTTGTTGTGTAATTTTTTCCTTTTTGCACAAACTTGAAACATGTTCGGTCCTTGTAACCCACCCACCTTCCACTTCTGCTCAAAAGCCTTTCAAGATCATTGCACTTAAGTACACAGAATTGAGTCATGTCCAACCTTTTGCTGCAAGTGCCATAAAAAGTGGGTATTGAATAAGAGTACCAAGAATGTGAATTTATCTTGTTAATACTCACAGCAAAAAAAGTATATACTGTATACAAATCTTGCAATAAAAAAAGCTTTTATGAAGCATCCCGAGAAATTCTGGTCTTGTTGAGGGTTTTTATGCAGACAATCCCATGGATAAAAAAAAAAAATAGCGTAACTACACCCTGTAATGTAGTCATTAAAATATGTCAGAAGTATTATCTTTGCATTACAGGTGTGAAGCCTTTTATATCTCGTACACATGCAGTGAGCTATCTAGGTTGTGAAAAGATGTCTATTTATTATTACCGACTATTACTATAATTCATTCAACCTCACTGTAACCTGAAAACATTCAAAAGGCTCTCTGAATCATTTTCTTGTTCTTGAAGTTGATGTGTTGGCAGCACAAGAAGTGGGCAAGTGTAAGAATCTGCCAAGGAGCAAATTGTGTTGGTTAGTTGAAGGTCTTGAGGGATGTTCCTGTTTGGCATGGGTTAATACCTATCAAAAGTGGTCCATGAAAGAACAAACTATGATAACTGGGTAATGGCTCTCTAATGTATATGGGGTTAAGGCTAGTCTGTCTGGTCCAATCACAAAGAAGAAGCAAAGAAGAATTTGTTGCTAATGTCTTGGTGCCAGAAACCACAGAACATATTCAAAGGCAGTTTTAATAATATGGCTCATTGGTGTATCAGGCATTTGACCTTGACCCTGTTTGAATCTATATCTAATCAGTAAATCTACTGGTTACAGTGATAACTGTGTACAAATATTAAACCACTAGTTCTTCTAATATTGAAATACCAAGAAACTCAGACCTACTACTAGCCTAAACAAATAATGCCTCCACCCCCTAGAGGCAGTATACTGAGTGTGCATGCACTGCCCACTTTCACTTCCACAGTCCAGACATCAATTTCCCCTAACGGAGCTTTAATAACTAGCTTACTATACACTGTAACGTTAGAATTGTCCACGCCCTAGGCAATTAGGTTTCTGGGCAACCAAAACACAAAACTGGGCAAACACATCTGATGAATTTGTCATTCATCCACCGATGACTGGCTATATATATTTGCTATAATTCAGTGCTGATGTGTGTGGAAGACCAGAACACGGCATAGCTCTCCATTTCTCTGATCTAATGCGTGATTAAGGTAAAACAGCTTGATAATTAGCAGATGAGGTCATTTGTTGATTCAGGTGCAATCGGTTTAGTTCGCTGGCTCTAGGGCCAATCTAAATTATTTTCCTCCTCCAGTCAATGACGGACTGAACACCACACAAGTCCTGATGTCACCAGCTTTTATTTAGGGTCGTGTCCATATGGTTCATTTGCAGTGCCATCAAGCTCCTCTAAATTGAGCTCTAACGATGGAGAACCTGATGGAGGATCATTACAATCATTATTGTATGACAAATTTAGTGCAATGACAGACAAAACATGTCTAATGCAGTAAAGATGGTGGTTGTACAGGACCATACAAAACAACCCGAAGGTGTAGTAAACATTTCTGCCAATAGGGAACTTGCATTTCAAAGTCTCTGTGGTCTTCGTCCCCAAAGCTGTTGGCATGGACACAAAAAATACAACAGCAAAGCAAAGATCTTACAAAAACCAGCAAGATTATAAATCTAATTGAAATCTGAGAAAACACATCACTAAGAAAAAGAGCAAAGACAGTCAGAAAACTGGGATTCACAGGAAATACAGTGCAAACTAAGGCCTTTTTTGTATTTTGGATGTACAAATCAACTAAAAGCAATGATAAAATTATTGGAATAAATGTATATGGATTTCTGCTCTTTTGTAGCAATCATGTTTCACTGTCCCTGAAGTGTTTGCACAGTACTAGAAATTGGCATGTCTGTCAATTTTTCACTCAGAAATGAGAAGAGAATACACATTTGCATTTTAAATTTAGTATTGCTCAAGTTTAACTTTGTCATTACTGTTTCCTGCTTACAAGTTTCGATGTGCGTTTTTTCAGGGATGTAACATTAAAACAGCTCTTTTTTTAAAAAAAGCACCAAAGCATACACAAATATGACCCCTTTTTGGTCAAATATTTGATATTTGAACTGGTATAGTGCAGTTTACATAAGGAATCATAACTCAAGTTACAAGGTTACGTGATATGTGATAAAACAAGCATGTACTACTAGAAGAATAATTGAGAGAAAAAGCAATGTCACAAGCGATTTACCAACTTCAGCCTGGAACACTGCAGTCATAAAGCAATGCATGGCTAATTTAGTAAACTGAGTATCCTAGTTATTTTTTCAGTTTTTACCAAAACTGCACACTGAAGAGATGAAAAAGAAAAAAGAAAAAAAAAAACAGTACGATGTATCAAGCATGTAAAAGATCAGTCAAGCACCCATGATCTATATCTATGAGCACATGGTAAGACCTCGCTTCCCTGGAATCGACTCCAAAATATTTGACTAACAATATTTTGCAAATTGCACATGATCATGAGCTTTTCTCCAGACTATTTGTGCATTAGGTTTCATTGCATACATGTTTGGCCAGGCTAGCTTAACTGGGAGAGCGATGTCAGCTTATAGATTTTAAAACAGCTTTTCCTAACTGTTCTTTTAGTTGTTCGTATCGCCAGTCCTTTAAGGTCTGAGCTGAATAAATTAGTCCCTTAAGGAATAAAAGAAACCACACTGACGAGATGATGGAGGAGCACACTTACAGACAAATAAAGCTCAACATCCACAAGTTTAAAAGCCTTAAATGGTTCTATCAAAATGTAAATCCCATGTAAGCTAGGAAGGGAACGGAAGGTTCCAATCTTTAAAAAAATCCACAAGAATTCAAGACTTATGACTGAAATATAGCACCAACTTACTCTAAGTTCATGGCAAGTCTTGGGGTTTTAGACTCTGTGTTGCACTTACAAAGAGACAAACCTAGCAACAAGTGTATAGCGGACTGGAGGCTGGCCAATTGCTCAAGTTCCCCTGAGATTGAAAAGTGCAGTCACAGTGATGTCATCTCCCAGCCTCCCTCAGGGCAAAGCTAGTGGGGAGCCTCCAGCATCTCCATCAGGAACGTCTCAATGGGCGTGTCTCCAATTAGCTTGAAGAAAAACAGATGCTCCAGACACTTGAGCCCAATGGATCGCAATGCAGGCAGCCTGAGGAGGAGCTTAGCGAATCTAAATGAGGAAAGAGACAAGTTGATGAAAAAAAAAAAACACTCGTGGAATTCTGTTCACCTGCCAGCTCAGGTTTTTTCCTCTCCTGAGGAACACTGTGTTTATATGGACATAAATCTGCACAACTTTTAAATTTACACAGAATTTCTTTTTAACACTGTCACGTATAATAGTGTACATTGCCTAACTGCTGCCATAGAACCAAATAAAAGAGATTACTGAGAGCTCAGTGAGGACTCAGTTTTCTCACTAATATACTATAGTTGCTGGTGTACATTCTACATTCAACCATAGGTAGATATTAGCCTGGTGTAAAGTTTCTTAAAGTATGTCACAATTTGTAGTACATAAATGCAAACTAAAAGACTCAGTATGGTTCATCACCACTGCATGTTTTTTAAAAAAAGTGTTTCTTGCTAATATTAATCAGGCTGGTGCTAGACCTGAATTTTTATGAATGTGTGCTTGAAACTTGCCATGTAATTAATTATATGTGGTAGAAAACCATGTTACTAAATATTTTTATGCAAGTACATTACAACAACATTTTCCTATCAGACAGGGCTCAGTTCCAAAATTGGCATTTTATTTAAACATTTTGGAATTTTATTATCATAATCCAAAATTGTGGTGCCGATCTAACAAAAGACTGACTGTATATACTTGGGAATTGCAATTTGTAGGTATTAATACAAAAGGCACAAATGTAATTGAAAAAAAACAAACAAACTGGGTTTGAGTTTGTGCTTTATCATCAGCAACATTACTTAAGGTAAAAATTAAATACCAGATCTGTTATGCAGGAATACTGTAATGATCATAAAAATTTTTTTTTTTTAAATGTATCTGTAATTTACACTAGTGCTTATAATGCAGCTTAGGCCCTTGCTTAACAAATAAAAAAACAGTAATAATAGAATAATAGATTGATATGACTAATGGGCTATGGTCGTTTAACCCAAGATAACAACAGGCTGCAGGAGTGTTGCTTTTTTTGACAGCCTCAAAGTCCTTTTTACCTATTTTTTTTTTACACTTTTTAAAAAAAAACTGCTTCCACACATACACATGGGTTTTTGTAACATTAGCTTGAGAGTTAACAATGTAACAGTAGCCTACAGTGCCAAAACTGAGTGTTTCTGAGAAAGAATAAGCATACCTCCCCTGCTGCTCAGGGTATTTCTGCCTGCAGTAAGCCTCTAAGGATGCATACACTCTCTCTCGAAGGAGTTCCACCTCACTTGTGTTGCTCAGACCTTTGGCATCTAAACAACATAAGGGGAAAAGATACAAAAGATTACAGGCTTCAAAGCTGACCAACACAGGCTAAGTCTTAAAGGGAAAGTTTATTTTAACCAAAACGGACACCTTCAGCTAACACATGCCATTTTTGAACCACTGCATAAAAATATTTATTCCCTTTATTTTTGAGTTTGCTTACTGAATGCTTTTGAATGAAATTGTTTTAAAACTTCATCAGCCAATAACAAAACATTTGCAGTACAGATTGGGTTATGATGATAAATTTGGTGTTTTATATGTATGAAAATGGCACACGTGTAAAACAAATTAGACAAAGCACAGATACTATAAATCCAGAATTGCCTGAATATAATGAGGATATAAAGGGTTTAGAAGGAACTGTGTATGCATGCACTTCATATTGTGACTCAATCCTTCAAACATCATCCCACTCCAACTTCTACTTCAACGATTACAAGTTGCCAAGTGAATCAAGGAGAAACAAAAAGAACACAACAACAAAAAAATTAAATAAAATTTTTTGAAGGAGGAAGAGAGTTCAATATAATATTAATATTATCCATAAACTATAACCTTAAAACTTTCTCATTGTCAGCCTGCAAATGCTAATTTATCCTAGTTGCTGAATTGTTTAATTACTCAGCTACAGAACTCGTAACCTGGTCATTCATAGAGGCGTGTGTGTCTTATTCTTTTAATTCCAGTATACTAACAGTATCAGGCCACAATTCTAATAACCTTGAATTCCTACTGAACGTGTGCTGCTTTGCCACACACAGCCTTCCTTTCTTCCAGGAAGAGGAAAAAAAATGAAAGCAGTATGGATTTTTGCTAATCAGATATTTCTTCCAAAAGTCTGTAGCCAGTAAGATCTGATAAACTGCACCTGGGTTAAAGAGGATGATGGCTCGCAGACATCCAAGCTCAGTCTTGTCCATCTGCATATCTCGCATTTTATTTACCAACTCGGTAAGCACTCTAAGGTGGGGAACAGAAGAGAGCGTCATGAGAAAGTAAGGAACAATGATGACAACTTTCAACTGCAAATGCCAATTCCCAGCCCAGCAGATGATGTAATATTTGAGTATTCCCTGCTTTAAACCACCATACTCAGATAATAACTAGCGTGCAACGGCATGCCAAATTGTAATTGCAGGCGATTGCCAAATAGTATCAGAAATTATATCTGAAAGCCTGAATTACAGATTTCAAATCACTAGAATCATTGAACTGAAAAAGTATAAAACAAGAAGTACCTGTCAAATATAGCTCCCACTTCAGGGCTGCGTGCACTTTCCCTGTGGAAATAAAAACAAGAGCACAGAGAAATAAGTAAAAAATAATAAAAAAGGAATAAAAATATATATTGAATACATGAATATGTGAATTAATATTATGTAAACAGTCTAATCTTTATTACTACATGTTTACAAAGCTACAGAATACAGAAACCTAGAGGTCATAAAAATACCTTAAAGGCCACATAATCTGTACACTATATTACTAGGCTAAGTTCATTTGTCACAAGGAGCTCAAGTAAATAATCTTATGAGTTTTAATAATGTTTCTAAACAATATCTGAAACCCATTCAGCAAAGATGTCCATGTGGTATCAGACAGCATTGACACACAGTAAAACATCTCTTAAAAGTTGCATGTTTTTGAGTCAGCCTGATATTCTAATCACTTCATTTTAAATAAAGCCCATAAATGTAACAATGCTGTCTCAAAATTTTAAGGGGAAAAAAAAAACAACCCAATAACAACAAGTTGGTGGCAGAAAAGTCTCACCAATCAGAAGATGTGTACGTGACAACAACTGCCAACACTAGCCAGCTTACACAGGAAATCTAAGTGCTATCCACATCTGGCCTGAGTTCTGCTGACCGGCAGTACTGTCAGCCGTATAAGACTCAGCACAAACACACTCGTTTTAGTAAATCACAGGCTGGGAATATTTTATTTGGATGCTGCTGTGAACTTAAGCTATATGCTGACTATACTATAAACAATAAAAGAACTACATGAAAAAGATCCACTGTTGAAATGCAATTTTAAATATCCTTGAAAGTAATGACTATAAATGAGTCATTTAAGAAAACTGTACATAGCTGAGGTGCAAAATGTTTTCGCAGGAGCTACAAGAACTGGTGACATCATGACAAATAAACAAACAGAATAAAAGAATAACAATGGTGGTGAAAGTGGCAAAAATGGATGTGAGTATAGTTTTAACTCATCATGCAACAGGGACAGAGAAGGTGGTGTGCAAACCCATTATTGTGTTGTTTTGCTCAAAAGACAGGTGTGTGTTAAAGTGCAAACAGTATCACTCATCACATTAACATGTTTTATTCTGTTAGCTATTCATTATTATTTTAAAGGCTAATCACCACCTAATATAAAAGTGTCAAACACATAAATACAGAGGAATTTGAGCACCTAACTTGTAACTAGACAGTCAGAAAACATTTCCTTTTGAACAAATTCATGAAATACAGCTTATAAGATAGTTGTTTAGCCCCATCCTTGTTTAGCCACGCTGTTCGGAAACGGTCGTATGTGTCAGTGGTGGACAACAACACTAGTGGATGCACTCAAGGCAACGCAAAAATGACAAAACTGGGTGTTTAATTTCCTTATGATATATCCAGTCAACCCCACGGTCACTGCAGATTCATCCTCTTCATTAAATTCAGGAATATCATCGAAATCTGAAGATCTAGCACTGGGAAATTCCCAGTCCAAGTCAGTCATTATAGTGTTTTACTGCAGCAAATTAAGCTGCTATTATCATTTTAATTAATGTCTATATGTTTCAGTATCAAAAACAATGTGAAATCACCAGGGGTGTCCATTAGGTGGTGCTTAGCATTTAAGATCATTTATCTAGGTTGTTAAACATTAAACATGCACATTTAATGTAAGAAGAGAATGCTGTAATTAGTTTATACAGTACCAGTACAAATGCTTGGAAATTTATGAACATCATTCACTTAAATTTGTAATTCTGACAACTGAATTGCTTTTATATGGGCTTATAAATAAACTACTAAGCTATTTAATAATAGGTGGCTGAAGTGAAGTGTTACCTGTCTCTGAGCACGTGTAAGCCTGTAGTCAGCAGAAGTCCATCCTCCACCCCGATGGAGCGGTGAGAAAGCGAGGCAATCAGAAGCTCATTCCACCCTGAAACACAGGTGCAATGGGGAAACAAATCCATTCATATTCACAAGTTTTATCCTAGCTTTAAAAGCTTAACCAGACAAAATAATAATAATAATAATAATAATAATAGTGGGGTTCATATTCTAACAAAAATGCAATTTATCTAACCAGAAACAAGTTTAACTTAAAAATGAACAGTATAGGCATTTGTGGCATGAGTATTTTCAGACAAGTATCTCCCGCCTCCTGCCTTGAGTAAAATGCCAGGCTTATAAGTTACTGTCTGAAAATATGTACTGTACGCATAAGAGCAAGTCTGCAGATATAGAAAGTGAACGCTTATACCTGCACGTAGCAGAATGACCTGGTCATCCAGAGGCAGCTCAGAGAAGTGGGGGATGCGCTTTGCCCACTCCACCAGGCCAAACAGCTGTTTATCTGCTGCCTGGCAGATGTTAGTAACTGGGTCGATGGCCTAAAGGACAGGAAAGGGGAATGATTTAATGGCTGGTTTTCCATGTAGTGAAAGATTGTTTGAAAATATGTTAAACTGTGGTGTAAAAATGCTCAAAAAAATGATCAGAATTTAATGTACTTATATGACGGTTTATTAAACACTGGGCTCAGGGCCCAAAGTGACTGCTTATAATGCTTGCTTATTAGACAGAAATGGCCCTGCTGTTACGTAAAAAGAACTTGATTTTAAAAATCAGTCTGATTTCACGATATACAACAGGGATTATTATAGGTTTTTATTTAAAATCAATTTTAAATTGACACAGACCACCAGTATAGCACCGCAGCATGTATCCAGCATGCGATGATACTGAGAACTGTTGTAATTTTGAGCTTTTAAAATCAAACTATCTTGTATCTCATTTGCTTTTAGCCTATTTTGCATCCTGTATGAACTTTTACAGCATTAATGAACAGCTATTACTGATGAATCTTAGCTACCTGCCCATGCCTCCTATGTCAAGATCATGAAAATTAATAACGTGTTTCAGTGTTATCCTCTTTACAAGAATTTATAAGGCATCTCTGCTGCTGTTGAACATGGCACATGCATGCATAGCTTTTTAAACTGAAATAAAAACGAAACATGCTTAGTTACAGCTTCAGTTGACAGGCAAATCATTTAAAAAAAAAATTTAAACTATAAATACACGCTACCGCTTACAACCAGCACCACAGCTAACATCTTCCAAGTGCTTTTTCCATAAATAACTATTATTGTTTGCCTATGCAAAGATCCTATTATTATTATTACTATGTAAGAATAAATATTGTTTGTTTTTTTCCGAATCACCACTGACTAAACAATGTTGGAGCTGGTTACTGGTTACTCGGGTTGTCTTGCATACATTTTCTTGAAGGACAATACAAACCTGAAACAGCGCTTTTTATGCTATTCTAACATGGTACAGAAGTAGTAGGCCTATTTTTATATGGTGCACTACAAGGAGCAACAGCAGTCCAACAGAAGATCTCATCTAGAGCGATTAAAAACAGTAAGATAAACACTCACAGCACCAGTAGAGCTGCTTGCAGAGTGCAATTCTGTCTTATGATCCACAGCAGTCTCAGCTTCCAGGATCTTCTCCACAGGCATCTCCTCATTAGCTGCGGTATTACAGTCATAATCTCCATCACGGTCCTTATTCCTCTGCCGCTCCTCCTGAACAGCTGTGGAGTGCAAGGAAAAAGGATTTGCATGAACCAGATGTGAAGTGTATTCACCACAGAGAAAAATCAAAAGCTCTGTTTTCACCCTGCACATATTCAGTGACGTTTTTGTCTTGTTTTTATTTGCTAGGGAAAATGCCAAAATCTTTTATTGTGTACTTTGAGAACAACGGTGAATTATTATTTAGATATGCTTCGGTGCTATATATTAGTGAACATAGCAACACTGGCAATTTATTTATGTTCATATATGCACATCGACATTCCCACTATAAAATGCATATACTAAATCTATTCCAACTGGTAAGATCACAAAAAATATTTGACCCTGTCCATCCATACTTTTGCACTTATTATCCAAATCTTAATGTCAAGCCTGAATAGGGCCAAAAATAACAAACCAAGATACAAACAAGCAATGGTATAACCATTACAGAATGATGAATGCATGGCTCAAAATACACACCCTCTCTCTTCATGCCCATGGCTAGGCACTTCTGGTAACGGCAGTACTGGCAACGATTGCGTTGGCGCTTGTCCACAAGACACTCCTTGCTGTCTCTGCAGATGTAGCTCAGGTCCTTCCTCACGGTGCGCTTAAAGAAACCTTTACAGCCCTCACAGCTGTACACCCCATAGTGCTTCCCTGAACAAGGAACCAGATGTTTGTTTGCAAAGATTTAGTGAGGCAAAATTATTTCACTAAACATCATATATTAGCCCATATCCTGGATGAATAGTAAGATTTCAATCTTTAGGCAAAGATCAGCTTTGAATCCAAGTTGTTTCGAGCAGTGTACAGCTGGGCAATTTATTCATAAAGCAAAGCATATGCCATATCACTAAGAAAACCAGCTCTAAAGTTACTACAGAAAAAAAGCTGTTGTTAACCTGGTCCTTCCCAAGTACTTACCGGAGGAGCGATCGCCACAGATGGCACAGAGTCTTTTTTGGGACAGCATTGGCCCCGTGCCTCCTGGAGACTTCAAAACAAAGGATGGCTTCACATCGTCAGAGCTGCTGACAGTGTGCAGCTCAGACATCGACGAGTTAATCTACAAGTAGCATGAAGACAAGAAAATTAGGGGGCAACTGGTTTTACCAGGGATCTTAAACAACGGATCGATTTTTTTATGGTCAATTCCTTGTCGGCTGATTTGGATTAACACCAATAGATGCAGTGATGAAATTCATATCAGGTTTTTTAGTGTATGGATATTTTTGTGCATGTAACTGACTGTAGCCCACCTGTGGGTTGCTGATGGGTCCGTAACCCACCGAAGGAGTCACTGGCACACCCGGAGAGCCAGTGGATGAACTGATGACAGACAGAGGGGAGTCCAGGGAACTAACAGGGCTACTGACGGCCGAGGTGGTGGGCACCAGAGAGTTCATAGATGCAAGCCAAACTGGCCAAATCAAAGGATACTGCTGGTCTTCACTAGTAAAGAGAGAGAAAAAGAATAAGTTTGACTGACAAACATTGTATATATTTGATTTAAGAATGGGTTATCATAAACACTTTTTTATGGATATTTATATTAAACCACCAGCTGGCATTAGTAACTGGTGGCATGGTTTCCAGCCCTGTAAAGCCTCTCAGTGGCACAATGCTTGTTGTCCAGTGCAGAGCTAGCTGGAGCTGTAGCTAGCACTTTCCCTGACTGACTTTACATGCCACAATAGCTACGCACTACGGTTAGAAACTCTCTCAGAATGATATAAAAATGTGCTACAATTCAAACCTTTGCAAAAAGTCATAATCTGTCGGCACTCCTTCGAATATCATGTACAACCTTCTTCAGAAAGCCAGCTACATGCGAGGTGAAGGGAGAAGAGGAATGTCAACAAAAATGGCCGAAGAGGCCTGCGCGTCCTCACAGCGCCCAGCGCTAGCTAGCCGTGATTTTAATCATTGTTTTTTTCTGCATTAACAGCAGTCTGTTCGGTCAAAAGAATTAAAACCTACGTAAAAAGAAACATTTACGATAAACAGACAAATGTAGGGCTTTGCTAAACTTAAACGTAGCACGCATAAGTGGCACGTTACCTCTCTGCGCAGATCATTAGCGTTAGCTTAGCCAGGCTAGCGACAGAGACCAGAAAGCTAGCTAGCTAGCTATTAGCTAACGCAGCTAGCGCTATCGGAAATGACAAAAAGACGCTACGACACACAATACGCTTGACTTATGTAAATGTCGCCCTGTTCCGATTGTACTTTTCAATCCAAAAGAAGACGCTGAGGAGCTATTTGAAATATAGTTAAAGTAAAAAACGAACAATACGACGCTGACTAGCTTTGAAATGAAGACGCCACCAACAGTCTGTAACTCCCTAGCAACCAAGTGTATGCTAGCTAGCAAAGCTACCAAACAAGCTTAGCACAAGTATTTACTTACCTATTGAGTTATGCAAACATTTGCATTTGCCTTGTGGCTAAAAACCACATAAGAGGCGCTCCGTGCTCCGCTACAGAATGCAAATGATCTATAAATAATTTACAGATAAAATATTTATTTTACCAAAACGCGCAATATGAAGCGAATATGTTTTGCATCCGGGAAAGTGCCTCAGTAGAGTCAGGCGCCTCCTAGTGGACAGAGAGTGCATTACATTTCTGATAACAAGCCTCACACAATAATGCCACATGTTTATTACATGTTATTATGACTTTTTAGGGGGCGTATTTGTTTACAAACAGTTTCTGCTTTCTGCTTAAATATGCTTGAATTAACCAGCCAGATTTATTTTGGAGCTGATGTCGTATTTTATCAGTAATTACTGTTTTTTCTTGAACTCAGCAGTTAGCCATGAGTCATATTCTATCATATTTAAAGTTGATTAAATACTATTAAAAGTAACTGAAGTGAACTATAATAAAATTGCAAGACAAAATGCACTTTCCACAAAACTAAATACAATAAAATAAACTGTATTTAGAAAGCATTTTTTCTTAAATGATATGGAAATACTATACATACA
>JAOVVF010000044.1:23988072-24003461 GCA_028565595.1 Duopalatinus emarginatus
TAAATGTATTTATTAACATGAATAACATTAACATATCTGAAATCCCAGTTCTATGTAAGCTTGTGTAAGCTTGTGTTCATTTAAATTTCAGTTCGGTACAGGATTTTTACTCTGGATCACGCTATGCGCCCGGACGCTCAGCGGATAAATGTGCACTTAATTGTAAGTGCTCCACAGTTCTGGATCTAAAAAAATTAAATACCCTTCCCTCACCTTCCATTTAACTGTGATATCCATTGCAGAATTCAGGAGGGAACACAATCAAGAAAATGTTTGTCAGATCCAATTCAGGCATTTACTCCAAGGAATTCCATATTCCTGATGTTTCACAGTATGTTTTTATTTGCCATTCTAAAACCTAGTACTGCTGGTTTTCCTAGATATGTATATTGTTTATAGAACTGAACTGGACAGAATGGTATTGAAATGTGTAAAGTCTTTAGGTTCTTCATTATCCCACTTTCTTAAGGCCGGGTGTGTGGAAGATCAAAGCGTACTACGAAGGTGATGAGAAGAGTGCTACTATTCGGGAATTCAAGGTTCAAAAGTTTGGTATGCAAAAAGAAATATTTAATTTAGTTTTTCTTTTTCTTTTTAACGTTGTTCTTACTAATTATACAAACAATGCTGTTCTCAAATGCTGTTCTTTATTTTATTGTTATGTTTATTATAATGCAAGTGCTAGACATGACATAGATATAGATATCTTAACAGTGAGGTTCGAAGCCTGTTCCATGTACACAAACACTAGAAAAGCAGTTTAACAAAGCTCAATTATTTTTAAGGCTCTGTTCTCAATCACTCATGCTTTTTATGTTTGCAAGCCACTGTTTAACAGTTAACAGTTGGTTAAGTTACTTTCCAGTTGTACTTTGTTAAGCTAGAAATTACTCATAATTTAAAATAGTGAACCTTTCACTGAATTACCCTTTTTGATAATAGAGCTGTTGACACTACATAGTAAAGTCACTAGATGCCTGAAGCTACTATGAAATTGAAGAAGTGCAATTAAAAGAACAAGTTAATATAACTCTATAACAAATAATAAAAATAAGTATCAAAATAAGAAACTGATACTGAGAAGGCTCAGGTTGGATCTAGGTCTAAAACAGATTTGCTTTTCAGGATACTGACAATGCATACTTACATTATCTATCATTGTATAATAATAATAATAATAATAACAACAACAACAACAACAACAACAATAATAATAATAATAATAATATTTTATATTATATTATATAATATATATATAATATATTATTATTATAATTATTATTATTTTCTAGACATCTGTTGAAATATTATACATATTACCCAACATGTAACATTTTAAATAATGAAATTCAAGGTCATTGACACCACATTCTTCTGTTCAGTCCTTCCTAGTTTTGGTGTAACCATCAAGCCTGATACTGACTATCTCCTCCTGGGTGCTGAAAACTTTAAATTCTCCATTGATGCTTCGTAAGTTTTAGTAAATTTTCCAACTGCAATGCTTCAGTATACTGTTAATTAGCTACTTCACCAAACTAACTAAATATCACTGCCTTATAGAATATTGCCTAAGAAATAAGAACACTTGTAATTTATGCTGTTGAGATGTCATTACACTCATTACATGTAATATAGAATGGCAATTTTACATGTTTTGTTTATTTTTTTTTTATTGTTTTGGCATACATATATAATTACATTTTGGTTGCATGTTTTGGATTATAGAACATTTTCCTAATGTTTGTAATGTGGAGACCTTTGGAGAATGGTTGTATTGACATTCCCCTAACCATTGCAAAACAAGAACCCACTGATAAAGCTTTTAAAACCATTATAAAATGTATTAGAATGAGTGCATTAAAATAATACTGCGGTTTGTGATATAGATAAAACTATTGTCAAAGCTGTTTCTCTGAAAAATTAATGCACCCCTTTTGTTCTGTGCTACAGATTAAATTAATGACATACTTGTCTAGCATAGTAAACCTGTTTATTACATGCTAACAAAAACTGGCTGCTAACCAATGCAATACATTCACTCAATAGATATTCATATGGAAAAAAAATCAATGGTGGATTTCACTGTCGCTTTGGGGTGAGAAGGGATAATATAGATGGGCCAGATGACATTGAGTTCATCAAGGGGATAGAAAAAACTGGAGCAGTAAGTCTAAACCTTTGCACAATATTAAGTCAAATAAAAAGATTAAGGTATATACACAAAGAACATTTGCTAATGGTATGTGTTTCGTTCTTTTAGGTAAGAAATGGTGATGCTGAAATCACTCTTAAAATCGCAGATATCCAAAAGAAAAGGGAGAAGCTGGAAGATGTAGCCCAGGATGGCGGGCGGTTCTACATTGCTGTTACAGTCACAGATACGCTAAGTAAACACATGAGACAGATAATTTGATGCAAGCAGTGAATTATTCAGACGTTGAGTTTGTTTTTATTTATAGAGCCAGTTTTATGTTATTATAATTATAGGTTATTTTTAGGCAATAGACGACAGTAGTAGCTTATTAAAGGTTGAGAAGCAATAACACTTGACTTATGCTATTGGCTACCAAAGATGGGCACTCAAGTCGAGATCTCACTTAAGTCGCACTTAAAAAGACTTCAAACTTGACTGAAGTGGCCTAGTGGTTAGGCAACTGGTCTTGTGACTGGAAGGTTGTGGGTTCGATCCCCACCCAGGGCAAGACAACTGGGGTGCTTTTGAGCAAGGCATGTAACTCCCCTAACTGCTCCCTGGGCACTGTGGTTTGGGGCTGCCCCCTGCTCTGGGCAAGTGTGTTCACAGGTGTGTGTGTTTCACTGCACGGATGGGTTAAATGCGGAGGTCACATTCCTTCTGTGTGCAAAAAACACAGTAAGGCAAAATAGTTTACTTTAAAAAAAAACACGTCCCTCAATAAACATTTTACATGATTTTGCAATGTAGAACCTTGGATGGCTTTTCACTGAATGATAAAATTACTATGGGTTGATCTTTTTGGCTGTTTAAACTGATCATGTGTTCATGTTCCTGCTAGGCGGTGAGGTACAAGAGTCAGAAATATTACTTCCCATTGTGTCACAGAAGTATAAAGTGGACTTGGAGAGAACCAGATCATATTATATTCCTCAAGTGCCTTTTGACGTTAAGGTAACTATTTCTAACTATATTTTCTTTGGTCAAATAATAGCTGTTAAGTCTATGTATTGACTCATTGAATAGGTAATGGTGCGTACACCAACTGGCCTGCCAGCTAAAGGGGTTCCTGTGATAATCAGAGTAGCACAAGCCTCAGGGGAACCTACGACTGTAAACACAGATGATGAGGGAGTCGCTTTTTCTGTTTTCAATCTTAAACAATCACCAAAATCCATTTCTGTTGAGGTGAGTATACAGTATATGTATTGAAACTGCTGAAATATTAACACAATTACTTTGAGAGTGCTTATGTTATGTGCCCATATCTGACAGGCAACAGTCGATGGACGGACGTCAACAAAAAATGTGGCCATTGCTACTTCCTCAAGCAACAGCTTCTTGTATATCAGTGTGAGCAATAGGGTTTTATCACCTGGACAAGAGCTGAGTGTTACATTCAGCACTGTCAGTGGTCAACCTGTTGATGGATACATTTACTACTTGGTAAGGAGACATTAGATGAAGTAAAATAAACACTAAAATAATTTAAAATTTAAGTATGTGTGAGTACACTATGTATATATGTTAATAGAGGCAAATAGAGGATCATCAGAAAATATATAAAAATAAAAACGCTTAATAAAAACTGACTTATTGTTTAATAAGAAGTGAAAAGCATATATATATATATATATATATATATATGGCTTCACATTTTGTTATTCCTTTCTGTATCCAACTTTCTCTTCAAATAATATGACTATTTTGCAAATATTTACAATCATTAGACTGTGTTGGCATAAGCAAAGATCAATTCTGTACCAAAATTTTTAACGCTTTCTTAAACTATACATGTACACCAAATCAAATATATTTGTGATATCTTGACTGCTTATTAATGTATTTGTACATGATGTGTGCTCTCTCAGGTGCTTAGTAAAGGCGCTCTCAGATTGTCAGGTTCTGTTAAAATAGGAGTCTCAGCCGCTATGAACCTGTACCTAAAGCCTGACATGATTCCATCCTTCCGTCTCATTGGATATTTTTATGACTCTAATGGTGAAATTATAGCAGACTCTGTCTGGGTAGATGTCAAGGATGTGTGTGAGGGAAAGGTAAGCTATATTTCACTTACTGCCTTTTTGTTATGGTTAATTGTAGAATCAGCTAAGGAGCCCATAATGTAGTAAATCACAGGTTAGCATGCTAGCTCTTCTCTAGTTTTTACCAAACTACATTTATGTGTCCTGCATAGATTGAGGTAACAGAAAAGAATCAAAGGAACTACTACAGTCCATCACTCCCCATGGATATTGACATTGATGTTGGAGACCAACAAAAAGCACAAGTGGCTTTAATGGCTG
Organism: Duopalatinus emarginatus; assembly: GCA_028565595.1. Classification (NCBI taxonomy): domain Eukaryota; kingdom Metazoa; phylum Chordata; class Actinopteri; order Siluriformes; family Pimelodidae; genus Duopalatinus; species Duopalatinus emarginatus. The sequence continues at coordinate 23,992,573 of JAOVVF010000044.1, forward strand.
TGGACAAAGCCATCTACGCTCTGAATGCCCAAAACAAACTCACCCCAAAACAGGTACAAAATGCAGATTAAAGGTGCTTAATTTATTTACCATTGCTTCTGTCCGCTCTGTACCCTACATTTTCGTTTTTGTTTGTGTGTGTGTGTGTGTGTGTGTGTATGTGTGTGTGTGATTACAATAACAATTTATGTATGAAAACATGAACTGTGGTAGAGATAGATAAGAAGTAAAAATATAGAAATATAGCAAGACCACAAAGGAGTGTATAAAAGTGGTGTACATGCAGGCAATACTGCAATAAATTGACATCTTAGTGGTGAGATATAATCTTAATCCCATTTTTTTTAATAAAAAACTTTTTTTTTTTTTTTGGTAAATTGTAATCTTAGAGCAAAATATTGTAGTATTTATGATATTTTCACTTGCTAAGACATTTTCCAGTGAAAAACTATGTAGTACGACCAAGCACATACTAAAAATAGCCCTTCATTAAAAAGAATGTATTGTTTTGTTTTGTATATTATAAATGTGGAAATATTTTCTTGAGTATAACCGAATATAATAAATACACTAAAAATAATATTAAATGATTAAAATACTATGCTGAATATAATCTAAAACCATAAATACCCCATTTCATGCACATTAACAATATTAGTAAGCAATATTAGTAATTGTGTTAAAATGACCCCCCCACCCCCCACCCATGTCCCATTTTCACCCCTTCCCGTCTCTCCCCTTCCCTAGTTTGGTAATGCAATTTTACACCCATTCAGTAGCTGAGTGCATGAAAAGCGTTTAAATTACTGACACTTTTATTTAATAAAGTGCTAACAGTTTGGTTTGGGTGCAGGTTTTCTCCTCTATGCAGTCTTATGATCTGGGATGTTCATATGGTGGGGGTAAGGACACTGCCACTGTATTTAATGATGCTGGACTGATTTTCATCTCACACTCTGAAAGTGTCAAGTCACAGATGAGGATAGGTATACAGGGTTTATATTTAAGTTTTATAAAACTTATAGAATGTAAAATGTTCATCACTAATTTGTCCTGTGTCCTGTATTTTGTGTATAGGATTCAGCTGTGAATCGGGTTTCAGGCGGCAAAGACGTACCATAGATCTCCAGAAAGAACTGGCACAAAAAGGTATGGCACATCAGTACCATTTCAAACAACTTTCAGATCTTTTCAAATTTAAAAATCTATTAGCTATCTAATAATTAAATTGATAATTTTTCTTTTACAGAACAATAGCTAATGCTAGCAACTGATTATTAATGAAAGAAAAAACGTGGTACTGTTTGTCTGTGTATAGTTATTTTTCATACTGGGGAATGACCATAAAATAGGTTCCTGTTATGACTTATATATGACTATAGCAGCTACAGCAGCATATAAACAGTCATTCTGAAGCTGTTTTGAGATCAAATGCAGATGCTATCCTGTATTAGTAAAGTGCGGATATTTCAGGTCCACTTTCATGCTGTGAATCTGCTTTGTGACATTCTGCATTATAATTCTGGAAGTAGCCATAAAAAATGCTACATTGTTGCCATAATAAAGGAATAAACATTTAAGCAGTACTTCATTGGTATTAAAGGGGTGGACAGGACTGTTGACACAAGGCAGGTTGGGTTCATGAATTCATGTTGTTGGCACCTAATCCTGACCCTACCATCTGTGTGCCTTAGGAGAAATCAAGAATCATCGATTTTGCAGTCCTTTGGTGTAATTGTGCCCACTGTAGCCTCAGGTTTCTGTTCTTGGCTGACAGTACTAGAAACTGGCATGGTCTTTTACTGCTGTACCACATCCGCCTAAGGGATAAATATTTTGTGCATTCTGAATTTCTGCTCACCACAATTGTACAGACTGATTTTATCTGAGTGACAAAAGCCTTTTTGTCAGCTCTAACTGGTCTAGCCATTCAAGTATGAGTAGGTGTACAAGTGTACATGCTCCGTTAGTGCATGTGTCAAAAAGTTTCTTTCCCATTAAACGCTCAGCACACATACCTTTCTGCTTTTGTCCCCAATAGAAACAGAGTACTCAGATGCAGCATTGCAGAGGTGTTGCCATTATGGCCTTATTCTGCTACCAATGAAGTTGAGCTGTGAGGAACGAAAAAAAAGGATGAATGAAAATAACCAATGTGTGGAGGCTTTCATGAAATGCTGCACCTTTGCTAACGAGCTAAGGGAAAAGAAGAGGCAAGAAGATGAACGTAGTGGTTTTGGCAGAAGTAAGTATTACTGAAGCCTATTGTCCAGTTATTAGACCTAGTTCTGTAAAACTAGAATAATCAGCAGTTAAAAAATCTGCTTAACCATAAGTTTGAGAATGTGATCTTATGATCTTGTGATCTTAACCTAATGAATGAGCTAGGCTGGTGATATATTTTCTGTTTAATCACAAATTTGCTCATAAAACTGAGGCTGTGTTGTGAACATAATTGTTCACATACTTGCCTATGTACTATGCATAGCTTGCCTTTAAGAGTTTCTGCCATTCTTGTTGCTGATGTGCCAGCTGACCCTGTCATGTCACATCCCCATATTGATTGGTGTGTGTATTGCATCTTGCAGTGGATTAGTGTTAATTTACAATGATGTGCACAGCTTCTGGTCACTGTAAATTACTTGATGTAAAGCTACTTCATAACCTATCTCAAAACTAAGTATATTTTTAATGTAAAAAAAATTTCAGCATCAACACCGGACCACAACCCCCAGGAAACCCAGGGGCAATTGATGCTTGATGGGGAATACCTGGCGGAGTGGAGTCTCTATTTAAGCAGATATTTGGCCAGGGATCCCTGTCACATCCTTAGATTTTCATGCTCTCTTGCACCAGACAAGAGATCAGGGCAAGTTGGTCATGTGGGGCCGGAAGGTCTGAGGTAATTATTGTTGCCAGAGAGAGGATAGGTCCTTGCAGTCTTCCAGGCTTCCAATGTCTTCCAGTCTCCAGGCCTTCTCTCTCTGATTCTTGGCCCCAAACTTCCTGATTCTCTCACACCGGCATTCAGGCTTTTTGGTGATTTATCCCACACCAGGGTGAACCACTCCTCCTAATCATTCATTGGCCACAAAGCCAAAACACTCTCTGACTTCACCAGTGTTAATGTGAGATGCCCACCTGCTTGTGCAGCATGCTCTGCCTGCCCATGTTGGAGCTTGTCTTAAGCACTTAAGGGAAAACAGTGGGAAAAGAAAATGAATGAAGGGGAACAGAAAAAAGGCAGCAAAAACACAAAAGATTAAGAAAGATATAACTGTTATCAGAAGCAAATACCCAGAATCGGAAGCCATTTATGGTGGCACCTTTTACTTGCCATGACCTGCCAGTCAGCTTTCTGTTAGTTTTTCTCGCTCCCCATTTTACACTTTACACTAACTACCACTTTTGTTTAAGACCGTCTACGAGCGGCACTTTGGTTTGTCCTTTTCCCTTCCCTTTATCTTTGGTCCATTTAAACCAAATTGCAGAGTGCTCCGGTTGCTCACTGAGTAAATATCCCTGAATTGCACCTCCACTGCTTCTTATAAATTATTATTTATGCTAATCATTTATAATAATATATATAATAGTAAAAAATAATAATGATTTGTTATCAATAAAAAATAATAATTTATTATTTGTGCACTCCAGCACCCCCCATACTCTCACAGTTTGTCTTTCTGCGCTAGTCCGTTCTCCAAAATATTGGCACATTTGTCAGTGGCAAATATTAAAAAAAATATGCTACAAATGTTTGGGGTTATTTTGATGTGTTTGTTGTTGTTGTAATGTAAACTAATATAAACCTTCCCATGATAATTTAACTGTCGTCTTCTTCCCTCCCACTACCTCCAACCTCAATGTACCAGCTGCTAGTGACAGTGATATTGAAGACTTTTTTGAAAATGAGATTCAATACATTCGCCACAGTTTCCCTCCCAGCTTTTTATTTGAAGATGTACTTGTAAGGGGCCGAACTACGTAAGTACACAACATAAGCTTCTGTTTCATTCTGTTGCCACACTGCTCTACTGTGGTTGTATGGTTTAATTGGGCTTCTGTTGTTTGTTGTAGAAAACAGATCATTCTCCCTGATTCCATCACTACCTGGGAGATACAGGCTGTCAGTTTATCTCCTTCTCATGGTAACTTTCTACTAGCTAATAACTGGTTACATTTGTTATGTGCTTTTATTTGGATATGATGATTAACTGAGATGTTTAGTAATGTTACACATACTTTTCACTTCCAGGTTTTTGTGTGGCCAAGCCGCTTGACATAAAGGCATTTCAGGACCTGTTTCTTTCTTTGCGTCTTCCCTACTCTGTCAGGAAGAATGAACAAATGGCCATTGTTGTGGTCATCTACAATTATGGCAAGAATGAAAGACAGGTGTAGTAAAAAAGCTCTAAAACACAATATTTCACATAGAGACCAATTCCACATGAAGTGGGTTACACAGTAGTACATTTGTTTCAGTAATAGAGGTTGAGACAGTGTTTTCAAGTAGCATCTAGTCATTTGCTTAAACAAGAGCATTTACCCTTACACACAAGAAACAGGGTTAACCAATCAGAATTGTGCATGAGTCAAGATTGAAAGTTTTATTTGTCACATACATAGTCATACACGGTACAACCTGCAGTGAAATGCTACTGGTATGGTTCCAGTTATACACGCTGAGCACAGCGAAAATACATGTTGAGCTCAAGGATGTGAAAATGACACACAGATTTACTACAGCAGCCGTGGCCTATTGGTTAGGGAACCAGTATTGTGACCGGAAGGTCCCGGGTTTGATCCCCACACAGGGCAAGACACGACTGAGGTGCCCTTGAGCAAGGCACCTAACTCCCCCAACTGCTTTCTGGGGGCCTGGTTTGGCTGCCCCCAGCTCTGGGCAAGTGTGTTTACTGCCCCCTAGTGTTCACTGGTAGGCACAGTAGGCACTTCACTTCACTTTCAGCAGCAAATAAACAGTAAAAAAGCTATTGCCTGCATTAAACACTTTCAGCAGAACTTTGTTATTATTATTATTATTAATTTTATAACAATATAATGTGATGCAATATTTTGCTTCAGCCTGTACCTTTTTTTTTCCTATACAGCTTGCTGTTCATATGAAACAAGTAGATGGGCTGTGTTCACCTGGGGCTTCATCCACTGATTCCTATTTAAATGTCAGTTTGGCTAGTGGTAGCTCTGAGACAGTTACCTTTTCTGCTGTTCCTCTGAGGGAAGGTGAAATCGTTATCACTATCCAACTTTATGACAGAGAAAATGAGTGGGGTGTTGATGCCATTGAGAAGACACTGTTGGTCCTGGTAAGAGGAGATGGTTTGGATTTTTGGTAGATTGATGACGTGAAATGATGTGAGTGAAATCATGTTCTCTCTGCACTTTGCAGAATGAGGGAGTCCGTAAGGAGGATGAGACAAGTGAATTAATTAACCTGAATGGTAATTTATAATGATTTATTTTCTTACTTCCATTATTTCAACCTCATCATTGTCGTTCACTACTTATAAAGCCTTAAAAGTGTGAATTGGTGTGAGTTCCAATTAATCTACATTTACATTCAGAGAGCTTGCTTAATTTTGATGTATAGCACATTTTGCATATGCAAACATATGATTATTATTCATTTATCTAAGCAGGTAAACGTGAAATTACCATTGATGGAGAGTTTCCAGGTGGTACAATTCCTGACTCATCTGGCAACATCTTTGTAAAAATTGAAGGTATGAGAGACATAATCATTTGTTTTTCCAATGCAAGAGGAAACCCACTGAAAAACTGACCTTTTGTTGTAACAGATGAGGCATTTGGTATATCATCAGCCTTGCCCCTACTTACACCAACCAATGTGAAGAAGCTGATCAAGGCCCCTCATGGTTGTGCAGAACAAACTATGATCAGGATGTCACCTTCAGCCCTGGCTATCCGTTACCTGGATTCAAACAACCGATGGGTGGAACTGGAACCTGATATGAGAGACAAAGCACTGAACCACATAGAGGAGGGTAAATATAGAGTCAATGCACTAATAACTAAAAAGGGACAACATTTTGAAAGATTAAGAACATTTACTCAGAAAGGTAGACTTAAAGTTTTTAGGCTAAGAATATCTTCCTCTGATTTTATCTGTAGTATAGTGAAAATGGTGGTGGTGTACAGTTTTAGTCAAAACCTGTGCACAGAAAGTTAATTATATAGCACTGCAGATATATTCATAGAGCAAAGTCAGTACAAACCAGTAAAGCTATTAACCCTAATACACAGCATTAATATTTATATATGTAGATTTTATTTTATTCACTTTTTTACATTTACGGCATTTGGCAGACACTCTTATCCAGAGCGACATACAAGGTTATTGGTATTACAGGTAGGTCAACATAATGTTAGGAGTCTTGCCCAAGGACCCTTATTGGTGTAGCACAGACTGGCTGCTGAGATTGGGAATCAAACACAGGTCTCTCACATGGGAACCTAATGATGTTACCACTGTACCACACCAACCACTTTATTTAGACATTTACTTTGTTACAAATCACAAACGCCTCTTTCTCTTTATTCTAATATATGCCTGTATGCTATAAATCTATAAAATCAGTTCTATTAAGTATAAACTGTACATGTTAATGTCAATTAATCTCCAAACCTTTAAGCTGGATGAAGACTTGCCACAAGATGGAGGCATTACTCAAGTGAGCTTGGTTTGTATACATCACTATGGTGATGGCCCTTAGGCAAACAACAAGGGATTATAATAATATAATAGTGGCCATGTGTAACTTGGACACTGTATCACTGGTTGTTTGTCAGTGTAACATTGGTGGTTTGTCACTGTGACAGTGTGTAATGCTTTAATATTAAATTAGAGTAACAGTAAGGCTTTTTTACTTGTAACAGTGTAACAAATGTGCTTTGTCATTGTAACAGAGTAGCAGTGGTGATTTTTTTTATTGAAACAGTGTAACAATTTTGGTTTGGAATTGTAACAGTGTAAGAATGTGGCTTTCGAATTGTATACATCATTATGGTGATGACTACAGGCAAAAATTCAGTTATGGTGTGCATATTATAACAGTGGTCATGTGGAACTGTGAATGTTGATCGTTTGTCAATGTAACAATGCAAGAGTGGTGTTTAGACATTGTACACGTTTAACAGTGTTGGATTTAATTTCTTACAGTGTTGGTTCATCACTTTAACAGTGTAACAGTAGTTCTATTTAAATTGTAACAATGTACCAATGTTGCTTTGGCATTGTAACAATGGTGGTTTATCATTGTAAGTGTGTAACAGTGTTTCTGTCAATTGTAACAGTGGTGGTTTGACATTGTAACCGTTTAGAGGTGCAACAGTGGTGCTTTGTCATTGTAAGAGTGCAACAGTGGTGCTTCGGCATTAAATCACAGTTTGGCAGTGTAACAGTATGACAGAGGTGGTCTGTCAATTTAACAGTGTAACATTGTTGCTTTGGCATTGCAACACTGATGCTTTAATTGTAACAGTGTAGCAGTGGTGCTTTAGTATTAAACTTTAGTAGAAGTAAAAGAAAAAGAAAGAGCATTTTAAATATTAAAGTTTCTGTTCAGTTCTATATTATGCACCATACATATGTAATTGCTGATTTCTTTTTTCAGCTTATGATCGGATTTTGACATACAAAAAGCCAGATGGATCATATGGAGCATGGACGTCTTATCCCACCAGTAATTGGTAAGAGATTTTCCAGACATGCTACAGAAGTGCTGTTTCAAACAATTATATTTTATTAAACTACACTGCAGCATACAGACCTACAAGTGGTGCTCTACAAGAAGACAGGTCATGGTTTGGCATTAAGACTGGCATATGCTTCTCTGCTTCCCTCTAGGTTAACTGCTCTGGTAGTGAAGGTGTTATCCCTTGTGTCTGACTGTAAGTTAGCAACTAAAGAAGACTCAGAGATTGTCTCACAACTTGAAATTCGGAGCTCTGTCAATTACCTTATTAAACAGCAGAGTGAAGATGGGTCATTCACAGATCCTAATCCAGTCATTCATAGAGAAATGCAGGTCAGATATTTGCTTTTTAAAATGAAAAAATATAATTTTCAAATTGTGTCACATGCAAAAAGTAGCTGAAAACATGGTAGAGTGATGTAGACCTTATGTTGCTTTTATGCTGTTTCTCTTCTAGGGTGGAATTGGGGGTGTTGAACAAGATGCGTCCCTCACTGCTTTCATTGCCATTGCTCTTTATCGCTCTCTTCCTTATTTAGACCAGGAAACTGACTCTGTGGTAAATAGCGCTGTGTGTTCAGTATTAGTAAAAAAAACTCTGTGTGTGCAGTATCAGTGCTTACAAGTAGATGATACTGTAGCAAAACAATGAAACCTTTGGCTTACTAGAAGTATTACCATTGCATTGTTGCATATAATATATAACACTGAGCTTACTGGGTGCATTATTTTCTCGAAGTTCTCAATATATCAATTATTTTTTCATAAAAAACTTCGTCCGCAGATGATTTCTATAATAATACACAGTAAGGTAAATTGTTAATTAACCATTTTTGTCTTTAATGCTTAGAGGAGTAGCATCTCTCGAGCCACCAAATATCTCCTCAATCGTGTTCATGAACTACAGAGGCCGTTTTCTCTGGCTATTACAACCTACTGCTTATCCACTTGTCATGAGGACAAAACAGAGGCTTTGTCAGCTTGGAAGAGACTCAAAAGTATAGGAAAAGAAGGTATTAAATAAATTTGCCAAAGCATACTTCACATAGTTGCTGGGAAATGGCACCTATCATACACAGATGTATGTAATAAATAATATATTCCCTATGGCCGGCTTTGGAGAAAACATGCTTCTTTGTAACTTCTATCCTCCACCTTTTAGAGAATGACTGTAAGGTGTGGCAGGATAATGAAGACATGCGATTGCAGGATGAGAAAAAACAAAACCGGGTTCCATCATCGGTGGCTCTTTCAATTGAAACCACAGCATATGCTCTTCTTACAGCGATAGAACTAGGAGATTCTGAGGAGGCGAAAATGGCTGCCTGCTTCTTGTCCTCCCAAGAGAACTATGATGGCGGATTCAAATCTACACAAGTAAGTCACAGAGGCCATTATTTCATCCTTTTACCCTGTGTATTGCTTGTCTGGTAGAATGAAAGGCATTATATTAAAGAGAAGACTGTTGAAGCTGTCTGACTAATTGAATTGTTTTGTTTTAGGATACAATTGTAGCTTTGGAAGCACTCTCTGAGTATGCAATTCGCTTGCCCTCACCACTGTTAAGTAGTATAAATGTGCAGTTCACCAGTGTGAAGAGGCATGAAAAAGAGAGTCTGTCCATAAACAAGAGAGGCGAGAAATTGGAGACAGATTTACAGGTACACCAATGATTTATTCACCAGAAACAGCACATCTGAAGAAAGTAACCAGGTTGCACCACTAATTATTATGCATTGAAAAACATGATATATTTATTCTTCTTTGGCATCAGGTTTGTTATCTTTGTTTTAGAGACTGCTGGGAAGTAACATAACTGCAACGTTTTCAGGGAAAGGGCAAGCTAAAGTCAAGGTAATGCAGACATCACCTAATAACTTCTGTCTATGAACTTTTTAAAAGTTTTAGATGTTAATAGATCTGGATTTCCTTTTGATATTTATAGGTGGTAAAGGTTTACTACGTCCCAGACAGTACAACCCATTGTAGTCAACTGGCAATAAATGTGACAGTGATAGGCAAAGTTGAGTACACTGGTAAGGAAATAATCCATTTAAAAATTGTGAATCATACGGTTACTAATCTTTTTTATTTTATATAATGCATTATAAGAATGCAAATTAAAGGTCTTCTTTCTCTGCTTCATACACCTTATTCACAAATCATTTACCTGCAGTGTTGACAAATAAATAATAAAGACTTTGCAGAAAAGATATTTCATCACTTGAGTAAACGTATTGTATATTATTCAGCTAGGGTAACAGATAACTATGAGTATACCTACAACTATGATGATCAACTGGAAAGTAGCGATGACGAAGACTTCCCTCGGTCAGCCATCGAGTGGTTCGATGCTCGCACCAGACACAGACGGGACACCCAGAAGAGCGAGAACTCTGATGACAAAGTCATTTACAAAGTGTGCATCAGGTCAGGAATACACAGTACTCTATTTTAACTGCAGACGAAGCTCAGTGGATTTGTAGCTCTAATGCATATAAGATGTGTGACAGCAAGACTTGCAGACTAATAGATTTTGTGTGTTTCTTCAACTGCAGTCACTCTCTGGAGCGGCAACTCACTGGCATGGCTATTGCTGATATCACATTACTGAGTGGATTTGAGCCTAAAACCGAGGATCTGGATTTGGTCAGTGGTAGCGTTGGATCTGTAAAATATGAATTTGTATGGTTTACGTGTTTACATACTATAACATTACATCACTCTTTTAACAGTTAAAGGAAGCAGAAGTCCCGTACATCTCTCACTATGAGTTTGCAAATGGAAGAGTCCTGTTATATTTTAATAAGGTGTGAAAAATAATGCAATAAACACACACACACACACTTTTATAGACAAAAAAGCAACTAAAGTAACCCTGTGGCCTTTGTCTACAGATATACAATGGCGAGGAATGTATTGCATTTGAAGCTGTACAAAGAGTGCCAATAGACTTGCTGCAGCCTGCTCCTGCGACGTTCTATGACTATTATGAACCAGGTTGAAAGACAACTCTTAACTGTTTAATTGACATCTCAGTGGACAGATAATTAGTCGATTTATTTCCACTGACATTTACATTTACATTTACGGCATTTGGCAGACGCTCTTATCCAGAGCGACTTACAAGGTTACTGATATTACAGGTAGGCC
>JAOVVF010000044.1:24010345-24032586 GCA_028565595.1 Duopalatinus emarginatus
CTTGCTCTAGATAAATAAAACTGAGTCACATATTTACCGTAAATCAGCTGAGAGGCGGAGAATATGGATGTTACATTTAAGTAAAGTTTCGATTGCTCCCTCCTCAGGTAGCAGTATACCTCATGCAATCTTTCCTCGTTCTAGTTTACTCAGTCAGTCCACTGGAGGGTCTCAAATCAGATGGAGGGAGCCACACAATAGCAGCCCAAAAGTGAGTTTCCGTTACAATGCTGATTCTAAGCTTTCATGCATGTTTATTGCATTGCTAATTAAATGAATTAAAAGGTATTACAAAAATGTATCATATTAAATATATGTTAAGTAAATGAATGAATGAAGGAAATGCCTAAAACATTCCTATTTATTTATATTGTTTATATTAAAATTTATATTATATTTATTACTTGTATTTGCTAATTTCTACGTAAACTGGTGACAACCTACAGTGTATTAACCACTGGTGCATTATTACATGTTAACCTGGGAAATTTGACCTTTATTACCAGACTAGATTATTTTGTAGCTTTGTCGTGTTAAATTTTTACATTATTTTCTTATTTTTTGAGGGAGTAAAAGTGTTTATTGGAGATTAGAGATTACACTTGGGTCCATTCAGTATTCTGAAGATTATATAAGAGTCAAATGAAAGACATTAGCCTCCTTCAGAGACTGAATACAGTGTACTTCTGTTTGCTACAGACCTGCTGGCAACTTTTTTCTTGCTAAATATTTAATATTGAATATTTCTCTCTTCTGTACACATCTCAAATTTGTATGGTATGCAGAGTACATTCTTAGGTTTGACTGTGTACTACATTAAAGAGAAACTGTAACTGTAAAACTGACTCTTAAATCTAACTTCTGGATGATTCAGAAGCCCATGAAGGATTCAATATTTTGTAGGGTTATAGATATATCTTTTGTTAAATCACTTTTGCTTGCTTGTTATTTCTTTTTCAGGTAATACATAAGACTTGGAGCAAAATACAACCCAGTACTAGGATCAATTCTTCTATATCTGTAATATCAGAATAAATTTTCAACCTCTACCCAAAGCAGTGACTGACATTCAGTCATGCTCATCTTTCTGGCTTTCCTCTTTTTACTAACCCCCTTTCCTTCTCTTCAAGCCACAATAGGCGATAGGAAGAATTCTACTAAAACAGCAGCTCATACGATCACTCCACTGAATGTCAAACAAAAAGCCCCAATCCTATCTGCTGCCTCAAAAACCAGTAATGTCAGTCAGACCCTGGTCTCTACAACAATGTCTCCAGAGACTCCTAGCGTTAAGAAAGGCTCCAAAGACAAGCCTCCCTCAAGCTCACCCATCAAAGTTGTCATCACTGAAGGCTGCATTCAGAAGGAGCTTCAGAAAGACAAGGTCAACAGCAGCAAAGCACAGGAAACAGAGCTGAGTCTGAAGCCAGGTTCTCCTCTGGTGATGACGCACCACATCAGCCTGGTGCCAGGCTCTTGCATAGGAAGCTGTGAGGCTGAGATGACTGCACTGAAGGCCCGGGTAGAGATCCTCGAAAAGGAAATGTCGGCTTTGAAGAGAAAGTGTAAGATGTCTTAAATTCATATGCATCACTTGAGTGTAGCAAATTTGTCTCTGTGAAATAAAAACACTCTTTTGGTGGAGGTGATGCAAGAAGGAAAAGAGGACATTCGACTATACAGAGTTAACAGTTAGATGGGTTGAGATGGGTTGGCTGAGATTAATGTATTATTGAGATTAACATTAGTGTATAATATTAAATCATAACAAAACAACAAAACATCAGGTGGACATTGTGCATTTTAGAGTTGAGTAGCTGATCGGTTTGGGGAAGAAATAATCAGCAAGCTGACACTACTTATAGTGAACATATTTCTCCATCTTGTCTGTCATGTATTAATGAATTTATCTGGAAAATTTTAGGGAAAGTGTCAGAAACACAGGGTTGGGGATCATTATATGCCATTATGTGGCTGATAGGAGGTAAAAGTTCAATGACTAACATAGACAGAATGCCGCTTTCCTCGCACCTTATTACCTATTAAACCCATTCACAGCATAAAGAAATGTGTGTAGTTTTATAAACATTGTTGTTGCTAAATAATAATTGTGTACATTCTAAGAAAGTCAGTTTTGGATGTAGTTTGGTTGTTGGATCTCACTACACACCTGCAATCCAATGAGAAAGTCAATGAGAAATGGTTTCATTTCTGACAACAGTGTTACAGGACATACAGGGGAAAAATACCTAACATTCAAGTTGATTAGTCATTAAGGTGCCCTTATACAAGAAATTAATGCTAAATGGGTAAAATCCCCTGTAAGCGTTTTGAAGGGCCTTGGATTAATGTTTGTTTTATGGCAATATATGAATAGTGGCTATTACCATACTAGTGATGCATGAATAAAGCTGCTGCACTCAAATCACAGATTTTTGCCTTGTTTTTAGGCACCGTCTGCTCTGGAGTACAGTGCCCAAATAACTGCAACAAGAATGGAGTTTGTATTGACGGAAAATGTGTGTGTCAGGCTGGTTTCACTGGCGTTGACTGTAACAAAGGTGAGACACACAATGGCTAAACAAATCTGTAGATTTTTAAGAAGTATCATACTTTTAATACTGAATACAATTTCCATTTTTACAGGTGCTATCAAGGAAACTCAGATGTCCTCTGATAGTATCAGTGTCAAGCAACAGACATTGTCCTGGGATCAATCAAAGGCAAACAATACAATAATAAATCAAAAGGGCAAAGTGGAAAGGCATCAAGATCAAGCAAGAGGTCCAGAAACCGTAGAAAAAAACAAACTGAACAACCACACTGTGACTCAAAGCACTGAGAAGAAACCCACTGAAACTTTAAAAGTTATAATCAAATTGGCAAAAGGCACTAAAGATTCAGCAGAGAAAACAACTTCAGAAAAGGGGAAGTTGTCTTTGTCTAATGTGACTTCTACTGAAAACGAGAAAAAGCCATCCCGGGACAGTATTATTAAGGATCCTAAAGGTCGAGCATCTGTGATTCAAAAGCTGGAGATTCATGCAAATGCAACAGAAGAGTTCAAAAGTAGAGACAAGAAGCAACACAAAGGTCATGACAAGAATGTGTTAGAAAAGCATGTTAATGTAACTACGTCTACCGAGAAAAATAAAAAGACAGTCAAGGAGGGTGTTACAGTTCTTAAAGAGGAATCAGCTGAAAAGAAAATGGTGGGAAAACACTCAAATGTTACTACTTCCACTGAAAAAGACAAGAAACCAAGCCAAGAGAGTGTGGCACTTTTTAAAGTAATATCAACTGAAAAGCAACTGGTGGAAAAACACTCAGACGTTACTTTCTCTATTGAAATAGATAAGAAGCCAAGACAGGGCAACACCACGCAACCTAAAGAGGGATCATCTGTGAAGAAACTGGTGGAAAAACACTCCAAGGTTACAGCCTTCATTGAAAAAGTGAAAAAACCAAATCAGGGCAACATAACACAGCCTAAAGAGGGATCATCTGAAAAACAACTGGTGGAAAAACACTCAGACGTTACCATTGAAAAAGATAAAAAGCCAAGACAGGGCAACATAACACAGCCTAAAGAGGGATCATCTGCGAAGAAACTGGTGGAAAAAGACTCAGACGTTACCATTGAAAAAGATAAAAAGCCAAGACAGGGCAACATCACACAGCCTAAAGAGGGATCATCTGCAAAGAAACTGGTGGAAAAAGACTCAGACGTTACCATTGAAAAAGATAAAAAGCCAAGACAGGGCAACATAACACAGCCTAAAGAGGGATCATCTGCAAAGAAACTGGTGGAAAAAGACTCAGACATTACTTTTTCTATTGAAAAAGAGAAAAAGTCATGTCAGGGCAACATCACACAGCCTAAAGAGGGATCATCTGCGAAGACACTGGTGGAGAAACACTTTAATGTTACATCTTATATTAAAAAAGAGAAAAAGACAACTCAGGGCAACATCACACAACATACAGAGGGATCATCTGTGAAGAAACTGGTGGAAAAACACTCCAATATTACAGCTTTCGTTGAAAAAGTGAAAAAACCAAGTCAGGGCAACACAACACAGCCTAAAGAGGGATCATCTGCAAAGAAACTGGTGGAAAAGCACTCAGACGTTACCTCCTCTATTGAAAAAGATAGTAAGCTAAGTCAGGGCAACATCACACAATCTAAAGAGGGATCATCTGAAAAGAAACTGGTGGAAAAACATCCAGATGTTACATCCTTCATAGAAAAAGTGAAAAAAACAAGTCAGGGCAACGTCACACAACATACAAAGGGATCATCTGCAAAGAAACTGGTGGAAAAACACTCTAATGTTACATCTTTTATTAAAAAAGAGAAAAAGCCAATTCAGGGCAACATCACACAACATACAGAGGGATCATCTGTGAAGAAACTGGTGGAAAAACATTCAGATGTTACTTCCTCTATTGAGAAAGATAAAAAACCAAGTCAGGGCATCATTACAAAACCTAAAGAGAAATCATCTGCCAATAAACTGGTGGAAAAATCTTTCAGTGTGACTACTACCAGTGAAACAGACAGAAAGTTACATCAAAGCAACGATTTACCTAAGGACAGATCAACAGGAAAGAAAAAAGTAGACAAGTTTTTTGATGTTACAGCTGGCAACAACAAAGACAAGACGTTGCTAGATGATGATGAGACAACAACTAACAAAAAAGCAACATCTGGAAATAAAAAAGTAGAAGCACATGTAAATGTGACTGCTGCCACAGAAAAGGACACGAAGCTAAACCAGGGCAATGTCATGCCTATTAAAGAATCATTATTAGGAAAAAAGACAAAAGTGGACAAGTATGTAAATGTATCTAATTCTAGTGAAAAAGACATTAAGAGCCAGATCAGTGACATACCTCATACAGAAAAAACATCTGGAATGAGAACTTCCAGTCAGAAAAGAAAAACGTTAGTATCAGGGAAGGTTACATTGGGAATCAAAACAGCGCAAAAACAGGTAAACATAACTACATCTACTAAAACAGACAGTAAGGTACACCAGGGCAATGCTACACTTCTTAAAGGCGGATCATCTAGAAAAACAAAGCAGGACAGCCATCTGAGTGTGACAACAGCCATTGAGAAGGACAAAAAATTACTACAGAGCAATGAGACAGAAGTTCTAACAGTGGATGTTACAGCTGAAAAGAAAAGAGTGAACAAACATTTAAATATGACTACTTTCAGTGAAAAGGACAAGAAGTTTAACAAGAGTAACACAACACTTATTAAAGAAGACTCGGTTCATAAGAGAAATGTGGACAAAGTAAATAAAAAAAAGACAAGTGAGAAAGGCAAGAAGTTTCTACAAGGTGATACAACAACATCTGTAATGTCTGTAACAGAGGAGAACAATGGAAATACAACTAGCATCAGTGAAAAAGAGAGTTTGCACCATAGTCTTAAAGAAGATGTGTCCAGAAAGAACAAAGAAAACATCACAGTTTTTAAAACTCACGCAGATAAAACGACAAAATTAATCGACATCGGACCGGTTGAGGTTCACAACATAACTGCTACTGGGTTTGTCATCACATGGAAAGCTCCTCAAGGTTTATTTAGAAATTTCACAGTAACACGGAGGGAAGTCTGGTCAGGGACCAGCAGTGAGAATGATGCTGAGCAAGCTGAGAAAAGTCAAGGCACTGATGAGTTATATAGTTTAAACAGAACCTCATCGAAAGGCTTTATGGGACAAGCTGATAAAACGAGTGCTGAGAAATTCTCACAGGTTGTTGCTGGAAGTGTTCGCTCCTATCATTTTAAGAACCTTCGACCACAGAGAAAGTACTCTGTGTCTGTGTTCAGCTCTGGCTCTCACGTCCGATCCAAAGTTCACCGCCTGTTTGTCTCCACAGGTAATAATCACACTTTCATTACAGAACCGGGAAAAGATCATTTTATGATTGAATGGAAATATCTCCTAAATAGACCTTGACTTTAAAATGGACCTTAAATGTATTTTAAAAGATATTTGTATTCTTTTTGTACAACCAATTATTATTATTATTATTATTATTATTATTATTATTATTATTATTATTATTATTATCATCTGAGTCCAACATTCTAGGCTAGAAGTTTCCACACTTACAGATTATTTCATTATTTTTGGTGATTATTTTATGTTTTTTCAGTTATTAAAAGAGACATTTGACCAAAGAAACATTTAATTCAGCAATATAAATGTAAATGAACTGGTAAATGAATCCAAAAGAATCATTTAACCAAACATAATGAAATGACTCAAATTAACAAAGGCAGCCAAAAAAATCTGTATATATGTGTATTTACTATTTACATTCAAAGTTGTTAAATGTTTAATATGTTTAATATATTAATATTTAATATTACATATTAAAATGCAAATATGAAATTTAAATACTATATCTAAATGAAATAAATCTAAATATATAAATGTTAATCCTAATTTTAAATGCATGTTAACTGCAGATATAATATTGTTTAGAACATATGCAAATTCCTACACAAACTGGTTCTTATACTTAAGATGCATCTTCCTTGGATTGACTCTAGAGTCACCTTGGTCCTGATCAACACTTGAATGAATGAATAAATTTGTTATATTGAGTAACAAGTACTGTAACTGTCATGCATGTTTAAACATAAATGGACAATCTTTTAATGTGACCTCTTTTCGTGATATTTCTCCACTGATCTGTAAAGATCCCCACTGTCTTTCTGTGTCCTATCCCAGGACCTGAACCACCGACAGAGCTACTGTTCAGCAACATTACAGAAACATCTCTCACCGTGTCTTGGACGAAACCTAAAAGCACAGTGACAGGATTCAGAGTGACATACACCAATTCTGCAAACGGTACTGCAAAGTATTCTAACACTTACTATGTGCTATGTTTATAAATGCGTTGTGACATGGAATATACTTTTACTTTTTAGGGGTGACAGGATCCATGTCTGTTGACTCACAGTTGTCCCATGTTCTCATTTCCATGCTGTCTGTTGGTTCTCGGTATGAGATTAGTGTCAGGTCAGTTACAGGAGCAATAGAGAGTGAAGCGACCACAGCCTCAGTTGTTACAGGTATACAATACAATACCTTAGGAGAATACACATTGATGTAATGTTAGTAGGTCATTCCTAATCATTCATTTTCACTTTTTAGTACCTGACTCCCCCACTGACCTCCAGGCTGTGAATGTCACAGACAGTAAAGCAGTGTTGGTATGGAAACCTGCTCAAGCCAAAGTCGATCATTATATCCTCAGTTACGGATCTACAAGATGTAAGTCAGGTTCATCTTTGGTGTTTCAAGCTATCAGATGATGAGCTTTCATATCTTGTTCTATTCTGTGTGTAATAAAACATATTTTGTAATTTTATAGCTCCTAATGTGACAGTGACAGTGATGTTGTCTGGCACTTCTGTGAAGCACAAGCTCACAGGTCTACAAAGATCTACACTCTATGCAGTAAAGCTTATAAGCCAAATCAACAGTCTCCAGAGTCGCTCTCTTTCCACATCCTTTACAACAAAAAGTGGTAAGTCATACCGGAAAAATACTCAGCCATCATCCACAGAGCATTCGAAAAATTTTAGAATTGATACTGTATGGCTCACTTCTAGCAGTATTCTGCCTTCAAGTGCTTGAATCCTTGTCTGTCTGCACTAGATATTCCAAGTAATTGACTAAGCACTCTGGTGTAAGTCGCTCTGGTTAAGAGTGTCTGCTAAATGCTATAAATGTAAAGCCAGATTTAACACTTAGCAAAACACAAGGCTAGTGGCTATTGAACTCAAAGCAAAGCACTCTTTCCAAAAATTGTTTTGCAGGTACTGTCTTGTATCCCTGCCACATTAATTATTTTCTACTACCAATTTTAGTTGGTGGACTTGTGAGATATCATGTATTTTAACGTTTTCAGGAATAAAGCTTCAGGAAGTGACACCCAGTGAAGTCACCTGGAATTCAGCTGTGATTTTATGGAAGACCACTCATTTACCATTTAAAAGCTACAGACTTACATATCAAATTGGAGAAGAAGTTAAGGTAGGTATCCTGGAATTATAAACATATATGGCCAAAAGTAGGTAGACTACTAAACATCACACTTCTATCTGCACTTAGAATGTCCCCATTACAGATTTTGTTTTCTTTTTACTGTTATAAAAACCTGCACACTTCTGGGAGGACCTTCCACTAGATTTTGGTTTGTAGCAGTGGGGATTTGCTTTGGTGAAAATGTTGGGTGAGAAGAAAAGCGGCACAGTCTGCATTCCAACTTAATTCAAATGTGTTCAGTGGGGTTGAGGTCAGGAGTCTGTGCATGCCACTTGAGTTCTTTCAATCCAACCCTGGCAAACCATGTGCATCATAAAGCTCACTTTGGGTATAGGTTTGATGGTCCACCAACTTTTGGCCATATAGTGTATAACCACTATACCACAGTTCTTCTATTTTTAAATGTACATGCTGACTTCTGTATTACAGGAACATGCCCTGTACCAAACAAGCACTTGTCCAGATATCTTAGGTTTTCCACTGCTGCAGTGTAATCATATTACTCGTCTTCCTTCCACGAACAGGAGGTGATCCTTAATCCAACTGTGTCCCAGTACAAGTTAACTGATCTGAAGACATCTTCCCACTATACTGTTAAAGTAGATGGAGAAAGTGAGGGGCAGTACATCAGTGTTGTTTCTACTACATTTACAACAGGTGAGCTGATCACCCTTTTGTCCAAACCCTGGCTTTGTATACGCTTCCTCTAGTTTTGCAATGTTTTCTACCTTCTTCTTCTACAGCACAAGTACCTTACCCATACCCAGCCGAATGTTCCCAGATGCAGCAGAATGGCATGAAGAATTCAGGAGAGGCTGAGATATACCCTGAGGGTAAAGATGGAGAGGCAGTGTGGGTCTACTGTGATATGGAGACCGATGGAGGAGGATGGACTGTAGGTTTGACTATGCGGTTTTGGTTAATAGTTAGATCAAGAATAATTGTTTTTACCATCTTGTGTCTTTTTATTCACTAGGTATTCCAGAGGAGAGTTGATGGATCTACTGATTTCTACAGAGAATGGAAAGATTATAGTAAAGGCTTTGGGGAGATGAGTTCAGAATTTTGGCTCGGTAAGCTACTGGGCTTATCTTATACCATTTTCTTTTCTCAGCTTCTATAACCATCCTTGTCCTATTTCAGGAAATGACGTCCTTCATGTTCTGACTAACATGGAACCAATGAGTCTGCGCATCGATTTGCGTTTAGGAAATGACACAGCCTACGCTTACTACTCCAACTTCTCTGTGGGGTCAGAGGTGAATCACTACACTATTGAGGTGTCTGGATACTCTGGCACAGCTGGTAAGAATCGCGTTGAGAATCGCGTTGATATACACATGAAAGAGGTGGCATGTGGGATGTAGCGTATTCCACTGTTTGTGTCTGTTTGCAGGGGATTCGATGAAGTACCACAACAGCAGTCCTTTCTCAGCGAAGGACAAAGGTCCTAGCACTAATAGTGTCCACTGTGCAAATAACTACATGGGAGGCTGGTGGTACAAGAACTGCTATAAAGCCAACCTCAATGGTGTCTATGCAACATTCTCGAAAGACCAGGTATCTGATTTCATCTGAGTCACATGCTCAGCATAATCTTTATAGACCATGGTTTATTTATAACATACTGATATACTGGACAGCAAGTTTAAAATTAATTACTACACAAAAAAAATTAATTACTAGACAAAAATTAAGGGACGCTCATAATATTGACTATTGTATGAGCAGGAGAGACTATTTTTTTTTTATAGTACCAGTACAATCTATTCTTTTATTTTAAGGACCAGTGTTTAAAATAGCAGTTACATGCTAGTAAAATAGTTCCAAAAACAATTACAATAGTACCAGTACTATAAGTATTGCATTGAGAGTTCTACTGTAATAATAATAATAATAATAACGTTATAACTACAAGATATTAGCAGTTAATGACATAGAATGCTTTTTAAATAACCTAAAGTGCATCACAAAATGTATGTTCATAGCCAATAAAATATTGTTATATAAATTAAACCATACATCTGTAGACTAAACAACAGAATAGCCCTATATGTAAAAGCATAAAATAAAATGTTTAATTCAATCTTATTTGTATAGCACTTTTATCAATGGATATAAAGCATAGTATAAGACTTTAAATCAATACCTTACAGTACAATGTATACTAGTACTAGTATGGTTAATGTGTGAGAAATGGCAGGTTTGTTTGAGGTTAAGAAAAAAATGACTGTGTATTTACTGTCTATCTATCAGGGAGTGGTGTGGATTGATTGGAAGGGCAAGGACATTTCCCTCCCATTTACAGAGATGAAGCTGCGGCCTGCCTCACTGAGCCTGATGACCATGAACACCCAAGGCTAGAACATCTAGTGAAAAGCAGCCGCTGTATGCAGATACACTGTACAACCTTTAACACTTCACATGCTACACCCACACTGTACATAACTTTCAGCAAACTTTTTTTATTTCCTTTTTTGCAGTTATTATGCCCCATACTGTGACAAAGTTCATAAGTATCTAATACTTTATAAATAACAAGTCATCCATTGAGCATAGTACTTTGGTTGAACAGAATAAAATATATGCTACATTATCTACTTTTATATGACTGTATAATAATAATTATGAGCCATCAAACCATTCTGATGGTTCTTTACACTGTTCCTGATTTACACCGCTACTGAAATGAATGCACTGTTACATTTTGTTGGATGAAAAGCTGACTGACTAACGTTCTCCTCTGTTCCATTTTTTATACATTGGTTTTGTAGAAATACCAAATAAATTGCAAATATTGGCTAAGGGAGGTGGTGAAGGTTTTTTTCTACACTATAAAAAAATCTGTAAATGTAGTGTTTCATTTAGAGAGAAAAAAAACCAACTCAGGTCTACTGTAAACAATTGGGCAGCTGGAGAATGCAATGCATACTAAGATATCTAACTTGTCAGGTAGTAATGAGAATGATTCTTTTTGTGTCGAAGTCTACAGATTACAATTTCATGTTAATGTTAATTCAGTAGTGGAAGGAGATGAATCAGTAAAAGTTCAGCGGTTAGTGGTGGTTCAGCGGTAAGGGTTTTTGTGCTACAGATTAGAAGGTCATAAGCTCAAATCCTACCACCATCACACCGCCACAGTCCTTAAGCATTAATATTTCCCTGCATGGGAAGAAAAATGCACTCTGTTGTACATTAGTGTAAAATCATCTTTATCACATTTACATGAAATATACAGTATTATACTGTAAATGTAATTAATGTAAGCATCACATGTAACAGTACTTAATTTTTTTTTACTATTTTTTATATCTGACAGCAATGTTTTATTATAAAATAGGAAACACTAAAAACTTCTATTGTCTTTTCAACACCATATTAGGTCGCTGTCTCCCCAGTCACTGGTTACATCAAACATGATTATGTCAATTGGTTTGTGACGATCAGGGTGGAGTGAAAAGTTCAACAATCAACAGACCTTGTTACAGTGACATGCTCAATGAATTGTAAAGCATAAAGTTCAAACATAACGCATAGACTGCTATCTAAGGGTGTCTGTCTCCTTTTTGGCCCGTGAAAGAAGACCTAAGAGTATAAAGATTCATGTCTGATGAAGACAGTGGTGCATTTGTGGCTCGCAGCTCAGCCTAAAACATTTGTTGATGAGGGAATATAAAGGTTTGTGGATAGAGTGAACCGAAAAGCAGGGAGATTATGTCAAAAAATAATGTATTTGTCTTTTCTGAAAGTTGATTAAAAGAAATTCCACAGCCAGAGAATTTTTGACGCACCTTCATATATCTGAAATGTACAGCATAAACTAAGTGGGAGAAGAAACACTCACAGAGGCCCTATGTGTTCGCTCAGCTGAACAAAGAAGCCATTTTTAATATTTACTAAAATGCCACCTTGGCCAGTCTAGTTTTACAGCAGTGGTTTGAAGCTCGGTTTTTGGTTTGGCTCTAAACAGGAACCCACATCCACACTGCACACCTTTGATTCACTTTTTCAGACTGAAAACTATGTTGCACTGTTTGAATTATATATATACTGAATCCCTGTTTCATTCCATATGAATGGCTTCCTTTTCTTTTCCAGGACCTTCTGGGGTAATATGTCAGGATGAAGTTTGGCTGTTAATGTTATACCTGAAAATGCACAAAAACCCAGTGTACCCTTCCCAGACTGCACTATTTATTCAACATATCCAAGCAGTAAATTTGAGTACACAGTGATAGGCCTCGTTTTATGTGTAGCTTGCTAGATTTCAAATGAAGGTAGTAAAATATCGTTACCCACCTCAGTCACATAACACCCAGTCATTCATTTCCTTTACTTTTGCACTTTTTACACTGAGCTGAAGGTCAAGCCAATATTTACATATCCTTGAATTAAGAAAGGAAGGACAGACAGCCCTGATTGGTGTAAAAGATGGAGGAGAAAACTGATTAAAGGAGCAGATTTTTGTAAGACCACAGACACAAATGTGAACAGAAGTCACTCCATGTATTTAATAGCAGTAAGTGTAGTAGCAGCTGCATTGCTGTTTATTCTCTTGGTGTTAGTTTGCCAACTTGTAAGACAGCGAAGTCTACAAAGAAATGAAGATGGCAAAAGAAGCATTGAGTCTAAAGGTAAGAACCTTTCTTAGTTAAATGCAAGAGAGTTTTCAGGTCATACATGTTTGGTCCCCAATTTTGTTGTAATAATAATCTGTACTATTGTGTAAAGGCTTTCCATTAATTCTGTATGGAGATTGCTTTGTAAAATACTCTCATGCTGGAACAGATTGGGACCTTGTAGTTCCAGTAAGGGAAAATTAGGTTATGTTACAGGATAGAATGATATTTTATACACTTGTGTCATTCAAATTTTGTGGACATGAACAGTTTGGGAACATATATGCTTGTGATAGTCAAGTGTTCACAAACCTTTTGCCATATAATGTATATGAGCAATGAGATAAGATACCCATATGAAATGTACATGTCTTCATCCAATACCTACAAAGTTATAAAAGAAAAGATTTACACACATAATAATCACTTTTTTTTTTGCATTTAATGTCTTCTTCATGAATATTTATAAAGTACAGAATTATGGCTTACCATGCTAATGAGTTTCATTTTTAGGTTTTGCTACCCATCCCTGATTAAATCTATTAATTTATCACACAGATAAAGACTTTTTAATTTTATTTATTTATATATTTATTTTTACACAGACCACATTATACTGTTTAATCATATCACAAGCATTGTAACAGAAATTCATCATTCTTTTTTTCTAGACACTGGTTCCAAACCTCTGCATTTCCTCTCACTGCTTTTTCCTCCGCACCTTGCTCCCTTGCTTCCTGGACCATCACCTCTTCCCTTTATAGGAAATATGCTGGAGCTAAGCCAGGATCATTTGCCCATATACCTGACCAGACTGGCTCATCGATATGGGAATATCTACCGTCTCCGCTGTGGAAGCACCAGTGAGTAATTCATATTACTAAACTTACACAGTTCCAAGTTTAAGCCTGTAAGAATACAAAACTGTTATTGAAATTGTGCTGGTTATAATGTATCTTCTGTGCAGCAATGGTCATTCTTAACAGTAGTGAGGTTATTCGTGAGGCTCTGGTCAAAAAGTGGTCAGACTTTGCAGGAAGGCCAAATTCATACACTGGTAAGATCTTATATACCTACCCTACATATAATCATGTACTGTACATTTACTGTTACTTCTGTTAAATGTAAACATAAAATACTTTTGCTGTAGTATGTGTCTCTTTATCTGTGTTTTCTTCATTTAGCTGATAAAGTGTCAGGTGGGGGCTACTCCATCTCTCTGGGTGATTACAGTGAAGAGTGGAAGTCACATAGACGCCTGGCACATAGTGCTCTGAAGCGCTGTGCTGCTGAGTCTCTTCACTGTCTGATAGAACAGCAAGCGCTACACCTCAAACAGGTACAGAATGAAAACAGGTTTTAGACAGACAGGTATAATATCAGACTTGTTTTTGCTTGGGGTTGCATGTGTGTATAAACCCAAATCAAAGGCAAACCACAATAATAAACTATTTATAGCACATATTTTTACTTTGCAGAGTGAAATAAAAACAAATTATAAAAGTTGAAATATTAAGTAGTGAAACAGGTGAAAAATTAAAAACAATAATTAAAATAGAACAAACTAATTATTCAAAGATAGTTAATAGCTGAAGTAAAAATAAATAAATAAATAAATGAGATCTCACCTAACAAGGCATTTACACCCATAGCACTGTTCAATCAATGCTAGGGGTTTTGTTGTTTTTTTTGCACTATGTGTAAATTTAAGAGATTGCGTGTAAAAATCTTAGGAGATCAGCAGATTCTGACATACTCAAACCATCCCATCTGCCAACAACTACCATGCTAGAATTAAATTCACTAAGATTACATTTTCACCCTTTCTGATATTTCATGTCAACATTACCCAACATGTCAACATAAACATGACTGAGTGACTGACTGATTGATAACTGCATAAATGAGCATATGCATGGGTGTTTCTAGTAAATTGCTTGGTGAGTGCAGAGGAAGTCGAACACGTTTAATGGTGATCTTAAATGATAATTAGGAGCCTAGTTTATCAGGCTGTCAAATTGATAAAGGTGCAAAACCACACTAGCACTAAAATTTGATTATTCATTGTTAGTGTGGCCACCAAGGGGGGACCAAGGGTTACCAATTTACCTAAAATAGGGCAACCCTCCAAAAATAGGCCCTTCAACAAAACCTACTGGTCTTGACTACGCTACCCTCAATTAACGAGATGCACACAACCTTCTTTTAAACAAACATTATTGTTTATTTAAAAGGTTATTGTTAATTAGGTTTCCCCACAGGTTTGTTTAACCAAATGAACTTCAGATGACAGGGTGTATATTTTAATATTCTTTATTTAACATCAGCAAGAATGGACCATAATCTCCACTCATCTAAAGGTTGAATGTGGTTTTACAATTACAAAGAAGCTCTTAACTATACAGGTTCCCAAGTCAACTGGAGTTGTGCACTACAAAGAGTTAAATCACACACAAAAAAAGCGCTCTTATAGCAAACCCAACAAAAGGGAAAAATTCAAATCAAAGAATTAACACACTTTCCAACCCAGTTAATACTCCTCCCAAACACACCAATAGCAAGGGAACCTCCACTATTTTTATTAATACAGAATAAAAACTCCTTCACTAAATTTGTTGTAAAACAAAATAACCAGCCATCGAGATAACAGCAACAGGCCTTGATTCAGCCAAACCAAAAGAACACTGTGAAATAGCTGAACCAAAACAAAAGCAAAACAATTAAACAAAACAGTAAAACCAAAGAACCAACACAATAGAGTAGAAATAATTGGGTGGCCCTAATGTCAGTCCTGAAGCATGGAACACCGTTTCAGCACCGCCATTAGGACCGCAAGTTCTAAACACTCATGTAGGAAAGATTAGAAAAGAAAGATAATATACTTGCCTTATCACAAGCTGGGACGCAAGGGTAACACAGCTCTGGACACTGAAAACCTTTACTCCAACTACCAATCAGTGGCTATAAAGCAAAAATAAAGTTCAGTTAAATAAACAAAACCCTCCAACAACAATCATACAAAACTTACTGATTAGCCTTTACAGGAGCGGAGTAAACAATCCACAGGACCAGATCCTCAACTGAGGCCTAAACTCAACTTCATTAAAAGCCCTGGGAAGTCCTGGTGCCCCTAATCTAGAACTCTAAGGTCTGTTTGAGGAGCTACATTTTCATACCCATTACATGTAGGAAACTGGACATCATTGATGTGGTTTGATACGATCTGATTCATTGGGATGTTGCTGCATTCTGCACAATAGTTTGTTTGTTTGTAACCAGGATCATTTCTGCACATTTGGGGGTCTTACAACTTAGTTGCATACACCAATCACATTATTTTATATGCAAGAAAAAAAGAGTAAATATCTTGGATACTATGTGATATTCTGACATTATGACATTACTTATATTAGCTATATAATAACATGGGGAGTAAAGGGGGGGGGGGTTGCTTATACTGCTTGTGGAGATAAAAGGGCCCTGGATGTAGATGAAGGCAGTCATGTGAGCAATTTCATTAGTCTTCCCAAATAAAGAATCTTTTTTCCCCTATTCACCAGGTGTTACTGGACTATAAGGAGAAACCTGTGGACCTGTCTGAAGACTTCACTGTAGCAACCAGTAACATCATTACAATGCTAGCATTTGGGAAATCAGTTAGTTAAAGTTTCCTATATGCTATAACATACACTTTCATATCAAAACAAATTACAGTCTGAATATTTTTCTACTCATTAATCAGTCACTTTCTTCTCCTCAGTATGACAAGAGCTCAGCACATCTTCAGGAGATGCATGGCTGTCTGAATACAATCGTGTCTCTCTGGGGTTCACCATGGATCTCAACTCTGGACACTTTCCCTCTGCTCAGAGTAACACACTTACTGAATCCATAAAGCTCATTTGTTTTACTTTTTTCTTTTACAAAGCTATTATTCTGCTCTTATTCACAATTATATAATTCCAGAAATTGCCAAATGCACCCTTCAGTCGTCTAATGACAGAGGTAGCTAGAAGAGATCAGCTTATTGGAGGCCACATAGATGAGTTTAAGGTACAAATGTATTGTTATATATGTGTATGAAAGAAAACAGGATTTGGTAACGTAAATCTATGCAGTAAAGATATTTACAGATTCCTGTATGTTATCTATGTTGTTCCAGCAAAAGAGAGATACTAAAGGAAGCCAGGATTTTACTGCACCTCTTCTGCAGTACCTGCAGTCACCAGAGGGAAGACAGCCTAAGATGGTAAGCGTGTATGGTTATAGCCAATATTACATTACAGAACATTATGTCATTCACTGATGGGCATTACTCAAAGTTAACCAGGCAGTAGTGTAATAAATATGCTTTTATTTATCAAACTGAGTGCCAACTGAGTATCAAACTGAGTGGCTTAGATAACGAATGAAGATTCACAACAGCATATGTGATTTTTAGCTCAAAATTAGACTTTTTTTTTATTTGCCCATTTGGTATAGTGGCATTGGCATTTCATTTACATAGACCTTTGGCTGGTTTATGATAGCGAAGGTGAAATAAGGAATTTGACCTCTGCATTTAACCCATTCGTGAATACACAAACTAGGGGGCAGTGAGCACACTTGCCTGGAGCGGAGGGCAGCTTCCTTACTGGGGAACAGTCGGGGGTTATGTGCCTTGCTCAAGGGCACTTCAGTCATGTCATTTTGGTATGGGGATAGAATCAGTAACATCCTGGTCACAAGACCTATTCCCTATCTCTGAGCCACACCTACCGCCCAGCTTTATTTAATTTTTTTTTTTTAATCTTTTTAAATGAAAAATTTAAATGTTTTTTTTTTTTTAAACGGTGCGTGTTAGTTCAAATAATGTGCCAATGTGAGAATTGATCATTGATCAATGAGGCATTTGCTGAAAACAAAACCAGCTTACTATTTAAAAAAATGAAAAAAAAAGTTAAATGATGTCAAAAGAAAAACAAATTTGCTTTTACATAATCTCACTCCTATTAAGCTGGTCTTTAGTGCAAATTTGTTTTACAATTAGATTTAAAAAATACATAAACGATGAATTCATGTGTATTTCCGTAGATTTTTTTTTTTATGTTTTCTTCCTCTCCTATAGACTCTGACAGACAGTCATATACACATGACTACAGTGGACCTGCTCATAGGGGGAACAGAGACCACTGCTGCCTGGCTCAGCTGGACCATCGCCTTCCTCTTACATAGGCCAGAGGTATTGTTAGAAAATACTGAAAGAAATGCACAATGGGTTCAAATAATTTCTAAACTTAAAATTACCAGTCAAACAATTCTAAAACTACAATCATCAGTGAGGCCTCAAGTAAAAACTAAAAATAAATAATTCTTTACCTTTGGCTGTCTTTGCCTCTTAACCTTGTTCACTCTGCTTGCTTTTGATTTCACTGTAGGTTCAGACTAGAGTGTATGAGGAGCTAAACAGTGTGCTGAAGGGTGAGTATCCTTGCTACAGCGACAGACACAGGCTGCCCTATCTGTGTGCAGTGGTCAATGAGGTTCTGAGATTGAGACCCGTGGCTCCACTTGCTGTGCCGCACAAAGCCATCAGAGACAGCAGGTAACTTTACCAAGTCTATAATAGAGCATAGCATCAGTGGATTCAAACACAGATGAGAACTTGAACTTCTTCTTACATTAAAGAAGGTTAGAGTAGTGTAACAGTAGCACTGCGGCCTTGGGATACTTGGATGTCATTGTATGTTTTTCTTGTTACTCATATTACAAGCAGATAGTTATTGTCTAATCCTACCTATTCCAGAACTAAAGTGTGTCAATAGACAGAGACAGATAACTCGGTGTAACAATAAATAAGTATATATTTTTCTTCATAACTAAAACTGTTTTATAACATTTATCACACATGATCGCTCTCTCTGTACAATACATTCCAAACACCTTCCTGTACCTGTAATGTAAAGGCCAGTACTTCTCAAGCAGTCATCATTTGGTGAGCAGTCCCATCAGTGTTCATCTAACCAAGTGAGCAGTTTAAAATAGCTGCACACATGTGCAATGCGCATTCAATAATGACCTGTGGGGCATGAACGATTAGGGCCCATGCTCAGAGCAGCCAATAAAAAATAATATGTCATGAGGTTAAGTAAACACTGTGTATCGGCATTGCTACGCAGCTAGCCATAGTCATCAGAGTTCGGTTAGCCACTGTTAATAGCAAGACAATATAATGAATCTAGCTGACTATTTAAGTTGCTTGGCAACTTTTGATTTGTAATTTGATACTGTATAGTAAGGTAATATACCAGTTGTGTGAGATCAACTCCTGCTTTATGTGTGCATTCATAACTTCACCTCAGCACTGCCAATACTATTGACTATTGGCAATTTTTGTTCATTCACACATCTACTATTCATCTAACACACTGATTAGCAATTTTATTTACTGCTCATAGTTAAGTTGTATTTGGTTACATTACACCAATGTCAGGATGGCCTATTTTTATGATTCCATGACTTTCATGCAAACATACCTTTATCTTGCTGTTTTTTCCTCATCTTTTGTAAATCGAGAATAGGAGTCTCAAAAGCCCAGTGGTTTGTACAGTCAGGTGTCCACATACATTTGGCCAAATAGTGCACGACACTTTAAGACACATTATGGAAGGCTTGTTAACAATCCGATAGAAGTTAGTAGTCTAACATAATATAGTCAGTGAGAATTGCTATTATGTTTCAGTCTTGTTAAAATAATATAAAATAATATAAAACAAAATACCAAGTCTGGCATACAGCATGACTCTAGACTCTATAGAGGACATAGAAAACACCTGACCACACTTAGATTAATACAAGAGCTCTTGCCTTTTCCAAAGGCCAGTTTTACAAATAGTAAATACATGGTAATTTGCAATAATTGCAATAGCAGTAACACTTAAGAGATATAACTGGGTATCATAAGTTTATAAAATGTGATTATCCTCTCAGCATTGCAGGATATTTCATCCCCAAAAACACCATTGTTATCCCCAATTTATTTGGAGCTCATCATGATCCAAAGGTTTGGCCTGAGCCAAACAGCTTCAGACCAGGTATATCAATGTCCCCCACTTTATATAGCATATTATACCTCAGAACAGACATAAAATAGAGCTTAATAATGGTTATAGACATTGTTTACTTCAGAGCGCTTTTTGGAGGGAGATGGGAGCTGTTTACGGGCTTTAATACCTTTTGGAGGAGGAGCGCGACTTTGCCTCGGGGAGTCTGTAGCCAAAATGGAGATGTTCCTCTTCACTGGCTATCTGCTACGGGACTTTCAGTTTCTTCCTGCCAGCCCTGAGGAGCCTCTGCCTGACCTGCGTGGCATTGCCAGTGTGGTCCTGAAAGCCAAGCCTTACAGAGTTATAGCCCGTCCTAGAGCCTAATACATCACTGTAGTATGTAGTCAAAGATTTGTGTAGCTTATACAAGCTTATAATGTAGGGCATTATAATTTAATATATAAGTATTTATTTAGGGGATATATCACTGCATGGGCAAAATAGATATTTTGCTTCCTTTTTTTAAAAAAAAAAAAAAGAAAGAAACTTTGGCGTCAAGGAAGTGCACAACTTTTTTTTCTGCTTAAACCCTTGTTAGTGTTGGGGTTGTATTAGTCTTGTATTTTGTCTTATAATATAAACTTTAGAGCTGATGCAAATTGGCAGCTTATATCTACTAAATCACATAAAATGGATGACATGATACTCAGCAATGTGAAGACTGACAGTGGCATGTTTGAAATTCATGAGTTCTAATAAACTGTTGCTTTTTATATCCATGTTTTTTTATATTCTGTTTTTTTATTTATGTTCCTTTAATGTTATTTGCCAACAAAGTATCACCAAAAACTCAATACTTACTTTTGGTAAGTACTAACTATTGCAAACACACCACAAGATCTGATATTTTGGAGGCAGTTTTTCATTAATGATGGGCTGGTTAGTCTCGGTACCTCCTGCAGTAGCTCCAATAGTAGGTGGTCATGCTTGAGCACCACCTCCTTCTGCTGTCAGAGGCTTTGGGCCCGCATGTCCATAGTGGCTCCAAAGCTGTGAAGGGTCACCATGATGAGTTGAGTGTCAGACATATTTGTGGGAGCACCCCCTGAGGCCTCTGCTGAGTCAGTCATAATGGTTTAGTCTTTTGTTATGGTCAGGAATCAAATCCAGGTCTCTGAAGTTGAGCTAACTGGAGCAACCATGTGAGCAAGAAGAAAAGTTGACTCAATTGCAGAGGCAGCATAGCAGTGTGACAAAAGGTTTATTGAAGACAAGCCTTAGTAATCAAAAACAGGCAAATAGACAGGGTTCCAAAAAAAAAATTAACAAAAAAACTTAGAGGTTCCAAAGAGCAAACTCAGTTCAGCAGTAAATCCCAAAAGGCATATAAACAGGGTTTCAAAAAAGTATATTAAGTCCAAAAAGCATAAAAGCGCAATGTAACTAAGTAATCCACAGGCATACCTCTGTCACTGGACATAAAGCAAAGACTGAACAAAGAACAGGGCAAAGGGCTGGGTTTAAATGCTAACAACCTGGGTCACATGATAACTAATAATGAGGCACAAGTGAATTAAATAACAAAACAAAAAAAAAAAAAAAAAAAGGCAAACATGCATACAAAGTAAACAATGCACACTAGATGTCGCCAAAGTTCGAAAAAGCCCTCAAACCATGACAATTAATGATGTTCATAACATTGATTGTCTCATTACAATGGCACCTGTCACTGGGTTGAATATATATTATGCAGCATTTACTGTTAGCTAAAAATAATAACACAACTTTGAAATGATAGTTTTTTGTAGTTTTAGCCTCAGCTAGAGCATTAGCTTCAACCTCAACTGTAGCGTTGGCTTCAACCTCCACTGCAGTGGTAGCTTCAACTTCCACTACAGTGGTAGCTTCAACTTCCACTACAGTGGTAGCTTCAACTTCCACTACAGTGGTAGCTTCAAACACAGCTATGGTGTTGACTTCAACCTCTATTACAGTGGTAGCTTCAACTTCCACTACAGTGGTAGCTTCAAACACAGCTATGGTGTTGACTTCAACCTCCACTACAGTGGTAGCTTCAACTTCCACTACAGTGGTAGCCTCAACTACATCAACAGCATTGGCTTGAACCTCAACTGCAGCATCAGTCTCAGCCTCAACTACAGCATTAACATTAGTCTCAACTAAAAAAAAAAAAAAGACACACAATTAAAACATGGTATATTAATATTAATATTGAACATTTACATTTAATACCAACAATTCTAAAAGTATATTACTGACATAATGGATGATAATAATTATTGGCTTTACTTCTGTTTATTGTTATATTATAATATATTTGATTGTTTCTGAACCAGTCTGTAATGTTATGATTTATAGTGTACCATCTATCCGAGCACATTAGATCTTCAATTTGTGATCATTTTAGAAACTATTAGTCTACAAACCGGATTCCAAAAAAGTTGGGACACTAAACAAATTGTGAATAAAAACTGAATGCAATGATGTGGAGA
>JAOVVF010000044.1:24032710-24045266 GCA_028565595.1 Duopalatinus emarginatus
TCTCCACATCATTGCATTCAGTTTTTATTCACAATTTGTTTAGTGTCCCAACTTTTTTGGAATCCGGTTTGTACTTATTTGTTCTAATGCCAGTTTTAAAAATGATTAATTTTAACAGAGCTTTGGTTTTCTGCAGTTTGTGTTAAATCGTATTGGGATGGTTATTAAAACTGACAATGTGGCACAAACAAGCCCATCTTTTAGTTCTCTTCTGTTGTCTTGATTTGTTTCCTTTAGTCCACAAACAGATCCAGTATAAATGTGTAATGTGACTCCCAACCACAAGGGGCAGTAACAACACACCTCTACACATTGGTCGCATTCTAAATGTCTCTCTACTTCTTATACAGAGTGCTCTAAATGGAGAAGTGGCTAAAATGAATGGTTTAGACACAGGACAGCTCTACTAACATCACATTTGTTTATACGCGCTATGTAGTGCACTATGAATACAACAGGAAGTCATTCAGGATCGAGCCATTATCCGTAAGTAGCAGTCTTACATGCTCCGTAACTATTTTAAAAACGGTTCCTATGGAAACAGCCGGTGTCTGGTAACATGGGTTTTAATGCGTTATTAAAGTTTTAAATTTAAATTCATGCTGGGGTTCATGGTGTTAGTGATATATGTGATATATCCATTATAACACTAGTCACACTGTGTATCTTTATAGCTACATGTAGAGACTGAGTATTGAGGACATGCTGATATTAATGTATAACTAAACAGATAAATAAATAAGCCTTATTATTTATCTCTTGTTAGGTCTGTACTAGCAGATCCTCCTCACACTCTCTGTTAGACTCAGAGTCAAGGATATATATATATATCCTTTTTAGAGAAAGGATATAGTAACTCTTTACAACCATGGTGAGCAGAAAAGCATCTCAGCATGCACAACACATTTCACCCTGATGTGGATGGACAACAAAAGCAGATCACACCAGGTTTTACTCATGAGACCATCATGGACTCAGCACAGGCTCACCAGAACTGGACACTGGACAGTGCCCTTGAGCAAGGCACCTACCCCCCTAGTGTAGTGTGTGTTTGACTGCACGGATGGGTCCAATGAGGAGGTCAATGCTGTCTGTGTGCAAGCACAATGGTCAATGAGTCACTTCTTTTCATATCAGTCAAGGTTTATTGTGTCATGGATTGTAAGATGCTTTCTTCTCACCATGGTTGTAAAGAGTTGATTATTTGAGTTATTTGAGCTCAAAACGATCTGGACATTATTAACAAGTTGTTTCCGATCGCTGAACCGATCGCTTATTGCTCTCTCAGTCATGTTTTTGTTTGTTTGTTTTTCACAATGTTCTGTAGTGGTATACATAAGGATATGTATAATTATCTCCCTTTATTCCTTTCACTACATGTTTTTTATTTTTGATTATTTTAGCATCTATCTATGACCCCTATGGGGCCAGACTTTGGACATAAATCACCACCCCTGTCCCCCCCCACCCTATATGTTGTATGTTGACATTTTGACATGGTTTTAATCTCAGGTAAATGATTAGTCAACACTTCTCCAGGTTGGATTTATGGTGTAATCAGGACCAAACACGAGATTTTAATTTTAGTAAAGTCTGCATTGCAGAACGGTGTCACAGTTACTATATCACAATGCAGAATGCATACTACATCAGTAATAAGAATCACCATTTAGTGTATGTAAAAATCAGTCAAATCCTTACGTTTGCCCATTTTCTCTGCCTTCAACACCAGTGAGGGGTGACTGTTTCTACATCTAAACTAAAGGATAAGGATAAGCTACTGGTCATACATACATGTTACATAGTTATGGACATTAGTGTTGTTATTGTTGCTGAGATTTCATTTACCATCAGTACATTTTCCCTTCTACTCCACAGGGAACTGATGGACATTGTACACGAGTTGATCCCAGTGTCAGCAAACCTTATTCTGTCGCTCTCAGCCCTGTCTGCTGCTTCTCACCTGTTCAGGGTAAACAAATGAATCCTTATTCAGCTGCTCAGTTCACTAACTGCTTTCCAGTTTGACCTTTAACTCAGATGTTTGTATTTGTGCTTCAGGATGCAATAACTTGCTCTGTGTGCCTTTCTGACTGAGCATTTTTCATGTGTTTTGCTGTGTCTGGGCTTTTTCTGTTCTTTAGCATTTATTAAATAAATTTCCCTACACCTGTTGTTGTAGGTAAATATACATATGGTATAGTTATATATATGTGGATGACAGGTTTATGTGATGGAATGTGTGTTTTTCAGACACATATCAGTAATTATGGTATAACACCAATATACACAACAAAAGTGCAACATTGAAGGACAAGTCAATATCAGGATTTAGTTAGTAGACGATGCAAAGCCATTAGAATATAGGAAATTGGCAAACAGGCATGTAATTATTTCCAATCACATATATGTAATTTTCTCTCACTCTCTTTCTCTTTCTCTCTTTCTCTGCAGGACCACCGAGCCCCATCCATAGGATTTTTCCTCATCGCATGCTCCTCAGCTCTAGCTATTATCCCTCTGCCCTCAGCACTGTCTCAGGTGCAGAGAGATCTCGAATGGGCAGGTGAGATACTAGGCCCTTCTCTGTCTGCCTTTGGCTTTTTGTGGCTCAGCGAAGATCGATGGACTGCCCATGTCCTGCTGATTGGCTCAGCACTTCTTCCGATGTTCTCCGAGTGCCTATCAGAGGACGGATTGGTGATCATGACGCGCTGTGTGTCCATGTCGGCTCTCTCGTGTTCTCTGACAGTGTGTTTGTTTGCTGCCAGTGGGACTGGTGCAGTGGGCAGTGTGGCCCTCAGCCTTCCTGCCCTTGTGGCCCCCACGGTCAGAGCTAGCAGCGTGGCCTCTCTCATATCTTCACAGGGTACCATGGGGCTATTAGGGTGGAGTTTAAAAGTCACCATGGCTATAGGCTGCTGGACAACAAAGACAGCTTTAGATACATTCCTACAGGATCTAAAGGGCTGGGACTAAACCCTGTGAGTTATTACAGCTAGTAAACTGCTACTTGAAGCCTATGAACTGATTTTGTTTTACCTTACAGTATGTCATGTTGCTGTATACCTCTTTCGACACAGTGACTTTGCTGAAAGGTAGTAATGATGGTGACGACAGCCTGAAGCAACATCAGATGCACTTTTTGCCTTTATGTGCATGCTACATCTTATTTCTCCATATAACATTGGTAGTAAGTCACCAGAGCATGTCAACTGGCTGAGCAAGGAATATTAGCTGGTCTAACTTAAGTCTAATGTCTAACAAAGATAATGTCAAAATAATTGCATGTCACATTTAGCACTTTTCTAACTAAATAAAAATTTGTGCCTTATTTATAATATTGCATTTAGGTGTACAAACATTTCTCACAATCACTGAGCCTAACTGAGCTTATTCAATATACATAGGCTGGAGGTGCTATGGAGATTGTTTAACTGGTATTCCATGGGACCCCTGGTACATCTACAAATATCTCTGACAGGTGAACACTATGTGTGCCTTCTTTCATACACCTGTTCATGTCCTGCATTCTTTTTGATGGGTTTGGCATCTTCCAACAGGACACCACCACACCACCACAAATGTCTAGAGACACAAAATTATGGTTAGAGGAACACTCATCTACAGTTTGAGGTTTTGCCATTCCCACCTAAGTCACCAGATCTCAGTGTTTTTGAACACATCTAAGATGCCATGCAACATGTGGAACACAGAAATCCTACACCTCAGAATACAATAGAATTGTGGACTAGAGTTCCACCAAACTGAAGAGAAATTAATGAATAAACACATAACCACACCAGTCATGAGTTGTTTTTCCTCTTATATTTTAATACGCAACTGTTTTAATTGTTTATTCTCTTACACCTTTTCCCTCCTGGCTGGCTGGACTCCTTAACGCCTAATAACTTTTGATGTATCTAAGCTGGCACCCATATACAAATTTTCTGCCAGTTCTGACCCCCTGACGCAGCACTCCCTGACACATTTTCTTTAAAACAACGATAAACTGTATAACCCAGCTTTAAGGAAAAAGGCTGACTGGGATTATGGTGATGTAATAAAGTGTGTGAGACTGAGCTGCTGATGTTAACAGTCTTGAGAAATCCTAAGACAATAATATGTTAAATATGGTAAGAAATAATAAAATAAAATCACAAATACTTCTCATTGTGCCTTCTGTGAATACAGTGTTTTCTATTTAGAGCTATGTACAATAGAAATCACCACTGAACATGAAACATTGTGCACACTGGGGACTTTTTCCCCAGTTTTTCTTGTTACTGAGTGTTTTTTTCTGTCCTGAAAGGTCTTCATGAGTGCACGTCTTACAGATCAGCACTTTAACAGTAGCCATTGAAGCACTTTTAATTAGGTTCTGGCTAAATGCCTGAAATGAATGGGTTCATTTGAATCTATCAGTAAAAGCACATTTTATAGATGGTTTTCAGGAGTCTGGATTTGTAAGATGTCTGCAATAGTTAATCACCACCACCATAGACCCCACCCCCGCCGCACTGTTTTTATTTGATCATACTATTAGTATAATTCAATTTTCTAACTCTAAATTTAACTTGTTACATGTTCAAGATCAGGTAGTCGTGTGTAAATGTGTCTGAAGTACTGAGATTAAACAGAGAACGTAGACAGAAGCCAACCTGGAGCACTGATGAGGGACAGGTTGATGTCAAACAGAGAGTGATGCCAGTCTCATCTGATTAAAGACACTGTATATGTTGACTGTTGTAAATAATTCAACAAAAATCAGACTTCATGTTAAAACTATAATAAATGTCCTGGCTATACATTAGCACATTTTTTTCTTATTCTTAATAATGAATAATTCTTAATTCTTAATACATTTATTTTATTCTAAGATTATTTATAATCACACAAAATGAACATGAGTTCCCCTATGAGTCCGGTTCATCTCAAGGTTTCTTCCTCTTGTCATTCTGGAAGCTTTTTGTTGCCACCATCACCACAGCAATAAACTTTATATAAATGGATAATACACATTTCATATTTCTGTAAATCTGCTTTGAGACAATGTTTATTGTTAAAAGTGCTATACATATAAAAGTGAACTGAATTATTATAAATTATTATTATAAATGAATTATTATTAGTTGTGGTGGAAAGCTACCCTTTAGTGCAGGGGTTTATTTCACATGAACAAAGACAACAAACAACAAAGGCACTATTCTAGTGAACCACATGATTGTTGTGTAGTTCCCCTTCAATGCAGGGCTTGATCTTGTCTTGTGAGCAAAGATATGACACTATGACATGCCTCATGACATGAGAAAAGACCCCAAGCATTATAAGCAAACTTCTCACAGTGTTAATAAATGCTTGATTCTGATTGGCCAAAAGGTGATTCGACATGTTCCTGATTAAATCACATGTTTATATGATTGTACTCTATAGTAACAACTCAGGTGGATGATCTACAAATCCTAACAATAAATGTCTAAGTGTTATTTATTAAAAGCCTATTGTTTGTTAATATTGTGAAGTTTTCTGTAAGGACATGTTTAATTCACATTTATGAAATGGTCTATGGAAAGAGTCTCCAGTATCAGTGCTCAGTTGCAGTCAGAGACAAACCTGTACCTTCCACCAAAAGGGATGATCTTTGAGACTAAGCTGAATGATCTTAACTTCAGGAGAGAGAAAAGAGGCTGGTGGGGTAATGACTGTTTATAGCTTCCATAACAAAAGGAACAAATTTGTATTGTGGACATTCCACAACATTTAGTGTAACTGTGAATGGCTACAATAGTATGTGATGGTTTAATATATTAAGACCTGTAATTGCTAGAGGTATAAAAAAAACTATAGGATGTGCCATTGGAAAATGATCGACACTTTGTGTCGGACTCCATCACACAACTCCAGCGTTTATTATTTTCCTAAAAGCATGCATCGTTGTGTTTTATTCCTTACTTAGAAAAGTAGATGTGTTAAATACGACTCTGTATTAACACTGAGCTCTTGGCTGCATGCAATGGATGCGTCTCTCCCTGCTGAGCTCATTACAGCACCACTGAGTACACTTTCTGCAGCTGGCGTCAGGGAAGGAGGGGAAAACTAGAGAGGGACACAGCGTCCGTGCTGGAGAAGGAGGGGGAGGAGTAGAAAGAACCATAGAGGTAAAAGAGCTCAGCTCATCAGCACCATGTAGAGCTGCAATCTGGACCAGAAGAATGTAGAGAGAGGGGGATGATGCTTCTGGAGCTGCTAGATCTAGATCTACGGGTAAGGTGACATGCTACCTCAGGGTAGTGAACAATTCGTTCCACTGCAAGGACAAAGAGCAGTGATGAAATGTCCTCTGTGTGCTGAGTGAGCAGAAGCTCAGCTTCAACCCTCCATCAGCATTCTCACTGAGGAGATCTATGTCTTTTCCAGCGGATGGGATCGACCTGTTATTTTTCTTTTTCTGCAGAAGATGTGGATATGACATGGATGTGATTGCTGTAGGCTGCAGATATCTTTAGCTCTGTGTGTGTGTGTGTGTGTGTGTGTGTGTGTGTGTGTGTGTGTGTGTGTGTGTGTGTGTGTGTGTCAGTGTCAGAGCAATCAAAGTGGGGGGATGTTTTAAAGACGGCGGAGTGTGTGTTTTACAGCTGACAGTGAGTAAAGGGTACAGCGTGAAAGATGTATGCCTTCTACTCTCTGCTGGTCTACATCTTCTACACTGTGTTTAAAAAAGAGGAGGAGACGGCACATGAAGAGGCATGTGGAGAGACCACAGAGGTATATTTCTACAAAAGACACACACACACATGCAAATTCATTGT
Organism: Duopalatinus emarginatus; assembly: GCA_028565595.1. Classification (NCBI taxonomy): domain Eukaryota; kingdom Metazoa; phylum Chordata; class Actinopteri; order Siluriformes; family Pimelodidae; genus Duopalatinus; species Duopalatinus emarginatus. The sequence continues at coordinate 24,039,520 of JAOVVF010000044.1, forward strand.
TTTCTACTAAGTCTGAATGTGTTATGGTGTTATGGGCAGTGAAAATCACTGGAAATGTAAATGGCATTGTGACTGCAGGGTTTTCATCCCTACTGAGCCAGAAGTCAACCTAATTCCACTTAATCAATTAGCCACTGACTTTAAATAACTGATGAGTTGCTGATCAGATCTGACACCACTTTTATCATTCATGCATAGAAATCTTCTATCCGTTATGACTGAGAACCAACGATGTAAAGTGACAAGGCTTAAAAAGGAGCCTCTCACTGTCACTAGAACACAAACACACATGGTCGGATGTAAATTTCCCAGCAGCTGTTGCTGTTAACACTAATGGAGTTTGACTTCTGCATCGCATTCTTCTCACGTATACATCCCCACTGTAGGAGCCTGGCCGTGTTTCCATGGAAACAGAGAGCAGGAGGAAAGGTGGCCACACCCCCAGGTTGGGAAAAAGGCAGTGTGACAGAATCAGTGATTCAAGTAAGTGTTATAATTAAAGATGCTACTGATCCTATACCCAGGTCTGATACCAGCAAAAAAAAATGTGGGTCATATAGCTGAGAAAAATGAATTCATTTTATTTAATTTTATAACAAATAGAAAAGATTTGCAAAAGATTTTTCTTATAATATTACATTTAGAATTTACACTTTATTATGTTTATTATACGTGAAATTCTGAGTGTGAAAGTCACATTCTTAGCTGTTCATTATTCTTTGTATTTTTGAAGTAATTCAGTGCCTAGAAAAAGAAATGTGAAAAAGGTCCTTTCACATCCATTTATAATGATCTGACTAATAGTATATTTTTCTGTCGTATAGCTGCCGGACTTTTGGTTATTAACTGTGTAGCTTTATGCACAGTTTTGCATAATTTTGCACAATAATATTTTTTTAGTGGTCTGCTTTATATTTTCCTCCAATTGCGATACTGTATATAATTTATATATATTTTCTATCTATCTATCTATCTATCTATCTAATTAATCCTCATATTTACATCCTGATGGTCATGTTTTATCCCAGGCAGCAGCAGCAGTGACAGTGATGAACTGTCTCTCAGTGATGAAGATGGAGACGTTGATGACAGTTACACAATCCCGGCCAAGACCCCTTTGGCAGCCTTCCTGTCCTTCAAACAGGAAACAGAAAAGAAAAGAGTTTCCGGTGTCCATGCTGAGTCAGGGGAAAAGGTACAGAACCATATCTCGATCCTATATCTGCTGGGCCAAAATAATAAAGAATGAATAAATTAAAAAAAACATCATCACAGCTGCAATGTATCATACTGTATGTTTGTCTACAGGTGTTCGAATCTCCTTTGGTGGCAGTGATGTCTCATCTGCTGAGCTTCCTGGAGCAGTACTCGCACCTGCAGCAGCTGCAGCAGCAGGCTGAGCAGTACCGCATGCAGCTGCGCAGACACCGTGTCCAGCACCGGCGAAAAATGAAAGCTTTGCGCAGCTCCTACCGGCAGCGCCTCAGGGACAAGAGCAGTGTCATCCACAGTCTGGAGGAGGCTATTGCTCAACAGCAGACCCCTTCACCTGATAATGACAGTAAGGACATCGGTTTGGCTTTCTTTCTAAGGCAGAGGAAGTGGTGCATATGGTACAATTTCAACCATAAATATTCTTTAACTAAGGATTTTAGTCTAGAGCTACAGTTTTCTCATTTCCTCACCTGCCTGATTCTTTTATTCTGTGGAGCTTTAATACGGATGTGGAGCTTCAATAAGTATTGGTTCAAATCTACAGGGTGAGTCAAAAGATGCAGGACACATGACCACCTTCCCATTGGAAAAAGTTGCCCTTGATCCAATATGGCAGCTTTCAAGATGGTGGCCAGGTGGACATAGCCTAAAAGATAGACCCCCCTCACCCGCTACTTGCTGGGGTATTCAGATATATAATTTTCCCACTCGTTTTTGAAATAAAACGTATCCTGACTTTTGACTCACCCTGTACTGAGTGCTACAGTAAGTCTTATAGAAACAGGGAGGGGTTGTGGAACTGGCAGTAGAAGATGAAAGGGAGGGGAGAGTGAAAAACCTTGGAGGAGCGAATGCAAGCGGTTTAAATGGATTATGCTTTGCACATTATTCCCCACCATATCCTGAATTCTGTGATCTTTATGGAGAGCATGTATAGAATTTCCTGGAGGAAGAAGATTCTAAGAATCAGTCGATCCAAGCTAGAGCAGGCAACTCAATCAGAATAAAGAAAAGGATGCTGAAAATAACTGATAACATTTCTAAACCCAGACATGCTCACATGCATCAACACACACACACACAAACAAATGCACACACACACACACACTACCAGATGATCTACAGTATCTCTATAACTGAAGCATTTCATCACTGTCACAGGAAATGACACATAAATGAATTAAATCTCAGAGAAGGCATCAATACCAATAACTGTGTAAAACTGTCTGGGAGAAAAAAAAGCCCAAATTTCCACGTGTATATGTCACATGTACTGAGACAACAGTGACTCAACAGTTGAATAAAACATAGTGGTTTCAGCTTCTCTTACACTACAAAATGCACTTATAACAGTGGGCACATGGGAGATTTCAAGTGTTGTTATATATAGACATGGACAGGATTTGCCCTTGGTGGGAATGAATGTGTGCATCAATGCAGTGGCACTCATCCAGAGTGTGTACACCCAGCGTTCGCAGAAATACCACGACCCTGACCAGGATAACACAGTTACTGTACCTATAGTGATGAATTTATATTCACTGATGGCTTGATATGGAGTTATTCTACTGATTTGGAGTGTTATGATCTAGGGGTGCTTTAATTGGTCAAAATTTTCTTCCCTGAATGTACAGCCATATAGTAGGACGACATTACTTAGATTTACAGGCTCAAATAATGAAGGGGTGATTCAGGGAGCATGAAGAATCCTTTTCACACCTGAATTGGCCATCACAAAATCCTGACATTAAACACATTAGAAGTCGTTGTGCTAGAAAAGAAAGTGGTTCGACTCTCCCATCAATAACATGATCTCAGGCAAAAATGAATTCAACTCTGGATAGAAATAACTGTTGGGATGTTGCATAAGGTTTTCGAAAGAATGCCCCAGCGAGTGTGTCTGTGTGTGTGTGTATAGCAGGGGCTCCAGGCCTGCATAAGCTGGTGCAGTCTCTGTGTGGCCTGCAGGGGGAGAAGAGTCTGCTGCGAGGCGAGCTGCGTCTCCTCCACTCACAGCTGGAGCAGAGAGAGCAGGACCGTCACTCCAAAGTACAAGCTTTCCAACAGCAGGTTATACTGATACACACACAAATACTAATACACACTACCTCTCACCTTCTGTCACATCATTTTACCCATCTTCCACCCATCCCATTTCCAGGCCATCATTCTACCCTGCATGTCCCAGTTTCCAGGCCTTCTTACAGCAGGTACAACTTTACTTCAGCCAGTAATCCTAATGATCATCCATCCACATTTATTTATAATTTCATTCATCTGTACACCTGTATTTGTACACTTGTACGCCAGCTCTACATCTTTCAAGGCCTAAAAATGACCCAATTCTTGTTCTGCTGGGTAGATCGATGAGCTGAAGAGCTGCATCGAGGAGCGAGAAGAAGAGCTGTCCAAACTCCGCATTGCATCTGTAAGCACTATGCTCTGCTGCACACTTACTCTAAAGAATAGCAGCGATTAACTGATTATTCACAGTCAATATTTGAGCAGGGTCTTTTGTGCTTTTTATTCTCAGGGAGCGACAGACTCAGAAAAGCGCATGCTGTGCTTGTCAGCTGAGAATGAGAGTCTGAAACAGAGTCTGTCAGTGACTCAGGGGCTCCTACAGCAGCTGTCTATCATCCCATCTCAGTCCAGCTCACTGCTCATTAAGGTGAGACTTAGTGGGTAGGTTTATGACCTTAATGATCATCCGATAAACATACATGTATTATGCATGTACGGGTGATACCCAGTACATTGTATATGAAGGTTATATGTAAATCTACGGCATAACATTTAAAACCACAAAACCAATGACAGGTGTGAAGCATAACGCTGACTATCTTATTTCAGTGGCACCTGTCAAGAGTGGTGTATATTAGAAGTGGCTAATTAACAAGTGAACAGGCCGTTCTCAAATCGCATGTGTTTAAACCAGGAAAAATGGGCAAGCATAAGGATCTTATTTGTAATGATTAGATAACTGGGTCAGAGCATCTTTAATAAAAATTTGTGAGGTGTGTCCTGGTATACAGTGGGTAATACCTACTAAAAGTGGTCCAAGGAAGGACAGCTAGTAAAGTGGTGACAGGGTCATGGAAGTCCAAGGCTCAGTAATGCATGTGGGGGTGAAGGCTTGCCTGTCTGGTCCAATCCACAGAAAATCCACAGAAGGATCTGTTGCTAACGTACCATAGCAAAGCTTCAGAGGTCTTGTGGAGTCCTCGGCTGTTTTGGCAGCTGTTTAGGCAGGCGGTTTTTATAGCTGATCGGTGTGTCATTACGTCAATAATTATATCATGACACTATATTTTTTGTCCAAAAAGTCATACACGCTAACATTTTATTGGACGCATTTAGCTCTGATTACAGCATGCATTTGCTGTTTTGACAATTTTATGCAACATCATTAAGTTCTGTCCAGAGTTGCATTCATTTTCGGCTGAGATCTTGTTGGTGAAGGGAGAGTTGAACCATCACCAACCAACTCCACTCCACAAGACTTTTCGTGGAGTTAGTGACCAGTTCATGTCTAAAAATAATTCCTCATGCTCCCTGAGTTACACTTTTACAATCTGAGTCTGATGAATTTTGACATTGTCATCCTGGAATATGTTTGTGCCATCAGGGAAGAAATCCATTGGTATACTCTGGTCATTCAGCATTCAGATACTCAGCTGACATTTTTGGCCATACATTGTGCATATATTGTATATAAAGTATAAGCAGCAGTATATAAATGGACATAAATACAATATGTGGAAGTGACACATAAAGATGTAGACCGTCATAAATGAGAGCCAATAAATTATAAATATAATCGTGCATATGAAAATATATGATGGTGTAATAAATGTGATAGCACCAGAGTACTTTCAATATGCAATCAGTCATATATAGGCTTCGCCATTTGGAGACCAAAAATTCACAGATCAGCATTTGCTGTTCAAGTATCTGCTTGCTGCAGCTGATACACTTTGTTGTGGCTTTGCAGGAGAACGAGAACCTGCGCAGTCGTGTTCTGCAGCTGGAGAGCACTCTGCAGCAACGGGCCGAGCAGCTTTCACGCCTGGAGCGCCAGAGTGAGCAGGAGCAGTGGCGCAGGGGAGAGGAGCTCCGGAGACGAGATGAAAGAGTGAAAGAGCTTCAGCTCGAGCTGGACAAGGAACGCAGCAAGGAACCGACAGTGAAAGTGAGAGCACAATACACCTCATAATATTATTATGAGTTGATGTCTGTTGATTGAAAGTATGCAAAAGTTCAGGCTAGTATGACTTACTCTTATAATACATACATTTTGTATTAGGTTCATTAATTTACTGCTGGAGGTTAAGGGGTCAGGACAATTAAAAGGCGGCTTCTTGTGCAACCCATAACAAATAACAAATAGAATATATTTTAATACAAATAATATAGATAATAATATGTAATATTATATAATATAATATATAATATATTATTATATTATATTATTATTATATATTATAATATATTATAGTTATAATAAATATTATAATATTTATATAATATAA
>JAOVVF010000044.1:24066093-24080009 GCA_028565595.1 Duopalatinus emarginatus
AATGACTGAAAGTCCAAATATATGGAATGAAACCTGAGATTATGTACTGAAAGTCCAAAAAAAATTCATTCCATATATTTAGACTTTCATTACATATATTCAGACTTTCAGTCATTTTATATATATACAGTATGTATATATATATATATGTATGTAAAGCCAGGAGTGAAAGGCTGAAGCCACTATAAACAATATTTCACTTTTCTCTTTCTGTTCTCACCAAATAGGGGAGTGAGCGAGGATTATTTATTCCTTTCTTTCTATATTTATTTTCTTTTTATTTCCCTTTTTCTTTTCCCCAGTGTTTCACTTCACTGTGTGTAACTGTAGAGTGAGCATTGAAGTGCAAGAGAGCTCCACTCCTAGCACAGGCAGGCGGACCATGTGGCACTGCCTCTCTGGTCGAGAGTGGTTTGCTCCAGCATAGGGCAAATCGCAATCGAGCCCGGAGGCGGGTGTGGAAGAGAAGGCCAGAGGAAATGTCGTGGTGACTTCTTCAATGTGGAGAAAGTCACCCAGATAAGAAGAAGTCACACCAACTGCTTGACCTTTCCCCAAAGTTTTACAGCTACCTTACCCCATGGGGTACCAACGACCCTTGATAAGGACTGTTGTTACCAGTGTCCCTGACCTCATACCTCATGCAAGACAGCACAGAAATCTAAGGGTGTGATGGGGAACCTGGCTAAAGCTCTGCCTAAATAGAGGCTCAACCAAGTGATCTTATTGCCCCTGGGCTTCTTGGGACACCCAGAGGCAACCGGTTGAATCCCTCTGGTGGCAGCAGACAGAATTGACTGACCCCCAACAGCAACTTAATAAGCTTACGCATACACATTAAGTACAAGCATCTCAGACATGTTATGTTGTACCACATGTTAGTAAGGTTCTGTCCTAGACTACAGTCTACTGAGCCAGTTAAAAAACAATGACTGATGTGCTTCTTCAAAGCAAGTTCCATAAAGGCGTAGATGGGTAAGTTTGGTGTCGAACAACTTGACTGGCCGACATGAAGACATTTAAATGTACAGCATTTTGCAGACACTCTCATGCAGAGCAACATACATTTATGTCATTTATACAACTGAGCAGTTGAGCAGCATGGTGGTGGCATTGGAAATTCTGACCTTCTGATCAGAAGTCGAACGTCTAAACCACTGAGCTAACACTGTCCCAACCTCAATACTGTCACCGTCCTGACCTCAACCCCATCAAACACCTTTGGGATGAACTGTAATGGAGATTGAAATCCAGGATCTTCTGGATAAATGGGCAGAATTTTCCTCAGACACAGAAGGCCTTCCCAGAAGAGTGGAAGCTGTTCTAGGGACCAAATCCTTATGCCTATAGATTTAGAATGGGGTGGCATAAAAGCCTGTATAGCTGTAATGAGTAGGTGTCCAATCAATACTTTTGTCCATGTAATTATGTAGTATGTGTGTATGCTACCGAGCAAAAGTCTTAGGCACCCTAATGGCTCATAGTAATATGTCTAGGCCTTTAGAGTTGTCTTTTGTATCATGGAGACCATACAGGGGCTTCACTCAGCCTGGTGAATTAAGGAAATTCCCCAACATTTTTTACCTCACAAGGTGACATTTAATGTGTTTTGGGGGTTTTTTTAGTGACAGGTGACATTTCAAATGTGCCATTCTGTAAAAAATGTGTGTATTGCTGTATTAAAAATAGCGTCCCCTGTCCTTGCGTTGTAGGTGGCACAACATGTCTGTATATAAATATAGAATTAATGTAATTCTGAGCTTCTGAGATCAAGTCAAATACAGCAAGGTGTTAGACACCTGTAGGTAGACACACTACTGTAAATAAAACATTTCCATCATGTTTGGGTGTGATATATTTATATAATTTAGCCCAAAGACCAAGTCAGGATTAGAACAAGAGCAACAGAGGATTAAGGAAAATAAAGGATTACAATGTTTCCAGTAAACACATTCTGTAAAAAATGTGTGTATTGCTGTATTAAAAATAGCGCCCCATGTCCTTGCGTTGTAGGTGGCACATCATGTCTTGACCTCAAAACTTGAATATACGGAACTCAGAATATGCTCCTGTCTTGGGACATTTTGTTTCACCATTGTACAATTCTGGACATTCAACCAGCCTTTCATTGCTCTGCTGGTATTTTACACATGCCTGGTGTAAATGACTGTGACCTTTTATAAAGAGCAGGCTGGAACATTCTCAGCTGCCAAGTGTTGCTAAGTGTGAGAGTTAAACACCACATACCCATCTATGTGAGTAGTTTGTAGATAAACGTCTACGTCAGTGTCAGGTTTGCTCTGGGTGACTTCCTAAACAGGGTTTCTTTAGCTGCCAAAACCCAAGACGTCATAATAATATCCAGACATTCATCCTGAGAATTCAGTGAGCTCAGTGTTCCCCACTTAGCATTTGTTTGGTGGCTGATGTTTACTTTTTCTATTGTATATAATTCTAGTTTGCTGGAATCTTAACCAACAGTAAAACATCTACCACCAGAAGTAAAAAGGAAGAGTTTTAACATTATTCCACACATACATATCTGACAACTTATTATAAGGTCATAGCTAAAGGTAGTGGAAATTTGATTTCTCTGCTTTTTTTTCTCTGTTTTGAGGGCCTTAGAAGGGGCTGGGAATAAAAACACTTTGGCCCACTACCAGGAAACATGGAGGGAAAACCAAAGAATGAACAAATGAATTAATGAACGAATTAATGCATATCCAGCAGTCAAAGCATCATATTCACAGTACCAGAAAGGTGGTTACTGTTTATTTCTGACCACCAACAAGAGAAAAATGCTATAACCAGGTGACCTGGAAACATTATGGTCTCATGGCTCATGACACCAACACTGAATAAAGAAATACTTCGTACCTTTAAATGCTTTATATGAGTATATATGAGTATTTTCTTTGGATCAGCTACATCAATAACCCAGACTATATAGTTACTATATATATATATATATATATATATATATATTTATAGAACTACATTTTCCTGTAGCTTGACAGTAGCGTCACTGATTTCTGAATCAAATAACTTTCCACTAGTTACGTTATTTGTTGATCAAGTAGCGACTAAGAGCGACACACACACACACACACACACACACAGCACAAGAGGATGTAGAAAGAGACAGGAGGAGAGCAAGAAGAGCAGTCCATTTGTTAAAATATTTGACACTTGTTGAATCGTCAGAGAAAAAATACGTGTTCAAATGTGTACTTTGCAAATCCTAAAACCAAACTGTTGTGGACGTCTAAGACATCTAACACCAACCTGCCCCTTATTCAGCCGATCATTCATTTCCCTACTGCAGTAGGCTATAATGAAGTGTGTGTGTCTGTGTGTGTGTGTGTGTGTGTGTGTGTGTGTGTGTGCAAAATAATACCCTACAGTTTGACTTAAAGTGTTAGAAATGAGTGAAAACGAGAGAATAACGTCATGTAACGGATGTTAACTTCTGACTAACAGAAGAGAAATTAGTCTATAAAAGTGTTGGTACGAGCCTGTATAAGATCGTTTATCACCGTCTCTGGTTAAAGTGTTATTAAAGGCTTACATGTAATAATAATAATTATTATTATTATTATTGTGAAATTAGATTAGCATGTACAGATGTGTTTTTAGCAATAGGTTCCAGTTATTGAGAGTCTATTCAGAGTGATGTTTAAGGTCCTAGTCCAGGGGTCTACAAACTTTTTTTTACTCTGAGACCTACTGTGACAAAATCAATGTGTCCAAGTGCTTCTGTACAACTATTTTACATCAGCATTTATCTATTGGCCTGTTAACAATCTTACAGATAATAATAAAAATAATAATAATAATAATAATAATAACAACAACAACAACAACAATAATAATAATAATAATAACAACAACAACAACAACAACAACAATAATAATAATAATAATAACAACAACAACAACAACAATAATAATAATAATAATAACAACAACAACAACAATGAATAATAATAATAATAATAATAATAATAATAATAATAATAATAATAATAGTAATGTTACAAAAATGTATGTCATTAAAGAAAGTAACCTGTTAAATAAGAGATGAACCCCATAATAAAGTGTGACAGTCAGTCCCAACAGAAAACCTGCTGCAGATTCTCCAAGACACTCAGTAAAACTGATCATCTAATTCCCTAATAAAACTGTATGATCTTCACCTGGGACTACTATGTAACAAAAAAAAGCAAAGGATAGTCACACCTAATCCTGCCTTTTTTTTCTTTTTTTTTTTTTTTTTTTGCTGTTTACTGATCATTATGGTGTTTTTCTTTCAAATAGTAAAAACATCTATACAACATTTCTTTGCATGTGTCTAAGAATTTTACACAGTACTGTATATAAGGCATTAATATTCCAGGGTTGGTTGTAAACCACTGAACTAAGTTATGTAATCTTTATTTCAGTATAACGTAATATATGTACTATGTTATCAGTCTTGTCAATGCGGTTTTACAGCATATACAGCCTTTTATTAACAGGTTAATAGGACTGGGAGGGGTGTAGACTAATAACTGCTTGGTAAAAAAAAAAAAAAAAAAGCAGTGTATCTATAATAATAGGCTCTACATATTCTAAGAAATGATATGAAACAGCATGAATCAGTCAGTATGGGTCAGAGGGAATATTATAACTATTGCTCATTTTGTCTGAACAGTAAATGAATCGATTAAAAAACCGATTCAGAAACACTGAATCACTGAAATGACTCGTTCAGCTCATCACTAGCGCTCTCTACTGTCGCTGTAGAAAAGGTTAGGATCCTGGAGGTGTGTGAGTGTGTGTGTGTGTGTGTGAGTGTGTGTGTGTGAGTGTGTGTGTGTTGGGCGGAAAGTGAACCTTGCGTTGCGTTTCGTTGGAAGTTTTGTAAGGATTCACCGGACAGTCATGACTTGAGACCCAAGGGTAGTTGGCTGACATCTTTGCTCTATCTGTGTGTGTGTGTGTGTGTGTGTGTGTGTGTGTGTTTTAACACCGAGCCATGCGCGTTCAACTTTAGGAGAGCTGGCCGAGCAGGTAGGCTCCTTCTGAGGAGCGGACAGGAACATGCAGGAGACTCCATACCGGGTGGATCCACCGCTTTTACTTCACACCTACAGACTCGGCTGATCAAATAAAGTTCAATGGTGTAATCTGTTCCTGCGGGAAGCCGAAGCAGCAGGGCGGCAGGAGAATGGCTTCGAGTGAGCTCTGGATGTTATATACTAAGGTGAGTGGATCAAACAGAGTCGCCACGGCACGGCACCTGTTGTTTGTATGTGTGTATGTGTATGTGTGTATTGCGTCTCCAGTGTACTCACATCTGTTTTTGTATTATGTCAATCGCAACCTATCTGGCTTCTGTAACCATACCCAGTCCTGTGAAGTCTATCACGGGGAAAAAACAACAGCAGATTCAGGAAGTGTAAACAGATTGTGTTAGTTAACTGGCACTCCGGGACACCACTTGAGTGTGTCATTCTCTAAATATCTAAAATAACGAGATAAACACGTCTGTGCTGCATGATAGATAATGTAACCAGCAGTCTGACTATACACAACTTACAGTGTTAAGTTACCTGATGGTCAGATAGGATCTGGACAGCTCGATTACTTCCTTATTCCTCAATCCTGGACTTAATCTTAGCTTTAATGAAAAAAACAAAACCTCCTCATTAAAGAGGAGTCTATTACAAAATGGCATGTTATACCTTAATAACAGTGCTTCTTAGTTTCTTTAAGATAAGGGTGTCTATAATGAGGCTAGGTGTATAACATTGAGAGCACACCTGAACTGTATTATACTGTACTGTGCCAACAGGTAGCTACAGATATTTAAATATCATATTTAAACCTTTAAATATCACCAAACACCCTTTTATTTATCACACACACGGTGATTTAACTCCCTAACAGTGCTTAACATTACATATAACTAATCATTTATTATACGAAATAATAAAAACAAACACATAAATAAATAAAAAGTAGTTTAGCTCATGAGAAACCGTGGTGAAGAAGCTCTATAGGTGAACTACCGCACTGATTGGCTGCTCTGTCTGTTACACACCCCCTCTAGTGGTCCGTCTTCGCACACCTTAAAGAGTATACACGTTTTAACACGCATGTAACTGTGTAATAAACGCTTATTAAAAAAAAGATTGATCGGTTATATCTAGCTTTATGCTGGGTGTTTGACTTTGAGTTCAGTGTAACGCGACCTGTGTGCCCCAGTCTCAGAGATCTGGCTTGAACGGGTGGTGGTGGTGGTGGTGGTGGGTTTCGTTATGAATGGCTGCCATGGAAACGGAGAGAGCAGGTGCACGATGCTAGCTAGCATCCACTTAGGAGCGGCTAATGCTAACTCTGTGGCCACATTGATAATGATGCTAATGGTGTGTGTGTGTGTGTGTGTGTGTGTGTGTGTGTGTGTGTGTGTGCTTCCCCCATTTCTGATTCAGATATACACTTATACCATGCTAATTTTTGGATTCATTGCTAATCTTTAACTGAGGACCAGCTTGTAGTTTTGTATCATTGCTGCTCTTCTGAATTAGGAATTGCTCTTTAGCCTTTGTGGAAATTAAACTTGAATGGCCACATAACCTCTTCCTCTGTTAACCTTTTTTTCTCATTAGTATTTATTATTTTTAGAGGTATTTATCATGGTCAGGGTTGCAGCTCCATAACACCTAGCAATTGGTATTCTCAAGTCAGGTCCAGTCAGGTCAAGTGGTTTTTACTGTCATTTCAACCGTATACAGTTTGTACAGTCCTCTGAGAACATGGTGCTACATAAAACAACAACCCGGCACAAGACTAGTCCCAGCAAACACGGTTACACTGTGACAACGTTGTGACAACGTGTTATTGTGGTGCCCATAGCTGTCTGTCTTGTCTGTCTTGGGGCTCTCTACTTCTCTACTGTGTTGGTAGATACTAGTTCATCTTTGAAGCAGGAATACCAAAACTAACAAATGTGTACAGCATGTAAAACCAGCCAAAGTGACATTTTCAAACGTAAGGCGTTGTGCATGGGATTTTGCAAAGTTGCTAACCGGCCTTTATAATACCATGTGGCAGTGTTACTTATGGATGACATTGTAACAACGTTGTGACAGCCTTGTTCAGACAACGTAAACATTATAGCTTTGCACATTGTGCCATTGTAAATACTACTACCTTTTTAACAATGATGTAGCGATGTTGTAAAAACGTTGTAGCGTTGTGGGTTTGCTGGGATGCAATAAAACAATACAAGGATGATAAATACTAGGAAGAGGAGACAATAGAGACACTGAGCCACTACGTGTGATATTTTAATCCTGATATTAAATGATATTTCTCATGTTCTCCAAGTGTTTGTTTATCTTCTCCAGCTTCCATCCACCTTCCAAACCCACGGCTATACAGTGCTGAATTGCCCCTAGGTTTAAATGCACAATGGCCTGTTAAAGTGTTCTCTGGATCCATCATGACCCTGACCAGGACAAAGCTATTACTGATGATGAATGAATTAATTTGAAGGTTTGTTTGTGTGTCTGGGTGAGTGAGAGTGTGTGTGCGGTAAATCAGATCAGTGTAATCTATGTGCTATATTGTTATGATAAATTACTGACGAGCACAAACAAGATAAGGACAAGCCTAGAAAAAAAATGATTTAACGCAACATATTGGCATCTTGCTGGAAAACAAAGCTGTAGGCAGACGCGTTAGGTTTTCTTGGACGATGACATGGTTGACTGTATGATACCAAGAAACCATCATACCATTCCTCCCCTTTTGTTTTCTTAGAATACATGCTTGAATGTGCAGGGCATGCCTTAGCCCTTGAATGTTAGAGCTCAACGATCTCTTTGTTTGCTTCGGGTGACTGGTATTTCTTAACTTACAAAGGTCATGGCTTCGATAAACCTGTCTGCCATACATGTGTCTATCTTCTGCAGTATGACCTTACTCTGCATTTAACAAGCTTAAAAAACTATTTATACTGTCTGTATATAATAAAGGTTTAAATGCTTAACATTAAATGAATAGACAGTGCTGGGCCCCTTGCAACACTGCATTAGTGTTAGCCTGTTAATCTCAGTTGAATGAGCCATAACTTAATGATATAAGGCACAAACGGACATGACATTCAAACCCTTAATAACTATTATTTGTCTCACTGTCTGTCAGAAAGCTATGTAGTTACAGGGAGTGCTGTTGTCATCTCAGTTTGAGGTCATTTAAATGACTAGATGCTATAGATGTTGTATGTGTGTATGTATATATCTGTGTGTGTGTGTGTGTGTGTGTGTGTGTGCAGGATTAAGCACAGCAGGTAAAAGGTAATATCCCCACACAGAGACTGAGCTATTTCTATGCCAGGCTGCATTTAACCTGTTAGAGCAGAGACATGCCTCTGTGTCAGCCCACTTCCTCCTGCCTGTTCTGCACAGAGGACTTCAGTGATGTGATAAAAGCCACTTCCTGTTATGGCTGCTATCATTGGTAACCTCTTAGAACGACCTGTTTCTGTGCGATCATCAAAGACATGTCAGAAAATCTCCGTCAGTGAATTCAGGGCTGGATCAAATGAGGAAGGGCCTTTTGTGTGGTAAAGCCTTTTAGTAAAGTAATGCTGGACCTGCTGTTAGGAAAATAATTTTTTTCAGTTAGAGGTACATGCTAAGACCTATGCAGAGAAGCTGATTATATATAGTACAATGCAGAAAGCATCGTCTAGCTGATAGTGTGACAAACAAAGTTAACCAATCAGAATCATGCACTTTTCCTATTTATTTCAGAAAGCTACTAGCTACTAACCAGTTACACTCTGAGGACAGTGATGTCAGGGTTCTGTCCAATGAAGTACTAAAGAGGTCACAGGACAAGAATGAGAAGATCTGGTTTCCTGTGCTAGTAATCTGCTTTGCTTCATTATTAGCATATTTAAAGGCTTATAAGGAGTCCGAGAGAGCAAAATTAGCCGTTCTGTTAGGGAGGTAATGATGGCATCTTGGATTGTCCCTCTGTCAATCACAGAGACACTAACCAATCATGATTTACATTTATGGCATTTTGCAGGTGCTCTTATCCAGCAGTTGAGGGTGGCAGCTTTGCCGGGGTGGGACTCTAAATCATGATCTTCTGATCAGACTTCCAAAGTCTTACCCACTAAGGTATCACTGTCCAGATCTCATGCATAAAGCACTAGCAGATGCAGCAGGTTGAAAACATGCACTCGTCTGGCTTCAGGTGTCTTGGAGCGAACACATGATTTTTCACCCTCCTGTATTAATAGCTGTTGCATGACAGGTGAGATGGAACCCGTAGGTGTGAATTGGCTAAGACTGAAAATTGTGGAGAAAATCGTGGGTTGGGGGTGATTGATAGCATTTGGCTGATGGTAGATTGTGCCTTACTACTGCACTTATTATCCTCTGATAAGTTTGCTTTAAAGCTGAATGTCGGTGTATAAATAGTTATGATCTGAGTGGGCTTGAGGCTTCGGTTGATTTTTGTCATTTAAACATGCACAAAGCAGATCTGCAGCCAACAGGTTTCTGTATTAGTAAATTTGTGCAGTAGTGAAAAGTGCTTAGGTTGCTAAAATTATGTGGTAAAATCTTCAGAATTTCTCACAAGCCGGCTCTCCTGGAAATCTATTGTCATGCACCAGAAGGTCAGGTTCTGAGGCTCAGTGGAGCTTTTGATCGAGGCAGTTGATTATATGTGTCATTCCAAGTAAACTAGGAATTCAGGTTAATCAGATTGCGCTGGTGTTAGCCTTGGCTGGTTTTTATTCACTTACTCATGATGTGTCAAAGGTAGCTGTCTTTCACCTTAGACGCACTAATCAGGGATCCTAATTTTTATGGTAAGGCGCTGATTTATAATGCATAATACCACAGTGATGATAAATTTTGAAACTCGATTAGAGGGTGCTGATTCATTTTCCACAAAGCAGCGCTGAGAATTCGCGGAATTATTGCAGAGTTGTAGCACTGTCTGTCACTGTTAAATTTCCATTCCAGTAGTTCACAGTGCATCAGTCCCCACACTCTTTTTTTACAGTTTCATTTTAATGTTGCCTCGATTTTTTTATCACACCTACACATGTTTCAAAATGCAAACTGGTCCTCTAGTTTTGACTTCTCTTTACAGTCAAAGTGAACGTTCCCTTCTGCAGAACCTTTAGTCACGTTTCTGGGACGTTCGTCTGCTGGTTACTTGTTGGTGTCTATTACTAGAGTTTTCTTACTGTGCATGAAGTGAGATTGAGATAAGCGGGCTGACCTGGGTGGAGTTAAATACGTTCCTGAGCCCAGGGTTGATGCAATGATGTGCTGCTACATGCCAGTATGAAATTAGCTTTTATACTGGTATGCTCTGATGTCAATGCTTTAATTACCTTAATTAATTATATTAAGGTTTATATTAACAGTTTCTGTAGCAACAGCTTATACACAAACTTCAGTTGTAGACACTCACATACGCTTTACATATATATAAATATATATATATATATATAAATATATATATATATATACACATCACTGAAGTGACTGAAAAAACTGGTACACTTGAGCCTATGCAAAATACACAGGCTGGTAGTGGCTTTATAATGGTATGGGGTTTGTTTAGCTGTCATTTTCCATAAAAGCCCTGGTATGTCTACAAACGTCATGTCTCCTTTCTGACGAGTTACACCTGTTCATGTCCTGCATTCATTCTGATGGGATAAAAAACAAGCTAACAGAAACCAGTTTCCTGGATGTTCCACATGTAAATGTAGCTAGAACCTGGTGAAAAGTACTGTGATATTATTTCATTTTGTGATATTATAACTGTTTACAATGATCCCAACGATGATCCCATCTGTGGTCAGGCATCTGGATTCGTATGTCTTGAAGGAACCATGTGTTCACCATCACTCTGCCCAGTTGGTATCTGTCATGTGATGAGGACCAGATGGCTGGTGGGTGAGAACTGGCAGATGAGCAAATTTGGGGAGAATATTGGGGTAGTAGGGGGTTAACCATGATGGAGGATAAATAAAACACTGCTGATATAGGAAAATAAAATATTACTGTATGGTTTGATGTAATGATTAAGTCTGATAATCAGGGAGACTTTTTCCTTGTCACCTTTGATTTTTATCCCTCATCAGGGATAAAATATATATATAAATGTAAAATCCAGATTTCATATTTCTGTAAAGTTGCTTCTGGACAATGTCTGTTGTTAAAAGCACTATACAATAAATAAATAAATAAATTAATAGAATTGATTAATCAAGATATTTGCAGGTCAGTTATTTCTAAATTATTGTTATTTCTTAACTTATTATTGCCAAATTTATAATATTAATATGAATTACTAATTAGGGGTGCCATGGTGGTGCCGCAGGTAGTGTGTGTGTGACATCTCGAGTGATCTGGGCTTGTGGGTTTGAGCATCGCTTAGGTCTCTGTCTGTGAAGACTTTAGTGTCTTCTCCCTATGTCCGCATGGGTTTTTGCCGGTATTTGCCAGGTGCTCCAGTTTTCTCCTACGTCCTGAAAAACACACGTGGAAGGCTAATTGCTTCTAGGTGTGCGTGTGTGAGTGAATGGGTGTGTGTATGTGGTACCCTGTGCCAGATTGCCACCCAGTGATTCCGGGTGGGCTCCGGACAAACCGTGATTCTGATGGACTAAGTGGTTAAGATAATGACTGACTGACCAATTACTACTGCTACTATACTACTACTACTAACAATAATAATCATCATCTTCATCATAGTTGTAATCACACTCAGTTTACAGTTTTCAGTTTAAGTGAAGCACATCTCAGGTCAGTTTCACCACATTTTCTATAAAATTCAAGATTGCTAAAGGACTATTGGAACTGCCCAAAGATATAGGCACGTTTGGAAAAGTCAGAATAAAGAATACCTGGAATTATATTTTTGTGGTCTGTTGCTAGAGGGGGTAATTCTTGCTTCTGTGGAAAGTGTTTTACTGTGGACAGGAAGTACTGTTAGGATTTTAGGGAAAAATCCAGGGATACGTTCCTACTATTGGTTACTGTTGGTTTCTCTTTAAAAAAAAAAAACATTGCATTGGAGGAGTGTGTAAAGAAGGATAATCTTTAATCAGTACCCTAATAGAGATTATATCAGTAGGAGAATGACTTAGGGTTGGCCAGGGTTAGAGTTAGGGGCAGCCGTATGTAGGGGCAGTTGTGGCCTAGTGGTTAGGGAACTGGTCTTGTGACCGGAAGATCCCAGGTTTGATCCTCATACAGGGCAAGACAACTAAAGTGCCCTCGAGCAAGGCACATAGCTTCCTGTGTGCTGTGGTTTGGGGCTCCCCCTGCTCTGGGTGGGCGTGTGTTTCACTGCACAGATAGATTAAATTATGTCACATACCTCTGTGTGCAAGCAGAATAGTTAAATAGACTTGAATTATACAAGGTGACCTCAATAATGCTAATGCATTGGTATCTAAGGATCATTGATATATAATTCCTCTCAAATACAGACTAGCAGCTCATTTTGGGTGGTTTTTGATGTACCTTTGTACATTAGTGTGTACCATGCCGGAGGGAGAGTTGGGTACAAATGCAGGTTTAATTACAAACAATTCACAAGAATTAGGTAATCCAAATAAAAAAAGGTCGGAGAACAATGGTCAAATCAGTGAACAGCTAGACAAGGAAATGCTCGGGAAGACAGGCTGCATACACACTGACGATACTTTGCAACACGAATGAGTCGTTGGGGTGTTTTTGAGTGCTGTGGTGCTTGTGGTGATTGGAAGCAGGTGTGTGTGATTAGCAGGATGTGAAGTGAAAAATGCTGGGAGTCAGTATGGGGGGACTGTAAATGGGTGTGATTTAAAGGAGCGCTGGGGATGACTATGTCTGGAGGCTGCTAGGGATTCGGAGAAGTTGAGTCTTAGCTGTACTGAAGCATTTTATTGATAATGTGTTTGATACAGTAGGTCTGTTTCCTGTTGAGGTTGACACACAGAGCTGGAATTATTTAGATCAAGGGTTGCCAGGTTTCAGGAAAAATTATAGCATGTACATGTAAAAATGCTGAAACAGCTCTGACCCGTCAAGGCCATGCAAGACTCTGCAAAACCTCTGAAGGTGTCCTGTAGTATCTGGCACCAAGATATTTTCAACAGATCTTTCTGCAGATTTTCACTGAGTCTAGAGCACCCATAACCCTGTCCTTCCCTGGACCATTTTTGGTAGGTATTAACCACTGCATACTAGGAACAGCCCATAAGACCTGATGTGTTGGATGTGCTCTAACCCAGTCATCTAGTCATTATAATTTGTTTTTTTACTGTTACAGGTGCCTATGTAATGTGAAAATCAATGTTATTCACATCACCTGTCAGTGGTTTTGTGGTTTTAATGTTATGGCTGGTATGTGTATGTAACAGTAGAAATGGTTGTGGAATGACAGTGCCTGAAGTGTGTTAGATTTATTCTGATTGTTGTGGAGTTAAACAGAGACAGTGTAGTACACTGACTGTTAAACATATAAAAAGTCATAAATGGGGAATTTATGAGGATTAATGTTTCCGTCAAGCCGCCACTGAGCACGTCTATCATTTTGGCTCTTTCTTAAACACTCCGCTAGCTGTCCTAGATCACATGACGGTTACCAACCAGGGAGGTTGAAGGATAAAATGTGCTTCCTCTAAGACACATAAAACCATTTAACACGTCCTGTTGAACTGCTGCTTATGCTGCATCACAGGGCAGTGTAACACACTGGGAGGTAAATGCTGCACAGAGCGCACATGAGCTCACATACTTCCCTGTCCAGAAGAGTACAGCCAATTTTATTTACCACCACATGTGACTGGCATCACTGGGATTTAAACATACAACCTACTGATGATAGGATAAACTTTT
>JAOVVF010000044.1:24082531-24099170 GCA_028565595.1 Duopalatinus emarginatus
TATATATTTTTTTTTTTATTTTTTTTTTACATTCTTCAAAAAAAGCCCTTAAGGCTCCAGTTTTCACATGGAAAGCACTTTTTCTAGTGCCTTGTACATATGTTCAGACAGTCCAAGCCTGCCAGACAAACGATCTGATAATCACTTCTTTCAAATTCAAACCAAAGTAACTTTCTTCAGCTCAACTTGTTAGATGCCTTAAGGCCAAACATAGCTGCATGTTCCTCACGCACTGCTGAATCACACATACCCTCTTCTTTCCAGTTTGTATCTGCATGTACCGACACAGCGACTGATTGCTTAATGATAGTGTCACAGACTACAAATCCTACTCCGTCTTAGGGAATTTGCAATCGTGCAGAATCTCCTAGAGTTTGCCTCTGGCTCATGTAACTCTTTGTGGATTGTGGAATTCAACTAAATCACCACATGTTTGCTTGTATAAGGCTCCTGGGTCTTGTTGATGTACTTTTATGTATAATCTTTAATCCATCACCCATATAGTTACGTTTATGCTAATCGTGTGTGATCTCACACACACATACACACACACACACACACACACACTAATAGATGTAGATTTATAGTAAAGACCCTTGAGATTTGCTCAAACTTCACCAAGCTCTCTTGTATCTAGAGGGCATATTGGCTACACTCCAAAGTTTGTACCCTCTGCGTATCTGTTTATTATGACCCTGTCTTGTGTCTACGTGTTTCTGGTTATACAGAGGTTCTCATGTCCATGCCTGCTCATGAAAGTATTCAATAACATCATATTTCACTTGGAAATGGTTCAGTAGCAGGAATCTACTTCACGGTAGCTTTTAATTAACTTTTTTTTAACTTTGCATCCGAGGTCCACTACAATGCCTTTAGGTCATTAAGTAATTCACATCATTGCTTGTACTACAGGCTAAAGACGGAAGAGGAGTTTTTTAACCAGCAGGGAAATCCACTGGTTTTTTTAGGGACATTTCCACCAAGACGGACTGTTAAATCACTCTCAGAGGAACGAGTCCAGGCCTGCTGCTGCTGATCAGCTCCAGTAGTTTCCACCATCCTCTTGAGACTATGATCTAGCTATATTTAGCTCTCTTCAACTCATTTAGTATCACTGCTCTTTGTCCTCCTAAACACGACTAAACGGTTGGGTTATACTGCAGTTATACATCTGTGCTTTATTTGTCTTGGGTGATTAAGGTTTGATACACTAAAAATATATCTAAACAGCTCTAATTGGTTTTATTCACTATTTTCATCCCCTCTTTTCCCTAAAGCAGTGTTAGCCTACTTTAATGCCCGTGACCTATTTGAATAGAATCTGTTTCTCTTATTTCCCAACCCTCTTCGTCTTTAGTGTTAAAGTCTTCTCTATGTGGTTTTACTTCACCATATATCAAATGTCCTTATTTGCATTGCTGGTTAGGAAAGTGTTTTTGATCGGAAGTTATTTCAGCAAAAGCATTAGGCAGCAGAGCCTCGAAGCTAAGGAAGCTGCTTTAATTAGTCCGGGCAATTAGCTTTGTGATGGATAATCTAGTTAATGATATAGCAGCTCCGTGTTTGGAAAACTTCTGCACAAGCGAGTCTGTTTCTGTACTGTTGCTGAAGCTATCTAACATCCATGCACACATTACAGTAATGTTGATGATGAAGTAGATCATTCATATGGAGCAGATGCATTGGATTGGAGTGGGAACCAAGGACATCTGATATACATTTTGGACACATGAGCAATCTTTAAGGTTGCAATCTGATTGGATTTCGCTGTTACAACTTTGACCTGATGATAAACCTTTATCTAAAGTCACTGGTCTCAACACAATCTGGTCTTTAGAGGTGTGTGTTTGCAGACATCTTACTGGTTGGTCTTTATTACATTGACTTACATTTATCTCATTTATATGAGATCAGCTGTGGGCTCGTGGTTAAGAAATCAGTCATGTGACCAGAAGGTCACACCGGTTCAATCGTCATGACCAACATGCCATTACTGAAGTGCCCTTGAGCAAAACCCCTAACCCCAACTGTTCCCTGGGCACCATGGACTGGGTTGCCCAAATCCTCTGGATTACTTTGTGTGTTCACTAGTCTGTGTGTGTCGAACTAATCGACAGTTGGGTTAAAATGCAGTTGTCCATGTCCAACTGAGCAGCTGTGGGGTAAGGGTCTTGATCAAGCATCCCAGCCTAACCAATCAGCTTCCACTGTCTGTAGCTACAGCCTGTCACAGCCTGTGAGACCATTTTAATCCCAAAGCTAATAAATAGCTGAACTTGCCTTAAGCTTTAGTTTTAACCTATTGACCTACAAAACATAACCATAGCCTGAAGGTTCCAGTTTCAGAATCCAACATTATAAACCTCCCACTGAGACCAGACTGAACATTCCTTATTCTGCTATCAGCATACTTGCGTAGTTACCAAATAATACCTAAAGTGAATACCAGAATACTAATACTAGGTAGGTTCCCTTACAGGGCATTGTGGAAATATTTTATACTTCCTCCACAATTCTGTTCCAAGGTGTTCTGCAGCATGTTGCATGGCATTCCAGATGTGTTCAATAACGTTGAGATCTGGTGACTTTTGTGACCCCAAACTCAGATAAGTGTTCCCCTAACCATTAATGTGGCGTCTGAATTCAGAATAAATACCTGTCAGAGACATTTGTAGACGTAGCAGGGGTCCCATGGAATGTCACATGAACAAACCCCATACCCAAATTTTGTATAGGTGTGTACCAGTTTTTCTGGCATTTCAGTGTAACATGCCTATTACATTGTACATAGTTCCACAAATACATGTGCATATACACACATGCTATTATATATGATATATGCACCTCTGATCCCTCATGTATATGTGCTGTTAGTTTGGTTTTAAATGACTCTTTTGTACATGCTGTGTGAACCTCAGAGAAACAGTCTTTGTGTCAGCTCAGCTGTTGCTGGTCCCCGAGTCGTTCAGAATGTCAAACACTGAGGACAGCTGCTTATTCCCCCATATTTTAATCCAGGCTGAATTCAGACTGTTTTTTTTTTTATCAGGCAAGTCATGCAGTCTGAATTTTGAACTGTTGTGATCTCGAGTTAGTCATATGGCATTCAAGTAGCTTATTTATTTTGCGTGATTTAGCAGCATGAGCGAGTTCCCCTATCAGCAGGTGCCAGTAGAACCGTATCTGTAGCCTTTACAATGGAAGGTACCGTTATTTCTTCTGGGTTTCACTTCTGATATCTGAATATGACATTTTCATTTCCTGCTATTGTTGAATTTCACTGCGGTTGTCAAATCTGGGGAAACTTGGGGTTGGTTATGGATTCGGCAGGTCATACATCACTGGCGTTGTTAGACCCCACCCCACCCCCCACCCCCCCAAAAAGTGCATTATTGGTTAAAATCATCATTAGTTATTATTAATGATTGTCCCTATCTGTTCTGTGCATCTCCATATTCATGCTGTAATAAAGTCTGATTCACTGGGACCTGGGGGAGAAACTGTTGCCCCCGTAACGTCTCTGAAACCTGAAACGAGGTTTTGAAGATGAGTGTACTTTGAACACAACAATAAAGAAAATATTTTATTTGAATGAGTGTTACATATGACAAGGGTTTTGGGCCCACTGTAATAAATAAATAAATAAATAAATAAAAAAAAAGAATAAAGTTGTAGTAAGGAATATTACAAGAATAAAGTCGAAATATTACAAGAGAGGGGTTTTCAGGTGATCTGTGTGTACCCAAAGTGACTATTCTCATTATATTCCTATTACATTCTTGTAACACTACAACTTCTTATAATGCTACAACTTCTCTTATCTCATAACTACTGCAAGTTATTTTAAATACTTTTTTATCACAGTGTACAGCATGAAGTGAAATTATTTATTTTCATGTAACATTACAAATGACACTATAAACACTACAAACACTATAATTTACAGTTCTTTATATTTTTAAATTAATAGTAAAATTATTGATAAGTTTGGGACATGAAATTGTGCTTAAAACAAAATGCATAAACACGAATTAGCAGTTTGATACATGTAATACTTTTTATATCAACTAACAGTTTTGTGCAACACTTTGTGTAAGTTGGTGTGGTACAGTGGTAACATCATTGGCTCACATGTGAGAGACCTGGGTTCGATTCCCGGTCTGCGCAGCCAGTCTGTGCTACACCAATAAGGGTGCTTGGGCAAGACTCCTAACACTACGTTGGCCTACCTGTAATACCAGTAACCTTGTAAGTCGCTCTGGATAAGAGCATCTGTATATGTAATGCTGTAAATGTAATGTTACATGAAAAAATAATTACACTATATATTGTACATTGTGATAAAAACTTAAAATAACAACTTGTGTCTGGACTCAAATCACTTACATAATCCTCTCTCCAAATACTACAACTTTATTCTCATAACATTTTTGACTTTATTCTAGACCCCCCTAGTCAAAGTATACCTCCCCTACTCAGCCTCAAGCAACACCCCTGTCATACACTAACATGTTCTACTTTGTCAAGGTCAAGTCAAGCTTTTACATCGAACGAACGACTTTGCTGTCAGTGCAGAATTTGTAAGTGACCCAGATCTTCAAGTTGTATGCTGTTCACTCGGCAGTCTACATGGCAGTGTTTAAACCATCTGACTCAGCTTTCTATAGCAGCAACTTTGTTGAATTGTTTCCATGAAATGGAAACTTCATTAAAGTTGGGTTTTTTTTTCTCGCTGGCACCTGCTAAGCCCATGAAACTACACTGTTGGACCTTTAACCCTGTCTTCCGTAGAATTGACCCTGCAAACTGCAACACATGTGCATGTTTTTACTGAGCACTTTTCCTCCTGTGGATGTCTACCACACCTCATACTTATTTCCATCTTTCACTTACAAAGCTTGTCTACAGATGCCTGGGGAAAAGAGAAGAGTCTGGAGAGCACATTTAACCCCTTGTGTCTTTGTAATATTTATGAAAAGCATCCATATAAAGTCATAGTTTCGACTTACTATATTTGCTCGTCCTTGCAGGATTCTGTCTGTCTAGTATATAATAATATACTCAGCGAGAAATAATATACAAGCTGCTAGTCCGCCAATAACAAATAAGACATCGGCAGTGGCAGAAACGGAAGCAGTGATGAGAGGAAATGTGCTTCGCTTAAAGTGACTTGGCATTTCCTGGTTGCTCAACAGACGCAGAGACAAGACAAAAAGTCAAAAAGACAGAGAGAGAGAGAGAGAGAGAGACAGAGAGTTACGGAGAGAGAGGGACTGAAAGTTTGTTTGAGGTGGAACAGAAGTATGTGCCGGAAGACATGAGTGAGAGTAAATGTTCCTGAGAGTTGTAGCTGTGGTGCGTCTGAAGAGCCTGGGGTTCCAGTGCCCCCCTTCATCTTCCCTCAACTGCCATGAGACATGGACTGGCCCCCAACAGAACGCCAACTGGTAAACCTCAGCCTTCTGTTTTTCTTAAGCATGCAAACTAAATGTGACTGAGTGTTTTTAACATAGCGCATCACCTCGTCTCGCTTTGCTAAAGACTCGTGGCGTTTTGGCTATGTCTTTGCGTAGGACTCTTTGTGGTAAAGCTGATGATGAGCCAACTTCCTCTATACACTGATCAGGCTGTATCACTTTATCACAGGGTTGTACGCAATAAGCTTTTTCGGGGTATTCTAGCTTTGCGATTTCATCCCACATTTTAGTGGAAGAGGACATGTAGGATGTTGACATCTTACCATCTCCAGAGATGAATGATGCTTGTGGCTTCTTGTTTGACAAATGCGAGAATAAGTGACAGGCTGATGACATCTGTGCTGTTATCTGTAACGCTGCAGGATATTGTGAAATACCGCAGTTAGTAATGAATTTGATTGCAGTGAGTATTTTAGTAGGACACAAGATAAGATCTCATACACTGCGCCAAAATATGTTCGTTTTGAATGTATTGTTTCTCTGAAGATGACGTGTTTTAAATAAGATGAACAATAGCTTTTTATAAGTTTTATGTAATTATGTAACAAAAGTTAAAAGTTTTACATGAACCTGAACTAAAATGTGCAGTTGGGTTGTGGTATTAAATCGTGTTCTAATCTGATCGTAAAATCAGGTATAACATCATCTATCATCTGACTGAATTCACGTTTAATAGATAATAATGAACTTCATCACATCACATCTTCATCATTTCCACCCGAAACATTAAACTTCTCTCTTTTGTTGCACACGTATTATGTAACCATGCGATGGCGTAAAGGCTTGACCGTTGCAATGAACCATGCAGGACAAATCTAAGTTCACACGTTGCTCAGAACCAGTCAAACATGCGGTTTGTGTCTTGCAATATTCTCCCAGTGACATCACACGGAAGCACCCACTTCAACATCCTGTTTCACCAACAACAACCCCAGCAAACTCAGGAGATAATGTACAGTGTGAAACACCACACACTGTGGCTTCACAACTTACTACACAAACGGGCACGCAGCTAGCGTACTACACAACCATCTACAGCTCACTACGAAAACATTACAGAGCCTGGAAAAATGGTTGAGGATGATCATCTCCCATTGAAGGATGAAGGATGACGTGTTTGTTTTGGGATCGCTGTTTAAATGCGACAATGTTTTAAAAAAATCGAAATTCCAATACTTTTGACTAGGCTAACATTGCACTCTCAGGGTTCATCATGGATTATTTGTGTACTTAGTTTTCTTGATTTGAAGTTTCACATCTTGTCTGAAAGGAAACACCTCTGCTGTACTATTCTGAAATATTAAATAATTTAATATTTAATAATGTTTCTGAGGGTTTGTGTGTTTCGGTTTGCGAGAAAGCATATTAGTTATTAATATCTACAACCTCGTAGCCTATTGTTTGAAGTAGGCCATCTATAGCAGGGGTCTAAATTCAGACTTTGAGATAAAAAATAAATAAATAAACAAAATTACAAACAAAATTAAAAAATAAACAACTTAATTATGGACGAGACAATGAACAGGTGAACACATTAGGGTAGTCAAACAATAACGGCACAGAACTGAAACAAAGCATGCGGCATGAATGCAATGCAAAATTATTTGGGTACGTCGTGTTCTTGAACACGTTTTACTTGAAACCTTCTTTGAAAGAAAAGCACTGAAATATTTCACGATTTAGTGTTTTTGTGTGTTTCTGGATTTCAGTTTGTGCCAAAGTGTATCAGTTAGTCATATCTGCAACCTTGTACCGCGTATTGTGTGTATGCGTGTGCGCGGAGGGAGAGAGACAAAGAAACGGCACTGTATAAATAATCTAATCAGGTTTAAGACAATGAACAGGTGAACACATTAGGGTAGTCAAAGCTTACTGCAGAACTGCATCTGAAACAGAAATCTGGTGTTTTCTGTTGTTAGCATCTACAACATACAAATGTTTGCTTCTGCTCCCAGCTATCCAAATATTTAAACTCAGTAAGAAAGAAGAATTTGTGTTTGCTTTAAACCCAGTGTGATGATAGCGAGGTTTTTGTATATACCCTAATATAATTTTTAATAGCTAGTGTTGTGGAGATTTGTGCCAATGATTCTTTCCTCTGTCCTGCAGAAAGATGTTAGCTACTTGCAGCAGTGTCTGGAAGATTTTGTGGCGTCCTTCGAGAAGGTTATCGATGTACAGTCCCTGGAGCCACGCCGGTGAGTAAAAAAAATATGACCAATGTTAACCTCTAGATGTGAAGGAACTCAGTTAAGTGCTGTCATTCTTCCTGCAGCTGTCAACCTAGTTGGGGAATAGGGCGTGTATGCCACGCTTGTTGAATGTTTTACAAAGGCAACTAAACTTATAGACTGATTTATTACATTTTATCATTTTATACCAAGAACTGTTGGCACCTAATAGTCTCGGATCCCTGGTGTTTAGGTAAAGTCTCCTACCCCCACATCCTTATTTTTAAATTTCTGATCAAATCACTGAGAATGTCTTGCTCTTAAATGTTATTATAGAAAAATACTTGCTCCATCATCCAAAGTGCACAGCCATCCATGGTCAGGAGCCTTGCATCATGTCTGTAATGTTATTCCGTAGCTCATACAGTAACTCCTGTCTATATGCCTGTAGTCTGGAGGAGTGGAACGCCGAGGTGCCCGTTGTGCCACGAGATTTTCTCGTGTTCCTGGGAACGCAGCTATGGCACAGCGTCCTGCACCTGTCCGGTCAGGAGCAGAGCAACAGCACGCCTCACCCGCTGCTCCTCATCAAGTTCTTCATCATCATCTGCAGGCAAGCATTCACTGGTCTCACATGCTGGAGTTCAGAACACCTCTATGATTGTACTTTGCACCTTTTCTGTTTGTAGGCCATGTTTCCGTTTATAAATATTCGATGAGTCACACTTAAAGTGAAATGCAGCACTTCTTTTATCAGATGTGAAATTCTAGAGGTGTTCATGGTGGTTAGAGAAATGAAAAAGGAGCGTAACTTGAATGGTTGTGTAGGTCGAATGAAATGACCTGCTCATTAATGTCGGTGATATTTTACTCGCTGTTTAGTTATCCTGTGCTGTTTTGTTCTTTGTTCTTCAAACTGGTTTGACAAGCACAGTGTCAACAATGGCTGAGTACAGTGCTTTTGTGTTTGAACTAACTGTAAATGAACCTGCAGGAACATGGAGAATATTGACCCTGACAAGACCCCCGGCTTTGTGCTTGAAACCATCAAGCTGTTAAACTACTGTCTGAATCAGGTACACATTAACGCCTTGTTTCTAGCAAATGTTACAAACCTTCGTAGTGCTTGTTAAGTGACATATCTCAGGCCTCTTTATGTTTTACTGTTCAGCATTATGGCTTATAGCTTATGAAATTCAACTAAATCGATTTGCGCATATTTTACAAGGTAAAACAGAAATGGATGTGCAACACAGGAATGTCAAGTATGTTCATTTTTACACTCAATACTTGATTGGCGCACAAGTTCCTGCATCAGTGTGGTCTTCAGCTCATCTGTATTGCTAGGTCAGATGTTTTTCATCTTCCTCTTGACAATTACCCCAATTGATTCTCTATGGAGCTCAGATCTGGTCAGAAATTTGGTCCATTTGGTAGTAACTTAGCACTATGGGCAGGTGCTGAGTCCTGTTAGGAAATCAGCATCTCCATAAAGCCTGTCAGCAGATTGAGGCATGAAGTGACCAACACCAGCAGATGACAAGCAAACTGAAATCATGCCAGACTGTGGAAGCTTCAGACTGGCCTCCAGACACCTTGGTTTCTGTGCCTCTCCACTCTTCCTCCAGACTCTTCCTCCAGACCTTAATTTTCCAAATGAAATCCGAAACATACTTTCATCTGAAAAGTGGATTTTAGATGACTGAGTAACAGCCCAGTTCCTTTTCTTCTTAGCCCAAGTAAAATGCTTTTGACATTGTCTCCTGTTTACGAGTGGCTTGATATTAGGAATGAGATTTTTGTAGCCCTTTTTCTGGAGACATCAGCTTTCTAATAATAAGCTTTGATTCAGCACTCCGCGAAAATGACCTTCTGTGGTTTACCGTACTTGTGGAGGGTGTTGATGAGCTTCTGAAAAACTGTCAAGTCAGCAGTCTTCCCCATGGTTGTGGTTGTGCTTGCTGAACTAGATGAAGTGTGTTTATCTTGTTTGTATAGTTAATTACTCAAACTCCAAATATTTTTTTTAAATAATTGGAGATAACGGATTTCTGATATTCATGAGCAATAAATCATACTGCTTGAAAATAAAACAAAAAAAGGTCAAATGAGATACGTCATTTACTTGGGATGAATATAAAATAATGCCAAACGTTTTTTTTGTTTTTTTGGAACAGCGGTAGGAAAAAAATTCAGAGCTTTGTTGTTGCTATTTTTGTGCCAAACACAAAAGGCTCTGAAGCCATTTTACAAAACTCATGTAAATCTGTGTTTAAAAGGCGTGGAATGTGGGTGTGTTATCTTTGGGTGTGTTCCAGATAAAGAAGAAGCCCGAGGAGCAAAGCACACTGCAGCCAGTGGTACAGCACGGCCTGCTGCTCTGTGAAAACCTCTTTGACCCGTATCAGACATGGAGGAGACGGCAGGCAGGGTAAGCATGTTTTAGTGGGCCTGGTCTTGTGTGTATGTGTGTGCGCATATGTGAAATGGAAAGAAATAAAGGATATTAACCCACATCAGAATGAGTGGGAGATGAGCAGGCCTGTTTTATGAGTCTTGCTAATAAATAATAATAAACACACACACACGTTCACCATCACCCAGATCTGTGTGTAAGCTGCTCATCAAAACACTACACTCATCAGCTGTTGAACACAACACACGTGAGCACTTGATCCATGGTGAAGTGTCCGAGTCACGTTATTATGTTTGTGTGTGTGTCTCAGTGAGGAGGTCAGCATGCTGGAAAGGAGCAAATATAAATTCTCCCCTCTCACGCTGCCAGAGGAGCTTCCTGCATTCTTTCATGGTACACCACACACTCCTTCCTTTTTCTGTTAATATTTAAACACACACACACACACACACACTCGTATACCTTGTAGTATGACGTCTTCTTTTACTCGGACGTAGTGTCCTCTTGAGCCACGTCTTTATATAAGATCTTGTGTCATGATATAGCTGTATGTCATATTGTGTAATGGTATTCATCTTCCAAAATTAAGTACAAGAACAAACACTTACTGATTCTGAAAATGTGGCATGTTAATGTGAATTTGCAACAGATACAAACTTATACATGGATATGGACATGAAGCATCACCTCCTACAGCTATAGAAGCACTTTTACTTGCCCTGCATCTCTAGAAATATTATACACTCTGTTTTCATGTGTGTGCAGGTTGCCTGCAGGAGAGCGAACAAATTCCTGAACCTCTGCTGCTGCGCCTGGTTCATCTACAGGGTGCTGTCACCAGCGGGTGCAAGGTAACCCACATTCTACACACCTGTCCTGTCCTGGACTGCTTCCTGTTCACTAACAATTCATGTTTCTTTCTCTCTGTGGGTGTATGTATATAGAAAAATGGCCTGCTCTCCATCACACCCCACGCAGTAGAGGATCTCATGTCCGTGCTGCGCTCCTGGTGCCTCCGTCCTGCCCAAGACGAGCCCAAGGACCCGCAAGTGCTGCGCTTCACGCTGCGCTGCTTGACCGCCATGATCCACCTGCTTCACTGCAGCAGCCCAGCTGAAAGGCAGGTGGAGATTAAGACCGTGCTCAACAACTATTTCCAGCTGCTCAACTGGAACAGACCACCATCGGGCGAGCAGGAAGACAGTCTAGCCTGGGAGGAGAGCATCATCACCCTGCAAACACACATGCTCAGTAAGAGAAGCATCTCATGTCAATTGTCTTGCATCTTGTAAACTACAGTATTTGTGTGTTATTTGTATTATGTGTCTTAATCACAAGCCTGGCTACCCCTAAAAAGACCTAAAGAGTCTATAACTTTACATTTACACTGATTATCATCCATTTCTCATTGCACAGGTTTTAACCTCAGTCCTCGTCATCGTCTCCTTCTGCTATATCAGTGGAGAAATAATGGCCTGGTTTCTTGTTATTAATGTCTTTTCATGACATCAGCACTGTAAATCTGTAAAATGCGCAGTGTATATAAGCGCTCTCCTTTGTTTTAATGATGATGTGCTGGAGAGTCACAGAAAAGCACACATAGCTCGCCAGCTTTCAGACACCCTCTGTTTGTTTAACCATCTCCATCGAGCAGACATGTGAAAGAAAAAAAAAAAAAAAGAAACGAAAAGCCGTTCTTATTTTTGCCGCTGTATTCAAGGCTGCCCCACCCTACAGACTCACTTCAAAACTTCCCTGACTCAGTCGATCAGATAATGATCTACTGGTCCCCTCAGTGCTGTAATACACAGTCAGTTTTCTCACAGTCAAGAGAAATACAGAAGTGAAGTCAAAACAGATGTTACTTTGTCCGCCTTTCCATCTGATCACTTCTCCAATGACAGTACATACTATTTCCTCTTTAATACTGTATAGGGGCCGTGTAATATAAGCACTTATTAGAAGGTGGCACCGTTCTCATGCAATAGTTTTATAATTGTATTATTATAATTTTGTTCACTTATACTGCAAGCACTTTTACTTTGGTACAGGGGAGATACAGCATATACAAGTCTACACACCGCGGTAAAAATTGTAAGCCATTTAGCTGTTATTATTCCACTTCCTTGCACAACTGCTCCACATCTATCAAATTGCAAGGATCTCCTATGCACAGCCCTTTTCAAGTCATTTCACTGGTATTTTAGATCTGCACTTTGACTCAACACTTTGATGTTGATCTTCATCATCTGAAGCCATTTCTTTTTTGACTTGTGTGCTTTGGGTTGGAATTGTGCTGGAAGGTGAACGTTTTCCAGTCTCAGCTAAAAAAAGGCAGCCCAATAGCATGATGCTGCCACCACCATGCTTTACAGTAGGTATGGTGGTCTGTAGTTGACAAGGCTCTCATATGTTTTTGTGCCAGATATTTCTTTTACCACTAGATATGCTTGTTTTTATTTCCTTTAAAGGGTTTTCAGTCTACCTAGTTACCCAGCCTATGTAGTCCAGTTATGAAGAATCCCAGATATTGTTGTCACATGCAGGGAATGACCAGTACCTGTCAACTGAACCTGCAGCTCATTTAATGCTGTTGTATGTTAGGTGTTAGTCTTGTCCTTTTGTCTAATGTTGAGGGACGTCCTGGTCCATCTCTATCTTCATGTTGATGATGGCCTTCACAGTATTCCATATTACATGTAATGTTTAGGGAATTCTCTTGTACCCCTCTTCTGTTACTGTAAACTAGTCCAATGAATCAAGTCTCTGTTAGTGGACAGTTAATAACATTAACCAAATAAAATTCATGTTAAAACTATAATAAATATCCTGGTTACATAATTGCATTTTTTACCACGTAGGATAAAGTTAAACAAGTGAGTCTGGTTTGAGTCTGGTTCCCATCATGGTTTCTTCCCCTTGTCATCTCAGGGAGATTTTCCTTGCAACCATCTCCGCCAGTATACTCAGTAGGGATGACATTTATACAAATTTAAAATTTATATCTAGATTTTATATTTTTGTATTGTAATTAAATTGAATTGAACTGAACCGAAGCCAATACAACAATCCCACAATGCACCTTAATATATAATGTACAGACGATGTACACTAAATAGACTGGGAATACCCATAATCCATTGCGTTAGAAGATTCGTGCAGATGCGACTCACTTTGCTGTCGCGCACTAGCGAGCTCACCACATATAACTAGGTCTCCGAAATCGTTCACTATGTTGTGGAATTCTGTTGCCTATAATAATAGTGCTCTACATAGTGTAGGGGATAGTGAAGAGGATACAGTTTGATCACAGCCCTGGTGTTTATTTAGGGTTAATCAGACTAACTACATTGATGACAGGGGATTGATCAGTAGTTTTAGAACATGAGTTTGAAGGTTTGTGGATCATTCTGCGATTACGGTCAAAGGTACCATTTTTTCTTTTCTCTGAATCATTTCTATTTGTTTCTCACTTACATTTTGTAGGTTGCCATATCACTTAAATTATTATTTTTTTACGTCACAAATGGATGGTTTGGATTTTTCATATCCACTGTACACACACCACCAACATCACCCCAATCAGGATCGTCTCCAGTTCTTTAGAAAGCTTTTCGTCTCACGTTAGCGTCTAGCCGGGAATTGTGTTTTGCAGACATGGCTTTGAAATGAACCCTGAAGGGAAGGGCTGTATTTGGTTAAATTTTGAGTTTCAAACCAGTTAAAAGTTTACGTAAAAATTTAAAACAATGTCTTTTCTTCCAGATGCCATCCCGGAGATCCTGCAGTGTCCCGACCGCCCCGTGCTGCAGGCCATTTTTCTGAACAATAACTGCTTCGAGCACATTCTCCGTCTCATCCAGAACAGCAAGGTCAGTGTACACACGCTCACAGATGCGTGTTCACTGTGAGCACAGAGTCTCTGCAGTGCGCATCGACACACTGTTGCGCTCTAGGCAAAACCATGGGATCACATGTTCTTATTTGGACAGAAATGCAAAAGCCTGGAACAGGGTAAAAATATCAGTATGTCTTTGCTGAGTTGCCAAAACTTTAGGTACATCGACACATACCTGGATATTTACTGTCTGTTGGGGTGTCTGTCTGTCTGTCTGTCTGCCTCTCTGTCTGTCTATAGTTGAGAGCGAAAGTTATTCCACTGAGTTAAAATACAGACCAGGAAGTTCATTCTATACCAGGATTTAGGATAGGGTTCACGTCGATTCCTATGTCAGAGATTCCTAAGTCAGATATTAATAGCATAAAGACGTTTGAACCACACCTTCCCATTTCTTAATGTTATATAAATTTGCTCTAAATAACCTTTGTGCCCACATTTTGTCTTCAGTACTAGCTGTGAGCTCTTTCATATCCTCTGAGCTGCTTTTGGATCATTTCCACATAAATATGCTGAGCTGTATTTAGCTGTCTGTCTGTCTTTCCTGGTTAAATCTGACTAACACAATATTCACTGGTGGATTAAATATCAGTTTGTATATAAGAAAGAATATAAACAGACAGGGAGAAAAAGGGGTCGAGACAGAGTAAGCTGTTCTAACAGTAAGTATTTCATCAGTATGGTTTTGAAACTCAGTAGTATCATGTGGTAAGATTGTAAACTCAGGATTAGGAAGAGTGTCTTTTCTTCTCTGTTGTCTGCTTCTCTCGTTTTCACCTCACTTCATTCTCCATGCCTCATGTTCTTTCATATATAAAACAACACTATGCCTACTGCTGAATGTGTTTCTGACTCTCTGTGTTCATTATGTGTCTTTTTCATGTTTGTTTGTCTGTGTGTGTCTGTGTGTGTGTGTGTGTGTGTGTGTATGTGTGTGTGTGTGTGTGTGTGTGTGTGTGTGCGCACACTGCAGCTCTATCAAAGCAGCAGGGGTCGATCACAATATGAGGCTCAGTGTGACCTCACCATGCGTTTGCTCACAGAAGCTGAAGTGGAGCAGGTACTTTCCCTCAGGGCCCGTCCACAGGAAACTCACCCTCCTCATTATATGCACACACAAACGTATAGTTTGCTCACTTTTTTTTCTCCTCCCTATCAACAAATATCTGCGTGCATGCGGTCCTGCTACACACGCAGACCTGCAAACATGCACACAGGAAAAAAACAAGAAATGGAACACGTCTTGCTTTCTGCTCAGATATGGAGGGAGAGTTTATTGTTGGCGAACCGTTTGGTGTGCTCGCGTGCATGGGTTAACTAGGTGTGCTCGGGTGCATGGGTTTGTGTTCGGTAGTGTTGTCTGTGTCCTCATTTTGTGTTTTCCTGCAGTGGGTTTTGGGTTTGTTGCATGGTCTGTCTTATGTAACTGATCTGGAATAAGGAGACATATAATGTGTTTTTGGTGATGGTTGATCAGAATTGGGGTTGTGGGTCATCCTGCATTTGGGGTTTATATTAGAGATTTGTATTTTGACTCTGAAATTTGACTTTTTTTGTATGTGTGTATGAGCATGTGTGCATGCATGTATGGACATGTATTCAGCTCTAAATGGGGAATGCTGAAAAGGAATATATGATCATTTTGACAATGGGCCTTTATCAAACTGAATACTCTCATACATTCATAATGAGCATGTACGTGTGTATGTATGATATTCATGAAAACACATAGAGTTACAACAAGAGCCTTAATTAATAGTTTTTCATAAAATAAAAAGAAAAACAGTACTGTAAGATATATGAGAAATATAATATAAACGATATATAAAGTGTTTTTGCCATAGTTAACATTTAAAATAAAAGGTTTAAAATAAAAGCTGAAGTAAAGTGAAAGCAGTTGGGAGCTAGGAGCCTAGGGTAAAGTCGTGTCATGTCAGTCGTAGGGTCACACCTTTCGTTCACAAGGCTGGTTTTTTAACCACAAGCCCACAGCTTAACTACCACTGTTATTACAACGAGTACCATAAATTACATGTTACACATAAAAAATAAAAAAAAAGAATAAATCTACACTGCAAAAGCCCAAGTTTAAATTTACTGTCAGAAATGTCATAAAATGTTTTTTTTATCATTTTAATACATTATACATTAATAAACTATCAAAATGATATTGATAAACTATCAAAATTTCTCTAAATGTAGATTAACAGTATTCTTATACTGTGAACATTACAGACAATTATGTGTTTTTTTTCAGTGAAGAATACTGTGCTTTTGTTAAAAGTGTCAGAATTTTTTTTTTGATAAATTTGTACCATTTATGCAGGATTTTTTTGTTATTTTAATAAACAGTTTTATTTTTGCAAATTTTACTGTCATTAAAATAAAAACTGACCATTTTAATGCGGACAAAATGTAAAATATTTTTCTTACAGTGTAGAAAAGTAAACAAAAGTAGAAAATAATCTGCATGAAATAGATTTTAATAACAATAACAATAATAATAATAACAGCAACAACAACAAAACAACAACATCAATAATAATAATAATAATAATAATAGTAATAATAATTGTAATAATAATAATAGTAATAAAAATAATAATAATAATAATAGTAATAATAATAATAAAAAAAATAATAATAACAGTAATAATAATTGTAATAATAATAATAA
>JAOVVF010000044.1:24103780-24115875 GCA_028565595.1 Duopalatinus emarginatus
GTATATGAGGATCAACAACTTATCATATAATAATAATGATAACGTATTACAATGTATTAGTTTTAATATAAACATGCGATTTGCCTGTATTATCTGCAATTACAATGAATTACAATTCAGTAGCACTATGATTTTACATTTTGCATTTTACCCCAGGCCTTCAACAACCAGATTTGTCTGGATCTATCTCTCAACCACATGTATGACGGCAGACTAACCGGACACAGGGTTGTCAACTGGGACATCAAGGTCTGAACACTTTACTGTTTACATAGCAGCATACAGGGGGCTTGGCAGTAGTCAGCTTTAAGCAAAACACAGTACATGAGGGATTACATCCTGCATTTCTTGAACCCTGCCCCTGGTTGTGTTTGTGTAGGATGTGCTAAACTGTGTGGGTGGAATGGGGGCTCTGCTGCCCCTGCTAGAGCAGGTGTGTGTACTGGAGCAGGGTGATACTGCTGGACAGGAGACCTCTGACCTGCTGGGACCAGATCTTACTTCCTCCAGGGGTCCTGCAGGCATGCTGCTCCCCCTGGGAAAATCCTGTGGTTAGTAATAATGCAGACTCTAAGTGGATGTAGGAAAATTTATAAAGCAAACGTAATGCTCAGAAATATTAACATATTTAGATCATGTAAAGCATTCAGCTTTTTCTTGGGTACATTTGGCTACGTAATGCAGTCAGATGCTCTAAGAAACACTTGTAAATCATTGAATGGTCACAATGAAGTATCACAACACAAATCCATAATATTGAGCTACAAGGTCATTGTTTTAATGTCAAATGGACCATCCCTACACATATTCATCTTCATGCCGAGGTATTTTTAATGACATTATAGACATTATAAACATATACGACATGATACACAATTCCTTTCTCCTTACTAACCGCTGACCTTTCTCTCTCTTTTGCACTTCATCAGAGGGCCGTTTGGAAAGGAACAGCGTGGCCGCATTCCTCCTTATGGTTAGGAACATGCTGCGCAATCACCCGGTCAATCAAGAAAGCCTGCTCCAATGCTATGGACCTCCCATTATCGGAGCCATGCTCAGCAAGGTAACACCCACTGCCAATATGGCTAAAAATATGATCACAGCACATGAAGACATTTTGTCATTTGTCAAGTGTTCGATTGTTTATACCACAGTGAAATGATGCAGAATAGCAATTAAATATTGAACCTTTGAAACTTGAGACTGCTCGCAATCACATCACATTTAATTACACTAAATTAATATATTTCAATAATTTATAATCATCGTTTTAATTATACTGATAAATAATATCATGCTGCCCAGACCAACAAACACACATCCATTTATAGAACAAGGTTCTAGGAGTGCACACACTTGTATGTACACACAGTGCGTGCAGAAATTGTGGATCGGGTGGTGTCAAGAAGAGGTCTGTGGCTTTAATTACACCTTAGATTCATCGATGTCTAAAAAAACCCGTATCTATCATACCACAACAAACAGGTTTCAATTTCTGCCAGACTCACCGTAAGATTTGTTTCTGTTTTGCTCTCACTTTCTCTCTGTGTCAGGTGCCCAGCACCATGAAGGATATGAGTGTGTTGATGGCATGTCAACTGCTGCTGGAGCAGGTCTCCAATGATGGCAACAGCACCCTGCTGTCTCAGCTCTACCAGCACCTCCTGTTTGATTTCCGCATCTGGAGCCAGTGCCACTTTGCTGTCTGTCTCGGTAAAGTCCGGCCTGTTCCAGTAATGACTCAAATAATGTTTTAGGGAAGAATACACAAATATCTAGAAAAATGTTGATATTGATATTTCTCATGGTTGGACTCTCAGTATGCAGCTCTAAGCACTGTTTTAGTTTATGGTCAGTGTGTAAAACCTCAGACAAGTGTTAGGCAGAAGCCCATAAGCCATAAAGTGTTTCTCTGTGTGTGTGTGTGTGTGTGTGTGTGTGTGTGTGTGTGTGTGTGTGTGTATAGGTCATGTGCAGTATCTGTCCTCTGTCTTGAAGGACGGCAAGCAGAGAACACGCAGAAAGTATGGGGTTCAGTACATCCTGGACTCCATTCGCTCACACTACAGGTAACAGCAAGAAACGCAAGACAGCACTGTAAATCAAAAGTAGACTTTAAAACACACATACTAAGTGTTTTTGTGTGTGTGTGTAGTGTGGAAAAGGATGGGACTGCTCTGTCAGATGAGAGGAAGACAGTTCAGACGTCGCTCTTTGATCTGCTGAAAGATTTCCTATTGAAGTCTCCCACGACGAGGGAGCTGCACAGTATTCTGGCTTACACCGCAGTGGTACAGGACCAGGAGCAGGTAACACACCGACTCCAGTCACAGTGTTTACACTTCATGAGGGTCCTGGCATGAGAATGACTGCCACCTTATCCTCTGTTCTGTTCTATTCATTTCTACTCATTTCTGTTTGATTATATTACTACGTATGGCTTGGAATAAATTTGACTATATTTTAAATGATATGACTCATAATATAATATTTATACAGGGTGAGTCAACAGTCGTAGGATACATAATCACCTTCCCATTGGAAAAAACTTGCAACCTGCCCTTGATCCAGTATGACTGCTTTCATGTTCCGGACATAATCTAAAAGCTAGGCCCTTTCATATCTGAAATATAACGTATCCTGACTTTTGACTCACTTTGTACATTCTTAATCACATTAGATGCTACATGATGCAGATGCATAGACAGTTTATTTATTTCGAACACATCTCTCTCTCCTGTCTCGCTCTCTCTCACACTTTTAACCACTTCCGTTTTTCGTTAGCCACAAGACATACTGTTTGTTTAACTCTCTCTCTCTCACTCGGTCTCTCCCCACCTGTGTGCAGACGATCGTGTTGTTGGATATTTTGTACACGGTGCTGAGGAACAGTCCTCAGGCTCTGTCTGTGCTGCTGGACTGGGGGGTGGAGCAGCTCTTCTGTCTGCTGCTGAAGCCCAGCTTTTCTGATGACGCTCATGAACGAGTGTTCAGGGTGAGCACTTTGCTACTGCTTCCTTCTGCTTCCTTTAGTATATCCAGAACTTTCTTAACCGATTCTCTGTGCCGCTCTGCAGATCATGTACAAAGTGTTGAAGAGCGAGCGAGTCCCAGAGCGCAACAAACAGCGGGTCAAGCTGCGAGACCCCACCTACCTGGGCCTGGTGTGCTTCCTGGAGGAGATCCCAGTCACGATGACTGTCATCCGCTGCCTGTATGAGCAGGTGCTGGCTACAGGTAAACAAAAAGCTGATGAGAAACGGGTCTCCAGACAGTGTGATATAGTTATGAGCTTGTGTTTTACATGTATTTCTGTCTGTGTGTGTGTGTGTGTGTGTGTGTGTGGGTGTGATGCAGATCCCTCACCCAGCTTCAGAGACCTTTTGGCAGTTGTGCACTTGTCCCATCGGGCTGATCTCACTGTTCGACTGGATGTATGTCGCAAGGTAAGTGGCTACCAGGGTGAAATGGTTACCTTATTCTTTTACAGAGCCTAAGTTTTGGGTATTAACCAGGTAAGTGTGAGGTACAAACTTTAAAGTGTTAGGGAATTATTCTGGGTAACAAGATGATATGGACCAGGACAGTCTAACTTTATTACATTAAAATGTCTTAAAGGTTTTAGGCAATAACCAGGTAAGTTTGCACGGTTGGTGTGGTACAGTGGTCACATCATTGGCTCCCATGTGAGAGACCTGGGTTCGATTCCCAGTCTGGGCAGCCAGTCTGTTCTACACCAATAAGGGTGCTTGGGCAAGACTCCTAACACTATGTTGGCCTGCCTGTAATACCAATAATAGTCGCTCTGGATAAGAGCGTCTGCCAAATGCCGTAAATGTAAATGTTTGAAATTGCCACCTTGCTGCTCTGATTGATTAGATTCTCAGATATGTTCCCCTGTTCCTTTCCCATGCTGACAAAAAGCCTTTGCCTAGTTAATACTTTTTAGTGTAATGGAATTAGACTGACTTGGTATGTATCATCTTTTTACCCAGAATAATTATCAAACACTTGGGCTTTGTTCCTCATGCTTAGAACACCTAGAACTTAGGGGAATGTCAAATAATAAGGAACACAAGAGGCACATTTAATTTTCAGAGTTTTCAAGCACAAATACACGGTGAGTCAAAAGTCTCAGGACACATGACCACGTTCCCATTGGAAAAACCTGGTGGCCATGTTCCGGATACAGCCTAAAATATATCCATTACTTGCTGGGGTATTCAGATAAGTCATTTTTAACTTTTGTTTCTGAATTAATATTTGTCCTGACTTGTGACTCACCCCTCACCTTGTGAATTTGTTTGGAAACAGTTTCAATGCAATGTGGCAGAAAATCAACAATAAAAAAACTGTTGGTTTAATATACCATATACTATACCATATATAGCATCCTCCTAGTCTGTCAGTACTGAGTAGGTCAGTGTATATTTCAATTCTACTAAATTGAAAACTGAAAACCTGTTTAGTCAAAACAGACATCTATCAGGTGCCTGAGCGTGTGGTGTCGAGTCTGATCACCACGAGTATTCATCTCTTGTTTTGTTTCTACATCATGATGTTTGACACTTTTTGTTTTGGATCTAGTCCTGTCTCCTACCTATCTGGTCACTAGTGTGTTTCTCTATTGTGTCCAGGTATTCACTGTCAGGCGTGTTATTATTTGATTATTTAAAATGATTTCATTAAATGTTATTGTACAATTGCACATGGTTAAGTCCGTGCCTTGTGCTGCATTTTTCCTTAGTTTTTAAATGTGTGTTTAAGGTTGTCTGCTTGTTCTCTTATCCCTGCCTGGAATGTTGACTGGAATGATTGCTGGATTTCCCTGTTAAACATCACACCTGTCTCACTCCCACACATAACAGGAGCCATGTTTACTTTGAGCTACTCTAACTATACAGCTAATACATAACCACAAACTTTTTATGAATTTATGAGAAGTGAGAAGTGTGTTTTGTATGAATGTTTAATTACGTTACTCCCCAACAAGTGCCCTCATGCCTACAATTGAATATATTTATATTCTTTTCCCAATTTAGACGAATCAGAATCCATAGTAATTATAAATACACAAATGCAGTGCTGGAGTATTCCTTTAAAATGAATGATGTATGAGGATAGTGTGGGCTTTACTACATTACAGTATGATCTGATGTTTCTCTGCAGCTTTTCTACCTGATCTACTCCAACGAGGACTACATTAAACAGCTGGCTCGGCAGCCTGGCTGGCAGGACATTCTCACTAAACTCTACATCAAAGAGTCGTATGAGTCTCGAACCAACAGCATGTCCAGCCCTCACTCCTCGCTCGGGCCTATTCCCTCCAGGCTCCTGCTCAGAAGGGATGACAGCATGATAGACGGCCCTCGCTCTGAAGTTTTCATCCCCTACAGCTCCCAGCGTGAGGAAGCCGAAGAGGACGAGGACGACGAAGAGGAGGAAGCGTCTCGGGACATTACCGGAAGCTTTATGGAATTGTCTCAGTCCCCGCCTGCAGATGGTCAGCTGAAGAGCTTCGGCGACTCATTGAACTTCAAGTCTTTCGACTCGGTGGAACAGGGTAGCCGCTCGTCGTCCCTGTCCAACACGGTGGACGTGCCATCACCGATGTTAGAGGAAGAGGACGAGGGGCTGTATCAGCCGATCTCACCGTTCGGGACATCGCCTATTGATCTGGGAGTCCAGAGAGGATCACATACTCCAGACACGCCATCTCCTCTGGAACCTAACAAGCCCTTTCTTGGCCTTAGAGCTCGCAAGAGCTCCAGCTTGTCTAATGTTCTGGACGACACCAGCTACTGCACTGAACCTCAAACCACTGATAACATCTCGGACAACTCCAACCCACAGGTACTGCCACCGGCAGAAGAAATCACATGACTGACATCTTATGATTGGGTGTTTAAGCTACAGCATTTTTGGGTTTAATCTGTTCCAGCCCAGGACAATCTTTAGGGTTTACTGCAGGATTTATTTCATTCATCCATGTTTAAATAAAATCTATTTCACAGACATGCGACACACCACAATGCTATAACTACAGCACATGCTTCCGGTGTCTCTAGATGTGTGTGGCCATGCATTGTCCTCTTAGAAAAGGGCCAAACTCATCAGAGTTTACCTGTCAGAGATGTTTGTATATGTATCAGGGGTCCCATGGAATGCCAGCTAAACAAACCCTATACCGTTATGGAGCCGCTACTGATGTATTTTGCATAGGCTGTTCTGTAGCAGTTTTGCTGGCAGTGTGTATGTCCTGTGATCACAATACACCTTGTGGTCCACAGTCCATATTATTTCTTCATGCTAGACAGACTCGAAGAATATCTCCTAGCTGACGCATTCACCAGGAACTTGATGATGTGTTGGCCTGTCCCTTCAACCATCATGTGCTATATTAGTAACGTTGCTTAAAGTAATTCATGATCATAAACATGATAGTGTCCCTTAATTAGCGTAGGTGTTTATTATGATTATTATGTTATATATACACATGTTTAGCCAATTCTGGACAAACATAGTGAAAATTTTACTCCAACCCTAAACACTCAGACTTGTTTCTTTTTCTTTCCCCCACTCACTTTTTGTCTCTGTCTCTCTTTAGCAGGCCCCAGAGGAGGAGTTGTGCAACTTGCTGACTAACATTGTGTTCCGAGTGCTGTGGACTGGTACAGAAGGCACGGAGGATGCAGTGTGGAGAGAGAGAGGCCAGGTTTTCTCTGCTCTCACCAAACTGGGCTCTTCCTGGCAGCTGGTGCGCCCCCCAGATGACATCAAGCGCAAGTGAGAAACGCATTCATTTCACCTCATTACTAGCTGGGGTGTGTCCTTTGTGCAATGCCTGAAGAAATTTGTATATATCTATATATATATATATCCATAACAAACCCGTAACAGGCTAGCGTAAACCTCGGACTGATAACAAACATCTGTTGGTTGATTTCTGCACAGTCATACATAACATCTGCTGCAGCTGAAAGGTTGGATAAAGCAGTGAGGCCTCAAGGTCAAACATAATAAATCCCCATGCTCCGACATGTTAGAGCGGTCATGACAAATGTTACTGCATGTTTGCTATAAATAATATTTATCTGTATGTTTCAAATTCCATGACTTATTTTTAGTCAGCTAACTGATACTTCGACAGTGAGTGTGTGTGTGTTGGGGTGTGTTTCATTTTTACTTGTAATGTGCACAGTAATGCGCTTCCTTATACTGTTAATCATTCTGGCAATACTTTATTTATTTATTTCCAGACATGTTTATAATGTTGTGTTTGCTTTTGTTATCACCTCGTTCTCCCTCCCTCTCTCTCTCTCTCTCTCTCTTCCTCTCTCTCTTTCTTTTCTTGTGAAGTTATCATATTGCTAAGAAACCACAAAGATCCCTTGTCATTTATATAAATCTGTTTATGCAGATCATCTGCCACAGAGGTCTTTATGTATCAGAAAAACAATACCATATTAGAACAAGCACATTCATATAAACCTTACTGCTGCAGTTATAATGAAAGTGAACTATTTTGCTTTACTGTGTTTTGCACACATAAGGAATGTGACCTCCGCATTTAACCCATCCATGCAGTGAAACACACACACACACACACACACACACACACACACACCAGTGAACACTAGGAGGCAGTGAACACACTTGCCCGGAGCAGGGGGCAGCCCCAAACCACAGCGCCCGGGGAGCAGTTAGGGGAGTTCGGTGCCTCGCTCAAGGGCACCTCAGTCGTGTCTTGCCCTGGGTGGGGATCCTAACCACTTAACCTAACGAGGCCGGTTCCCTAACCACTAGGCCACGGCTGCAACTACTAGAGGCATCTGTGGCTCAAGGCTCAAGGTTAGGAAACCAGACTGGTGACCGGAAGGTTGCCAGTTCAAACTCCCATACTGACAAGACATGATTAAAGTGCCCTTGAGTAAGGCATCTAACCCCGGGGGCCATGGATGGATAGGGGCTCCCACCGGGACCATGCAAGTGTTTTAACTGCCCCTAGTGTGTGTGTTTCACCCCACAGATGGTTAAATGCAGAGGTCAAATTTCTCTGTGTTCAAGCACGGTAGTTCAGTCACTTCACTTTCACTTTGCTGTCAGAGCTGCTGTTACAAATAATCAATCAGCATGTTGACTTGTCAGATTCGATCATTTAACAGCGCTGTGCTATAAAAACATACATTAGAAAGTTCTTGCTTTAAAGGATGTTGGTTTGTTACTTTTAAATCTCATTTTTTGCGTTTCAGTCTTTTGGAGATGATGCTGGAGTCGTCTCTGTCAGACCTGCGGGACTCTCAGGGCATGTCTTTGCCTCGCTTTCCCTCCTTACTTCGCCTGCTCAGACTGCTACAGGATTTCCTGTATGCTGAAGGAACTGACAATCAAACACTGTGGAGTGAAAAGGTACAGGATACGCCTTCCACTCTTTTCAGTATAGAAATGAGAGATGATTGTCAGAAAATGTGTTATGTGCACACACACACACACACACACAGATTGCTTTGTAGAAAGTGCATATTATCGATTTCATGGTGCAGTCAGTCTGTAAAGTGAATTGCTGTAACTTCCTGCAGCTGTAGTGCACACTTCCTTGACTATGAGCTGTTAATGAGTAGTGTCTCCTCTGGTGGTGTGTGCTCAATGTGT
The DNA here is from genome assembly GCA_028565595.1 of Duopalatinus emarginatus. NCBI lineage: Eukaryota > Metazoa > Chordata > Actinopteri > Siluriformes > Pimelodidae > Duopalatinus > Duopalatinus emarginatus. Next base: position 24,112,433 of record JAOVVF010000044.1, read on the forward strand.
GTGTGTTTTTTTTTCAGATCTTTGAAGGAGTGGTGAATCTGCTCGACAGGCTACAGGCATGGCACACCACTTCTACACCAGAGCTCAAACGGATGGCTCAGATTGGCCTGTGGATCATCACTGGATACGCACAGCAGCAGAACTCTCAGGTAGATAAAAATAACACACACGCGCAAGTTCTGAAACGCTGTGAACATTGTCAAGCAGTCTGAAGTGGCTGCTCGCATGTGACCTTTGGAAAGAAGATTGTTTTTCAGGATGAGTGGAGAGCCATTAGCGAAACTAAAAGCAGCACATGTCAAACAAACGTTAACGTCGGCGTTCTGCTGCTCTGCTTTATCACAGTGCCGTCAGCCTGCTTTCTGCAGCTGGAGGTTAAAGGAGCACACATACACACACAGGCACAGAAACTATTTATGATTTTATGTAATATCTTCAATACCTACAGTTTTTACCATTCCTTGGTGCACTTTAGATTGTTTCAGTGAACTAAATATGTTCCCAGTTTAGTCATAAGTATTGGATCATCTCATGGAAAAATTTTAAATTCAACATCAGCTATTTCCTCTTGTTCCATTTTCACTCAATTTTGATATAATAACTTTAATATAATAAACCACATATGTGGTTTATCAATCTGTGACTTTAATTATGCAGTATTTTAGCCTCATATTGTTACAAAAGTCATATTACAAAGCACTAAACATTTATAAACACAGCGTTTAAACCTCGACAGGCCAAAGCGGTCATTTTGACTGTATTTGTTATAAACTGTGTGTGCTCTCCCCGAGCCAGCTGTTTTTGCCACTATTCAAGCATGTCAGGTGTTACTATGACAATGAGGCAACCTCAGATAATATCCCATAAAAAAAGCAATGTTTTTCCAGATTATAAACTTGCAATCTTTGGCTATTTCGATGGATCTGTTTCTTTATCGTCTGCACAGCAGCAAGCTTTATTAGCGGGAATGGCTACAGCTAAAAACGTTATACTTTTATCATGGAAATCATCAGATGGGCCATGCTTTAAGAGATGGTTAAATGAGATGTTATTTATAATACAAACGGATTAAGTACATTGTAACGAATCCAAAAAATTACAAAAACGCTTCCGGAATGTTTGGGGGCCTGTTCTTAATTATCTGGAAGGAGCCTAGTCCCACCTTGTCATCATACATCTTTTTGATGCTTTATTTGCTAACTCACCTACAATTCCTATATTTTTGATATTTTATTTTATTTTATTTTATTTTATTTTATTTTATTTTATTTTAATTTAATTTAATTTAATTTAATTTAATTTAATTTAATTTAATTTTAATTAAGCAATTAAGCAATGTTTCTGATTTTACCAAATACCACAGTAGGAAAATCAAACTTCAACAGAATAAATCGACATCACTATAAGAGGCAACAAAAAGAAGTTTTCTGTTTTTCCCAAAGAGAAAAATGATGCAGTGCTGCTGATTGTATTGATGCTTTAAAGCAGAGAAACTTTGTGCAGATTACAGGAATGCATAGGACATCACATGAGAAGGCTGCAAAGAAAAGAAAGCAGTGCAGAGTTAATAGAGGCAGAATAGACACTGCAGGCCAAACTAAACTCAAGCTAAATGTCATGAAGTAGTTTGCAGGACAAAGTTAAAAATGCATGTCTTGCTTGCAAGTAGTCTAGCTGCACGTCAGCCCACATGAAGCGAACAATTCGCAAATGACTAGTCATGCTAGCATTAGTGATATGATAGATTTGTAGAACTACATACAGATGTTATGGACAGATGTCCACAGTCCTTTTGTTATAGAGTATCATAAATAAGAAGAATGCTTTATATGATTGTATATGTTTATAGTCATCTTATCTGAGTGTTTATTATGTGTGCACAGGTGTCTGAGATGGCATGTGTAAAGCTGCACAGTCTGCTGCAGACTGTGTTGTGTCTCTCATGGGAGGAGGTGTGTTTCCTGTTGGGCCGTCTGGGAGCCACACTGTGGCCTGTGGAAGGCATGTCTCTGACGGTTGGTACAGCAGGCATAGAGGCAGTGTTGAGGCCACTGGTGCCGGTGGTGCGCACACTTCTGGACCAGCATGCCGACCCAACCAAGCTGCAGCAGCTTCTCCCCAGCCTGCCTCCCACCAACGGCAGCGCCACCTTCGCCCAGGACCTGCTGTCCTACTGCAATACAGCTGAGTGGCAGCTCTTCTACTGTAATCAAGTGAGTACATGCGCACATGGAGACTGAAATGATCATCTAGTGTCTATGTATGTGCGGGTTTCACTGCACAGATGGGTTAAATGTGTAGGTCAGATTCCTCTGTGTGCAAGCCAAATGGCCAAATAATCGACACAGTGGATACGGTTTGTTTTTAGAGCAGGATACTTATCATGTATGCACACAAATTCTGCTGGAATGGAGTCCATATTTAGACCAGCTCAAGATGAAAGCAGTCTTCATTGCCAAAGCGAGGAAGAAAAGAAGGTGTGATTTATTTGCAGCATCTCCCAGCTGGAAAATAAATCTTGCGTTTAGATTAAACAGATGTCGAGCTGGCTGGCTCTGGAGAGGCTTTATAGAGCAGAATATGACAACACAGTCATTAATCTGCTCCGTTTGTATATACAAATCACACACTATATTAGCATTCCATGCCTGGATGTGTGTGAGTGCTGAGAGGGAATGTTGCTCGTACCTACAGCTCATGCCCATGTTTCTAGACGTGTTCTGTCTGAACGAGGGTTTAAATGAAGTAAGAGTTAATCAATGTGTTTTTTTTCTTTTATCCATTTCTAGGTGCGACCCACCATGCAGCAGTATGAGCTGGACACGTTTGGGAAAAGCCACGACTTGCTATCCAACTTTTGGAATTCGTGTTTTGATGACCTAATGAGCACGGCGGAAAAGAGGGTCAAGGACAAAGCAGATTTCAAAGCCAAGTTTCAGGTGTCTATATTCTGTCAGCAGTATAATGACACACATATTTTGGCATACCGTCTCGTTTTAACTCCTTATCAATTGTACTTTTGTTTGTGTGTGTGTGTGTGTGTGTGTGTGTGTGTGTGTGTGTGTGTGTGTGTGTGTTCAGGAGTTGATCATAGACCCATACCTGAAGCGCATACGTGTTGAGAACAGTCGCTATGTGAGTGCGCAGAAGCTAAATAACAGCCAGCAGGGGGTAGTGTGGAAGCACTGGAAATCCCAGCGCAGGCTGCTCACCAGTCAGATAGGAGCTTGGGCAAACAGGTGTGTGTGTGTGTGTGTGTGTGTGTACATACAGGTTCCTGCAGTAACTTATTTTACATCAATTCCCAGTGTATCTGCTGTGCTTTTTGATACATAGGATCATGGAAAGCTGAGTCAGTAGATTCAGTAATAATAATAATAATAATAATAATAATAATAATATAAAATCATTCATTATGTTCTAGAGTGTAGTTGTCGGATGTA
>JAOVVF010000044.1:24115975-24118475 GCA_028565595.1 Duopalatinus emarginatus
TAATAATAATAATAATAATAATAATAATAATAATATAAAATCATTCATTATGTTCTAGAGTGTAGTTGTCGGATGTACACAGGAAAAATGTTCAAAAAGATGTAAGGCATCTGTTACTCACCCCATTAAAAGGTCATTTTTGCTGTGTTTATGTTTTAGGAATCAGCCAGAAGTGAAATGGAAGCTGTCTAACGCAGAGACGTACTCCAAGATGCGTCTGAAGCTCGTGCCCAACTACAACTTCGACTCCCACAGTGATGCCAGTGCACTTCGAGATAACATGGGTGTGTCTCACAGTGGATATGGAACTTGTATTAAAATACATTATATGTATATATACAAAAATTGGTCCAGACTGTGAAAAAACTGGTACAGTTTGGTGGTGGCTCCATAATAGTATAGTGTGTGTTGAACTGTCATTCCATGAGTTTGGTCTCTTTTAACAGGACAATGCACCACCACACACATCTACACACATCTGGAGACTCCAAATTATGATTAAAGGAACACTTATATGACTTTGGGTTTTTGCTATTCCCACTTAAGACACCACATCTCATATATATATATATATATATATATATATATTCAAATTTCAGACTTTTGACCTGATAGTGTAATAACACTTGTGATGTTTTATGTTGTTATATCAGCTTTGTGTGCATTGCATCAGTGCTTGAAGCCATTCTGTGTGTTTCGTAGGAGCCGAGAGCCCTCGCAGTTCCACCGAGCCCCTTCCTCTAGCTGTAGCCAAAGAAGCTAAAGTGAGTGACATGGAAGACGACCAATTGGAGGAGGAAGACCTTCTTTTCATCGACAGCCAGTAAGCAGCCTGACCCATACAAAATGTACATATGCAAAGTATAGCATGGCAAGCTTTAAACCACACATGCAAAATAATGCACATGTGCTAGAAAGTACATTAAGCTCTGGTATGTGCTACATAAGTGCTAAAGAGAAACTGTGTGTGAGTTTCTGACATGACTGAAGTGCCAATGTGTGTGCGCATGTGTTTGTGTCTTTGTCTGTGTGTATGTGTGTGTGTGGGGGGGAATGTTTTTTATATCTTGTTGGGGACTAAAAACCCCACAAGGATAGAAATAGCTGATAATTCTGACCTTGTGGGGACATTCGGCTGGTCCCTATGAGGATTAGTGTCGTGTTGCTTTGTCATTACTGAGGTTAGTCTCAGGTTTACGGTTCAGCACAGCATTCATAATCATGTCCCTGGAGGGTCCCTATAAGAACTTTGTTTGTGTGTGTATGTCAGGGATAACTGAAGTGAGAATGTGTGTGTGTGTGTGTGTGCGTGTGTGTGTGTGTGTCAGGGCGGAGGAGGCCGAGGACGAAAGCCAAAAGGAGAAGCTTGTGCTGTCTGAAGACTGTGAGCTCATTACGATAGTGGCTGTGGTAATGGGTCGTCTCGAGGTTACTACACACCACATCTACTTCTACGATGCCAGCAGTGAGAAGGAGGAGACAGAGGAAGGTATGGAGTGTAAAAAAACACTACAGAACTCACTACAGTTCTTCTTCTCATCCTAGCTAAATTTTTTTTTTTAATATGTACTTTAACTTCACCAAAGACTTTTATTACCAAGGGAAATAGTCTTTTTTTAAATAAATATATATATTTGTATAGTAATTAAACTGAAATAAATAATTAGGGTACATCTGTGATTCTAAATTCCAAATGGCTTTGATAATGGAAAATATTTATAAACTGAATGACACTTTCATCTAAGGGTTTAAAAAAAAGAACAGAATTTTTCCACAACATGTTAGAGACGTCAGGACCGGTTGCTCTATCTAAAGAATTTGCTCTGAAGTTTAAAAAATCTCGATTGGTTCCATGTTAGCTCCATTATCCTTGAATGTCCGTGTTGACAGCATTTCTCTAAACACTGCATTGAAGCGACCACATATGGGACATAACAGATAAATGCTCCCACACACAGAGTGTCTGTTAGAGTTAAACGTTGGCCTGTGTCCATGCAGGGATAGGCTTCGATTTCAAGCGGCCGCTGAGTCAGCTGAGAGAAGTCCACCTGAGACGCTATAACCTGCGGCGCTCTGCCCTCGAGCTTTTCTTCATCGACCAGTCTCACTACTTCATCAACTTCAGGAAGAAGGTGAGTCTGATCCATTAGTAATCATTAGTACTGATGTGACATACCCTGCAAAGGGAACACTGCTGAGGGTTTAGTGTACACTCTACTGCGCACGTAAATGCACGGATGCTTTTGTCGACCAACACAGGTACGGAACAAAGTCTACTCCAGGATTCTGGGTCTTCGTCCACCGAATCTGTTCTACTTTGGTTCGCGTTCTCCTCAGGAACTCCTCAAGGCCTCCAATCTTACTCAGGTAGTAGTCTAACCTAACCTTAATATTTAGTGTTTATCAGATTTCCTATTATTTATTTATTTCTCATATTAATTCATATTTATTAATATGATTTCAGTAATCTTATGGTTTTTTATGTGGTTTGGGTGTATGT
>JAOVVF010000044.1:24123475-24128140 GCA_028565595.1 Duopalatinus emarginatus
ATCTGTAATATTATTAAGTCCAGACTTCTAAGTATTACAGAAATGGTCTAATTTTTTTTTTTTAACCAATGGTCTACACTGGTTTCAAAAGTATTGGCACCCCATTAATCCTGTCTTGGAAACAGCACTGAGCCTCCTGCTGTAGACTATATGTGGACACCTAACCAGAACACTTATATGTGCTTGTTGAACACCTGTTTGTTTTTTTTTGCTGTTAGAATAACCTCCATTCCTCTGGTAAGGCCACAAGCCGCTAGATTTTAGAGTTTGGTTATGGGGTTTCAGCCACAAGCGCATTTGTAGGGTGAGGCACTGAGGTTGGGGTAAGAAAGCAGAGTCAGTTTTCTAATTCATCCACAAAGTGTTTAGTAGGGTTGGGGTCAGGGTTTTGTGCCAGTGACGCAAATTCTTGTAGACCAGACATCTTCATGGACTTTGCAGGTAGTTGGAAGTTGGGCCTCTCTTACAGGCCGAGTATTTCAGTTTTCTGTATATTCTCAGGTTTATACATGTGGACTTCCCTTTTCAATTAAGACCACTGATTTAACATGAGGTTCAGAAGTTCATGCAGAAACTATGAACACTGATTTTGTGTGCCTGAAACCAGTTTAAAGTTGTTTTGTGTCTTGAAGTATGCCAATAGTTCTTGACATGTTTCAGTAATGTTTTTACAATGTGTGTGTGTGTGTGTTACATTTAGAACACAGCGGTTCCTGAGTGGTCCCTTCTCCCCAGGGGTGGACATCGGGGCCCAGGTGCTGGTGGTGTCCACTGACGCCCGTCTGTTGTTCAGTGGGGGGCACTGGGACTGCAGCCTGCGCGTCACCACACTGGCCAAGGCCAAACTGGTGGGCAGGATCTGCCGTCACATAGGTGAGACATGAAAACACAACCAGATGTCCAGAGATACACAATCAGAATCACAATCAGAAAGTTTTATAGCTGACTTATAGCTGAACGGTGTCAAAGATTTTAAAGTGATTTTAAATCACAAGAGAGGTTTGTCAGTTCTTTCCTGAAATAAATCCATAACACAAATTAACATTTCATGAAACTGGTCTTGGATACGGAGTAATAATAATGCATTCATTTCTGACACTGTGTGTTTTAGACATAGTGACGTGTCTGGCTTTGGACCTTTGCGGCATCTACCTCATCTCAGGCTCTCGTGACACCACCTGCATGGTGTGGCAGGTTCTCCAGCAGGTCTGAGCATTGTTTTCTAATCAAGTATTTCATTATATTGGAGTCCGAATTGTATCATGTTGAACATATAGGACTCAAGAAGAGCAATACCTATAACCAGTGCACAGATCTGTAGGTCATTTTTTATAATTTTGGGAAATGGTTAAAAATAATTGCTCCCTGATTAAAAAAAACCTCATACTTCTGCAGTGGCAAATAAATTATGAGTAAAGCATGACAGGGTGTGCAGTTCTAGGAAAATAATCAATTATACAGTGGTGCGGAATTGCTATCTCTGTCGAGTATTTTCTTATGAGTAATTATTATTGTTTTATTTGTGAACGTCTTTTATAGTTAGATTTAATGTTGTGGAAAATCCATTAAAGAACTTTCCTGTTATCACTATCAAGTTTCAGCAGTTCGAAACAGGCCAAGCATTTGTTTTGACTTTTTCACAGTCAATAAAGCAAAATGCAGCTTGTCATGTTACCCAGAAAGCACAAAGGGTTTATGTCCATTTCTCACAGTGGACAACTTTCTGCCCATCTGTCCTTCTTTTATTAGTTTATCATTAGGCATATCGCCATCCATGTCCCTGAAAATAAGCTATTACTATAGAATATATAAATATATATATATTTAAAAGTTCCTGCCTTTTGTGGCAGATGGGGTCCGCACCAACTGCATCCCTGATGGACTGACTGACTGAAATCTAGCGCGTTAACATAGACATGTGTGATATACAGCTGGCTTTAGCAGATCTGTGTTATACAAAATTATTCAAAACCTTCAGGTGGCACTGTGGTATAACTGTTATTATTTATTCTTTATTTTTAAAAATAATTAAACAGTACACATTGCACATATATCCTATAATTTTAATTAATAATTGTGATTTTTCATTTCTCTTTCTTTCTCTCTCTCTCTCTCTGTCCCTCTATCACATTCAGGGTGGTTTCTCCAGTGGTCTGTCTCCACGACCGGTGCAGGTGCTGTGTGGTCATGATTCAGAGGTCACCTGTGTCTCCATAAGCACTGAGCTGGACATGGCTATTTCAGGATCAAAAGTTAGTCCCACTTACAGCGAGTCAGTCCTCACCTTCTCTATGTTTCCACAGAATACATTAATCCTCTTTCTTTTCTGCTCAGGACGGGATGGTGATCGTGCACAGTGTCCGCCGAGGTCAGTATCTACGCACGCTGCGTCCTCCCTGTGAGAGCTGCATTTCTGTTCGGGTTAACCAGCTGCAGGTGGGAATGGAGGGTCACATGGTGATACAGACCATCCTGGAAGGCTCCTCTGCTGGGAAGGCAAGTCATCTTATTTACTGCTGTGTGCTGATTCATTGTTTATGTGAACATGAAGTGTGTGCTGCTGACACTCTGGCATGTTGATATATTTGTTTATATTTGTGTTTGTGTGTGTGTGTGTGTGTGTATGATCTAGGAGAAGAATGCACTGCATGTGTACTCTGTGAATGGCACACTGTTGGCGTCCACGGTACTGGAGGAGACAGTGTCGGCGCTCTATTTGGTTTCTGACTACCTCATACTGGGCACACTACAGGGCAACCTGCACATTAAAGACCTGTTCAGGTAATCAACATTGATCAATCTCTGGCTCGTAATTGCCTCTGTATTGGGGCTCCAAATCTGAGACCACTACTGAAATCTGAGTTAGAATAAGAATCACCGATATCAATTACATGTACTTTTAATTTCTTATAATGTTTGCTGTGTAGTACTCAAAATATGCAATAAATACAAATAAATAGTGCAGTATACATACAATATACAGCAATCAGCTGTTTAACATTAACACCATTTGCCAAAACAGCCGCCAAAATTGATTGGACCTGTCAGGACATGGACTTCACAAGCACATTACTCTCTGAGACTTGGTTGTTTATGACCCTGCCATCAGTTCACCACTTGTCCTTCCTTGGTCCACTTTTGGTAGGTAGTAACCATGAAGACCCTCTGTTTTGGAGATGCTCTGACTCTGTCGTCTAGACATCACAATTTGGCCCTTGCTCATTTTTTCTGCTTCCAACACAACACACATTGAGAGCTGACTTTTTCTATTTGCTGTCTAATATCCCACTCTGTGCCACTGTAGTAATCTGACTGGCATTACTATGACAAGCACCAAACTGTGATGGTTAGATGACTGGCTTAGAGCATCTTCGAAATAATAGGTGTTGTGGGTGTGTGACCAGAAAATGGTCTAGAGAAGGACAACTGGTAAACTGGCAACAGGGTCATCCGGTCTGATCCTTGTAGAAGATTCACAGAAGGATCTGACGCTTAACGTATTTGTATCACAGACACCACAGAAAGAATATATATATTGATGAATCTAAGCTGTTTTGGCAGCTGTTCAGACAGGTGGTGTTGCTGTTATGGCTGATCGGTGTACAATACAATCTGTTATATACATGGTACAATGCAACTTACAGCAGCAGAATAGTGTGTAGTGTAAATCAGTAACGTTACGTCATAGGTAATGTGTAAAATTCGCACTAGGTAAGTGGTATATAGTGTGTGAGATCAGTTATAATTCTCATTATTAAATATTTTGTGCGCATGTGTGTGGTTGTGTGCTGCAGTTTAGAGCAGGCTGCTAAGCCCCTGGCGCTGAAGCTCCCAATTCGCAGTGTATCAGTCACCAAGGAGAGCAGTCACATTCTGGTGGGACTGGAGGACGGGAAACTCATTGTTGTGGGAGCTGGGAAACCAGAGGAGGTAACAGAGTATATTTAGACAGTAATTTTTGACTTGGTCACATGAGTGTAGTTTTAATTTTGAATTTTAATATTGACTCAGTGGGATACTGATCAGTAGGGTGTGAGTTTAAATCATATCAGTATCAGGCTTGGACCTTTGATCCCCCTTTGATCTATTGCATTCTGTTCCTGTATCTTGTATCCTGTATTTTCTATTCTGTTTTCTTAAAGGTCATTGTGGTTAACTTTGACCAGAAGTGGCAGTGGTAGCTCAGTGGTTAAGATTGTGAGTTTAAATCCTACCACCACCAAGTTGCCACTGCTGGGCCTTGATTGAAAACAATTAATATAATCAAAGCATATCCTAGAAAGGTTGACTAAATATCTAGAGGTCTCAGTAAACCTGTCAGATCTCACTGTGTCTGAATTCTGGGGGAAAAAAATCAGGAAATTTTGAGCTGTTAGTGCCTGTAATACCTCTCTCGAATATACTTTGGACACCCTAAGACACCAAAAATAATATTTCACCAAAATCATGTGACATGTGTTATTTATTTGTTGGGGTTTTTTTTTAAACCTAGCCTTCTTTTAAAGATAAGATAGGGTAAGGAATGAGGATTATGAAATAAAACTAAAAGAAAGTGAACTATTTTGCCTTACTGTGTTTTGCACACAGTAGGAATGTGACCTCCGCATTTAACCCATCCATGCAGTGAAACACACACACCAGTGAACACTAGGGGGCAGTGAACAC
>JAOVVF010000044.1:24157225-24194957 GCA_028565595.1 Duopalatinus emarginatus
GAGGGACTTCAGACATACCATAGGATTCCTTCTCGACCTGACTCTTCTTCGGGATCCTGTATACCTCCTGAGTGATTGGGATAATACATAATGTAAACACAGAATGTGTGTTTTATTCCAACAATTTTCCATCAACTTTATATACTAAAAATACACCTGAAATCAATTTACAAATTAGCTGCTAATAGCTTGCCTTCAGGTCTTTCCAGCTTTCGAGCAGGCGGGTGGCCATCTCGCTGATGTCAGCAGCTCCAATCTGAGGCTCTTGGCTTCTCTCACTTTCAACGTCAGACACAGCCTCCTCCTCATCCTGGGAAGGTGTGCCCACCGCTGTGCCCTCAGGCACCACTATTCCCAAAGGCAGCACCTCTGCTGTGGCAGTAGCTGAAACTGAAGATCTAGTTTCCACAGTAACAGTACTATCTTCAGCTGGTGTTTTCTCTGCAGAGCTGGTACCAGAATTAGGTGGAATATTTTCTAAGTTAAGAGGAGAAGATTCTGAGTTTCCTGTAGACTCAGAAGGTGTGGTTTCCATACCATCTGAAGGCAGGGTGACATCAAGGGGTTCTGCAGGGACACTGCTGATGGAGGAAGGAGCCGTGATGTTCGCGACTGAAGGTTCAGCACTCTCGTTTTCGGAAGAAGACTCAGTGCTGGGAGTGCTCTCATCAGGGGGATGAATAGGGGGGCTAGTGTCTTCTTCAGCTTTGACACTGGCAGAATCATGAGGCTCTTCTACAGTAGGTGTCTGCACTTGACTCGTTAATTCTGAAGGCTCAGATTCACAGTTGTCTATGCGCACAGAGAGGTTCTCGTCCGTCTTGCTGGTTGGTTTCTCCTCAGTTTCTTGCACTTCTGTTTTATCCTGCTTAACATCCTCCTCATTCATTTCCAGTTTTGCCTGGCTACTCTCCACAGCAGCAACCGAAGCTTCCTGTTTCAGTAGTGGATCTGGCGTCACAGCCTTTTCTTCGCCGGTCTCGTTTTTTTCTGCCGTCTCTGTTGTGACCTCTTGCACTGGCTCCTCCTCCACCTCCTCCTCTTCTTCCTCTTCTTCCTCTTTACCATCAGACACCTTGCTTGCGTCTGAGAGGGCACTATCCAAGCTGTTCTCACTAATGATCTTCAGCCTGCGGTACACGGCGCGTTTCGGTGTGTCTCCATCCAGCTCTGGTGCCAGTTTGGCAGGGGGGCCGTCGGGGGTGTTGAGAGGCGTGTGGGCTCGGGAGGTGCTCTCACTGGAGTAACCGTCTTGCTCTGTAGGCTGGCCAAGCGGATGGCTCTGGGCCCAGCGCTGGATGTATTGCAGCACACGGCTTTCTTCCAGCATGTTCTTAGTAGAAATGGGCAACACTGCCAGGGCCTTCATTATCTGTGCAAAGCATGACAATATATTAAGAACGCTTCAGTGTTATTTAGAACAAAAACAAAAAAACTCAAGAGGCATAAAGAAGTACTGTAAAGTATAAGCTTTTGTTGCCGTAGCAAACATCACATTGCTAAATGCAATAGTTTGCTTTGTTATTAAAATTATGAGTCAAGCCCAGATGTAAAAATCATACCACAATCTCTCTCTAACACACACACACACACGCGCACACAATACAAACAGTTCCTATCTTGGGAAGGCATCAGAACAATGAACAGTGACTGGTGAAAAGATCTGTTTTGCAGCCAAGGATTAGTTTCTTGCCTATGCTATTTCCAGCTCTTTTAGCTCCATCAGGCATTGATTCTGTATATGCAGTGAGCAACAAATGACAGAAAGCTACATGAAAATGCTTCAGATGCTGCCGTCATATTGCTTTAACATAAGGACAATCCAGCAAAAGAGGAAATAAGTGCGTCTTGTATAACGCTTTATATTTCCTGTCCAACTAAGCTGAAGATTTTGAGCATTACTAAAATAACACCTATTACAAACCAGATCAATATATTGTGAAGCTCAAGACAAGTGAATATAAATGTGTAGCGTGGGTGTATGTGCTCTATGAACATTCACCTCCATCTGCAGTTTGATGCTATTAGCCGAGTTGCTTTTGGCTTCTGAGAGGTCAACCATGAATATCCACAACAATGAGAGACCATGATGATCCAAAAACTGCTTGAGGCATGAAGGATTTGAAGAATTCTACACACAAGAAACATTGCAAGTTACAACAAAAATAAGCGTCATTATCACTTTACCACAATAACATACACTCACCATTCACTTTAATAGGAATTCCTCCTCATTATCTAATCAGCTACTCATGTGGCAGCAATGCAAACAGTGATAAAGACACAGGTCAAGACTTTTAGTTAATGTTTATATAAAATCTGCATGGTTGTTGGTGCCAGGTGGGCTGGTTTGAGTACTTCAGAACCTCCTGGACACTTGGGATTTTTCACACACAACAGTTTCTAGAGTTGGATAACTGCTTTAAAGAGCAGGTGTACAGTTATTAAAGTGACCAGTGAGTCTACTACTTCTTTAATGCTTTAACATGGCACCTACCTGGATGAGTTTCACACAAGTGAGCCTCTGCTCCATCGTCTCCACACGCACCATCAGCCTGCAGAGTGAAACCACTTGTTTCTCATCACTCAGACCTTCCCCATTCTCTAGCAGAGCCTCCAGCTCCTCATCCACCTGTAATATTGGAATATCAACACATTAGTAATAAAGGCCAACACCATGAAAATGTCATAAAAGCTTTCCGATCTCACTTAAACTACCAACTGATTACATTAGCAAAGGCATCTCATGTGGCAGGAACCCAAATGTTGTCCGTTTGAAAGCACTTTCACTTTCACTGTAGCTGTGAAATTTATGTCAGACTTTTTCAGTGCAGGATAAAGCCGAGAAGAGGCACTTGAAATCTCCGAGCAATTAACATGTTCCAGGTACACATCTGACCCAAATCAGCCCAGTATCATTCTCTAAACGCCATGGCTTTGATAGATCACCGCGGCAATGTTTCAGACAAAGGAAGATATTTGTGCTGCACAAAATAGAGGTCTACAGTCAGCCATGATGATTATCTGTTTGCTTCACCTTTTTTACTTCTCCTAAATACAGGCTGTATATTGTTAGGGCCAAGCCCACTTACTGTAGTGAGTGCACTGACGGCTTCTTTTTTCCGAGGCCGCTCCCTTTGCTTCTTCCCCACTGATGCCCGTACACTGACGCGATTCTCTCCACCCAGGAAGCCCCGGCAACTGGGAGCACCACAGTAACACTTCTGTGCCTCTTTCCTGTGAGGTTACAGACAGAAAATATTTAAAAGATATATGGGGAAAGTATATAAGAAAAAAATATTAACATAGAGAGTTGTACTGTTGCCACAGAAAGAAAAATATTCACCCATATCTTTGGAACTGGTAATCGAAAGTGAGCTCTGTCCCAGCCTTCACAGCTCTGGTGGTAAAGAATCCGACTCTGAGCTGACCATTCACTGTCCACTGTGGCAGACAAAAGTTTAAAGGGATTTAAATGGATTTAATGGAAATTCAACCATTAACAGCACATGTTCAAAAAGGACACTATACAAACAATAATAGATCAGTTAGACTTTTAAACTATTTTAAGCTTGCATGCACTGACCTTCTGAGTTTCACAGTTGGGCTCACAGCTGTGGTTCATAAACCGTGAGCAGTTGCCTTTCAGTGTGGCATCAATGATCTGTAGATGAAACAAAAGATACAATTTCTTAAAAAAAAAAAGAAAAAGAAAAAAAAAGTAACTGATTAAAAAGGTCCCAAGTTCACCTCATTCTTCTTCAAAGCCATGAAGTAGTAGTGGACATTCTTGCTGCGAGCATACTCTTTTACCCGTGACTTGAACTCCCTGTGATCCAGGACCTCACCGCAATACTCCAACACAAATGTGTTCCTGGATTACACAACCTGAATTAAAGTCTGTGTCTCAAGTCTTTCATGGCATATTAGTCTGATTTGCAAGTGGTACTTACGGCTGTAAGTCTTTGGCAGCTCGCAAACCCCAGCCTTTGCTTTCGGTAAGAATGACTTCAAAATCTGCATGCTGCTTCAACTGGAAGCTCCGATTTGAGCAATACGAGCCATTTAAACACCGTGACGAGCTTATATGTACAGAAAAAAACAAAAACAGAAAGAAACAATACTTTAGTAGTTTTTTTTTTTACTTTCAAAGAGAAACATGGACAAACAAAAACGCAGGTAATATAAGGTTACGTACCATTCAATCATTAACAGGCGGTTTAAACAATCATCTCCACAAGCCATAACTCCCCGTGCCCGCTCCTCTCTCGAAAGGACAGGACACTCGCACTGCATTCGCTTAATGTCTCGATGAGACTTGTTCTTCTTGCTGTTTTTGACAAAGATTCAATAGGTTGCTAGTTATTTATCTATCCAGCTTTATTTATCTAGCTAGTTATTTATTTATCTATCACACATTAGAAAGAATTTCAAAAAGGCACTGACTGCTTCATGTACACCACTTATCCATGACATAAACAACCTGATGGGTCTGACCAATTGAGGCATGGACTCTGTGGTGCTGTGGTATCTGGCATCAAGACCAGATGATCCCAGACCAGATGGGCTAGCGTATATCAGGGAGCTTTGGGCACCCCTGACGCCCTGTTTACAAGAACCAAATTGTGATGTGTCGACGACTGGGTCAGAGCATCTCCAAAAGAGCAGGTCTTGTGGGGTGTTCTGGTACAGAGTGGTTGATAGCCCCCAAAAGTGGTTCAAAAAAGGACAACCAGTGAACCAGCAAGAGGGTCATAGGAGCCTATGACTCACAAGCTAATTAAATATCTACAAAAGGTTGCTTATCAGGCTTGGCGCCAGATACCACAGCGCACCTTCAGAGGTCTTGTAGAGTCCATGCCTCAACAAGTGACAGCTATCCTGGTGGCTGGTTTAGCTGTTAAGGCTGATCGGTGTATATACAATTAAATATAACATTTATTATAATAAACATTCCATGAACAAGGTAGTAATGCACAAGGCATTTGTTGAAATATTTCCCAAAATATTTGCCGCCTAAACAAGTTGACTCCATAACATTATCATTATCAGTTATTTAAAACAGCTTTACTTAATCCTAAATTATTTTTATACTAAATAGTGATATATCGTTGCACATACTAGTAGGAGCATTACTGTTGTTGACAAAAGTTATGCACTAAACTTCAAAACAGGAAAAAAAAAAAAAAAACAACATCTGATTTAATCCAGAAGAGATACTGACCGTTCTGTCAGATAGAGGTTTTCTTCAATAAGGTCGAAATAAGGTGGCATTTTTTTCTGCTTAGCTTTTTCCCTCCAGACAACAGGATCAAAAAAATCTTTTAGGCTCAGCAGTGGCCGTTGTTTTTCTTCTTCCTGTGAGGATACCTTGGTCTCTTTCGTGTCCTTGCTGCTCTCGCGCTCCTCCAAGCATTCTCGTTTACAAGCAAGACCTGCCTCTGCCTCGTTGTCTGATTCTGACTCCAGTTCTGGTCGTCTTTTCTTGGGTGGGCCCCTGCCTCTGTGAGGCCTTTGGTTGCCTTCCCTTGGAGGCTCAGCATTTATCTGACTCTCGGCAGTGGCTGTTACAAAGCTGCAGTTGCTGCTTATCTCATTGGCTTGGACGAACGCTGAAGATATTGGCGGTTTTCTCGATGGAAGAACAAACGCTTTTCCCTCGTAATCTTCCTCGTTGTCATTAGTTAAAGAGTCTGGGTGAATCTGGCACAATGACTCGTGACAAGGAGAAGGCACAAGTGTATTGACTGGGATGCTTTTATCAGAGATCTTTGCCTGGGTCCAGTAACCAGTGTCTTGCCTGGGAAATGCACTTCCTATCTGGGATGGCCGTTGAGTACTGTGACTGCTGTCTGGCTGCTGAAACGTGCTGCTGGGTTGCTCCATTTGAGTGAAGTCACAAGCCAGGTTTAGACCATTCTGCGATCTTAGATTATCTATGCAGCTAAAGTCTCCAAACGGTTCCCTTCCTCCATGCCAACTGTCTGGATTGTCATGATACTGGTGACAACCTGATTCAGCCTCTCTCTGATTATAGTTCGGTACTTGGTCAGTCGGGACACTAGTCTTTGGTCTTTCTTTGACAGTGCAGTTGCGGTCTGTGTGAACCAGTGTTGTGGTTGCCTCAGATTGGCTAGTGCTGTCAACCATGTTGCTCTGGGACTGGTAGGGCATTTGCACGGAAGGCATGCATTTATTCTCAGCAACTGACATGATATCGCGTTTACTTCCTTCTGCTGAAGGTTCCACGGGTTTAACTGGAGTGTTGAAACTATTAGGAATTTCATGGTTAATGCTTATACTCAACTCATCTGCCTGATAAGATAGCTGATGCTGCCCAGAGAGAGCTGATAGGCTAGCTGGTGGTGTTGGCTGGTCAGGTTTCTCAAGGGTAATTGTAGAATTCTTTGGCACAACCACCACGGAGTGCAGCCGCTTCGAGGACACCTGTCCATCGTCTGAATCAGAGTCAGAGTCGTCACTTTCGCTTTCCTCACTGTGGCTTTTCCCATCACAGTTAAACGACACAGAGTCTTGAGTCAAAGGCTTATACGAGGCGTCACTGTTCAACCTGTCAGAAGTGGCAGATTTCTGATCAATATCAACAACAATATCTGGACTGCAACTGGATTCCAGGCAAACTTGATTTGCCGGGAACTTGTCAGCTACATGACCGCTCCCTTCATCAGCAGCAGCCTGTAGCTCATCAGGATCTTGCCTGATTTCTTTCTCAGAATCTGTTGTGTTTTTTCCCGTCTGAAATTCCAGCTCAGACTTGAGTGAATCCGTCACAGCCTCCTCTTTCTTTGAGCATTTTTCATCATGGCTAGCATCACTGTTAAATTCTATTTTCTTAACTGAAATGACCTTTTTCACAGAGGAAGTCTCACTGTTTACCATCTTTTGAGGAGTCTGGTTTTCTGAAGTGTCTTGACCAACAATATCCCACCGTGACTTTTTAACAGGGGCATCCTTACGTTTAACCACATCGTTAGTCTGTTCGGGCTTGATGTCTGACTCCTCAGACTGCTTTTTTTGAGAGGTTTCATTCACGGGCGGTCTACTGACTTCGTTACTGAACAGCAACTGGGAAACAAACTTAGTGTTAGGTTTCAAGCATTCTCCAGGCGGTAATTCTTTCACAGAAAGAGTGTCAGGCAATGAACCTAATGAATCCTGACTGTGGGTGTAGCCTGGACAAGGTGGCTCATTCAAGCTAGAAGAATCATTCGTTTTGGAAAAGGTACCATCATTTGCCACATTAGTCTGCGTCTCTTTCAAGACCTGTACTTTGTTTTGTATTAGACTGTCTGTTTGCTTTGTAAGTTGATCATTCTCTGTAGAAACATCCTTAAGAGTAATAGGACACATACTAACATTTACTTCACTGACAGCGGGCCACTTTTCCATAACATCCGGATCTTTGTTTACACCTTGGCTCTCAACTTGACTTTTTAAATTGTCCATTAGGATCATTTGCTGTTTTTCTTGGGAAGAACTATTAGTTGATTTAGACGGTCTGCTTTCTTCATCTTGGGAATAAACATCCACCTTGGTAAATTCTCCCTGAGACTTGATTTTGTCAGAATCCAAGAGTGAAAGTTTAGCATTAATATTTCCTCTTGACACCGATTGTCCATCTGTTCCAATACTACTGGACTTTGACTCTGAACTGTTAGGTTTTTGAACAGATGACCTAGGAGACCGTTCTGAGGATTGTAATCGATTTTTTATTTTGTGCTCATCATCAGAGGAGGAGCTCCCACTGGTTTTGTGGACCTTTTTCTCAGATCTAGACATGTTATTCAAACTGGATGTTTTACTATGTACCTCTGATGTTGAATGGGAGCTGGATTTTTTATGACTGCCTTCAGTCGTGGGAGAACTCCTTTTACTAGGTTCAGAGCCACTGGTTCTCCCAGCTCTCTCGGTTCTTGAGTACTGTGTTCGTTTGTCTGATTCTGACGAATGAGGAGAAGATTTTGAGTCAGATTTTAAGTCTCGGTAGGATTTTGAATGAGAGGATGTCTTTGAATCTCTTTGCGAACTAGAATATGCAGAGGATCGGCTAGATTCGCTGCCTCGGATCCTGGACTTCCTGAGGTCATCTTCAGAGTCAGAGCTGTCCCGTGATCGACCATCACCACGGGAACGGGACCTCCTGCGTTCGCGTGAACTTCTGTGGGATCTCGAATCATAGTAATGTGACCTATCTGACCTTGACTGTCTTTCATTTCTTGATCTCTCAGATCTGGAATAGGACAAACTTGTTCGAGAACTCCGCGATCTAGATCGTGACCGACTCTTGGTCCTCCTTCGGTCAGAGCGAGAAGACCGTGAGGATGCATGTCTAGAGTCTCTCTCAGATTTACATCGACTGGAACCTTTTTCATCCTTCTCCTCTCTCTTATCAGATCTGTATTTGTCGGAAACTTCACATCTGGAGCTTGAGGGCTTTTTAACAACAGCAGTTTGAACGTCACACTTTGCCACATTCTTGGAGTCACTAGACTTTTGGCTGGAAGATGACCGTGCAGACTCGCCATCAAAGTCAGAACTTGGCAGGGCATTGTCTGACTGACGAACATTTTTGCTGTGTTCAGGCTCAGAAATACTATCCTTACACTCTTTCCCAATATGAGAGGAATCAGTTGGTCCCTTAAGGTGAGTGTCTAATTTCTCCTGAGCGCTTTCCTCTCTGTTAACTTTTTCAGAAGAGTCAGTGACAGAGTTGTGCTGAAGAGGAGCCACAGGGGGTTCACCTTCAATCCTTCCTGAAGATCTAATTAAAACTTCGGTCTCTGAGGTGTTATCATTTAAAACAGTGCTGACAGTGGGATGTTCTTCAACAACAGATGAACTCAGAATCTGTTTCTTAAAATGCACCTTGTCATGTTTCAATTTGGAGGCGACAGGTGCTGGGGACAGTGTAGCCTGGGATTCTGCCACAACCGGAGCCACAACAGAAGGATCAGTTTGCTCATTCTTGCTTTCAGGACTCTGTCCTGTTAGGTCTGCAGGGGGTAAATTTGTAGGTTGAACTGCTGGAGAATATTCACTTGCAGCTTTCTCTGGACTTGGTGGGACAAGGAACACTTTCTGGCGAGGCTTCTTAGTCTGGGTGAGGCTGAAAGAGATCTTCTGTCGACCCTGTTCCTCTAGGTTCACTTTAGTCTTTGTTCCTTTACGTAGGAGATGGTTTGTTAAAACAACTCTAGGAGCAAGGCCTTTAAATATGACTTGCTTTGAGGTGTTTTCAACCTTGACCTGAGAATGAATAAAAAAGCAAAATATATCAGAAAAACACTAAGACATCATGTTAACTCAGATTATAAGAGAAAGGCTACAATGGAACAAACACATCACACCACAGAGCTGAATTTTTTTTAAGGGAATAAGAAAATTTGCATACCGAACCATCAAGTGTCTTTTCCCTGAAGTTGATCATCCACAGCAAGCAAAGGAAAAAATATATATATTATTTGTAAATATTAAGCAAATAGCAAAACAATGATCAGTGTTTCTGACACATGATATTTGTTGGATTATTATTATTATCTTATTCATCAAGAATTTCATAAAAATAAAAACATAATTTTTAATACAACAGTGATGAATACAGGTTGTGAAAGAAAGTCATGTCAATTACAGTCCGAGTTGACTGGTAGCACAACCATTACCAACATGACCAAATGGACAGTTTTCAGGAACAATGTTGCTTATAAAACAAAACAGACAAAACAGTTCTTCTGAACTCTACTGAACTTTTTTGAACAAAATAGCTGCTGACTACTTTCCCCTGCTGGATTGCTTTTAACTGAGGAGATAGTACGTCATGTCCCGTTACGCAATCACTGGGAATAGAGTAACACTACTGCAGTCTTGTGATAAATTTCTAAGCAAAAGAATGTTATAGATAAATAAAGCCACCTTTTTCTAACAGCACTTTCCTCTTCACAAGCTATTAAAACACACACACACACTATGTATATATTCTGTAACATCATGTTCTGTGCACTAGCCTATCAAACTCATACTATTAACATTAGTACATAGTATATACTGTTTACTAATACTAAAGTGTGTAGTACACATTTGGGATGCAGACAATGTCATGTTTAGCAGCCAAAAACCTGAAGTATCGCAAGGTATTTTAAACTGGGTTCAAAGTTCAAACTGCTAAAATTCAAATACTGCACTCACAGTGTTAATTAGAGAAACGGGGCAGAATATAATGCACTACATTACAGCATGAACAAATCCTTAGGCTGGGCATTTAAGATGATTAGATTGTGTGTCTGGGCTATTTATTTTTCATCCTCAGTTACCCAACAACAGATTCAACAGGTGTAACTAAAAGTAAATTATTAAATGATTTGTAGCCTTTTTTTCTACCATCCATTAACCAGAAAAAGAAGAAAATACTGTAATGAACATGCATGCATGCATGAATAATAATAATAATAATAATAAAAATAATAATAACAGATGACAGACAGACATTTCATGAATCCACACTATGCATGGATATGCAGGGATATAAAAAAGTATCAGTCAGTGCCGTGCAATCATACAACTGTGCAAACAGCAAGTCAGGTGAATCCAAAATAGAGATGCAGGCATCAAAGACATAAGAAGCAAATAAGGACTATCTACACAGAGAACCCCCCCCCCTTACTTGTATTTGTTAGCATTTAACAACAAAACATCTGTCAGATTGGGGCTAGCTAATGATTTTATTTTCCCATTTCTGTGTAAATTACTAATAATACTAGGAATTGAAACACCTATCAAACATGGCCTCCAGTCCAATTTCAGATGTGTGGGGAAACACTGATTTCATTTCTCTTGTACAATCGTCTGCATAATGCACACAAATGTAACTCTCAACCTGAAAATAAGAGTATCGTTTTTGATTAGGAACTAAATAAGGATCCGAGGCAAAATCTAGGTTACATGATCCTTAGAGAATTCTTTCTTTCCTCTGACCTTCATAATACACTTCATAATGACAGTTGAGCTTTCTGTGTTTCTTTTATACATAATCATTTATAACAGTAGAAAATGTCAGCCATATATGCCTAATAGATTTTCACTGTAGTGGACTGCAAGCATCTTAAAACAGTCCGTGTGGTTCGTTGTTTTGGTACTAGCCATGTGGGATTTTTTTTTTTTTTTTTTTGTTCTAGGAATTTTCATTTTTTAAATATTGTGACCAAAAAAAGCACATTTCTAACATTTTAACAATATAGGCATAATAGTATTATACACAACACAGCCAGGAGCAAATAAACTAGACTGGGTGATTCTGCACCAATGTACACTAGCTACACATGATTGGATGGATAGACAGACAGACAGACAGAAGCACACTTCTAAATATAATTGTTAAACAAGCAGGGTATCTAATGTGTTCATAACGGACATTGTAATGAGCAGTCACAGTAATTAGCAGGAGAGCACCAGTCCAAAAAAAAAAAAACCCCCAACCACTGCATTAATCACCATTATCACCACTAATATTATTGTTATTTGTAAGGCGTTACATTTGTTTTCATTTGTAGGCCTATTTAATCATCATCTAAAAACCTTTCGTCATCCCTTAGCCGAAAACCAAGTGTCGTTTTGGTCACGCTTTAATGAATATAGTAAACTGGTGTTAAATATACAAAAGAGCGATGGCACTACGTGAGCTGAGCGCTTGTCAGATTAGGGTGAGTGCGCTTCCAGTAAGAGTCTGTTAGTACTAAAGTGCTTAAAACACCTACACAAATCATTACAGATTCACATGCTGATTGGCTCATTGCCCATTGAGTTTGGAAGAAACAGACTGCTATTTTGAAGTGATGTTTTTGTGGAGATCCGATATAAAATGGCTGGCAGGTCTGGTAATAAAAGCCACTGGATAATACAAGATTGTAACATTGTTAAAGTATGATAATACTGTTGCTTCACTTAAGCCTAGAGTGGATTAATACCGGTCAGTGACAAGTCAACACACATACAAGTAGTGTTAAGAAATGCATACGCCTACTGTGCCAATTTGTTATGATCTATGCTCAAATGTCTGGGCCAAATTCAATCTTATAAGTCTGAACTGATATTATTTAAATTATCAAACCAATTTAATTTATTAAACCGATATTTAAAAAGAGAGAGCTTTTTGAATCGTTTTAGAAATACACAATTTTATACAACAGGGAGTTCAGACCTTACAATCTGACTGGTTGAGAAGCATTGCCAAGTGACAAGTGACGCACTGCTAAGCAATGTGTGACGCGTTGCTAAGTAACAAGGTTTATGCACACAAAGTTGTTTTTGTATGTGTTTATACAAAATGAGAAATTAATAAAATGGATAACTTTCAAATAACATTTGACCTGCAGCACATTTCAGACTCTAAAGCCAGCTGGGCTGTTTGATGCCAATGCACATCCTACAGAGCAGCCTATTTTTTTCTAATTGTACAATGAACGGAAATGTGCAGATTAACATATACAAAAAACGCAATTACCCTAGTATGTATGTAAGTAATGATTTTTATTTTAAGCTTTTTGTCCTTTCCTTTCATTTTCACTTACTTGCATTTTTTTTATTTCAAACTAATATTAGTTGGTATTGTTACAGCAGGCTCGGGAATTTTTACTGTTGCATTGCTTATTCGTTGTGAAACAACTTTTTGGCTAAGGGTATTGTCAATATTAAAGCATACTCAGTCTGCAATTCTGGGCCTCTTTGATTCATTTTCTTTCTTTCTTTTGTAACAAACTGTTGTATAAAAGCAGTAGAACACTTGATGTGTGTTATCGCGAATAACATCACAGCTGTGATGATCTTCTCGCCTTCGTCTTGTGCCTACAGTTGATGTTATTCGCTATAACACTCTTTCACACGTGGTCTATTACTTACATATTCACACACGCACCTGTAAACGCACATTAACATATTTGCATCATGATGCAAATGCCCTGTAAGCTTTTAGAAGATGTTGATGTTTGCAGCTCCATAAACACCTCCACCCTTTTTGTGTGCATCTGTGCAGAAAAGTATACACAGTAGCACTGGGAGAGGAGTGTGACCAAAACTAGTACCAGCCCAAAAGTGAGTTGTACCAGAGTGAGGACTGGTAAAGAGAAGGAGTGTGATGTTATAAGCACATCTTTACATGCAGCTCATCTTTAAACAATAAAGCGACAACGAGCTATTTGAGGGAGACATGAAACCAGTCTGTCTTTGAAGGTGTATATAGAAAAAAAAAAATCAAAGGCAGTGCGAGAAAAAAATGTCTGCGTAACATTGCCACAAATAAATCTTTTAAGATTTGAGATTACACTGCTGCTGAAAACAGGTGACAAAATAAAAATTAGAAAACGTTGTGAAGCGTTGCTTACTTATAACGGTCCAGTCATCAAAAATACATCACTGATAAAGGACTGATGAATGTTTGGATTATTTCCTAAAATTTAACCCCAGCCTAGCTAAACACTTACATACACTTAGTAACTTCAGACGAACCACAGATCATGATAACCTGAACACAGCTCTGTAGCACGAGCTAAAATGAGAAAACTTGGGAGTATCTCTGTGTCAACAACACGGTAGTTAAATGAGCCAGTAAAATGAAAATGCTAATTCGGATGACATTTCACTCGCTCGTCTACTGTAGCTGCTTGGTGACACGTGTGGAGCTTACCTGAGTTCAGGATTCAGCAGTGCATCCATTTTGAGGCAGGCCGAGCGAGGAGCACCTTGATGGAAGCTCCCTCACTAGGATAAAGCAGCTCAGAGAAGCACGCTCTCTGATGTAATGCAAAACCTGAAGATGAGCGACAGCACACACACACATACACACACGTGATTCTCCCTTATGTACCTTTTTTCATTCCTACTCTCTAGTACCTATTCTCACCTTAATACGAGACGTGTCTTGGACAGGGATGCTGATATGTTTGCACTATACTTTTGCACCGGATCGTTCTTTCTTAACGCAGTCAGTGTTGGTGTAATTAAGGTATCTAAAGCAAGAGCTAACTTGTCCATCTTATACCCAGGTCATGAGAACAGCTATGACAGTCGACAGAGGGAGAAAAGAGCTGTTAATATTTTATAGGAGGATTTAAAGCTGCCTAATGCCAAAGGAAAACCTCACACACATCAAAGTGATATGCAAATAATCTAAATCTATCAAGTCTCCACAATCCATAGTCTATTAAATCATAGAGGGATTGGTTTCAAAGAGCCTTCCAAAACCCTAAACACAGCACACACTCGACTGATTCAACACAACAACACACAGGACCCTGGATCTACAGTGACTCGTGTTACATATGCATATGAACATATACACGCTTTAATCTCGGGTGAATTCAGACACATCCTGTGCACAAACGTAATCCCAAGGGTCCGATCACACAGATGTAGCTCATGATGTGTATTCGGATCGGGTACAGGACGTAGAAATGTGTGTGATTTGACTGAACGGGGGTTAGGAGAATAGCCCTAATAAACTGAAACACAGGAAGGAGATGTGGGGGTTGTAAAATTTACACCGCGGACCCGAGGCCTAACGCCTAGGCCCTTTCCGTCCGTCCGTGGTCTCAGCGACAGACACACTGATATATCTGATCTGTTTTGATGGTTTGGCTAGTGTTGTTCCTTGGTCTGATTGTGGTTACAGAGGTTTAACCTCACATAATTAGTTTAGTTGATTAAATATGGTCTGATGAAGCAGTTAAGCATGAGGAGAACGAATGCTAAACAGCCCAGTCGGCTAGTTCACTACTGTTAGTTAGCTAGCTAACTGGATGTCTTTCTTTAGCGTTACATGCTAACCTACTAGTGCTCGTTTACTCACTTTAAGTGTACAAAAGTGATGTGTCCAAGTCATAATATATTCCCAATGTTTAAAGTGATAGCTGCTTAGAATAAAGCAGGCGGATAACCGTAACCTGTTAGCTCGCTGGCTCGTTAGCCTTTAGCTAGCAAGGCAACATTTGTAGTAGATGCTTGTGTACAGGACATAAGTTCAGTAAATTGTTGCAAGGCAGTGTAAACAGGAAGGAAATACTCACTTCGGACACTGGTCTAGTTCAGGTAAATCCCCCATCGTCGACACCATAAGAGGCAAGCTTCTTCGGTTGTTTAATAAACATCCACCATCAAACGTCAAATCCACACGGGATAGCCAGCTAGCCTTCACCGAGCGCTCACCAAAGCTAGCTGGCTAGCTGTCCTGAAAAAACAAGCCGTCCCTCGTTGCTATATTAGGCAGATTTCGGGTCAAGTTAGTTCGGAATGATTAGTCCGTAGGTGCGGTTTAATCTAACGGAGTCCATGAACAGAGCCGGGGGTTTGCTTCTGGTGCACTTTCTTAGCACCATAGAGCATGTCGTGCAAAACAGCCTCCTTTTTGCTTCATGGTCTAGAGAAGACGGCCAGAGAAAGCTCACACTGTCCTGACTCGATACAATGCACCGGTTTTCGACTCCTCCTCTTCAGCTGCATTCAAGACGAAGGCGACACTGATAAGCACACTTCAGTTGAGCTCTGAAAGACCGCTTATAACCGGTCAGTGTAGGCCAGGTGGACACGGCTACATGATACGATCTGAATCGTCGAATATTGGAGCGGTTATTACACGGAATTAAAATATGCCGGGCTCGGTTAGCTCCTAAAGCTAACACCACTCAGGGTGGTTTATAGACTCTGTACTAGGATATGAGTTTTTGTTATTATTGTTATTTAGAGTAAAGAACACGAAGTTGTTGATTAGTTGTTTTTTTATATTTAATCTGTTTAAAACCATGTCTGCTGTGGTGCTGCAAGTGGGACAGTGTGGAAATCAGCTGGGCCTGGACTGGTGGAAACTCCTAACTAAAAAGTCAAATCAGCACAAGCAAAGGTAACTAATGTACTTTACAAAACAAATATCACGCAAATGTACTTTTATCATTCATACCATCAGACAACATGGGTTTTGTGTCCAGGTGTAGATGTGCATTCAGCTCCAGCAGTGGTGAACTAGCAGCAGTGTGTGTTGACACTGAGCCCAAAGTCCTCAGAAAAGCTGATGAGTTGGTCAAAAAGAAGTAAGTCATAATCCGCAAAACTCAAACTTTTTAATTTATCTTATCAATAAATATCAAATTTGAGTTCTGTCATCCAGGGCAATCCGTCCATCCAACATTATTGAGGGAAAAGGAGGACGTGGAGGAAACTGGGCTTATGGTAAGTTCAGGGTCATGTGGATACACTTTTACAGTTCACTGTATTTAATATATATTTTATATATATATATATGGACCTGGGACAATCCAAATTTATTAGGGAATCAGATGATCAGTTTTACTGAGTGTCCTGGGGAACCTGTTTTTTTCTGGAGGGACGGACTGTCACACTTACTTCTTCCTTCGTTCAGTTTTTTTATATCTTATTTAACAGATTGCTTTCCTTACTGACATAGAAAATGTTTTACTGTAACATTATTATTATTATTATTATTATTATTAATATTTATAATCTTTGGATTTATAATCTAAAATGTTTTGTACTGACTCAAAAATGCAGAATTCATAAAATAAATGTCTACAACAAAATTTAGACTTTTGCACAGTACTGTGTATGTGTGTATATATATATCATAATATTATGTCATAATTGAGTTAAGTGTACATAACCAATGCTTTCAGTATTTTACACCTGATTATGGCGATAAAATTTAAAATGTCACAAATAACTGAACACAATAACTATTATAACAATTGTGTGGCTGTGTTAAACAGAAGCATATGTACTGGTATTACTGCATAGTGACTTATTAGTATTTTTGCCTTGTTTCTGAAAAACAAAGTAACCGGAGCTGTTATTCTGAATCTGTAAAACAGGTTACCATGGACGTCAAGGAGAGGGCGAGAATGGCTTGCTCCAGCACACAATGGAGGCAATGCGTCGAGAAGCGGAGAGACAAGATTACTATGGTGGAACTGTTGTCCTGCACAGTTTAAGTGGAGGCACAGGATCTGGTGAGCAGTAATTGTTTACATACTTTGTAAAAAAAACCAAAACTGTGCAGTGAAATTGTTCATAGAGTAAAGAAGACCAATGAAATGCTGTTATTTATTTTAGTTAGAGATTGTATATTTTTATTTCTGCATTTATGGGCATGCAGGTCTTGGTTCACGATTGTGTGAGGAAATACGTGAGGAGTTTCCTCTGGGTCATATACTGACTGTATCCGTGGTCCCTCATCAAAGCGGAGAGAGCCCGCTCCAGCACTACAACACATTACTGAGTCTAGCAGCACTACACAGGTGCCTGAAACCAAACTTTATAGATCATTTGTATACAAACTATACTCCACAATTCTGTTTGACTGCTACTTCTCTCTAACTCAAAGGTCAGCTGATGGCATACTTCTGTTTCATAATGACCACGTATTAAGTCGTGCTGGATTTCAACAGAAATCACATGCAGGGTTCGGAGCTGTCTCCTGTGGTTTGCCACAAAACACACTCTCAGCAATGAATGCACACATAACCACATGTATGGCTGGACTCCTGCTGCCAGTGAAGACTCTTACTACAGGCAGGTAAATGTGATTCTGTGCAAAATTTTACTGTTGACTTCAGTATCAAATTGTTTTCATCTTACTTGTTAACCTTATTTTATTTAGACCAAAGATTATTTCTTTTCATTCTTAATCCTATTAATACCACATATGGCTAAAATATGTGGACACCTGACCATCACACTGATATATATATATAGGCCTTCCCGAAACTGTTGCCACAAATTTGGTAGAATACAGTTGTGTAGAATACCTCAGTATTGTAGCTTTAAAATTTAGTCATTTGGTCCTCATGCAGACATATTTTGCTAAGGTTGGAGTGGAAGAACTCACATAGCCTTCACATAGCCCAACCCCACCAAACACTTTTGGGATGAATTGGAACAATAATATGCATCTGGGTCTGCTTGTGACTGAATAGGCAAATCCTCACAACCATGTCCTCAACAAGCACATATTGGTGTGATGGTCAAGTGTCCACAAACCTTTGACCATATAGTGTAATCAATGATTTTCACAAAGTGGCCAAGGTTTAGGAATAGAGCCTTGGGAGTTGGTGAGATCTGTATGCCCCATTCCTACAGCCAAACTACTCTACACCACCCAGGCTTCTGCTAGGTAAGTTGCAATTAGGTCAATAATCTAATTAAATTTTAATCTCTTAGAGACTTAGTGAGTTTTTGGTTGTGTATTAATGAACGGCAAGTTTGTACTTTGCTAATAACATTGCTAATAACTTCTTATGCTTGGCTGTAGTGAGATGTCACCCTGGGACACTTTAGTCAGTGAAACGCTTAAGAATCTACCTCAGCTTTCACCTGATGGAAAACATGTATCCTTTAATGGGCATTATGTAAATAGGAATCATTTGCATATATTGGGAAGTCACAGAGCCTAGTTTTAAGCCTCATGTGCTACTCCCAAAACAGATATTAAGGGCCTTCAGTACTATCTGAAAGTGCTTAAATAGTACACGCAGGTTGTAGAATAATTTGAGAGTCCAAATACTTTTATGTGGTGACTGTTGAAACTGTTACACACATTAGTGTTTATACAAAATAACATACTAATTTAATTGTTAACATGTTTTGTAGAACTTGCCAATGAATGCAATAAAGTAAGGCAGGTATCAACACAAGCTACTCTTATAGCTAATGATACTGTGGCATAGCTGCTAATTCTGCGAGTTTATAAATGGCACATGTGCTACACAACAAAGTAGTCACCAAAAATTAGCTCACTAGGTACATTAGATACACTTTAAGATGTCATTAAGGAGTTTGAGTATCACTGATGCTTGAAACTGTCAACCAAATTTAAGCAACATGCCATTCCTCCTTTACCCATTATCACATTTCTCCCACTTATGCTTAAAATCAGCAGTCCACACCCAAGACTAAAGTTGAAATTCCTGTTCTGGATGGTGTAGAGTTGCTGTTGAAATTAAATCTTTTTTGTGTATGTTGATTATTCCTTATTTCTGAGTGCAGTATTCTAGTCGTGCTGTTTTGGCAGTTGCACGTGGCAACCAGGACAACTCATTTATCGTTTCAAACGTCCTGCAGAAGTTGCGACAAGCACATAGGTGTGTCCACTGGAATCCTTTTCCCGTTGACCACTGGATTGGTGAGCTACATTTTCCACATTATTTGCTCAGTTTTGCATGAAAGTCTTAAGTCATATATTTTTATTTCACCTTAAGCAGTTGTGTGATGTGTATGTTTATGACTAGTATATGAAAGGATACGAACCATACTCAACATGTAAAATTTTTTCCTCTACTTTTTCAGATCCCCGAAATGAGGCTAACGTCTCCTTGTCCACCCGTATGCTCACTGTATGTTCCAACCACAGCAGTGTCACTAAGTTATTAGGCCATGTAGCTCAACGTGCCACACAGATGTTAAGTGTACGAGCCTATCTACACTGGTATGAACGTTATGGCATAGAGATGGAAGACTTTCAGCTGGCATTAAATACATTTTCCAGTCTCATTGAGGAGTATGAGTCTCAGTGATGCTTAGAACTGGCAATCATGAACTTTCATCATTGTGAACTCTGAAGTTTGACATTTAATATATATTTATTTTAATTATGTAATTATAATATTTTGATGGCAGTTGTGGCTCCTCAATGGTTAAGTCCCAGGATTTCTCCAGAGATTCTCATGCTGGTTCATAATGACTGGATCAAGCTAAACAAACCCCAGACCATTATGAAGCCACCACCAGAGTATTTATTTTGTAAAGGCTTATCTCAGTGTAATAGGGTGAGTTTAAAGTACTGGGACTTTTTCCTCACCCTGTATATATGACAAATAAAGGCTTCTTCTTTTATACCTGGTCTGGCTTTTATTGTTGAAACCATTCACACCACAAAACTAAATTAAAATGTGGAAGATAAAAGAAAATATAGACCTTATAATCCAAGTTTTGTGTCCCAGGTCCTTTCCTGTCATCATGCATGTACAGTATATAGTCAAAATTATTCAATCTTGTGGTAGTGGGCGAGTGGTTGAGCTTCCACTGTGAGTAAAGATAATCAGGTTAAACCAGCAAGTAAATGTGATGATTCCCACCTGTAAAGAATTGTCCTTAATTTGTGCTCTGTGTTTCAGTAAGCGTGATATGAGGATTTAAAAAGTGGAGGGACAAGCACCTCAAGTGTGAGAGATAAGTGATAGTAGTGAACATTTAAATAAGGATAATCCCTTTGCTAAGTTTTCCCAAGACTGCCCCTGGACTCCTCATTTCCCTGACCGCAAAACTCTTGTTACACGCCCGTTCGCTTTCCCATACCTTGTAGCCATGGGAGTACAGAAAGCTCTGTGGATGAATATGTGCACATGCACACATGTCTGTTGTGTTATTTCACTTACACCACAAGGATTTGCCAGTGGAACATCCTTATCCATGAGATGTTATTATGCAAATAATAATATAATGGAATGGGGCATCAATGTAATGTACACACTTGAGGCAGTGCTGTTATATGAAAATAGTGCACATCTTCAGATCAGATTCAAGCATTTAAATGTGCAGTGGTAATAGTGTATTTTAACAATGACCATACAACCCCAAATCCATTAACTAGTCATATACACTATCTAGAGACAAAATAATAAGATTGTAATAACAGAACAGTTTTATTGTTTTCTTCTATTATAAGAACACAATGCATCAATATACTGAATGCATTAAGCCATTATAATTCTTTATAGATTATCAGTATAGTATTAGTCTTTTGACAGCAAACACTTTATGATTGACATTTGTGTCATGTGTGTCATGTGTGTATGTGTGTGCTTCACTGCATAGGTAAGTTAAATGTGGAGGTCAAATTTAGCTGTGCCATCACAGTGGTTCACTTTCACACATTTAACTCTGATAATTTGATTTGCAATCACGTGCCAGTTCAATGGCCCTAACATTAGTGATTGGTTATGAATATGAAGTGGTTGAAGACTTAAATCTAATTAGATTAGAATACATTACATTAGATTCAATGTCATTGTCATTGCACAGTTTACTAACATTTACCAAAAAAAATGTTAATACTAAAGAAATATGAAAGTAAAGAGTAATCAAAACAAATAAAGGCAAAGTATATATTATACACTGACATGCCTTCACAGGATAGAAGTATTTAAATTTATTATGAATTACCTAATTGAACCGCTTTGGAATGCCTGCACCTGTATACATTTTGAGGTGTTATCCTGTGAGTACGGTTGAACACTGGCCAGCTCTGACAACTTCATGGTAAGGTGATATATATTATTAAAGTTCAAATGAAGCACAATAGTGGGTGTTGGATGAATGGGACATTCCATTTGGGCTAATGGTTGGGTTTGTGAACCTTGGTTGTTAATAAATCTTGCTTGGTGGTTCTTTCATACTGGTGTGGCATGTTGTCATGATATAGGTTGGGTCCACTGGAAGGCCACGCGGTTACTAGCTCAGTCTCTTGTCATCTCAAGACTAGACTACTGTAACTATCTCCTGGTTTTTCCATGTGTGTCATCAGGCCCCTGCAACTTATCCAGAGTACAGCAGATCGACTTGTTTTTAACCTGGGAGGCGCCCAGGGAGCGGTTTGGGGTGTTAAGCGCAGCTCATTTGTGTCTTGTACATTGTGGGGATCTAACGTCTGGTCACAAGACTCTTATTAAGACTCTTATTAGCTGGCTCTTATTATGACTGACTGGTTTTAAAGAGGACATTTATAATGATATTAACTCTACAGCTACATATTATGTTATGTTATGTTATGAATGCATTTCTTTTCAGTGTCTGACAGACAAACAGTTCACCTGCTGCTGTCTATCACCCCACAGCCCCTAGTGTCAGTGCTGTAGATGGCGGTATGTGGAGCCTCTCTGTCTCTACAACTACCGCAGAACAAGAAGGTCTCCCCTCTCTCTCTCGCTAGCTCTCTGTTGGACACGCTGTTCTACTGACACATTTTACACTGAAAAAAGGTTGCATTTTGAAGTTGAGTCAGTCCGGCTAAACAAGCACAGGAGTGCTTTTCTAAGCTTAACTAAGGTACCGGATTGTGGCAGCTCGTATATCGTGCTTAGTGGCGGTGCGTCATGATGGCGGCCATCCCTAGCATTGTTCCGGTGTTTACTTTACTACTGCAGCTAACGGGCTAATGCACGACACTTACTGACTGTAATGTCACCTTGGTGTGTTTTCGTGCTTTCCCTGATGTGTTGTCACATCTCTTTGGGCTTTGAGTTATTTTATTAATGCACTGTGTAGTCTAATTGTGTGTCATGTCAGCTATTGTGTGGCTAATGGCGAGTTGGCGGGTATTTCTTTGTCACTACAAAACAATGTGGATAAATGTGTTTTCTACATGTTTTATTGTGGTTTTGTTCGTTGTTTGTAAGCCAAGAACATGTTTTTTTGAAGCTGGTTTGGTAACTAATGTGACCAAAAATAGTTTCCTTGTTGAATTGTTGCTTTCTCCTTGTTGGAAAAGTATGGTGTCATTTACATGTGTGGAGAAAATGGAGCACTGTTGTGATTTAGGTTTTCACTTCATTGTATTGAATACTTTGTTTCCTCATGTCTCACTTTCCAGGCTGTCTAACAGCTTGGGTTGCTTGCTGTGCAAGTCCAGGTTTCCTTTGTGTTCTCTGGTTTCCTCCCATCACCTGAAATCATGCGAGTAGGTGAACTGGCTATGCCAAATTGCCTTGCTTGCTTGTGTGTGTGTGTGTGTGTGTGTGTGTGTGTGTGTGTGTGCGCGCGCGCGCGCCAGAATACCCCTGCCATGGACAAGTGTCCTGCCCAGGGTGTATTACAGCCTTGTTTCTGGGATAGACTCTGGATTAACCTCAACCATATCTGGGACAAGGTGGTTACTGAAGATAGGTGAATGAATGAATGTTTAACTTTCATTCAGTGAAAAACTGCTCGCGCTTCTCTCTGATGGATTAACGTCTAGTTAATTACGGTACATAATAGTACTAGATAATGCTTCAGGCCTTGGGATAACATGCTTATGTGAGATGTTATCTGAAATATGGGATGGCAAGGTAAGTTTGATGTGTTGAAAATGCAATAGTGAAACAGCGGATGATGGTTTTGATCAAAAATTGAACGGTGAAATGCTTCGATGAAGCTTGGTGTGATCGTCTGCGATGAAGTTTCTGTCATGGTGGAACTGGTGAATGTAATATTTGTGAAATTTCAGTCCATGATTCCATTTTTGTTTTAGAGGCGTATAATATTGGGGGGTGAACTGTCATTCATGTGGTTGTTATATAACATAACGACCAGCATTGACTGGATGCTTGGATCAGGAGGAAATCATATGAAGGAAAGGTTGGATTGCTCAGGATGCACCCTTGGTTTTGTTCTTGTGAACTGGAGTGCTGTTATTGTGGAGGACAAGACAATGGATCAAGTACCCTTGATACTGAGGACAGGAAATCGGTTGTTAAGTAACATGCAATTGGGGTCATAATTTATTCTGTGTGTTACATATATTAATCGCTCTGGTCCGTTATTAAGAATTGGTTTTGGAAAATGGAAGACCTTGAATATTGTGACATGGTGGACCATGGCCAAGATGGAGATAACACTATCATGTGTACTTTTGTCTGCAGGTGCTGTTGTGTGTGTCATCATGGCGGTGGTCATCCGCTTACAGGGACTTAGAATCACAGCCGGTTCTGAGGACATTCGCAGTTTCTTCACTGGCCTTAAAATACCTGATGGTGGGGTTCATATAATTGGCGGAGAACTCGAAGAGGCGTTCATAATTTTTGCATCTGATGAAGATGCAAGACGAGCAATGACTCGCTCAGGAGGATTCATTAAAGGATCACCAGTCAACCTGCTTTTGAGTAGCAGGTCAGAGATGCAGAAGGTTCTTGAGGAAAGCACACGGAAATCCGAACCAAATAACAGGAGGAATTACAAGGATGTTGTGAAAAGACCAGCAGGTGAAGGGAGACCGGTGTCGCTGAACGAAGACATGAAAGTAGATCTGCGAAGAGGAGAAAATAAAAACATGTTGAACAGACTACCTTTAGCCTCTTCTAATGACTCTCAAACACAGAAGAAAGAAGGAAATGAAGATAACCTTTATTTGTACTTGTCTGGAATGCCTTTCTCAGCAACAAAGGATGATGTGCGGGTCTTTTTTGATGGTCTACAAATTGATGACCTTATTTTCATGCGAAACAAACAAGGAACGTTTACTGGATGTGGTTTGGTCAAATTTAGAAGCAGAGAGGATGCCCATGAAGGTTTAAAGAGGGATCGAAATTACATTGGACCACGCTACATCAAAATAATGCCAGCTTCAGAGCATCAGTGGATCAAGTCAGGAGGTTCGGTTAAACCAGTATGTGCAAGTCAGAGAAAACATGCCATAGAGCGCCCAAGATCTCGCTCACCCATTGGTCACCATCGGTCACATTCTCCATCCAGTGAAGAGTTTGGTGTGTTGTATGAAAACCTCCCATATTCAGTTGAAAAGCGAGATATAAAAGCTTTACTCCATCCTGTATCTTTGACAGATGACCAGATCAGTATTTTTGACAATACTGATGACAAATGTGATAGCAAATCAGCTATTGTGGTGTTTAAGAATCTAAAGGACTATTGTTCTGGCCTGGCTCACCACAAGGAGGCATTTCTGCGTAGTGTTGTTTATGTGTCTCCTGTGTCCAGAGAAAAGATTGCCACTATTCTAACATCTGCTAATAACCCAAGAGAAGTACAAAGAAGATCCAGCAGATCGTCTGAGCGTTCACAGAAGAGTATTTATGACTCTGAGCGACAGTGCATATATGTTCGAAACCTGCCTTTTGATGTCCGTAAAGTTGAGATCATGGACTTCTTCCATGGATTCCAGCTTTCAGAGGACAGGGTTATCCTGCTCCATGATGAGAGAGGAACTGGGCTTGGTGAAGCTTTAGTGATTTTTCAGACTGAAAATGAGGCAATTATGGCACAGTCTCTAAATGGGCAAGGATTTCTTGGATCAGAGGTTATGCTGAAATGCATCACGTGGGCTCAGATGCAAGAATTTGGCGTGGACAACAGCAGCAGGCCTGAGAAGAATTTACAGAAAGACTCGCCAAGATACGGTGGCGAGTCAAATTTCCTTAATGACCGAAGGCAGCAGGACATTAGTGACACAATTCCAGATACTCCACACTATCGTTCTGGAAACAGTGGTTTGTTGGATCTTTTTGAAAACCGTGATGCTTATGGACAAGGGATGTCTGGTCCTGACCATCATCAGTATGGAACAACTGAGCAGCAACTTAATTCTCCGACGTGTGTCAGATTGCTCAATCTACCCTCTAAGATAAGGGTTGATGAAATCTATGACTTTTGCTATGGGTACAGAGTAATTCCAGGGTCGGTCTCTTTGCAGTATAGTAGGAATGGAGCACCTACAGGCACTGCAACGGTTGTGTTTGAAAGCCACAGTGAGGCAGTCACTGCTGTCCAAGAATTGAACAGAAGACCCATTGGTACCAGGAAAATTAATGTTGTGTTTGTGTAAGAATGAGAGACTTTGAGGATTTCTTTTGATAGGTGTTTATAATGAACCGTTTGCTCTTTACATGTCTAAATACTTAACTTGTTTTATTTTCTCATAAGGGTGGAATCCATGAGAGATTAAATGATCTCTATTCATTTCAGTTGTTTTTTTTCTGTTGTAACATTTATTTCTTTTTTGAAATGTGATGGAAATAGTTGTGTTAAAATATTGCATTACCATTTTAAAATTGACCGAAATCAACTTTGGGCAAATATTTTTTTTTTGTAATTATACTTGGTACAGGTTTATATTGTGCAATGATAAACAGTAACAACATTTCCTGGTGTGAGGGTAGGTTGTGTACACTATATACTAGGTGGTAATTTACCCATGGCAACACTGTGCTTTGAGAGGAAAAAAGTAAAACACCTAACCATAAGTTCTGCTCAAATCAAGTCCAAAATTCACTGACCACACTAATCAAGGCCTGACCTAATATTTTAATGTTTATGTTTGAATCAACAGCCTGACGGCCTCCTCAAAGAGGGATATGCAGGGACTGAATTGTTTAAGCCTCTG
This sequence comes from Duopalatinus emarginatus, assembly GCA_028565595.1. Lineage (NCBI taxonomy): Eukaryota > Metazoa > Chordata > Actinopteri > Siluriformes > Pimelodidae > Duopalatinus > Duopalatinus emarginatus. Next base: position 24,183,387 of record JAOVVF010000044.1, read on the forward strand.
TTGCAAATGCATAATTACTGACCACTATAATAGGAATACTTATACCCCTGCTCATTCATGCTGTTGTTTAACCAGCCAGTCCTGTGGCCGTGTTGTTAATGCATGTACAAGAGCTTTAGTTAATATTCACATCAAGTATCAAAGAGGAAAATGACTTATTAAAGTATTGCAAAAACAGCTGGACTTGCTGTTTTTTTTACATGCACATGCATTCAAAGAGCAGTAGTTAAAACTTCTTGATTAAAGTGGCCACACTGGTTTGATCTGACCGGAAGGCTACTGTAAAACAAATAAGCACTGTAGTGCCATGGTGAAATGGAAAAGCATCTTAGAACACATGTTAAACCTTTAAATGAATGGACTACAGCAGCACCAGACCACATCATGTTCTGCTCCAGTCAGCCAAGATCAGTGGGTTTAAGCTCACTGCAACTGAACAGTTGAAAGATTACACAATTGTGTACCAGTTATGGTGTGTCTGTGTCTATAGAGCCCATGGTGCATGATCCCAGTAGATCAGTTGTTCTGAATTACTCAAACAGGTGCATCTGATATACACATCACCTTTTTTGGATTAGCATTTCTAGAAGCTCTTGACATGCATCTGGATGATTTTGTGTTACAGTGCTGCCACATGATTGGTTGATTAGATAGTTGCTTAAATGAGCAATACAGGTTCTCCTTTTAGGGTAGGCTGGTAAGTGAAGGACAACAGATCACCTTTTTGACTGAAACTTTCCTCACACTGGATGATCTCGCCCTGAATCCCACCAGACGATGATGTGACCCTTGGCCTTCATATGACCGACAACTTCATCAGGCTCTCCTGCAGGAAAGAGATCCAAATATTATTATTTTTTTTAATAAGGAGTATAAAAGATGATCATATGGGTGACTGTGCCATTTTTAATGTGTTAATATAATTTCTCCCTATGTACATGGCTTATATGCATGAATTTATGATAAGTTGTGTCTCAATAAAATAATTTAATTTTAGCTAACAAGGAGGGAAATATTGATGAATTGTATGTGATGTGCTGAATTACTAATTTTATTGAAAGCTTCATTTGTTACAGTTAACAAAAGCCTATTCTTATGTTTCTTCTTATTTGAAATAAAAGTACAATTGCATTTCTTTTTATATTACTTCAGCTCAGTGTTAAGATGCACCAAGTGTTGTAATTAGCAAATAAATGGCCTGATAAAATTGATCTTGTTGATGGTGTTAGTACATATGAACTCTTGAACAGAGGGGGTAATGCTCTGAGTATGTTAACCTGTCTTACATTTCTAGCTGGTGGTTCATATCTAATGTGTCTTTCAGTGTCTGTTTTGATATCCATAGATATTTGTTTTATTCAAGTCACCAAGGCCAGCCGTTGACCATTGTGATTAGAAGGTCTCCGGTTCGATTCCTGCACTGGCAAGACACAACAGCCCTTAAGCATGGGCCCTAACTCTTTAAATGCTTCCTGGGTGCCGTGGATTGGGTTGCTTACTGCTCTGGGCACATGTTCACTACCCCATAGTGTATGTTTTACCGCACGGATGAATTCCTCTGTGTGCAAGCATAGTGGTCAATGAGACACTTCACTTTAAAAGCTGGTGTAGTGTACATATATAGGGTTTACACTAATGTACCCTCCTTTTTCTCAGCAGTGATTTTATTACGTATACATGGTTAAACGTTTCATGTCATGATGTCAGGGTCATGATGTCATGTGTCTCCACTACAATGACTTGCTGACTAGGCTGCTGACCTGACTGACCAATATGGCAGGTTATTCACAGTAGACTGGCTCATAATGCCACATTCCCAAGCCCTATTCTCTATACTGCTATTCAAATTCATACATATTTACTATTACACGAAGCAGCCATACTGATCATCTCTTTAGAAGAGTTCACCGGGCTGCATCCTAAATAGCACCTTTCTCCCTACATAGTGTGCAGAAATAGTGCACCACAATGTCACAGAGAGCCGTTTCGGATAGTTCCACACTACCGTACTAAACAGGGAGTCAGACATGCTGGGCCGCTTATGTACCGTACTATCTGACTATACTACGTAGTATGCTAGTGTGTAGGAGGAGAGGCTTTAAACAGAGCACTGTTTCTGGTGTTGGAGTTAAACATCACGTAAGAGCGATGACATTTTATTTTATTTTATAATAACTTTGAATAGTAGTAACAGTGTGTGTTGGATGACAGGATGGTCAGGTTTTATATATATATATAACTATATATAACTATATAACTTATGCTAAGATTAAATCCTGGATGCTAACTAGCAGGTTGGTCATCCACCATGAGCACGAGACAGACTGCTAACGGTTTTATTTCATCTGAAACCATATATTTACTGTTTTGACCCACTTCTATCACTTTATTTTGCCATATATATTTTAAACAGAAGTAGTATTAACATGGTGTAAATGTTTGTCTGTGCTAGGTTAGTTAGTTAGTCAGCAGTGCCCCAGTGTTTGGATGTTACCCTGAGGTGGGGTAACAAGTCCAAGCTGGTTAACAGCTGATATGTAGGTATTAAATCAGTTTAAATATTATATTTCTGTGATATATTTAATCAATGTACGTTAACCAAACTGATACTAATGGTTTAAATAATCCTTTTTTATACCTGTAGTTCCTGTCAGAAATAAAATTTTATATTGCTTAATTTATTATTATCTTACTCATAAACATTGATTAAGAGCAATTTTTTTAAATCTGCACAAAAAACCCCTCAAACAGCTCCAAACACTGGAGATGCATGTGTCTTGTTTCAGTCTGCATGGGGAAACATGAACACTATAATGTGGTCCTCATATATGTCTAATATATAATACAGTACAGTACAGGTCTGTTATGGTGATGGCAAGTGCATTGTGAGCCAAATCTGGCCCAACTTTAGCACCAACATTCAAAGTATCTGATTGCATGCAGACTTTGGGCTGCATGTGGGCCATCATGTGAATTTATTTGAATTTTGTGGCATAGCTGGCCCAACTGCCTACTGTATTGTTTTTTGGTACACAAATCCCATCATACCTCTGCAGTATGTGGGCCTGATGACTGATTTGATATCTGGGTGGAAAAGTGTTGGGTTTTATGTTTATTCAGTCAAAACAGTTTAGTCATGTTGGGTGAGAAGGCCTGGCGTTTAGTCAGTGTTCCAGTTCATCCCAAAGATATTCAGTCATGTTAATTGCTTATACTCCTTTGCAAAACAGCAGTCGGTTGCACCAGTGACATGGGTGTAACATCCATGTAACTGTACTCTTTGTAGTAGCTAGTTACAGCCTAGCATCACGCGGAATTTCAGTTGCACGATGATCACCAAGATGCACCTAAACTAGTTCACCAAATTACTGTCGCATGATATTTATAAACATGTTTCTGTTGTTTTAAGCCAAACAGCAGCACAATACAGTGTAAATGAGAAGTATAGCATACATCAACAGGTGCGATAGTTATGTGTCCACAAACTTTCGGCTATAAAGTGTTAATTGTCTCTGCGTATTTTGCCCTTTGTTTGGCATAGCCTATGCTTGTGAAAATGAATTAGACTCGATTCCAGTCAAGATGTTTCCAGCTGACACATTTTTGAACCAGCCCTAAAAACATCGCTCATGGTTGTACATCTGTAACCTTGTAAAAGCTACCCTAGTAAACCTGTTTCTAGTGCGGAAAAAGTTGTCTATCTACAAAATATAATTCCATATAATTGTCTTTAGTATCAAGCTCAAAAATCTTTAATAATAATACAGATTTAGAACTTGTTGAGGTGTGTAATGACATTCATGGTATGGCACAGGTTTACATTTAAAGGTCATATAATCTCAAACATTCAGATAGAGCTGTTTGCTGTTAATATTGCCTGGTAGGTTTCATCAATTCATGGTAAGTGCATGCAAACATTTGCACTCGATTGCATTTTGCTGGAGTGTTTTTATTCCTAATGCTAGCAAAGTAAAGCTAAGTACAATTGGTTTATAGTTAGTTACATTTAATATTTAATGTTGTGGAACATCTGCAAAATACGTACCAGTTGCCATTTGGGTTGTCTCACCAGCCTGACCTTTTTTTGCTTAATAATACAAAGTTAATACACAAAGAGGTTTCTTTACTCATGAGTAAGGTGATATGAATCTTAACTAACTTCTCATGAGAAGGATATTTTATTTCATCAGAATGATGGAGGTCTCCACAAGGAGAATGAGAAATCTGGAGCCAGCAAGGCCACTGCGCAGACTAAATGGTAATCAAGGCAAGAACAATTCAGTTCTCTGTGGATCAAGTGAATTCTTTTGAGTACATGCTGAAAAAAGGACTTTTTACAACATATGTCACAGTTTATTAGTTGCCTAGCATGGCTTTATTCTGAACTATGTTGTTCATGTGTGTAGATTTTCAGACAGAGGCAGTGACTGAGCCTGTAGAGAAGGCAATGGTAAGTGTTTGTTGTTTTTTTTGTTTTTTTTTGTAAATAATGCTCATGAAGTTAGTCACTGCACTGTATCACCTATTACAATAGACAGGAGTTATTAAGAATTGAATGTTTTTCCTCCATAACATTACTTGCTCACTAGTTTTAAACATCTCAAAAAAAGGTTTTAACACTGCTTTTAATGTTTAAGGTACCATTTTGCAAAAATGTTGGGGGGGTCTCTGGCTGCGTACGAGATCGCATACTTCCATAATAAGCAGGACATGAAAACAATATGTAGTGTGCAAGGATACGTATATTACACATAATATTCTATACTATAATTGCACTGAAGCTGTAAAAGTGTTTGAAGCTGAAGAAGAAAAATTGGGCGAAAGCAGGGAATAACTAGAGAAATAATAATTAAAAATTGTAGTATTATAGTATTCATGTACTCATAAGTAGCATTTTTCTGATTTTTAAATGATCAATGTAAGTCACTTGATGTTGGTAAGATGTCAGATCGCGTAGATAATGCACACTGGGATACTGAAAGAGCCTTCTGCTTTACCATGTCGAGCAATGTGCACTGGATCATGCTGGATGCCTTTTCAAATGCAGTCCTTACAGTGTCTCTGTATCTGTTATACACAGACCCTGTTGTTGTAGCTTACACAAAACCTGATGTTGTAGTTCACATGGAATCTGTTGTAGTTTCAGCGAAACATTATCAGAGTGGGCGATTTTTATGAAATCCTCAAGCTGCATAGCCAAAGTCAAGCACCTGCTAAACCAGGTAGGAGTCAGTTTTCATGCACTCATTGTTTAAGTGTAAGTCATTGTTATGTTATTGAAAATAAACACAGTAGTGTTTGTTATTGTGGATTTTTGTTTCTTATAACACCACACCCAGTGTGTTTTATTCCTGTTATACCACAGCAGTTCACCTACAATTACAATTTTTAATTGATCAATAAGTTACTTTCTATGTGTGTTTATTACACATTATGTGTGTTTTTTATATATTATAGTTAATGTTTGTGGTCCCTTTTATAGAGTTGAATTACAGCTATTGTAAGAGCTGCTGCTATAAAAAATTAATGAACACTTTCTGACCAATCATATGCAAGAAATGTGGTAAAATTGAATATAAGGGAGAAGGCAAAACTGTATTATGTTAAAAAATGTCACATTTTGACTGGTAAATGATCTGAAATTATTTTGTAGTTTAACAGAGAATTTCAGCATAGTGCCAGCATGACATGACACTGCAATAAGGACTTAATCAGTAATAGCTAAATACTTGAAATGATCTGGTTTGGGTAAATGATGTTTGAGAGTAAAGCTGGTAAAAGTAAGGCTTTTTTTACAGAGAGAATTTCATATAGCAGAGACTTCTTGATCAAGCTGGCAAATTCACCAATGGCAAAGAAAAAACCTGACTTTCTACCAGATCACCCAATAGTTCTGACCAAGGGGGTAAGTTGCTCTTTATGATTAATGAAAAAAAAGAAACAAATGTACACAATTTACAATCAAATATTGTCTATTTGTCATTTGCCCTATTCACAGAGAGAACCAGACACATACATGTTGTTTGGAAACAGCTACACTAAAGTGGACATGTAAGTTAATCTATATGAATGAAACATGTACTTGAAAGCAGCAGATACATTGCTGCTTCACAGCTCTGGGGTCTCTGGTTCAATCAATCTGGTTCAATCCTGAGCTTGGGTACTGTCTATATGTATAAATTAAGTACAAAAAATATCCTAATGCCCGTTAATTGGGTTACGAACCTACTTATAGAGTACCAAAACTGCTCAGGAGGTAATGTAGGTATTGAAAACAGGTTGATTTAGGTAATCTATGAAATGGTAGGACTTTAGTCATTATTTGAACATTATTTGACTGTCAGTGACTCAGTTATTTGTATATCTAGGGGACGTTTATTTCCATAAGCAAGTCCAACCTTTATAGAAAAGTGTTCGCCAACAATTAAAGATAAGTAATTAGATGAGATTTTAAAGGGAAGATTGAGGCAACAGATCTAATACCGACAGACAATCCGTTCAAGAGGTTTGGGGCCTTGACTACAAAGCAGTGGTCTACAGATGGGACTTTGGAACAGCTAGCAGACTGAGACTAGATATGCGGAAAGCTCTAAATTTGTAAGTTATTAAACACATTTTAAAATCAGATCTGAATCCAAGCTTGGGTCTAGGTTTCTAGAGGCCGTTCTAGCATATATCAAATAAAAGATCTCTGAGGTAAGAGTGTGAAGTTTAAGAATTATTTTTAGCAGATGAAAATGACTTTTGTCCGTGTTTGTCTATAAAAATATTGCATGACCTACAAGCAGTAGAACTAAGTACTTCTCTGTTTGCAGCTGCCTGCAGAGGATCATAAATGATGTTTCTGTGGATTGATAAGAGTTCGTGTCCACCCTTATTGTGCTTGAAGCTTTTTTCTTTTGTAGTTCCTTTTTGTAGTTCTGTCGATTGCTAAAAAGCTATGCTTGTATTATATTATCACTTGTAAAACAGATGAAAGACTGCAAATCAGAGCCCAGAGTTCATTATGACTGGTGATGCGTTTTTTCACGCTTAGTGGTCCAGAGATCCTATTTCTGGTCTTCTTGAAGATGCTGGTCTTAAACAGTCTGCATGAGGTATCCAGAGAGAAGATAGAGAGCATACACAGAGAGAGAGAGAGAGAGAGAGAATGTAAATTATTAGGTATGCATTTGTCATGAAAACAGACAATTTGTAACAAAAACAGACATTCATAGGCCTGGAACACTGCATTTCGCTCACCTTTGTGGTGAGAGTGCATGTACAAAGAGCATTATCAAAAAACACATATCTCATACCAGTCTGCATGGTTCACCAGAAAAGCACTGTGAGGCAATGCTTAAAGTAAAGTAAGGAATAAGACAAGTGAGCCACAGTTAAAAAGAAATTCTTCTATATGCATGCAAATCTATGATTTGCAGTTCTATCTTCGGGCAAGCACAGAATCTGTGGGGACTCGATTATTTGGACCAAGTAATGCCATCTTAGACCTCATAGAGTTTCAGTGTAAAATTGAGGAATAAAAAGCTGTTTGGCTCCAACAAGTGGCTGAATTATTATTGTATATATTGAGTCATTTGATTATGTTGTTGAAATGAATTTATTGCTGTAAGAGTTTTGCTCCCTGGTATACACAGATGAAATACAGAGAGTTTTTGTGCTGTTTATATTAATTCATGCTTTGTTCTGCCTTCTGTTCAGAAATAACACTCTGCAGTTGTAAACCTAGAGACACAAAACAAGCTGATGTTTGTATGTCTTTTCTCCAGGTTGCCTGAATGATGACTTCTCTCGATGTTGGAGTTCAGCAAATTGTCCCATCTTTAACATATAATAATCAATAGTGTACTGATCAATAACTTTACAATAGTGTCTGTCATAGTCTTTGTGGAAATTGTTCAAGTTTTAAACCTAGACAGGCCTTTTGGATACATTTCCATTTTGACCTTTGGCATTACTTAATTTTGGCATTTAGACCACATCCAGCTGTTTTTCAATTTTAGTAAAAGTGTGTGTGGTCTTTAATTCCTACTTATTAACGAATACAATGATGACCTTGTGTGGCTTTTTAATTTTTTTTATTTTTTTTTTTGCAGTGAAATACACTACTAACAAAAAAAAGTTTTGAATGTAGAGATGTACTATAGAGTTGTGGTGCACTTTGTCACTGAGGAGACTGTATGTCTGAGGGCTACAATATGCAAAGTTTATATGATTGCAAATTAGACAAACTTCCTGAACATATTTATTTGCCAAAACAAACTGTGCTGCCTTACTGTAAAATAACAGGAATAAAGTGTTTGACTTCTGTGCATTTTGAACTGGGCCATTTGGACCATGATACATTTCAGTCACCAAAGTCAATTCATGTACTCATTTTACTGTTTTTGTTTGAAGTGTATCTAAAAAAACATGTTGTACATATTCTATTTTGTAACTGTTTGTGTGTGTGTTTTGGTGTGTTTACATCTGTGTCATGAACAACAAATACACATCTTGTGTAAGAAAGTTTTCTTTTGCTGTGAAATGATTCCACTTTGACCTGGTAGGGGAAAAGTTAAACAACCTTCCAGTTTCAATTCTATAGGTGGTTCTTCCCCAAACTGTTGTCAAGTTCTAAACACACAATTGTGCACAATGTCTTTGAATGCTGTAGTATTAAGATGTCTTTTCACTTGAACAAAGGGGCCCAAACCTGTTCAACTGGACAGTGGTCCTGTGTGCAAAGTGAGATCCATTAAAACATGGTTTGCTAAGGCCAAGGAGATCATTGTGGCCTTCAACAGGGGTAGGACACAAGCACACACCCCATCTATTAAAGCATGTGTCTGGCTTTAAATTCCTCAGCGTCCACATCTCTGTTGATCTTTTCTAGTTCCTGAACAACTCCTCCGCATGCACAATCGTGTTTACTTTCTACCATGCCTTAAAAAAAGCTCACCTGAATCCTAGAATACTGGTGGATTTTTACTGTTGTACCACTGAGTGCTCTGTAACTCAGTAACTGCACCTCAGTGTGGTATGGCAGCTGCTCTGCATATCGTCGGAAAACATTGGACGGGTGGTGAAAACTGCTCAGTGCATCACTGGCACCCAGTTACCCACAGTAGAGAGTGTCTATCGTAAATGCAAGTAACACCATTTTACCGTCACAGAATATCATCACCATCATCAAGTTATATATATATATTATATTATTCTGTGACCCTTATTCTGTAAAACATTTTTAAAGTTACCAGATGAAGTCAGTCAAGTGAATTTAAACCATCATCTCTCCTATCTATTTATTATTATTATTGTTATTTCTATTATTATTGTTGTTGTTTACAATTTTGTTCCATCTATTTAATTTTTCTTATAATTTCATATATGATGTATGTTAAATATTGACTATTATGTATATAATAAAAGTTCTATATATATTGTTCTATAATCTCTCCTTTCCCCATGTGCTGCTGTGGCTTATGTTCCCTTCTATTCTGTTTTTTTTTTTCTCCTTTTACTGTTTAATGTGTGATCATATCTTGTCTCGACTGCCTGTAATTAGTCCAAAAGTCTGAACCAGAAGGGCACTTTTTGATTTCAACTCAGCCAGCTAGTTTAATCCCATCAACACTTCACTATCACACTAACACTATAGTTAACATGACTCAAATACACATATGCTGCTTATGGTTTTATATTCACTAAGCACTATCCAGATACACAATCTTGACTGTATTTATACAGAGTTGTCACAAGGTGGTGCTGTTCAAAGTGTAATTATGTGACCACATGATCAAATACTCAGGTACTTAATTCTCTCATCCTGTGGTATTTAATGCCTTATTTGTGGGAAAATGTTATCACTGCAGAGACATCATATAACCATTCCAGTGCACATACAAGTGAAGACTGAAATAACACAGGAAAAGATGATAATTCCGTACCTAGTACCAGAGTCACACACAAACCAGCACCTTCCTTACAGCCTTGATAATCTGTCTGGCACCGTCCTATGTTACTGTGGCCACTGTGGATCCGATCAGCAACTGAATGTTAACTATCAAAATGCAAGTGAACTAAAATAAAACTAAGGTTATACAATCCTACAACAGTACTTGTGTCACATGCAGAAACCTGGGGCCAGTTGCACAAAACACCTTAACTTAAGATTTTCAAGCTAAAGTTAAGGTTTCCTTGTATTAAACTTTGTTAAACTGTTGCACAAAACACCTTAGCAACCAAATTATAGAAAACAACTAAGGGGTACCTCTGCATTGGTGTATCAAGCTTTTCAAAAGTGAGGGTGTTCTGAGATGGGGAAATAAAATCCCCAAATTATAATTACAATCACAGCCAATTATAATTTCCAGAATTTCTATATTTTATTTACATACAGTATGGAAATAAAACCATGAGTTATACCGTTAATGACCCAAAATGAAAGAACTTATTCATACCCATTGGCCTAAATTTGCAGCATTATTTATATTGCTGAGGTGGGGCATCTAAATCTGACTCCTGTTTGACATCAACATAGTGTAAATACCAGGCAGCACTGAGAATGCCAGAGACACCATTACAGGTTTGGCTTTGCATTAAAAGTAAAGCTACCCCCTAGCAAGTACTGTAAAGCAATGCCATTAGTTCACAGATTAACCTCGTTGCCATGACAGACTCATAGAAACACCCTGAGCGTAATATGGCGGTTTTTAAGGAACCTCAGGTGCCTAAAAATTTAAGATGATTTTGTGCTTTCCTTAGTGCAACAGTGTTCTTAACCCAGTCCAGTTTATTGTCTCAGATACTTGTAGTCCTCCACAGTGTCCACACAGACCCCCCTGATTGACATAGGGGTCACTGGTGCCTTGTACCTCCTCAGGTCCACTACCAGTTCCTTTGTCTTTGTCACGTTGAGCTCTAGATGGTTCAACTCACACCATGCGACACAGTCCTTCACCGTCACTCGGTACTTGTCCTCGTCACCCCTGCTGATAGATCCAACTATTGCGGAGTCATCAGGAAACTAGAGGGTGTAGAGGGTGAAGAGGAAGGGAGAGTGGACAGTTCCCTGTGGGGCTCCAGTGTTGCTTACCAATCTGTCTGACAGTGCTGTAGGCGTACATAGTGTTGTCTGAATATTATTATTATTATTATTATTATTATTATTCCTTATAATAATAATAATAATAATAATAATAATAATAATATAAATTTCAAAGAAATCTCAAAGTGCTGGTAATCTGATTACTGATTTCCTATGCCTATGTTTGCATTTTGTGCTCTGTGTCCAAATGGCAGTGGATGTTGTACAAAAATAAACAAAACTTTCAATAAGCACACAGCACTTCTACCATAATATCCAAGAGGAATATGCCCAAATACCTGAACTGTTTTTTGCCATTGGTAACTGCAGTGTATCCTGGAGAACAGTGTTGGGGAAGTAAATGTAAAAAAAGTAATCCATTACTGATTATTCATTACTTAACTAAAAATGTAATGGGATTACTTTACTGATTACTTTCTGGAAAATGTAGTTAATCCCATTACTAATTACTTTACTTTTAAATTACATTCCTAAAACCCAAA
>JAOVVF010000044.1:24252737-24265613 GCA_028565595.1 Duopalatinus emarginatus
AAAGATGTTGAATTTGCATTCTCTAATTTCTATCATAATGCCAGTGCATGTATAAAATGTCCAAAGACGTATTATTAAGTCACTTAGTTCTTCAGTACAGCTCTAAGCTCTAATTATCATTATTATAAAGTATTTTTGGAAGTAGGTTCTTTTGTTTCTTTGTCTTGGTCTGGAAAAAATGTCAAGATTCTCATGGTTCAATAAAGGACAGTTTATTCCATCACCATGGGAGTTTATGATCAGATTTAATTAGACTTCATTAGAGGCTCTGTTCATCCGAAGCCTTTGGAGATTGTCTGTTGCAGCAGATAAGACCATTAACCATGTTGTAGATGTACAAACATGCATTATGAAAATACAAAACTAAATAAAAGTAATAATAATATTTCATTTTATTTTCACATATATATAGTTTTTTTCATCTTGTTTATTTTGTAATGTTTCTCCTTCTTTCTCCTAATATTTTTAATGGACAACTCCTATTGCAGCTATATTTTAAATATCACATAAGATAAGATATTCTCTAATACGAAACATCATTTATCTAGCACATTTGTGCATTATTTGTTTATTCCTTGCTTTTAATTGTGGGTAATTAAATTGAGCCACTTTCTTACTTTCTACCATTTTGAGCTCTAGGTAATGAAATAATGACCATCAGAATTACTACTGATTGATTTTGCTTATATTTATTTGGATAAGGCTTTACTGGTACATAACGGTCTGTAGATCAAAACGAGCATGCTGAGATTTGAAGTGCAACACTATTTGGATGTCTAAATATATGTTCATGTATAGCTGAATGGTATACCACTGCTATTCTGTTCTAATCTAAAGATCCAGGGGAGTCAGGCAATTCTCGGAGGAATTGATCCGAGAGTCCACATTCAAAATGCAGGAGGCCAGCGGCAGGTATTACTGAAACCCCCACCGATATTCTTCCATTTTAGGGATGGCAGCATCAGCAACGGAATGGCACCCGTCATCTGCACTCCATCACTCTGTTCATTTTTCGCTCTTTTATTTGGCAGCATGCTTCTTTTTTTGGTTGTATACTCTGCAGTTGACTTAAAAAAAGATCTCATGCCTGAGAGTATATTACCTTTGTTTTGTTCGTTGTGGAGTTGCATCTCTTAATGAGGAAAAACAACTTTTGTTTGGTATTGTTGAAAATCTGCTCCATTCTTTTGCAAGCATGTACATGAAATAGCCATGTACATACTTTTTTCAGAATATTGTAGCTCAGAAACTAAACTAATGTGTAATGGTTCAAGAGTCATTTATGTTTGAAAACTACATAAATTCTATAAGAAGGGGGTAAAAAATAAATAAAAATGAAAGGATTACTTCGGGATCATGTTTTATTCTGATTACTGATGTAATGTTTCCCCTAATAACTTCTTACCTCTTTGAGCCTTGACCTTTCTTTTGCATGCAGCTTTGAGTGCATTCAGTTTTAAGCTAGTTTCATGTAATACATTGGTGTTCAAAGAACTGATGTTTGCTAAAATAGATTTTAGTTATTTGTTAGATAATAATAATAAAAATAAAAATGATAATATATAGATAGTTTTCTTGAAAATAAGTTGCTTGGCCTCCTGATATAATTAAAAATCTGCCTTTTTCTGATTGCTTGAAGTTAATACCATTGTTCATGCTGGGTTCACAAAACAAGTAATTACCACATACTGTATACGTTCCACAAGTCCAGTCCTGCATGGCCACTGTAGAGTCCTGCACAGGTCCAGTTTTGTAAACCTGCACCCACCCATACCTGCAAAGCTCAAAGTTGATTTTCTTACTTTCTTTCTTTCTTTCTTTTTTTTTTTTACAAGCAGCAAAGCCAGTGACACAATTTTCATTAATGATTACACCAGATTTCTCACAATCATTTCTGACTTGACCTCAGATTATATATTCTGTACAATTTGGTAATCACCACTGGCTGTTTTTGCCTTTGTCATTCATTTTGATGTTCTAACTAGTAGCTAGCCTACATTGCTGTCTGATCTGTGGCATCCCATTATATGGCAGGATGTGTATTGAGGGGTTTAAAGGTTGTGTCCTAAGGATTCCCATTAAAAAAAGGCTGCTTAGGCTGGATAATAAAAGCTGATTTCAGATGTTAAAAATACTGCAAATAAAAAGTTCATATCTGCCGCTTACCTGCATTTAGTTTAGTTAAATTTTACCTGTTATCTGTGAATTTTTATATATATATATATATATATATATATATATTTCTTTTTTTTTTTTTTTGTGGGTTACCTGCAGGTATCTGACCCTGTGCAGTACTCTGGGCCACATTTTAAAAATTCATTCATTAATTTATTTTTTTACATTTTATTTTTTTACATCTGGCCTTCCAGATGTGCTGTGGTCATACAGGTCTGGATTTGTGTAGCAGTTTTGTGGAGGTTGTTTTGAGATTTCCCTTGAACATGTTTTTAACAGACTCTTCTTCAGCAGGGTAGGGGGAGTCTTCTGTGCATGGGCTCAACAGCTTCTCTGAAGTGGTTGAGCGCATTGTGTTTTGTTGTGTTATACTGTAGGAGTATGCAGAGTTCCAGTACAGACGCAGACACAGACAGCGCAGACGTGGAGACATGACTAGTTTGCGCAGCAACACCCCAGACTCTGATGAGCCCAATCCCAATAATTTAGGTAACTCCCAAAACCACAAAGGCTGCAGTATGCATGTTTTGCTTCATGTCTACTGAAAATGAATTGTAATGGCCCAGGTCCTTTACTAGGATGTTGTGCTTTACTGCTACTCATGTTACTCTATATACCTTTGCTGTAAATGTAAGTAAGAGGTGAAAAGTGTTTTTAGTTTCTTGTAAATTAAGTTGTCTTTTTTTTTTTACTACTAATTCTTTCAGATTCAGACCAAGTTGGTTGTAGTCAGAGGCAAGGATTACCTATGGTAGGTTTTTTTTGACACTTATTATAATAACTTTCACTGTTGAAAAATATAATACAAGTAATTACACCCTATTCTTCTGTCCTGTAGCCGCATAGCTCCTTGGATGAGGATGATCCTAACATCCTGCTAGCCATCCAGCTTTCTCTGCAGGAGTCTGGGATGGCCATGGGCGATGGAGGTGTCGTAGACACCCAGGAGCTCCTGGCTCATGAGGCGTCTCTGGGGGCCATTGGCACTTCTCTGCCTTCCAGATTGGACCCATTGCTCCATGGTGTGGATGTTCCTCGCGCTGCACTGAGCAGTTCAGAGCTTCTGGAGCTTGGAGACAGTCTAAAGAAGCTGGGTAACATGAGTGGCCAGAATGTCCCACAGCGCTTTAACATTGTGGGCAATCCCAGCCACGAACCCACCGTAGGCCCTTTTCCACCTCCCTCTGGACACGCAGACTCTGCTGAATTAGACTCTGCTGACAATGCTAATCTTCTGGGCAATATAATGGCCTGGTTCCATGACATGAACCCTCAGAACATCAGTCTGGTTCCTTCAGCCACTTCTTCAGACCCAGAGTTTGGTGCTCAGCTCAGCTCAGAGCAGACGCTGGAAAAGCCTTTCCAGCAGTGGACAGCAGAGGGCGAGCATGAGGATTGTGATTACAACAGTACGCAAGAGAGGGAGCCTGTTCGACCCACTCAGCTGGACCTGGTGAGTGTAGATTTGCCATCTGCAACCGCTCTTGTGCCCCAGATGAACGAAACACTTGCCACCTCTCAGCCGAGCCACCACAGCAACGCCCTGAAATGCGACTCGGACCCTGAACAGCCAAGCAGCAGCTCTTCTGAATGGGAGGGTCAAGTGCACCTTGTATGAAATCAAGCCTCCTCCTCCATAACACTTCTGAGGTAAATTAGCTGATGAAGACATCAATCGTGAGAAGGGATTCATTCGTACACTGATATGACTAGAAATCGGCTGAAACCCTATTTTAAGAACAATGAAATTGTCTTGAAACACGTCTGGTGTCTCTTGGTGCAGGCCTGTGTGTTTTGTGCTTTGAGGTCATGATGTGTAATTTTCTAATTAGAAGCAGACAATGTTTCACCGTCTTGATGAAGAGGTGAAAAATTCTGAGAAGGAAGGCAGTTGAACGAGAAACTGCCAACAGAACAAAATAGGCCTGTGTGTATCCTGTGGCAGGGAATAATTAGAGATAGCGAGCTCCATTATAAAGCGGCCAGATCTCTTTCACAGAAAAAAAAGATCTACTGTATGGAGCAGACCTGTTCAGTCGGACAGACTGGTTCATCTGAATGTCCTGTGCAACCTGAGCAGGTTCTTTTCCTTTTTTTTCTTTCCTTTTTTAAAAAAAACTAAAAAAAAAAGACCTGCCATTTTAGTGATTGGTGTTACTGTAGGTGCCATAAACACATGGTCAGCACATGCAGAGTTCACGCACACAGTGGACAGTGTGTTGACTGTGCCTGCTGCTGAGGGCTAAAGAGCCCTTTCATAAACACAACCCTTCCTTTAAACCCAGTATATAGTATTGAAAAAGAAATTAACTCCAGCCGCTTCCTAGGGGAGCTGGCCTATACTGAGGTGTTGATCACGGTGAAAGAAAGCACGGTTGCTGTTGTGGTTAACTTTTCATTTATTTGGTCAAACCTGATCACTGTAATATGCTACTGGTATTTTAAAATGGAAAGCAACGCTGAATTTGTCCTGTGCGGGAACACTGCAATGGTAACACTACGCAAACTTATTACAGTGCCTTGTCCCTTAATCTTCCCTCTTATTTATTGCCACATCTCTTGAGTGCTGAACGAATGATGTGCGCTACCTTAAACTACGCATCGCTTTGGTTTTCAATGGCAACGAAAGTAACAGTCTCCAGATTTAGCGTTTGTATTAACGTTTTTCTATCTTCTCGACCGCCCTTTAGTTAGTCTCTGGGCTCCATCTCCAGAGCTTTTTAAAAAGCAGTTATTAACACAGGCTTGTGTAGGATCACTGCAGATTTTTTTTTTTTTTCTGTATCTCTTATCCAAACCCGTTTTAGTGGTGATAAAATGAGTTGAGTGTTCGAGATGATGTGTGTACAGTATGTGATGCCATTGTGCTTCATCCATAATGTAAAGCGCCAGACCTAATATATTGTGAAATTGATTTTCTATTTATTTGAAACTGAATGTCTTTCATAAAAAAAAAAAAAAAAACTGAAATAATTCGTAATGTACAAAAAATGAATGAAAGGCAATGTTTTTGTCCGTGTGTCAAAAAAAAAAAAGTACTTTTACAGTGCCACTTTTAAA
Organism: Duopalatinus emarginatus; assembly: GCA_028565595.1. Classification (NCBI taxonomy): domain Eukaryota; kingdom Metazoa; phylum Chordata; class Actinopteri; order Siluriformes; family Pimelodidae; genus Duopalatinus; species Duopalatinus emarginatus. The sequence goes on from JAOVVF010000044.1 coordinate 24,257,973, forward strand.
TAATGCGCTTTAAACTAATTAATTGTTACTACTGAGGTGATTTCTTTTGTTAAATAGCCTTTTAAACAAATGAAAGGCATGCATTTTGGTATGGGCATACATTTCTATAAAACCCCCTCTGGCCAAAATCTCAATTTAAACAGCCATTTTATTAATCCTGAATGGCAGAATTCAATGGTCTCTTTTTAGAAGTGGTAAATTCAAACCAAAAGAAATCCCAACGTTTTAAAGTTATATATTGATGCAGTTTTGCATTGCTGAGGAAAAATTGCTGTATTGCTGTACTGTCAATCACAATTCAAGTCCATCGAGTAAAAAACAAAACATAAAAAACCTGTCCTAGTAGTGATGGTAGAATTACTAAAATACTGCGTTTGACATGTGACCTCGTCTCATGTAGTTTGTATACACATGTAGTACAAAATTGCTTTACAGGTTTTTTTTTCTTTTTCTTTTCATATCTAAATAGAATCGACTAAGTAACTTGCAGTATTTCTTCAGTAAGCAGTAATGTGTGTTGCCAAAGTGTTGGAACTGACATAGTGAAGCACTCAGTAGGTCCTTTCCATCTGTTTAGATGTAAAGTGACATGTCCTTTATGTGACAGTATGCTGTGCATTAAATCGAAATACACAAGTTCTATTTTCTTGGAGTTAAAAAAGGTGTCCATGCAGGCAATTGGAGAAAAAAAAAAGGCAAGCACATTTTGTAACCCATTTTAAAAATTTATATTGTTAAGTAACTAAACCTTGAAATGTTATTTGCACTTTCATAGTCTATACTTGATACATTCCCAGTTTATATGGAAACAAATATATAAATGGTTGATGTTTGGCCAATAAGTTTGACTGAACTGAGTATGAAACTCAATAAAGTTATTAAGCCCCCCCTAAGCTGGACTTTACTTATGAACTTAGTGTCTTAGTCCAAGTGCTGCAACTTAATAACAAGAGCTTCCTGAGGACCGATGGAACATGGAAACCCCCCCAAAATCTTGCACCTATTGTGTGGTGTGGAAGCAAGAAGGGTTTCACACAATATCATATGTTTTTCATTATGAAGGTAGCAATTCGATATTTGACAATTCAACTAATATATATATATATATATAATGTATGTGTGTTATAATCAATTTACGATTTTTGCCTTGATGCAGCCCCAGTAACAAGCGAGCACTAGCTAAAAACTGGAACATATTATATATTTTACTTTTACATGTCAGCTTGAACCCATTACAATGCTAACATCCAAATGTTCATGCACAAAACAAATCTACCTTAAACTTGCTCCACAAGTGTGTGTGTGTGTGTGTGTGTGTGTGTGTGTGTGTGTGTGTGTGTGTGTGTGTGTGTGTGTGTGTGTGTGTGTGATGTATTGCCAGACCATGAACATGTTTTATTTTGGTATCATTAGCTGGAAAATGTATGAGCTTGTGGTTAATCCTTCTCATTTGTTCTAGACCAGAGATTTAACATTTAGCAGTGGAGATGATTTAAGATGTTAAATGTGTCAGATTTTGGTCAACGTGATTGAAATTCTGTCTCCTCACTCCCACAGCGTCTATTAAAACACGGGTCAAAACACAAGTATAATAGTCTTTTAAACTCAGTGGGGATTAAGGAGGTAGCTTTATTATGGTTAAATGTCAGGTTAAGTAATGCTACAGAGAAACTTTAATATGCTGAGTCTAAACTCTGGGGCTAAAGGACCCCTGCAAAATTTTGTTCCCCAGCACGTCTGACTCAACTAATCAGCTGATTACCAAGATTCGACGTGGGGGTGCTGGAGCAAAGTTTCTGCAGCACCAGGGATGGAAACAATTATTCACTTATTAGAAGAAGTAACGATTCATATCAGGGTTGTTAAGGATTTCTTACACTAGTTAAAACCTTGTGCAACTGAGAGGGAACTGATTTCCAGTAATGTTTAGTTTTAATTCTAGTGAAAGCTCAAGTATATATTTGTATACAAAAAGCAGTGTTTGATTGATAATGGAGTCCATTTACAGATTGGTATCATCTACAGGTTTAGGGTAACAGGATGATTTTGTTGTTATACTCCAAGAGTCCAGTAGAGTGTAGTAGGCTCCCACAGAATAAGAGTGTGTTCTGCTACTCATTCTGGCAGCTGTGTGAGTGTGAGTGTGTGCGTGTGTGTGTGTTGGCAGATGCTCCTGGCATGCTCCACCCCAGACGTGATTGGAGAGGAAGAACTAAAAGGTTCCTCTGGTGACTATTAAAGTATGTCGACATCCAACTTGGTATTCCCACAGTCTCGCACAAGTTGCTTACAGGAGATACCTAGTTTATATAGTATATGTACTGTGTATGTGCATTATCCAGAAAGAAATGGCTGTGGTTTTGATACAGTAGCATTTACAGTACTTTGCAGATGTCTTGGGTAAGCACATGTTTTAAACCAAAGGCCCCCTTCAAAAATAATGAAACAAAGTCCTTCAGTATTGGGTGTGATTACTTCTTTTTAGGTTATCATCATGCGTCAGTAGTTTCAGATACACTTTGTGCAGGAAATTAGCTGATACATTTTTCCAAGTATCTTGGGGAATCTGACTGTTACAGTGTTTATGCAGGGAAATCCTGACCCTGATGTTTCCTGCCTGAAAAGTAGTTCATTATGAAATATTACTTCCTTTATTGATATGCAAACATCAATACTGACTAAATCAAGATGTGAGAGATTTTCAGTACTTTTGTACAGTACTGTATTCAATGTGCTGATTTTATAAATCGTTATTAGTCTTTATGAATAAATATTAATAAATAATTATTACATTATTATTTGTCAGACAAGGCATGACCTATTTAAGACACAATGGCTTTAATGTTGACTTGGACAAAAAAACATTTTCATTTCATCAAAATTTTCATTATTTTAATTTACAGTGTAGATAATGAATCAGATAGAAGGTTGGATTTTTTTTTTTTACTTAATGTTACCACATTTTCTATTCCTATGTTCATATGTACAACACCTTGATCCACAATGTACTCTCTAGTCATTTCTTTATCATGTTTATATGTTGATGGGATAACTATAGTCTACTTGTTTTGAAATGGCCAAGTCAAGGTCAGTTGAATTTACTCTGACATCTGAGCATTACACTTAGGCACATATACTCTAATTACATTCCCAATTTGCTGAATTGTGTGCATTTGTAACTGCTTTTACAAACCACACATAGAGCATGCGTTTGCCAAGACTGCCTTCTGTGTGAACAAGGCCCTCAAGTTACACATTGGACCTGCTGTAGCTTCATCTACAAGAAATTCCTCATAACATAACAGGCTTGTTGTACATCTGATTCTAGGCAGGCTGCTAGTGATCCATTCCTTATGAAATACCTGTTAAGTTTGCAGGAGATGTTTTTCTCTGTATATGGCAGTGATGAAAAACTGCATGTTGGAAGTGTCTGGTATTCATTTATTGCCCCCCCCCACACACACACGGGTGGTTTTCATCCCAATAGCAGGGCTTTGGTCATTAGTTTACTTTGCTTATTACTATAAATTGGCCTGTGTGGTTTTACTGCACACTCATAATTAGATGCTTTTGTAGGACACGGGACCTCATTTGCCTTCCAGTGTGTTTAGCTTCAGAATTTCAGCAGCAACTAAACAGATACAGGTCATTCCAAGTTTGTTATTCAGTGAATATCCTTATTGTAAGCTATTCATTAGTGAAATTTATTACGTAACATCTTCATCTTTAAAAAATACAACGTCATGTTAATAAGACTTCCAAGTTTCCACTATACCAGTGCTGAGATTGGTCCTGAACGTATGCCACCTTTTTTTTTTTTTTTTTTTTTTTTCTTTTTTTTCGTGAAACTAGGATTAAAGTCTGGTTTAGAATTTGTAAACCTCTCTGTATGTTTTCTATCTGATATAAATGGTTGTTGTTTTTATAAGATTATACACTGACGTGCCAATACATCGCAACGCCACTATTGCATGTCATCATTTGTGTATGCTGGTGCATATACACAGCAATAGACACCTATGAACGCTTCATAATTCTATGGGGTATAATAATACTGTGTCTACATACCTCTCTGACAGGTGAATGCTATGCGTCCTTTCTGACAAGTTACACCCATTCATGTCCTGCATGTATTCTGATGGGTTTGGCCTCTTCCAACAGGACACTGCTACCACACATGTCTAGAGATGTCAAATTATGGTTAGAGGAACACTCGTCTGAGTTTGGGGTTTTGTCCTTCTCACATAAGTCACCAGGTCTTAGAACTGTGGGCCTACTTCATGCAGAAAGTTCTGCATGAAATATGGTGTTCAATGCCTACAGACCTGCTTTTTTTTATGCTACCAGTCTGGCACTTCAGCATATGTGTGGTTTTCCCAAAATCAGTAGTTTGGCAGATCACATATTCATTCTCATAACAGTTAAGAAGTACTGTAACATCCTTTTGGGAGGCTGGGGAGGACCAGTGAAATCTAGAACATGTTCTTTGATTTTGTCTCTATGGGAAACTCTTAAGTTCTCTCTTCTATGTTTCCTTTTCATAGAGGGCTGCAAATAGCTAAGTACCTGTAACTATACAAAAAAAATAGCAGAACAGGCAGATATGAAACTGCTGAAGTGGTGATGTTCAGTTTATATGTGTAATTAGCTCCGCACATTATTAAACACAAGAACAGCCTTAAACCTCTGTGCATGTGCTGTGAATGAAGTACGTCGTAACAGAGATTTGTTAAAGTTGCTTAGCTTTCTTACAGTCAGGAGGTCGGATTCTGTCATATTTTCCGAATCCTCATCAGGAAAGCCTTCTGTCTGCAATTCATTATACCCACCTGTAGGTTCACCTTGTCTTAAGTGAAGCAAATGGTTTATGAGGACTTCTGAGAGCCCCCTCTGCCCGCCCCCTTACCTAGTGCTTAAATGCCACTTTGGTTCCCTGGCTCTTAAATTTCCCTGGGTACAAAAAAGTAATAGAACTAATAAGTAATAGAGTTTGTGGGAACAAACAGCGCACTCCTCTCAGACACAAACTGAGAGGCCCGCAGGTAATACTGAACCTCTGGAGAGGTAGCCTCAGATACCAGCCTGGATGAGGGCAAGTGTTGGATTACTGTTGCACAGTGACAACATGATTACCACACAATGAAGGTGCTTGGGCACTGGAGCTCAAACGCCTTGTATGTAATGAACACCAGGCAGTGTTAAAACGTGATACCTGGCCGTGGTGAACAACAGACTGCACCCATCTTCTTCCAAGATTCAGATGCTAAATGATTATCTCCAATATGATGATGATGATGATTTTTTTTTTTTCCAAAGATGAAAGAATTCCTCTTCGGAAGTGGTGCTGTTTTAAAGGGTTATATCTTATCACCTGAATAAATCCCCTTGGGATCCCTTCCTCCTGCTACTAGTAGATCATTCTTTGTAAGGCAAATCTAAAAAGGTGTACATAAACTAGCTGGGAGTCTTCTCCTTTGCTCCTTAACTCTGGCCATATGGGGCAGCTGCAAGCCCATGTGGTAGTGATAAAGGCGCAGTGATAGCTTCTCTCCATGCTTTCTCACAGCGCTTACTACAGAGCCACACTGTTGGTTGGCAAAAGTAGGTCGTCTTACTGACGACCACATGCGGCGATGAGGAACAAAAGGAAATCGGTGCGCAGGTTTACGGTAATATGTAGGAGAACCAAGTGTATTAGATTAAGATTGTATGCTTTCCTGAGATTTTGGTCATGGTAGATAAAATCTCTTTTTCTTGTCATACTGAGATTGTTAGTTTTGTAGACCACCGGTCTAATGTCAGATTTAATCGGAAAGCAAAGGCAGAGCTTCCATCTTGCTCATAATTATAAATGTCTTAATTTTTATGTCTTAATTCTACTGTTAGATTGTGTATGCAGGCAAAACTCACTATCATACTGGCCCTTGTGCAGAGTGTGGTGTTGCTAAATGATACAAGTACACACAGGACATGCATGAATGTAATCAGTGTCTGCTAAATGTACATAATGATCTGTTCTGTTAGGAATAGGCTTCACCCATCATTTATTTTAAATGGCATGCCATGACTGATTAGATACGGTACATCTCCTGATACACAGTAATGCTGACTACAATGATGCCCATGCTTTTCTGGTCTTTTCTCGATACTCAGGGCTCTATATGGTTTCTGCAATACTCCATAATGTGCCTTAATCTTCTTGCTTTGCTGCAGATGATGGCTGTTGTGTTTGTCTTCAATCTGCCAGCTGCTTTCATGTAAGCACCTCTACCACAGCTCCTCCATTCTGCATGTATCGAGATGGCAGATTCATTCTCTCCACAACATTTTCATCTACATGTTGGAATAAATCTTTGGAACGAATCTCCAAAACATTTGCAAACATCTGTATGTCAAGTCGGTATGAGTCAGCCATGTATTCACAGAATTGAAATTCACTTTAATTCGTTGAGGCCTCTCAAGGAAAGATATCTCCCTGGGTGTGCTGTTTGACTCTGGGTTTCCAAACAGCTGGGGGACATGATTATCTGTTCAGTGTCGCTTACTGAGCATACTCTGCTTCCAGCTTCCGTCAGAGGGTTCTCAGAGGTACGGCTCTGACTTACAATGTGGACAATAAGGACTCTGTGAGCCCCTCTACATCTAGGGCTTTGAGCCAGCAAGGAGCATCATACTGGCCCAAAGCAAAACTGCAGTACTGAAACAATCCATCTGGGCAAACTAGTGCTAGGCATCGGTTGATGTTGCATAGGTGATTTGCCAATGAATCCATGCTTCTTTGCATTGAAAATAGATAAGTTTAAATAATAATTAGATAAAAATTTTAAAACAATACATAACCCTATAAACCCTGCCCGATCAGCAAGCAAAGAAAGGTTTTTGGTAAAAAGGACTAGTTACCTTTGTGCAAGATGAACAATTTGTTATGGGAAGTTTTGTCATGTGATACTAACAGCTGGACAAACAACTGTAAAGTAGCTAAACGGCCACTTGTGTGCTCTATTGTAACACACTCTGAGCTAAGACAGAACATGTATTTGTTACTGAGATCCCTTTACTGTACATGCTGATAATGTTGATGTTTGTAATACAGTATCCCAAAGCTCTGATGGGACAGAGTGCATCACAGTGAATCAGTGCATGTAAACTCTGGACTCAAATTTTATTATATCTTTCTTACAAATGATCTAATAAGTAATGTTATTTAGGCTAAAATGCATGTAGGACAAAAGCATTGAAGACACACCCACAGTCTAGCCTCTGCTACCCCTGTTAGTTCCTTCCAACATAAGGTTAACCCGATCCAGGGTTCTGCCTCTCTTTTCTTCACAAGTGCTCTCTCCACATGATATTCTACACTAGACCATTCTGACGTCAGTGACTTTCTGGGGCTGGTTTACAGTGCAGATCTGCTTTGAAAGATGAACAGCCTGGCTCCAGACCTGTATATCTTATAGAAACTGCCCCTGCAAGATCACCATAACTGATCCTGATCTTTATAAAGCCTTTCATACAGTTAACAGTAATATCCTACTGACCATTCTCATTGGCCTTGAAGTTTGTGTCATATATATATATCACATCTATATATACACACACATATATATACACGTATATATACATATATATATATATGTGTGT
>JAOVVF010000044.1:24265713-24284757 GCA_028565595.1 Duopalatinus emarginatus
ATATATCGATAGATAGATAGATATTAGAACACTGGGCTTGAGGTAAGAATATACCCTCCTTTGCAAGACACTATGCGGACATATATATTCACACATTCACACCTACTCCACTTACACTCACCAGCCCACCTAGTAACATATTCTTGGAGCTGGGAGAAATCTGAGATCCCTTAAAAAATCCACACAGACATGGGGAGACTATACTAAAGATCCACCCTGACAGTGATCTGAGCTCAAGATTGTTCTAGGAATTACAAAGCAGCGATGCTGTTTATCTTACCATTTGGTATATCTACCAAAATCTTACCAAAATAATATTATTAACTATAATTATTACCTTTTTTGTTTCATTGCACTTATTTTAGCACTCAGGCTAGGATGAGAGGAGAAAATCACGAAAATTCCCATGTTGAAAATGCAAGTGGTTGGACTACTATAACACAGTAATAAATGTAGTAGATGGAAATGTCATGTTGTGAAGTGACCTGTTGGTGAAAGGTTAGAAGAAAGGTTAAGGCTGCAGGGAGTGAAGAAAAGTGTGAGAGATGCGGGGGCGTGTGGCGCGTGTAGGTGTGTTAATGTCATGTTCAACGAGCTGTTCAATGTTTAGTAAAAAGTCCTTGACTACCAACCTGTTGTCTGTACGTCCTTCACCTCAAGGTTATTACAATAAATCAAACACACAGTTTCATTTCACATTTACCAATACAGTATTTTGAACCTGTGGCACGATGTCACAAAACTGCTAGGCTAGCCTAGCTAGCCTATTATGTAAGCGCCCGCACACGCGTTCAGCTTCATTCACTCTAGTCTAGTCTCTTGCCAAGTTTGCCTTGTGCCAGCTCTCGCTGCACTCAAAACGAAATGCCGTAATCCTGCACAAATCGAGGATGATTTGAGACTGTGTTTATTCGACATTGCACCAAGAATCGAGGATCTTTGCAAAGCAAAGCAGGCTCAGGTCTCACATTAACAGCACATACCTGCCATACCTGAGTGTATGTTTCATTCTTCCTTCTCCATACATACCACTGATCCATAGGCTGAAAAAGTTGCATTTTATTGCTCCACAAAGCAGAATCCCAAAACAGTGAAGCATGGGAGTGGCTTGGTGATGCTCTGGGTATGCTTTGTTTCCTCTGGCACTGAAAACTTGCAGCATGTGGAAGGGGAGATGGATTTAATAAAGTATCTGAAAATCTTACAAGAAAACGTCATGCCTTCTGTCAGGAAGCTGAAGCTTGAGTGTCCTTCTAACAGGACAATAATCCCAAGCATACTCCTGAAAAAGTCTAGCGTGTCCGACACAACCGCTTTACTTGAACCCCAGATTTATGGGATTTAAAGAAAGTAGTTACAACACACAGAGCTATGAATATTAGTGAACGGGAGGCCATTGCCCATGGGGAACTGGGAAAGATTCTTCAGGAACATTGCCAAAAGCTGGTGTCTGGCTTTGCATCTACAGGTCATAATAGTAAAATGGTGCTTTAGTGAGTACTAAGGACACTTGTCATGAAGGTGTTGAGTAATTATAAGATTGCAATAGTCATTGAGAATTGGCATATTGTGTTGAATTTGGAGAAACCCTTTGTTATACTCATTGTGTTGAGCTGTTTAAAAATGTTTGATTGGTTCATTCCAAGCAGCTAAACATTTTACATTTAGCTAATAAATTTGCAATGGGAATTAAATAATATTGACTGGAACTGTACTATATTATAAAGCATTCTCAAGTATCTTGATAAATGTACTGTATTTCTAATGAACTATGTAATCTATAACCAACTATGAAATTGTAAAAGAGAGACATTTCATTAGCTGACATCGATTGCGAAGAGAGGAAGCTACTGAGATGGGGTTTGTCCTCTGAACCAACATGAGAACATGTGGGATTTAGCACAAAGCCTTCAGTGACTTCTTCACACATTTCGTGGGCAAAACGGATTATTTAGAGGTGAAAAACACTAGTGCAAACAAGTCAATATAACTGCTTTTACCGTTAGAGAAAATCCTAATTTGCATACATGTTACACAATTATAAATCTCGTTTAGTCCAATGCACTGAGGATTTAATGGTTTAATTATTGAAACGGCAACCGATGCACTTTTCCCACATATAACAGAGCCAAGAATGTTAGGTGTTAGGCTTGTCTGGGAATAAAAGATCTGTGAATCATTATTTAATTATACCTGGCAGCTAAGGGGATTCTTGATGAACACGTTCAAAGTTTAAAAGTACCAGATAAGAATTTACGATTTTCTCTTCAGAATCTCAGGATATACAGTGGGATCCAGAAGTCTGAGGCCGCTAATGAAAATGGTTGTATTTTGCAAGCTTTAGAAGTGCAAATGAAAGTTTCTTCATATTTTATAAGTCTCCGTTTTGCTTACACTGATGACAGTTTACACTCTTGCTGGCATGGACTCTACAAGTTTGTGTAAAAACTGATGAAATCCAAACCATGATGTTGTCTGAACACATTCATTAGTGAAAGGGGAAAAATCTTAAGGAATATCTATCCGTACAAATGTCAAAAAAAAATGATTAAACGTGAATACTAACAGACAAATCGTGCAAAACCTTCAATCCCTTTTTTGCTTGTTTTATTGTTATTGTTTTAAATAAATTAATTAATTTATAAATGAAAAACAAAACCCCAATACAGAATGTGGTGTCAGACTTTTTGGAGCCTACTGTAACTGTTCCCCTCTCTCATTCTTCATCATCACCGGAAGCAAAGACATAGATAATGGAGGCAAATGATAACAAATGCCAAGTGTGTTTAAAAGTGACAGTTACCAGCCTCTGCATAATTCATGACTAATTTCACTTCTAGGCACAGGTGCCGTTGAACCTTTAGGTGCTTTGATCATTCCCACACAGTTTCCTTTCATTCATTCCCATTCAGCAGCAGCTTCTGTGCAGGCTTGCACACGGTAGCTGACTCACTCTTTCATCCTGTCTCTGTAAAATAATCATGAAAAAAAAAAGTATTGTCATTCACTTTGACTCCAACAAGCTAGTAAAATTCCAAGACAAGCTTGAAGTAAACTCTGTGGTTAATAATTTCAGTCAGTCTAAATAATTGAGCCACTGTACAGAGTAGACATTTTCATCTCCGAGAGTCAGGCTCAGGGGATTCCAGTTATCCAAACTGTGGTTTTCTCTCAGCTACGATGTACTGTATGAGATGTGATCCTTTATGGAGTGAGACTGTGGATGTGAACGGGATTCCAAAGCTCATAAACACGCCGCTTAGGCAGAACTAAAGAGACAAGGTTAGAGTAATGGATCCTGCTGTCCTTTGTCTGACCTCTGTCTGAACAGCAGATACGACCCAAGGTGCTAAAAACAAACACTTTCACCTTTTAAGTAGAAAAGACAATGTTTAATCTTTGAGACTTTACAGAGAAATTAAATATCAAATTTAAAAAATGTGATATTGATATGGTGTTGTTTCATGAGTAACATTGTTTTTAAATATATTATTTAAATTATGGTACTAATGTATAAAAGTACCCATACTATCTAGAGTAGTTGTAGTTTAGATGATATTTTTTGTTAGAAATTATTCTCGGTTGTGATTTAAAATCCTAATCCAACATGAACACTCATTGGAACACTCATGAAACATGACTCTTATTTCAGGCCTCCATACAGGTAGCCAGTAAAAGATGTTATGTTCCTCATAAAAGTAGCACATGGTATGTAAGCGGGAATGGAGCAATTCTGTGACTGGACTGGAGGATGCTGGAGCATTTATATTTAGCTGAAGAAAATAGTCATTCATAAAGTACCAGTTGCTTTGCTTTCGCTAGACATTTACTTATTGTTTATCGACACCTGACCAGAACACTTGTATGTGCATATTCAACATCTCATTTCAAATGTATTTCCCTCGACTACTTTAGGAAGGATTTCGACTGCTATGGCTGTTGGGATTGACCCATTCTGCCACAAGAACATTAATGTTAAGATTGTCTGGTTAAAAAAAAAGGCCTGGTCGATGGTCGATGTACCTATGCAATATAAATATGTTAAGTACGCTTAATCTCAGGAATCTGTCCAGGCCATTTGAGTTCTTTCACACCACTTTGGCAAACCATGTCTTCATAAACCTCACTTTGTTTACGGTCTCATTGCCATGCTGGAACATGTTTGGGCCTCTTAGTTCCAGTGAAGGGAAACTGTAATGCTACAGCATAGAAAGACGTCCTTTCAACTGTTTGAGGAAGAACCATATATGGGTGTGATGATCAGGTCATTAGGATAGGACCACAGAGACCTAATCTTGTGCATTGTTTTTACCGTAGTGATGTGTCATGCAAAAAAAATGACAAATAAACAAATGAAATGTTCTGGTTTAGGACATTCCTGTTTCGAGTTCAGATACAGATATGAATATTTGGAGCACTAAACAGATACATAGTGTACTTGCGTAAGATCCGTAACGCATGAGTCAGATATAATGTCTGTAGCATGGCTACTGGTAACATAGATATACTGTATAGTGTTTATGTGGATCAGAATTATGTGCTATATGTTACAGAATTTATATAAAATAAATATTTTTTTTGTGTTTGGAAGAAGAAAAAGTAACCTTAGAAATGAAGAAAGTATTAAAATGTTTGACAAGGTTCCTTGCTTTGGTCGCTGCTGTAAAGCCCACAGCTCTTACCATTCCTTTCTTTTGTAATAGGCCTTGGCTTGTGTAATACGTAAATTACAGCTGCCTCCACTGTCTACAACCACAAGCTGGTCATTCTCCATTGTGGGTAAACTCCGGCTCCTCAGTTAATGAGCAATGTGAAATTACAAAAATGTCCAAAACTTTCTTGATCCAATTTGAACGACCTAACATGTCAGCAGACATTAAATTAAAGTCGGCTAACCAGTAGGGCTGCTGAGCGCTCATTAATTAAGCTGCTAACAGGATCCAGAATGATCAAGCCAGCATGCTAAGCTAAAATAGCGCACCATCAGAACAACAAAACAGTTCCATTACCAGTAGATTGTACATGAATATATCTAGGCAATACATGCTACACATACTGTGTACATTTAGTATGTAGTCATACGTTTACACAGTGTGTCACTCGGGTATTGTGCAACTCAGCACACATCTGGAGAAAGTGTGTCAAACTTTTGGTTTGTTAGGGCAAAATCAGATCATACATGTAATTAGCTATTTAATAATAATATACAGAATTATATTCATCTTTTAAGAAAATTAAAACTCGTGTAAGTTTATTTGCAGGCTGTCAGCTGGGTTGTATTTAGGAATGACAATAAGGGAAGAAAAACTTTTTTTTAAAAATACCCCCAACAATGTCAACTGCAGCCCTTTTTGTGGGAAATAAATGCTTGGTAGATGGTCAGAAATAGATACAAAAAATGTTTGTTAAATGTCGTGGTTGCCATATTAACAGTTGTGATTAGATTATTCTGGCAGGAGTTTGTCTCATGGGTTGATCCATTTTAGGAACAAAGTACTCCTAGTCCTCTGATGCCGTTAAATGTTTGTAAAACTGGAATGCAACTGTTGTTTTGGAAACATTGCAGCACTCACGAGGGCGTGTAAAAGTGCAATTTTGCGCGTTTTCTGCGTAGAGTGGGTGTACTCATGGGTGTTTCTGTGTATGTGTTTCCTAGTTGCTCAACATGGGTTTGTTCCATTTTTTTTAGTTTTCTGTTCCAAAACCCAAGTGTTTTCTCTTGTTTTGGATGATGTTTTGTTTCTAACCGATTATGTGGCTGACACCACTTATTTGTCAGTGTAATTATTTCTCCAGTGCTGTCATCTGAAGAATTGTGATATGAGGTGGTGAAATGTGAGGGGAAGCTGTTTAATGTTACATATAGCTATTGCATTTTGCTGCACTCATTGTCAGCAGTTAATATTGCATTAAGAATAATGCAAGGCTTTTGGAGGTCCTCCTGAGATGAAAATAACTTTGTGTATGAAAGTCTGCACAGTCTTAGGAGTAATCAAACAAACAAAAAGTGTTTGTCTAAATAAATGGAAAGTTCAGTGAAGTAAGCTCGAATGGACCATTAATTCATTCATTCATTACCTAAGGTGCTTATCTTACTACCAGGTTGTAGTGGGTCTTGGGTGAAAGGCGGGTACAGGTCTCAAGTCCAGGGCAGGGCAGACACATTGGCAGGCACATTTACTCAAACACAACTAGGGCAACTTAGTATCTCCAATTCATCTTACTACATGTCTTTGGACCGTGGGAGGAAATCTATACAGACACAGGAGAACATGTCTGACTGGGAATCAAACCCAGACCCTTCTTGCTGGGTGCACTACCTAATGCACCACCTCACCGTTCTCTGATGAATAAATGAAATACCAATTAACCATTGTATATATATTAAATCTATAATGAGATCATAAGGTGGTCTGTAAAAAGGGACGATTGATCTAAAGAACATAGACACAAAAAAGCTCATTTGAAAGTAGCCCTAATATAACACGACTGTGGGTCAATCTCCTGTCTTTCTCCATTCTAAAGGCTTTGAGTCCTACAATCTTCCAAGCCTCATCAGTGTCAGAGATTTGGAAAAGGGCCTGCTGGGCTCCCATCAGAGCCGCTTCCATTGCTGAGAAATCCAACTGCTTACCAAAAGGGCTGAGTTTAGCCGGACCCATTACACTGTCTGGTTCCCTAAGAGTCCAGCTTTACAGATCAAATGACAGACTGGGCATGAAAACAAAGACCACAATAAACCCTGTCTCTATGCAGTACATTGTATAATATTTCACTGTTGTGCTGTAGTTGGTCACAAAGACACCTCGTACAAGACTGTGCCAAAAGTAAATCCCTTGTAGCATTCTTGGGGGTTGTTTGGTTTGAAATATAGATATAAAGGCTGGCTTTAAAAGTACAAAGTCGGCAAATAAAACACATTTATGAACTAATCGGGTATTAGACCTAAAAATACATGCTTTTGGTTGCCCAGTTGATGACAGTGCATTTAACTTGGAAAGTTTGCAGATAGGATAATGGAATTTATTCAAGGCTCTAAATTGCATCCAATTATCTACAGTAAAATTCAAAATCCAAGATGAAATGACAAATTGTTGTTTTAGTATTTTAAAATAGACTAAAATAAATCTACACAACACTTTTTATTATGTGGTCCAAGGATAAGTTGTCAGGCTGCAATTCAACAAAAGAGAGGCAGAGAAAGGGACAGAGAGAGACAGATATACGGTTGCTGACGAAATGTAATGATTCTCTGAATACAGCCAAAAGCACGTATGAAAATAATATCACAGTACGTCTGGGATTACAAAGAGCAGTTTTTTTAACGACAAGATAAATAAAGACTAAAAAACATCACCTGTTTGAAAAGATGTCCGCTTTCAGTATTATCTTTTCTAGAAGTGTCCATGTGGTAGAAGTTTTTAAGACCACATTTGGCAGGGCGCCTTCTATTGTTTTTGAACATCACTTATAAAAGGAGGAAAAGCAAATATGTTATTCATTGCACATATGTAGCTTTTGGATATTACTTACATTAAGAAATACACAATAAATTATTCCTTTAATATATGCTGATTCAAAAGAATTGGGTAAGCCTCTTTCAAAAATGACAGTACATACAGTATGAAGCCATTCATTTATATATTATCATTTATGAAGCCATTAAATTAATATGTTGTAACTGACTGTTAACTGTTATCTATAACAATTGCTTACTGAAATGAATGACATTAAATAAACTAAACATTACCAAGTTATCTGACTGAAACCAATGATCCAAGTACTACTTTAGAGCTTATTTAAGTGATTTGACTAAAATGATTGTTTAGCAGGTCTTTATACGTTTCTTGAACTTAGCAAAATAACTCACAGGACAGACTAGGGTAGTTCCCCAAACCCCTGCAGCAATTTATCTTCAGGTTATTCCAAGGGCCTTGGGAGCTAAGATCCCTGTGGTGTAAGACACGTTCCTGGGGTTTCTAGGAAAGCTGGACCTTGGCTGTCAACCTCTTCCCTTGATACACTGGCTTTTTAGGTACACTTCCATTTCATATAAATAGGATTCATTCATTTCACATCTGTGCAGGTTATGGACACTGTACACATCATAAATCTTCTCTCGCTCCCCTGCTTCTATGCATTTAATGGTGTTTGGGCTGAATTCCAGGTCTATGAGTGAACTGAACCATCAAGATGTCTGCACAAAAAAAAAACCTCAACACTTTCAGTCATCGCCTGGTGAACGCCAGTTCCATCCCTGCTGCAGTTGGGATGCAGAACACACCTGAACTCAAATACTGAAAGTTATGGCATCATGTTCCCTGGACTTGATCCATTGTATCCAATATTTCCTGTTGCACAAAATATCTCATACCTACAAGGTAACGGCTAACTTAAGTAAAAAAGTGAAATAAGTGATTGTTGTTGGCTTTTGTTCTCCTGAAACCTAAGAAAAGAAGGGTTAAGCAAAATATGCACTATGTTTACCCAGGAAAAAAAATAGCCCAGAATTGACCACAGTCACAACAATCGTCGCACTCATTACATACAATAAACCCCACATCCCAATTACTCTCAACTCTTTGTCCCTATGCCATGTAGCATTATACTAGACACATGAATCCCTTATACTTTAAACATCACCCTATGAAATTTAAGTATAATGTCTAGGCTGTACAGACAGAGGATCTGTGTTGTAGAGTTCTTTCTTGCCTGTAGGTCAAACATCATTTGTACAATTGTACTGTGAGCTTAATGGCTCTTGGCCATGTTTTGCAGCCTCCAAGCCATGGGGACACATGCATAGTCTCCTCCCTGTCCACAGGAACTGACTAATCCTAATTTGTTATTTCTGCTTGGGTAACAGCAGTAAGAAAATGTCTCCATCTTTTGAACCTTCTAGCTAATTAATCCACAGGTGTCAAATTTTTGAAATGACTGGAAAAATTTACTCAATGAATTTAGTGCCATTTATTCAATTAATTTTCAGTTAAGTGATTTACACAAAACCTGAAAAAAAATAAAAGTCCCTTTTTATTTCTACATTTTATCAGAGGTAGAGTTGTAATGCAGTGCCTGTGTCTGTACTTGTATCTGTACATTTATCAGTATATGTATACATATCTGTATGTGTTTACTGATAAAACATTCATATCTGTATTTGAAGTGAGTGACATAAACCAGAGGAACTTTCCTGTTTTATATATATATTTTTTTATTTTTTATTTTATAATTTAAACATGAAGACCATGTCTCTAAAAACACTGGAGATATGAAACGTGTACACAGGGCATGTGGACATATGTTCAGTGGCAGCTTTGTCACTACTGTCTGTCAATTCTGGCTCTAATAGTTCTATATCACTTGGATTGCTTCAATTACCAAGCAAGCAAACAAACAAAACTGGCATCCTATTATCATCTGTATAAATAAACATATTTTCCTCTCTAATTATATATTCATATTCAGAGAAGCACACTGATCTCTGTCTGCAAGTTTCATGATGAATAATAAGTCTGGACAAAATCAAGAAAGAAATTCTTAATACTAGGGAATATAAATAGTTTTAGCTCGCTCTATCTTTGGAAACTTTGGGACTGAATGGAATATCCTCAGAATGATTCACCTTAGCACAATAAACTAACTGAACTGAATGTGTTTTGGCACAGTGTGTGTATCCTTCAGTCACTGTTCAATTTGGTTTAAAATTGGGATTTATTGATTCAAGATATTCAAAGTAATATCATATTGTGATAAAAACAACAAGCTTATTACGCCTGTAATATTCTGACAAATATAAGTGGTACAGTGAATCCAGGCCCTGGATGGATGGAGGCCATCACTAAGCTCCCTCTCTTGGGCCCTTAACCCTCTCTGCTCTAGGCTTGGTGTATCTTATCTGACTCTGTGTTCTGATTCTAACGTCTCTACAAGCTGGGATTTGTGAAGGTAAGAATTTCATGGTACTGTAACGTATATGCTACAAATAAAGCTTTCTTCTTTTATATTATATTTCTAGTATATTCTATATTATCATGACATATATTTTTATATTAATTTAGAGAAACAAATAAAAACAAATACATAGAGAGTGAAAGTGGGCCCATTTGACCCATCAGTGCAGTGAAACACCTACATACACACTAGTAAACACTAGGGGGCAGTGAACACAAATGCCCAGAGTGGTGGACAGCCCCTATCCACAGTGCCTGGGGAGCATTTGAGGGTTAGGTGCCTTGCTCAAGGGCACTTTAGTCAAGTATTGTCAGGTGCGGGGTTTGAACCTGGTACCTTCTGGTGCCAAGGTGGATTTCTTAACAAAAAGCCTATGGCTGCCCCTGGTGAATTGATTAATAATGGAGGATTTAATCTCTGAATTATGTAAGTTGTAAATTTTGATGCTTCCATCTTATACATTAATCATATTGCTTCATAATATTTCTCAAAGAAAGAAATTACACTATAGGATAACTTATTATATACCTTTCTATAAACACAATGACCAGAACTACAGAAAAAAACCCCAAAACAATATATTATTGGTTCATAAAAATCACTGGCTTTTGCAATGTTTTGTTTTAATTCTTGGGCTGTCAACACACAGCATGACTTGTCCAACATAAGGCACTTGTTTGGTTTAGATGTGAGACATCATGTCCCTCCAATCCTTGGCCCAGGATTTCCTCACAGCATTTATTTCCTACCCTGAGCTCAGGCTTCACAATGGAAGAAGTGTTTCTAAACATTGGGGCCACCTAAACCTGTTTTATTATTGCAAGACAGGCTGATCTATGTGTGTAATAACAAATGTAACTGATAATACTTATATTATTAATGTGCATATGTGGCCTGGAGTAGTTGTTCTTGCTCAGGTCGAGCTCAGACTGCATGCTAGAGTTATTTATCTGCATACTGACTGTAAGACCCAGACCTTTACCGGACACCCACTCTGCCATTACTTCCCAAAAGTTTTTAATGCCAACTGCTCTGTTCTGAAAACCGTCCATATTGAAATCAGAGCAGCAGGCGTTCCCTCCTAGTGATTTAATGATATGATTAAATGTTGCAAAATCACCCAGAAATGTTTGCTGTTACCATGTTATGGCTTGATGCACTTTAGGAGGTAAGTGTGGTGAAATAACGGGCAGAGAGAAAAGTCTGGGGAGGACACAGCACAGCTAGAGACTCTTAACAGGGTGTAAGAGTGACTTTACCTCATGTTATTGTCAAGCTCTCTGACTCTCCACTTTCTCTGGACTGCACAGATCAGAAGATTGATAAAAGATATTTAGGAAAAATAAATCGCTTGGGATCACTATTAAGAGAGTGATGTTGTGCCATTGTGGTTGAATTGGCTGACCATCCTGGAACAAAAGTAAGAAAATAGTTGTGCAAGTATAAGACTTACGGACAGCATATTTTTGAACAAACATGAGGGTGAAGTTAAAAAAAAAAAAAACTGTGCACGCTATATTAGCTGATTTATCATTCGAGATGTTTCATGTAATATAATATTTGAATGTTTAACAAACAAGGCTTAAGCTTATTAGTTGTTCAATGGTTACAGCACTGGGTTATTGATTAAAAGTTTGGGGGTTTATGCCATAGCAATGCCAAACTGCCATTGTTGGCACCCCTTTCTGCCACAGAGGTGCTGTATCTTGGCTGACCCTGCACTGTCCCCACCCTGGGATATGTGACGAAACAAGTATCTTTGTGCTACATAGTGTATTTGACAAAACTATAGGCTTTTTAATGTTAAGGGTAAAGTCATGCTAGATAAAGCCACTAACCTTTTCCAGTTGTGATGTATAAACAGTTATACAGGCTTATGAATGTGTTTCACTTTATTTACATTTAACAGAGTTTATCTAGAGGTGGTTCAGTTAAAACTTTCATTAATATCAGTGCATAATTATTACACATTGCTAACGCACTGATGTTATAAATCGCCTCCCAATCCTCAGGCTTTGTCATTTATCACATCAAAACATACATCATTATTCAGAGGTTTTAAAAGGATCACAAACTCTTACCCACAAAAACTTCAGAGTTTAACCAGTGACATCTTCTCTTAAACTCAATAGCCAGGAAATAGGCAAAACATGGTAAATAAACACAGGGTGGAGAAGTTAAGGATTGTGTTGGGACTAATTAACTTTTCCAAAACATATCTGGAACAATGAATCCTCAGTGCACGCACAATATCAGTTCCATACTCTTGGGGCTTCTCAGATTCACTATTTTATGCAAAAATCCCAAAAGGATGTACGTGTTGAGAATGTTAACAAGTGCCAGCTTTTCCATGAAGGTGTATTCCATTGAATAAGGATGCCTTCATTTTTTATTTTGTACCAGCAGGTGCTATAAAAACAGCTATGTGATTATGTCTATATAGCATTTCTTGGCCTGACTGGTGTTTCAAAATCAGCATGATCCTGGGATTAGAATTTGAACTGTCTAGGAGCCAAATGAACACCACCATGTGTAGACTGCAGATTGTTTATAATATCAATTGCCTCTGTTTAACAGCAAGGTTTAGCCAGCAAATTACAAAGAATATTATGTTTTTTATTAGATTTCAAGAGTATTATTACAGTGAATATTTGAACAGGAAAAGACAAACATGACTCATGTCATTTATATACAATGTGTTAAGTGATCCTGGTTTGATTTAGATGATAGTCATGTTTGTCTTTGCAAAATCTTCACAGTAACCTAATAAATTTGCTGTGTTGTAGCCATAAAACTGATCTAGACAAAATCAGAATCAAAGTATGTCTGGAACCTGCAAAGCATATTTATTAGGTTACTGTGAACTATGAAAGGGAAACGACAGAAATGATTTATCCTCTGTATATAATGCTATGGGACAAAGTCTGATGAACATTAACTTATAGAGTAGTTCAGGAAACAAATAAAAGTTTAGCAACTAAAATTTGAATCCTGCCAATAAAGAATAGATGAATAGATAGAAGGAGGACAAGCTCATGTTGTCTTCTGACATGTTTTTTCTTAGTGTTATCCCAGACTTTGCAGCTTGACCACCAGTTCCCTATTGTGTCTTTAGAGACAGCTCTGAGTGGCAAGACAGATGTGTGCACAATAGCCACTTCATTCAGCCTGTTGTTGAGGCGGGGACTTTTTTGGAAGGTCTAGTTGGTGACGAATACAACAAATCTGGTGAGCCAATTCATTTCTACCTCACAGGATGATGGTTTTGTTCTGTTAAATTCTCATAAAGGGCCCATATGGACCATGCCATTGTATCTGCTGACACACAAGCAATGAACTGAAGTACTTGACCCACTCACTCAGTCTGACAAATGAAACAAATGCACTACATGTTGTACCATGTATTGTCAGATGTCAGATTAGATTATCTGTTGATTGCTGCCTAGACACAGAGCACAGGAGAAAGCAGTGGCTCTGAGTTTTTGTGAATCTGCCTCCAGTCAATCTGCACTTATGAGCTCAGCTCTGCTGGCAAGTTCTACAGCTCTGTGAACTCAAGCCAGTCTGCACTGGCATTCTTGTTAACCAACCGCACCAACAAGAAACTGCATCTTGTTCTGTTTTAGCCGACTCACACTCTCTTTAAGGGGAGCTGTATCCTTATGCTCATTCTCTTTATTTGGCTCCCATGCCCCCTTTGCCAGGTTTTGAGAACTTTTATATCTTTTCTAAACCTCCCAACATCATTAGTAGTCACACAGCCATTAACACTAATATTTCCACAATTAAATATTTGTAAGGCATGTTGTGTGAGGCAAACACACAAAAATATTTGTAAGGCATGTTGTGTGAGGCAAAGCAGAGGGTTACTGAAATTCAATCGAGGCGCAAATAATTTAGCCATAAGCACACCAAGATACAGTTAATTGTCAGTATTTATCAATAAATTATATCAAGTGACACAGTATGGTCGTGCAAAAGAAAAAATAAAAGTGTGCAATCTGTTTAGGTTACACAACATTATCATGTTTTTTTTTCCAGTCTGTATGAAGCCTTGGCCTTGTTTCAATGTCTAATGGACCAAATACTCTGCCTGCAGAGGATGTATGCCATTGCTTATTTAAGCAGTAAAATCTTAATGGTATATATTGGCAGCTGCATTCTATAACACATAAGGAGCATTCCAATTTTCTTTGAGGCAGGTGTAAATCATATCAAATCCAACAGTTTTCCACATAGGCCACAGGCAGGTTCATCCTCAAACTGACAGGACAGAAGCAATTCCTCAAGTCAGATCAAGTCAAGTGGTTTTTATTGTCATTTTTACCATATACAGTGGTATGGTGTACAGTACACATTGAAACAAAACAACGTTTCTCCCGGACCAAGGTGCTACATAGAACAATAAACTACACAATAAAAACATAAAGTGCATGTGTGCAGTAGCATGTGCAACGACACAAGATGATTTAGAATAAATATGTTAGACAATACAATACAAGGCAAGACAAGACAATACAATCCTGCCTGAGATGTAAGAAAAAAAAAGGGTGAGACAGTTCTTGGGACTGTTGGCTATTTTTATAGGTTTGTACCTATTTATTCAGACGTCAACAGCCCATTGTCTGACCTAAAAGTTGTGCTTGATCCAATCCAATGTACAGAGCTGAACTAACGATCACCTGACTTCTGCCTTTTTTTGGTCCGTAGACTTCATGTAGGATGCCAATGCCTGAATAACTCATTTATATTTGGCACTTACAGTTGAGGTGATTCACAGGCCAGGCGCATAGACAGCATTGGCAGATTTCCTCTCTTGCTGGATTCTGGCTGATCTGTTTGGTCTGTTGGTTTATTTGTTGCAGTCATATTGAGCCATACTGGGTTAGGTGTTTGAGTAGCCCAGGTAAGCCCTGGGAGACCGCAGGGTGTTATGAAATCTGAGTAGGTCAGAACCAGAAACGGTTGCAGAGTCTAAAGGCAGTGGCACGGATGTGCCGGTCCATTCTGCGAGATGGCAGGAGATGCACACCAGGAAACTTTGAGCTTTTGACTCTCTTCACAGTTGTTTTATTGATGATGCAGTGCTGAGTGGTATTTCTGAGTTCTCCTGAAATCAACAATCACCTCTTTTGTCTTATCAACATTAAGTTTAAGACCAAGTGTCATCTCCACACTATTCTTTGAGCAGGTTCATTTGCTTGCTGTACTTTGCAGAACAGTCATTAGTCAGCAAAGTAAACAGCACTGGACTGAGCATGTAGTCCTGTGTGATTCAGTGTCCTGGACGTGATTAGTCCTGGACGTAGTGTTACTGTGGTATTCCAGTCAAAAAGTATTTGAATACAGTATGCTTAGTTTGCCTATCAGTAATTGTGGGATGATTGAGCAGAATGCTGGACTGAAGTCTATGAACAGCATTTTTACACAGTTGTCCTTTTTGTCCTGGTGGGTTAAAGAAAGACACACTCACTGAAATGTAAGAAATTTAATGTTGCCAATCCACCTAGATGCATGTTTTTGGGGTGGGAGCTGACCCTGCAGCTGTAAGTCAACAATGCTACCTGCTGGACTTTCATTTGTGATTTTTTTTATTTTCAAATGTTTCTTGTTCAATGCAATGTTTCTTGTCTCTTTAGATTAGCAAGCATGGCAAATGGAAACGCTGTGCTTGCAATTAGTAAGCACTTTTGTTTAAACCACACACAATTTACAGTTCTGTCACTTGTCTCACTGCCTTTGTGTAATTTGCACGTTCTTTGCACAATGTTGCAAAAAAAACATCAGTAAATGAAAAAGTAACTCACCTCACCCACCACACGCTATATTACAGTGTGTTATGAATGTGTCCATGAAGCAGAGTTTGAATAAATTAGATCCAATGTGTTTTACCAAGTGTGACATTGACATTTACCAGTGTCACTAGACATGATCATCAACAAAAGGCTATGAGAGTCTATAGTCTGGGCTAGAAAAGAATCAGTCCAAGCATCCACTGCATATTATCCTGTCCATTTCTACCTATGCCAATTCACCACTACTGGTTAAAATAAATTTTTTCCTTGAATGAAAAGGATGGCTTATCTCGTATATCAGTCAGCTCATGTCTCATTTCAACAGAGGAGTCCACTCTGATGTCCTAAGAAGAACAGTGGGGGATTTAAACCAGCTGTATGAGAGTATCAAGTGTCAACACTTGAAACGTTCATGTCCCCTTCTGCAGGAGTAAAGCAACAATTACTTCACTGTCTGTGATGTGATAAAGATGGTATTGCACTGGCCACTTCTAAGTTACTGAACATCCTTAGAGGCTAATTTGGTACATTTCCATATATGGGTCTCTCTGGGAAGTGGATGATATAAAAAGGCAAAATGGGACCACTAGATTTAGGCCGAATCCATGGTGATGAATGCGGCTAGACTGTGGCTAAGCACAACACCAGAGGCTTGGGTATTGGTGCAAATGTCCACACATTAAGCTTTTACATTATCACATCAATGTTGATAAGCCATCTGGATAACCAGACAGTGAAACTGCTCAGGTGCTTTTTAAATAACACAAACCTGAACAGTGTTGGAACATGTGATGGAAACGATTGCTGCAAAGCTTTTATCAGTTTTTCTCACCTACTAAAATGTTCGCACTATATCCCCTTGCAGCAAAGCGCTGTTAAAAATGGTCAGCATTGTCAAAAATGGGGGGAAAAATGCAGCGTGAAAATGTGAATCAGATGGTATATGCAAGCCTGTAATTGTCTTAGTCTACGCTGCTTAAATCTACGTTTTACTTGAACAGGATTATCATGAAGCTGTCAAGATTGCATGTGATCAGACTGCGTATGTTTCCCAGAAAATGCACACTCACATCTGAGTCAGTGTTTGCGGAAGGGGGTGGGGGCTGGAATCACTAGTGTGTATCATTACTTTTGGCTCGCGCTTTGGAATTTAAATAACGGTTTGGGTGGACAAGACGTAAAAGTACTGTCTAAAGGCATTCTAGGGTTGAACTAGTGTCTGAAAATATACAGAACATTAAGACCAAGGATTTATTCTAAAAGCGTAATTATGTACTGAAAGCTCCAGAGTCAGCATTAAATACTCGGAGGATCAGGTCCAATAAAAGCAGTTATATGTTAGGGTCCAAAGTATACATAATGCCAAGACTGGTTTTGGTAGATATATTAAACCTCTCTTTGCATAACAAATGCCAATTTCTCATGTGCCTTATTTTGTCCATACATCTGTCTTTAATATAAAATTGCCAGCTCAGTATCATACCTTTAATATCCTGATGATTTTTCATATGAATTAACCTGTCTACCTCTTACACTAGGGTAATGTTTTTTTTCACCAAAGACAAGAAAAGGATTCTGTGTGATAGCCAGCCAACATCCTTTATTGTTCTCTGTGTTTATTGTACTCAATGCATCACTCCATGAGTGCTGTCTTTGCTAGTCTGGATATGTTATTCAGGCTGTATGTATACACTTTGTAAGACAGCATTACCCCGGCCAGCTGTTTGTTATAAAGATAATGCTTATGATCATCTAGACTTTCTTTTCTGAGCATAAATTATGTTAACCACTTGAAAACAGCAAATACACATGACACCAGTCCTCGCGATGACAGAAATGTTGCAAATTGGCTGTTTATTTACTGCTGTAAACATCTTTCAGATTACATTACTTCAAGTTCAGTAAATCTATTTCAAACGCTGTCTTTGGAGAAGTTTATGATGATCGAATGCTTTAGCTTTAACAACAATATAAATCAGGTTTTAAATGGATATGTCCTTGTTTGAAAATTATATAGCTAAAGTGGTTTGGTGTTTAGACTGTTCATCAGTGCAGATGGACTTTCTTATGGATCCTCAGCTGCTTCGAAGGATGTCACTGACTCTATGTGTTTCCTCAGTAGGTTCAGTAGGTTTCTACCACTTCTGCAAAAGGTAGTGACGATTGGCTACTCTAACTGCTTCACTGTACAGTGCATGAATCCCCCCTCCCCCCTTTCTATCTCTCTATAACCCTGTGATGGACTAGTGTCCTGCCCAGGGTGTCATTCCGCCGTGTTCCATTTTTCCAGTATCGGCTGTAACCAGGTTGAAGTGGTTATAAAAGAATTGTGGATCTGGAAGTAAATTAAGAATAGATTGAATGCTGTTTTTATACTTACAAAATAGAAGAAAAAATATTTGTAAGTGCAAAAGATCAGTAAAATTGTGAAACCTTAAACACAGATATGTAACCATTACGAACATTTAATCTTGAAGACATTTTTACAACTAAAAGAGCACTATTAAAACAGTTAACTCTCCTAACAATTAAATCTCCAAAGTCAAGCCTTCCCTTTATAAACACATTACTTTCTTTCCACCAATCTCATAATTGTGATTGTGCTCCGATTATGTCCAATTTAAATAAATATTAATAAGCCATCAATTATCATGAGTCATGTTTATATTCACTGCCTTGGTGCCAGAACAGTGGCCAGATTCCACCCACCAATGTTTTAACAGTTATACAAAACCAGCCTTGTTTCTGTATTTTTCCCCATTCTAAGCTGGGTTTATCTGTCCTCACCCTTCCTTCTATTAACATCTCCGATAAGAGCAGTGTATATTAGCATACTACATTCAGAAACCAAACCTGTTCCAAACCAGAAACCAAATCGCACTCACAGATAACACTATATAAGAAGGGTTCAAATAAACTCAGCAGCTTGTTTGGCATGTCTAAGATGAAGCCAGACGGGTAGCTTGCTGAACCAAACTCAGCTAGTAAGTGGGGAAAAAAGTGTTAAATATACAACAATATTAGCCACAACATTAAAACCAACTGCCTAATATTGTGCTGCAAAAAACCAGCTGATTGATAGAGGCATGGGCTCTGCAAGACCTCTGAAGTTGTAAGGTGGTATCTGGCACTAAGGTGTTGGAAGCAGATGCTGTAAGTTGTATGTTAGGGGCTCCATGGATCAAAATTTCTATTAGGGGTAATTGGTCTGCAACATCCAAGTACATGTCAAAGTAAGGGCCAGATTAATGCCAAATGTGGTGATCAGACCAAGCCAACTACTTCCACTATATAC
>JAOVVF010000044.1:24299748-24310613 GCA_028565595.1 Duopalatinus emarginatus
CTGGAAGGGAGGCATCACCGTCACAGGAAGGTGGTGTTGTCCTGTAGTTGGTGATGGCCTGGATGCCCTGCCACATGCGCCTTGTTTCCTCAATTAGTATTCTTATTGCTCACATTTATAGTCTAATATATTTCTTAAGGCAATATACTGTATCTTTACCGTCTTAACTTACATAAGCATTCAGCTTTCAGTTTAAGAAGTACGACAATTTATTCCCAAATCATACAATGATCACAATTAGCTAGTAATTAAAGTAGAGATCTCCTTCTGGATATAAAACCACTCTGTCTAGGGGGTCATAAGTCAGATTGTAAAGTTGAGTGAAGAAAAGACTCCAAAAAATGTCCATTGTCTTAAGAAAGTGAAAGTTGTATCACACCCACAAACCAAGCATCTGAATAAGATATTAACTGGTAAGGAAAAGTAAAAGGCAAGCCACCCCCACCCCCCACCCCACAAGAAATCTACAAAGTTCCGTGGCTGGAACTGGAGTACAGGTATACAATACAATACCGTCCACAATCTTATTACCTTTTCATAAAACTGGACTCTATTAAAAAATGGCAATGAAATGGCTGTTGCTTTAGAAGACCCACATTAAAGCATTTATAAAGGTTGTTTAAGATGTGGGAAAGGGTTTGGAAAAGCTGTCTGGTCAATCCTCTAATGCTCCATGTGATGTAAATCCAACACTGCCTATGCCTGAAAAAACGCCATCCCAATTGTGCAATACCAGAGTGTTACATCGTAATGTGTCATCTGCAGGGATTGCCAAACTTTTTTGACTTGAAACGAGAATAAAAGGAAATAGATTCTGAATGATATCGCAAGGAAACCAGTGCAGTCTGTTGTAAAACTAAAGCTTGAAAGGAAGATTAATCTTCCAGTAGAACAATTACCGAAGACAGGTGGATGAAGCAACACTGGAGGGCCCAAAAACAGTAAAATAAGATTCAAGATTCAAGCTTTGATCAAAGCCAAAAATCACAACACAGCCACTACAGTCCGGGGCCATCACCACACCATCAACACAGATGTTGTATATAAATTATTTTCTTCTAACTTTTAGAAATATATAATAGCATTAATGTTCATTGTGAAAATACTGATTTGGGAAAATATGTCTAAGTGTCTTATATAAACCAGAAAATAGTGATTTGAGGTATGTGGATGCCTGAACATGACACCCATATGTGCTTGCTGAACTCATTTCAGCTTTGCTGTTAGAATAACCATGACTTTTCTGGATAGGCTTTCTGGGAAATCCACTGTACTGAACAGAATACTGAAGACGTGGAGATTCTGTAAAGACTGCATTTATATTCCTGCTTCTATTAAGATACATATACAGGACTATAAAGGTCTTGTTTGATTAAAGTTCCCAGTATGAAAGATTGTCTTTTCTGAGAAAAGCTGTTCGTGAATAATACAATTTTGGACACTCTATTCTGCATATTAATGCGGTACACATGATGCCTACATAGGCCACTGCTCAGGAAAGAACAAGGATTTTAAATAGAACAACTCTTTTAAATATGGCATAAACATCCACATTATTTATTTAATGTGTTTTTTCTTTGCATTTTGTATTGTTTTCTGGGCTCTGTTGGGTTGTTCCAGTGGCTTATAAGATTTCTTTCTATACCAGTAATACCAGTATAATGCAATATATGGTAACAATTAAACCAAAGCTTTCATGGATATATTGGGATCTATTTGATGCTGGGAGTGACACAGACAGGAAACTTCAGACTAATGAGACTTGGACAATGATGTACTTGAACAGAGAAAAGTTGGTTCCTGACCAGAAAGAACACTACAGGATGTGCTATAGTTAATCTAGCCAATAAACAAGGAAGCCACTTCTTGCCACATAATTGCAAGCAGGGCTTCTATGAAAACAAGTCGGCTAAAATTCATCTCGGCTTAAAACTCGGTCAAAGGCTACATTTATATTCCTGCTTCTGTGACTCCTTTTAATTTCCATAAACAGTGCCTGCATGTTTCATATGCTTTGTTTTATTTTCCTTTATGGTACAGATGTTAAAGATTGTGGGAAATAACATTAGATTATAGTCAATTCCTGAATGGATAATAGATGGTTAAGTAAATATGTTTTAGATGTAACTCCTTTAGCCAAAACTCTTATGTAGTGCAGGTAACATCACCCCATAAGCCAGTAGGCATCACTGGAAAGAGTATCTTTCTAATTCTTAGACGTCCTGTTGAAATCATTTCCAGCTAGTCTTTCTTTAGAGACAAATTTCAACTTTGCATTAGTGGAAAAAAAATAATAATAATTTGTGGCCTCTGGTTTGGTGAGCTGTTGCACAATTGTAGTCACAGGAGAGGGGATGAAGGGATACTACAGGAGTGTGGGGTATTTTATTTTTCCCCTTAAAGTATCTATTTAACATTTCAACATAGGTATTGAGTAAAAAGCTAAAAAAAGAAAAAAGTCAATGGGAAATGCCAGAAAAGATTATTGGCTGCATTTAGACCACTTTCGATTTTATTTTTATTGCTCACTAGACAGATCACTTTATTTCCAGCCATTTTCAAAGAAAAGAACCTTAACCATATTTTTTGCAGACTTGTTTTGCTACAGTTCTTGGTATAAAAGATTGTCTCTGATGACAATCTGTCAGTGAATAATATAATTTAGGACACTCTGTCCTGTGCTTTATAAACACTACTTGTATTAAATATGCTATTTAATGTACTTATTTCATGTTTTTTCTTTTTATCTGTACTTCCTGTTGTTGCCGTTCTTTTTGTGTTTTTGTTTCTGGGTTTTGTTGAGTTATTCTTGTGACTGCATTACACATACAAAAATAACAGACTTTTTCCTTGATGTGTGCCTGTCTCATCCAATCTCTGACCATTAAATGGCGTCATCACATGAGACAACAGGACACATGATGTATCTAAACTTATGTCTCTATCTGCTTGTGTTGTGCTATCTGCCATAGCAGCCATTCCTGTCACCCACTTTACCTGATAACCACCATGGGATTTAGAACCCTAGTCACCCATAGCTTACAACCACTGATAACAAACGCTTTGTACTGTAGCCAGCACAGGAACAAGATAAGCCTGCTGTGCCTGGGTCCTTCTCTGACTAAACATGACTTCTCTGTACCCAGGCTGAAAAATAAAGAGCCAATTGAGCATTGTGAGTATCTAGTGCATAGGATTGATTGCTTATAAATACTCATATATGTAAATTACTATAGCAAATTTACAATAGCAAACATAAAAAACAGTTCATGAATACTCTCTAAGCTTTTCTTGTGGATAGGATGGTTAAAAACTCCTTTTAAGGGCAAGGGGCAGCTTAAGGAAGGGAAATATCTACAGTCTAAATCCAAGTCTAGAGCTATGCTAATGGTGAGACTTTAACGGCAGTGTTAGATAAGCAGTTGATAGTGACTATTTTCTATTCTAAAAAGAAGCAAGAAATGTGTAGTAGCTGAGAGGTCAGGGATGTGATTGCATTGTTTTGGCAGTCGATGCATAATCTACGTTGCATAATCACAATCATGGTGATTTTGAGGACTTATTTATTTCTAGACGGGTTTTTTATCCTGAATATTGGAACCTGTTTTCTGTATCCAGAGTTTAGATTTATGACAGCCCTGTAAGACAGTGATGTTGCAGTGTTGCTGTCAGCATTCAGCAGGTGGCCCTGCTCCGGCTGTGACACCTCCAGTAGAGTGTGTCAGCCTCCTGCCTGAGTCTCGCACTGTTTACACTTGTGTGACCACACACACACACACACGTCTTGTTATCCTTAACCTTCAAATGACATAATTATGAATGCAGGTAATTAATCCTGGGTACATTCGATCAAACCTTAACCTTGGTAACCAAAAGGAAATCTTTGGCTATTTATTTGCCTACATTTTTTTTTCCTTGTGGGGAGCAGCCAATGGTCATGGTATTTGTGTTTTTGTGGCCCCGAACCACACACACAGGTTCTCATCCATCACCAATTGGACATGTTACTAGTGAAAGAAGCAGCCAGAGACAAATACCAGAGTCAGGCTGAATTTTCAAATAAGAAGGTGCAAATCCATTTTCTATTAAATTGACAGAAGTTTCATAAATAACATAACTTAAATATGGTCAGTCAGTCAGTCATTCTCTTATCCGCTTCGTCAGTCAGGGTTTGTCCTGGAGCCCACCTGGGATCATTAGGTGCAAGGCAGGAATAGTTATATAGCCATATAGCAAAAGTTATTTACACATATATTTTTTTTTTTTATACTGCCAAATGCTAAAATCTAAAAACAGTGGAGATGTGCAGTAAATCAGAAAGCACCATCATTCCAATAAAAAGCCTGGAAATCATACCCTGAAGTAAGTGTTTTATAAATGTAGTACTATTTAATAGACTGCCAATAACGAGTGTCCATAAACCCTCCCTTCACCTGTGTCCTAACATATGATTGTTTCCTTGCTCTAAAGATGGAAACAATTTGCTGGGTGTATCTTGTAATTGTCCTGGTTTCACCTTTGTATGAGTGAGGAGACTCTGGGGAGCACAGGGGGATGTATTAGGAGACTTTCTGGGCTTCACTATACAGCTTGATCTTCTGTACAGTTTTATTAAGCAGAACTGCTGTCACTGGAAAATCAAACAGACGTTAGACAGTTCCTTACTTCCTTCAGTTTGATTGACTCTGATTGTTACATCAATCATGCATAATAAACAGCAATATATTCTGTTTGTGTGCCAGTACAGGATAAACATAAAAGAAAATCATGAGTTAAACCAGAACAGAGAACACACCCACACACACACACACACACAAAGTAAAAAATGGATAGCCAAAATCTAGGGCTGAGAACTAATGCATTGTTCTTAAATGTGTTCATATAGTTCACCCATTTGTCTGATAGGTCTGACAAATCACACTGTCCTCTGTAATAAAGTGGAAGAACTTTATTACTGTAGTAAAGGATGTGTTATGGATGAATTATGTGTGCTAGCATTAATGATGGTTACTTTAATAATAATTAAAAAAAAAGGGTTAGTTCCTCCAAATACATTTTATTATAAATACATACTTGCTAAAATATTGTTACTATAATGCATATGTGTCAAACTCAAGGCCCATGGGCCAAATGTGGCCCGCGAGAGATTGAAGGGTCTTAGTGTCTAAAAATAAATGGCGTGCTATTTCCCACAATGCATGTCGGATTGAGTGGAATTGAGACATACAAATATTTATCCCATAATGTCCATAAAAAGAAAAGTTGATGTAGACGGACGGATGTTTCAACAAAGATCGGAATGTTATAACAGAGCAACAAGCAAACATATTTTTTCCATGCAACTGTAATGTTTTAATTGAATAAGTAATACATTCAGAGTTATTCAACATTAAGGAGTGGTTACATTCATTTTATATTACATTTGGTTACATTTTGTTACATTTATAAGTTATATCTGGCCCTTTGAGGACAGCTATTATGCCAATGTGGCCCTCGGTGAAAATGAGTTTGACACCCCTGCTATAATGCATTGAAAGGTTCTGATGGTTATTTATATTACTTCTTAGCTCTAAAGTCATCAATTTATTGAATTTCTAAAATAAGACTTCTGCCACTCAGAGGATATGAACTAACTGATAATTACCAGTAGGAAACACTTCACCAGAATTTAGATAATTTAGATAAGGTTATAACACCACAGTGTTATTTGAATTAGTACCTGAACTAATTAATAAACTACAACCCAAAACCAGCTGCAGTGTTAAATGTTGCACATAAGCACCATCAGTGCCTGACTGCTACAAAAAAAAATAAATAAATGTTGTTTTCTCCCACCTTTATGATACAGGCACCGTAAGTGCACATGTGAAAGAAACCTTCTCTGTAATTTTATACCATCCATGGTACATTATTATCCATAATTACCAGAATGATGTGCCTGTAATCTTACTATGGTACCCGAATTAGCAGCCATGTTCTGTAGTTTAATTTCTATACAGGGCTATAAAAAAGCATGTATCAACTCTGTGTACATCATCATAAGTCAGCCTCTCTGTATCATCACCACAGCATGCCCCTTAACAGTACTGCCTGGCAAAGTATGTGTGGTGCTTTGCATCATAACCAAATAGCACACAGTGCTGTTCTGCTTTAAAGCCTGGCTGGTGGGCTAAAGTGAACGAAATTGTGTGCAGATGCTGAGGAAAAGAGTGAGAACTAGGCAAAAGGTAACCTGATCTTAGCCTCACATTTCAGAAATAATGCAATAATAATAATGCCTGACTAAAAAAAACTACACAGTGTTTGTAATAGCTGCTATTGTGCCATTGTTTTCATGGTTTGTTATATCACCCAAGGCCATATCCAGCAAAGGAAGTTTCACATAGCTAACGCTGCCTGGCCCCTAGACTCTACCAGCCTCCACATTGATTCTTTATCAGTTAAATGTCTGGGTTTTCCACTCTGGAGGTCATATGAGCCATTGCTATCAATGAGACTTTGACACAAATGACGTCACCAAAGCTGTTTGGACTTTGATGACAAAGGCACACTAGCACTGTTTCCGCACCGTGCTATGTATACTGTATACGGCACATACGTCTGCTCAGTTGGAATGAAAGATCTTTGTAGGCAATATTCTATCGTAGTATACTTTAAAGGCACAGTCTATAATTTCAGGGTAACACTAAAGAAAGTGTTGGAGGGGTTTTCCAAGATAAATCCTTAAAAATAAAATAAAAAAAGAATTATATGACAATGACATCTACACGTACAATAAGTTAAAATACAATACATGGAGAAAGCAGAGATACAATAGTGCCAATATAGTTTTCATTAACTTGCCAGGACTGCTCCAGTGTAAGGGAGTAGTAGCTGGAACAACAGAAAGAACATCAAATAAACAGTGTTCTACTACTGTCAGACAAACTATAAATAACAAATTGTGACAGTTACATAACTGTAATATTCAAGATTTACAGAAAGTGAACTATTTGCCTACTATGGTTGCACACAGAGGAATGTAACCCCGCATTAACCCATCTGTGCAGTGAAACACACACACTAAGTAAACACTAGGGGGCAGTAAACACATTTGCCCATGGGAGGGGGTTGACAGAGCCCCAAACCATGGTACTCGGGGAGCAGTTGAGAGGTTAGGTGCCTTGTGGGACCTTCAGGTCATAAGACTGGTTCCCTAATCATAAAGCCATGGCTGCCTTGTCATATGGCACATTTATGGTAGGTAAGTACACAAGTTACTCCAAATATATCAAGAAATAATCAAAATACAAAAACAGAATAATATGGTGATATGTAAATCGGAAGAATCATATATTAATTTTATCTCAAAAAGGCCACACCATGGCAACCTGAGACTCCTAAATACTTAAGACATTGCTGCCTCCCTAGTTCGATCCTGAACTTGTGCTCCTGTTTGTGTAACTGTTGAATTTTGCACGTCCTCACATGTTACTCTAGGATCCAGGTTGTTGAAACTAAAACTAAAGTTGATACACTCATTTCCTGTTTCCTCTGTCATATCCCGCCCACTGGGATCAATCACTTCACTTCACTTTCATTGGCAATCATTGTTATGTGAGGGATATTGAGTGTTTCCTCTAAGACGTGAAACCACCCACTGTATCTGGGTATGCCTAGCATGACAAGTCTATATCGAACAAATCAAACATGTTCAAACCTTTGACTGGTTGCATATGTTATTAAAGTTCATGTAAGGTTGTTAAAGAATACTGGGTAAATGTGAAACATTTGTGTGTGGCTGAGCTAAGTAATAACATTAATAACTTTCCTAAATAGTTTAAATCCTCCAATAGCAATGCTAACACGGCATTGCTAATAATGATCCTAATGCTAATCCTAACAACAGAAGAAGGAGCGCGCCCTGTATCTTAGGGGTGATGGTTAGTCCCTGCAAGGCCAGTAATCATCTCCCGATAAGGATGTGGACAAAACGGCCTGATATTAATGCCAGGCAAACTAAACACTACTCCTCCTAGGACATGCTGTTTCTAAAAAGAGGTCAAAAACCTGCAAAAAACCTTTCTGTCCAAAACGTTCAAGGTTTTAAAATATCGCCAGCAAGATATTCACCAGAGTAATTAGGAAACATTAGGTAAGTGACTCAGAATAGAAACCAACCATGCTTAGAAGAAGCTATAATGCAGGTTAGTTATTGTTACTGAGCACATGAAGACAGTTCAAAGAAGAAAATGACTCTCAGTGTCCGAGTTGGAAGCAGATGCTTGTTTTGAGAGGAAATTGCTTATTGGACAGAAAGAGATCCTTATGCTGAAGGACCACATGTCAGCACCATGTGCTTAGAACATCCCTCTTAAACTACCACTTTCACCAGTTTAATTAAACAGATGCCTCACTTAACCATTCCTATCCATCCACAAGACAATTAGAGGGATACATTAAAGACACACAGCAGAGTGTGAGGAGGATAACTAAAGGAGGATGACTCTCGTATGAGTTTTGAGGCCCACATTCGAGATGCAAGATCTGTTCTTTTCTGACTCTCTAATGCAGAGAGGCTTGTCTATGCTTTTGTCTCATCTAGACTGGATTGTTGCAATGCAATTCTTATTGGAGTATCTGCCAAGCATATCCAGAATCATCAATACATTCAAAATTTTGTGGCTAGGATACTCGAGAGGGTTGCGGGGTATGAGAACACCATGCCAGTATTATATTCTCTGCACTGGCTTCCCATTTCAACAGAATTGTTTATATAGATTCTCCTCCTAACTTTTTAGTGTGTCCATGGAAATACACCAGAATACCTCAAGGAACGTCTCAAACCTTGTAATGACAGTTGCAACTGCCCTAAAGACTTCCTTCAGAAAGGAATTTTCTATTTAGAAATGTTGTTGTTGTTGTTGTTAAAATGTTGCCTGGAAGATCTTCAATAAGAATTGAAGCCACACTTCAGACAAACAGCAGACAATTACTCATAAGACTCCATGATCAGGATAAAACTCATTCAGCCTCTTTGGGGAAGTTCATTAGTGAGCATGTGTCACTAGATGCATTGTGGGTGACCACCCATAACAAAGTCAAACACTGCTGGATAGGTGGGGTGGGAAAACCTAGAAAATGGGGCTGAGCTCCACTCTGAGGCCTGACTGGATTAGTGGCTTAGACATTACCAGCTGTGTGTGTGTGTGTGTGTGTGTGTGTGTGTGTGTGTGTGTGTGTGTGTGTGTGTGTGTGTGTGTGTGTGTGTGTGTGCGCAAAGGGACAAGATGAGTGTAACCAGAGGGAGGCCCAGCTGGTGTGCTGTCCCCAGCTGCAGCTCTGACACACATACACACACACAGTCAGAGGTCTTCATCGTCTACATAGTCATGAAATTATGTAGGGGAATACCCTTACACTGATAAAGAGAACGACTGGAAAGGGGTATAACAAATAAGTGTATTGATTGCAACGAATGAATTGAATTAATTAATAACTAAGAGGCATTCATAAAAGATGGAAAGTGTTGCTCTTTAATGTGTTGTAGTAGTAGTATTTGTAATGTTCCCTATTTAGTTCAAAAGGTTATAGAATTGCATTTGCATATTTAAAAGGGAACAAGGATATTACAGGCATTTTCTTTCCATCTCTGTGCAGTAGAGCCCTCTTTTTTTTTTTACTCTACCCATTTTTACCATAATTTCATTGTGGTGTGCTAAGCGGCAGTGTGGGGGATCAGGGAAATACTGGTGGAAACTGCTATACTTAGGACTGAATGTCATGTCAAGAGTGTACAGTAACTAGTTTTAGCTAAAGCTTATTATAGCAAGGTCATCTAGAAAACCCATCTGTAATAACAATCAAACCTGAACATGAATATTAAATAAGTGTGTAGAAACTACGCAAACAGCTGTTGTAAAAGCACATACACCTAGGATTTACTGTCAAATCTAACAATTTACTGAGTCACAGTAGATCTGTTAAATGTTGAGAGTATGTAGAACAAATCATAAATTCCTAGAAAGACCAATAAAACCCTTCAGAACATAAAAGTCAGACAAAACAGCACAGAAGCAGACACATATATTAACACAGGAACAGCCTTATATCATCATTATGGCGTGATACCTACAGTCATTAGTCTCATCACTTAAAACTGTGAACTCATAAACCATCCTGAAATTCTGTGTCTTGCCAAGGAAATGTTGGAAATGCAGACTAGAGCTGTCATGCTTCATCAGCGTGTGAGCGGTACAGGTTTCATTCAATACTAAGAGAATAGAGTACATGCACAGTAGATAAACCACCAAAAGCACATTTCATAAATGAATACAGACCAGTCTTATTTTTAGTGCTGATCTATACCGTCTCAGTTAGAGGGTGGGAAATTCAGCTCGTTGGTCCTGCACCATTAGTTCTAGGATGAACAGAGGAAGCTGTGCTGACTTATCATAGACAAGAGGCTTTCAAAGACGAGTCATATTTCTCCAGCCTCCCCAGGGGCCAACTAATGCAGCCAGTACTATGGCAATCTGAATTTTCCAGATGTTGAACATTTTTTACCTGTCCAACTCCAGTCCTTTATTTCAGGTCGCTTACATCACACACATCCCCAAAATACTGATGCTGTCAATTTCAGAGTCTGATGGCTTCTGTGTGATTCAGCTACAGAATAGCATATTTCTCAAGCTATACACTAGCTATATGTGCAAGCATGGGCAAGGTTTACACACACAGTTACTCATTTATGAGACATAAAAACATGATGGTGAGGCTGAAAAACAGATCCTGTAGAGCTTTATGCTAGGGCAGCCGTGGCCTAGTGGTTAGGGAACCGGTCTCTTGACCGGAAGGTTGTGGGTTCGATCCCCGCCCAGGGCAAA
>JAOVVF010000044.1:24319201-24336412 GCA_028565595.1 Duopalatinus emarginatus
TATTATTTTCTGTAAAGCTGCTTTGGGACAATGTCCATTGTTAAAAGCGCTATATAAATAAAATTGAATTGAATTGATTTGAATTATGTAGTTTCCAGAGTTAGAAATGTAAGACTAAACCCACTGTCTGGGAGTTTATTAAGCACCTATAACAGGATAAAGCACCATAAAGACATAAAGAGCTCCATTAAAGGGGAAACACCCAGTTAGAATAAGGAAGCATGCATTACACCATGTCTGAACTAAGTCATTAGTGACGAACCAAATGATGTGCTTGGGTGAACCTCCCACAAGATTTCCCGAGCCGTGACTAACATGCTTTGACATCACAGTCTGAAAGCTGTATAGCTCTCAGTCGTGAGTTGACCGCTAGCTCATAACCAGTCCTAGTGACTACATGACATGTAATGGTATTAAGACTAATAGCCTATATTATTCATGTATTAGACACAGCACACATCCTGCTCTGGATTATGTTAAGACTCTTGTCTCTCATTTGATTAGTTCTTTATATTTTTTGTGTCATAAGCGAATCACTAATCACATCTGTTTCCCAGAGACACAAATGCTCATGCATACACTCACAGTTAACAGTTAATTCATTCACACCACAGTCCAAAACAAGAAAATTAAATGTGTGGGTTTTATTTTTTTGTCTGTAATTGGATAATGGACAAGTATAGGCCTAATATAAGGCCATATTTAGACTCTGTGACCTTGGTCCAAAATCCTGCACGTATTCAGAATGAGTTGATGCATTTACTGGGTTCTGATTACAGTTTAAGCAAAGTAACTTACAGTACAGTCCAATCCTCAAAGACTATGGTAATATATATTTAAAAAGACATCTAGCATGGATCGTAATGTAGTTGTAATGATTATATCAATACTGCAGATTTGGTTTAATTAAAGAATATGGCTTTTACACTCATTATTCAGCAACTTAAGTTACTAAAGTAGCACTTTCTTACCAAGACATGATGTTCATCTGCATTTTGTAAATATTCACACAACATAAAACAGCCACAGGAGAGTAAGTAGAGGTCATGAAATGGTAATGTATAAGCACTATGGTCATTATATATAAAGATATAAGCTAAGCATTAATAATACAACAGCAACACTTGAAATTTTCATCTGCTCTCTTGCAAAAACATGAACAGTTTTCAAGTTTTAATGACAATCTACAATTACAGCTTACATTATGGCAGTTTATAACCATTTTTTGGAAAATTGGGTTCTCCAAATAAGCAACATCTCAAAGTAATTAAAATGAATACTAATTAATAGTGTCATATGTAAGTATTTTGTAATAATGTTTAATGTTTTTGCATGGTAACTTGAGTGTATCTAGAGCCCAAAGCAAACATTTCTGACTCACATATCGTGATTACATCAAATTGTCAGACAGCAGCAGTGGACATAAAACTGCTCCTTTCTTAAGTAAGTAAAAAAATGTTTAAGGTCAGAATAAGACGATACTAAAACAAGCCTCTGTTTTTATGCACATTCCTGTGGATGTAATTCTTGCACAACTACTTAAATATCTCTGAATGGGTTCATAGATCTGAATACTGTGTGCAATTTTGGAATTAACTGGTCATGACACACCATTAACTCATATTTGAATACAGCCCATAGTGGCCACTTCTCTCATTCAAGAAACCTGAAAAGCCTGTTTTCTACTTATATTTTGCAAAATGGAAGATTAGTGGAGGACTGCCAGAGTGGTTCAGGTTCTAGTCAAATTTTCCTGTTTCCTCACTCCTTTCCTTATTGAGTCCTGATAGCAACACCATCACCTCATGACCATCTCCTTCATGTGTTCTTGTCAACTCAGGCAACCAACTAGGCCCTGGCACTACTCCACACAGTTGTAGGATCACGTTTACACATGTAACCTTTGCATATGTTCTACAGAATGCCAGATGGTTTCCTTCTAAACTAGTGGAGGCCATGTGTCTCCTGTATTACAACACTCAAATGCCTATACCATAATTTACTGAGTTAGAGCATTATTAATTCTAATACTGCATCTTAATGAGCAAGAGAATCATTTAAGTGACTATACTGCTTATTGCAGGTTGAAAATCTCAAGCTGCTGATATTGCTTGTTTGGCTATTGAGTATGAAATCTCATCAAAATCAGGAGCTGATGCTGTTTTTTTCTTTAGGATGAACAATCTGGTAGCACCGTCTACTGAGGGTTTAAATTATTACTCAAGGTGATATTATGGTATTTTTAAGTATAAGAACCGCTCAGTGTGTTAATACTGTATTCTACTAAGGGTAAGGAACACTCCATCTCACCACATGACACTTAAATTGCAATGAGGAAACATTCTGGGAAATCTGGTGGGGGTAGCCTGTAGACTTCATGTCACTGCTTCACAAATGCCTACAAGTGACACGTAACATAGGAGGTAGCCATAGAGCTTTTGAATAGTATATAATGGAAGGGGGCACCTTTTGACTTGCATGAAATTATTCTTGAGCAAGCAATTCCTTTATACAATGTTTTTCGATATGGTGTTCACTATAGCACAGAGAGAGAGAGAGTCAGTAACCATCCAGCTGGCTGTCATGTACACTGCCTTTCTTTAAGCACTTGTGGAATCACTGTTTTGTGTGAGTTTAAGTGTGATGGCTTTTGTAAAATAAAACTGTGGTTTTATTGGTCCACACTAATACATGTGATATGTTTAGGGGTTTCTGAAAAATGCATGAATTGCTAGCCACACAGTTTGCATTTTCAAGAATGTTAATATACTGACATTGTGCCTGGTTATTACATTTTCGTTATATTTTCAGGTCGTCCCACAAACGTACAGCCTTGCTGGACCACATTAAATGTTATTATTTCATCAGGGAGACACATAAGAGAACATCTAAAAAAAAAAGGAAATGCTCGCTGGACCAACAACCCAGGGTGTATATGCCTGTTCTTCTTGCCAGTACTGACACATGCTTTTGTGATATGGCTGACAGTGGCTGAGTATTCAGCCAAGACTGAAATGGTATAAGGTGCAGTGTTCCCAGTTTAACTATTGGGGTAGCTGCTGTCAACATTACTGCCAAATATAGAAAGTTTGACAGTGTCTTGCATAAGTAGTCACTCCCTTTGAACGTGTTAACATTTTGTAGTGTTACAACTTGGAATTAGAATGGACACACCTGTGAATTTTACTGTTAAATTTACATGTCATATTTTTAAAGGTGCAAAATCTTTTATAGTGACAAAAAAGGTTAATTTAAAAAAGTGGCCAGTGGCCAGTGGTGAAAATACAGCGGCAAGTCTTCTGGGATATTAGCTATACACATCTGGATCCTGATATAGTATTTGAAGATTTTTCTTGGCAAACTCACTCAAGCTCTGTCAAATTGGATAGAGACCATTGGTGAAAATATACTTTCAAGTTTTGCCACATATTCTCAATTAGACTGAGGTCTGGGCTTTGACTGGACCATTTTAACATATTCAGGTTCTTGGTTTTGAACCCCTCCAGTGTAGCTTTGGCAGTATGCTTGGGAGTATTGTCCTGTTATACGATAAATCTCTGCCAAGTCTCAATAATCTTATAGACTGTAACAAGTTTTCTTTCAGGATTGCCCTATATTTTGCCTTATCTAATTCAATTCAATTCAATTCAATTTATTTCTATAGCACTTTAACAATGGACATTGTCCCAAAGCAGCTTTACAGAAATAAAGGAATGGGTTATACATTCAGAGAAATTTAATCCCTGATAAACAAGCCAGTGGTGACAGTGGCAAGGAAAAAAGATGACAGGAAGAATCCTTGAGAGGACCCAGACTCATAAGGGGAACCCATCCTCATTTAGGTGACATTGATAGTGCAATTAGTGCAAGAAACCAGAGAATTAATTATAGTTAAAGTCAGTAATGTGATTCATGGTTTCTACATCTGTCCATTATGGTGTTCTATAGACTGTCCATGTTGGTTCACATGAGA
The DNA here is from genome assembly GCA_028565595.1 of Duopalatinus emarginatus. NCBI lineage: Eukaryota > Metazoa > Chordata > Actinopteri > Siluriformes > Pimelodidae > Duopalatinus > Duopalatinus emarginatus. The sequence goes on from JAOVVF010000044.1 coordinate 24,323,175, forward strand.
CTCCATAATTATCCCTCTTAACTTGCCCTTACCCTAACCAGTTTCCAAGTCTAAGGTATGCATATCATTCCCACAATATGATGCTACCATCACTATGCTTCACTTTAGAAATGGTATCTACAACTTTTATGTTTCTAGAAGACTATGTTTTGGTCTCATTAGACTCGAGAACCTTTGGACAACCTCATCAGCTTGTTTTGACTCACACATACATAAGAAAACTTTGCATGTAACTTATTTGTAGCCTTATGTGCATTAAATATAGCAATATTCTGCAACAAGCATAATTTGCTTAGCAACAAATCCAACATTCACACATTTTTTTCTTTGTATAAGAAATTCTGTACCAGCATAGCTGAACCAAGCTAATCTCAAAGACTATGCTATATAATTAAGACTTTTTGGCTGTTTATCACCACTGTTCTTCCTGTTTAGGAGCCATGTAGTGGTCCTTCCACAATACAATTCATTACAAAGAAAATCAAACAGGCTTAAAATATTAAAAACTTAATATATTGGACATCTGGCAGACATTCACAGAAAATCACCAGACTGCAAACACTACATGAGTTGTCACTGATCAATAATATTAGTTGCCAACAGGAAAATTAGGTAAAATCATGTAGTGTGAGCACCTTTCACAAATGTTCAGGTCCCAAACTATTCAGGCACTGATGTGAGTTGTTCATATTCTGATCAAACTGGCAAAAATGTAGAACATGTGGCAGTTTTGTGCTGCAATAACTACACCAAGCAGTTACCTCATATTTGGACTGACATAATACTTGTTACATACAATGCAAGAAGAGAACATATCCCACAGCCAAGATGTTAACCAGAAACATGCTGCAAACGCAATATTCTACATCAATATCAGGAAAGGATAAGAAGTATAGATACAATTTCCCTTTGACCTGGTTCAAATACTTACTATTTAACACAGGATTAGATTTTAGATTGCGGCTTTGGCATTTGCCCATTTAGCCATAAGTGCATTAGTAACATCAGGCACTGATGTCAGGTAAGGAGGTCAGGTGTACTTCGCTTTCGAAAGTCCATTCCAAAGATGTTCAGGAGGGTTAAGGTTGAATTCCATGTCTTTATGGACCTCACTTTGAGCACAGGGGCATTGTCATGGTGGAATATGATTGGGCCCCTTGACTCCAGGTGAAGACATTCCATACAATTTTTGTGCTTACAATATTTTGGCAACATTTTGGGAAAGACCTAAATATGGTGTCGTATGATGTCTTTGAATGGTCAAGTGCCCGTATATTTTTTGCCATGTTGTGTACAAGCACTGTTTTTTTGCACACTTGGATATATCTTACTAATGGTTGTGCTTTTTTCTGGCATGAATAAAACCTACTAATGCAATTGCAGGTTGATAAATGCACAATACAACAATTCCATATATGCCAAAACATGGTGTAACATGCTAAAAAATAGCATAAAATACAAACTGTATTAAATAAATTAATATGTAAACAACAGAATGTGTAATGGTGTCCTATCCATTATAGGGCATCATCCCATATATTAATCTAATATGAACAGACAAACACACAAAAATGACTTAACAGTGGCTCAACAATCCAATGAGACAATTATATCTATTATAATATATGTATTCTTCCATCCATTCATTCATGCATCTTTATTAAGCACTTATCATGGTCAAGTTCATGGTGGGTCTGGGAGCACTGGGCCTTAGTGTAGCCAAACGTGTCTTTGGGAGGTGGGGGGAAAACAGAGTACTCCAAATTGCTTAGTGGAAATTCAGGCATGAGGCTCCACAATTAGGAAAATGGCAACTCTTTCTCAGGGTTTGGGTTAGGTCAAGTTTTAATGCCTCTTAGGGGGGTGAATTTCCTTGAAGGGCAAGTAAAGATGCACCTTCACCACATTGTTGCTCCTTCTAACAACTTGTCCATGCAATTACTATGATTGTCGTTAATTTAACGAAAGCTTTCTCCATATGAGGGCCTATGCTGACCTTTACTCATAAGGAATACATTACCACTGAGCCGGTCTGACAGTCATATTCAAAACATCATTTGACTTTCGAAAATATGGGCACCATTAGGAAACATGTTGCCTTATGTATTTAATATACTTTCTACATATATAGTTTTGATTTACTTTAGATTAGTGATTAAAGCTTTTTAAAAAGTCATCTTGTCCTGAAGCTGAACTCTGATGTAATGTTTAGGCATCTAATACAGGGTCAATGTTTAGCCATGGGCTAAGGTAAAGTAAAATGGACCTCTGAGATTTAATCCCTATGTAAGATCATTTACTAAACAAATACAACATACCAGCTGAAAGATTTACACAGATTACACAGTTATGAGTGGTTCACTGCACTGATGCTTACAAATTGATTTAGAAAGAAATAAAGAAACTTGGGTATAATCTGTGCTTCTCATTAGACTGATGAGACTCAATAAAATGGCCAAACATTGTGAAATCAGAGCTGCTTTATGAGCTGACCTTTATGTCCACAGGTTCCACAGACCAAATGATGGATGATCTTGGACCTAATGTCTACACTAAAACTGTTATGTAGTTCATGACATTTCAGGTTCATACAGTAGCCTACAGAATTGATGACTATGAATGCTCAGCGCAGTGGTCGTCATCTAAGCTCTTAAAAATAAATATATAATTTATCACTCCCTGTAATTAACATGTATACTGTCCAGCCTCAGTTACTGTAGTTCCTCACGGATGCTTGGCAGGGAACTGCACGGATCTTTCTAAACAACATAAACGTCTGCAGAACAAGAGAAAGCTTGCTTTCATTTACTACAGTCATGGCTGTATTGACAGCAGATGTGCTATACTGTAGTGTTTCACTAACCCCCACCCTGCTATTAATTGGTTCAGAATGGACTGGCTCCATTGAATTCCCACAGCAAAGCACAGGCAACTGCCCTTGAAAAGGAAAGCTTGATGCTTACCAAACATAAATCAGATTGACTGACTCAGTGATGGTAAATAATGAAGCGAAGAGTATTAGTCATGAATCAGAGAAATGTGTTCGCTGTGCATATACGCTGGTGGGGTCTGACGCAGGTAGTCCCAGAGGAGGGATTATTTTAGCCTCTAAGAATCAGAGTTCCTGGTAATGCAATGGAAGACAATACTCTTTTACTACTGTAAATGTGCCATAAATCTTTGCAATTTTTCAGATGTTGCAATGAGGAAAGTTTGTTTCCACAATAGCTTGATAATCATAATGCTACATAGTCACTAGGTAAACAAACAAACAGCAAACAAGATCAGATTAAATATCCCATCCAATCATTCTGAGCTTCATGGTCTTTGAGTGTCTGATCACAATTCTGTATGGCTGATTAAGAAGTAAAGAGCGGAGAGATTATACAGAATAGATCTTTATTGCCTTGGTTGGGTTACCATTAACTAGAACACTAAGCTTTTCACCTCTCTTCCTGGTGACCCATGTTTATGTTGCCTGTATTGTTTATCACTGGCTCAGATAAACAGTGCCAGATGTGCTTGGCCCTTAGTGGCAGGAGTTGTCATGGCCAAGGGTCATACAAGTGTTCTCCCTCAAACGAGCGCCAGCATCACTGGCCAAGTGTACAAAAGATACAGAAGGTCTATAGCATTATTGTGTTTAGGTTTGCATTTGATTTCATTACACAGTGAGGCAGAGTGATACCAAATCTATTGCAGTGGGTTTTAAACAGCGTTCTCTGCAAGGGTGTCAAAAGCAGTATAAAAACAATAAAACAACACAGACAATATTATCTAAATGTTCAGTCAGGCATTTTACAGGTTCTATGACGGTTTTATAGAAAATAACAATTCCAAAAAATGTCTTGTGCTGATGGTTTGCTGGTTTGCTTGACAATGATCCCTGGATGCTTAATGTTACTCACCTGAAAGATTCAAACATGGATCTAACGTTTGTACTAAAACTGTTGTAATATGAAGGTTTATAAACTTTACATCAATTATCATTCAAGAAATCACAAGCAAAGTGTGTGACTGCATTCTGGCAAACAGACTAAATTACCCATAAATGTAAAAAATGTTCAGTAATGGCATGGAAATACATTATATGGACAAGTTTTCCAAGTGCCACAAACTTTAAAGTACACAGTTGTCTAGAATGCATTTGTATGCTGTAGCCTTTTACTAAAATCAAGGGGTCCTGTTTCAGCATGACAATGCATCATTGCATGAAATGAGATCTATGAAGAAATGGTTTGCCAAAGTTGGTGGGGACAAACTCAAGTGATCTTCACAGAGACCTGTCCCCAAGCCCACTTAACACATTGGGCATGAATTAGAAGCCGACTGTGTTCTAGGCCTCCTCATCATCTGTCATCACTGCCTGACCTCACTAATGCTCTAGCGGCTCAATGGGCAAATCCCCATAGCCACACTTCAAAATCTAGTGGAAAGGCTTAGCAGAAGTAGGGAGGATGTTATGGAGGTTAACAGCATTACAGTGACTAAATCTGTAATGGGATGTTTAACAAGCATGTGTAGGTGTAATGCAATTAAAAATAAAATGCAGGTCAGCAATGCCCGCAGGTTTTAGAACTAAACATAGCACAAAAAGTAAGGAAATTTGTGTTTGGTAGATTATTTCTTTGTTGCAACAATGCTTTTTGGCAATAAGCTGTATGCCATTGGAAAGCCTGTTGATTTCTCTTTTAAATTGTGCCAAATCCTCTCTGCAAACCAGCCTATTCTGCCATTGCTTCGTTTGGTGTTTGGTGGATTGGATGATTGAAGTTTGAAGAAATGAGACATATTGGCGATTTAACAATTGATTCATTTAACAAACAGGAGCCTCAGTAGCGTGTGGAAGAACCATACACAGCCACAACAGCCTGGCACCTCCTTCTCATGCTGGTCATAAGTCTGGTTACACACTGCTTTGGGATTGCATCCCATTCTTCAACCAGCACTTGCTGCAAGTCAGCCAACGTAGTTGTGTTGGTCACTCTGGCACGAACAGCACACCTAAGCTGACCCCACAAGTGGTTAATGGGGTTGAGGTCAGGACTGCTGGCATGCCATTCCATCCTCTCCACTCCCAAATTTTGGAGGAAGCCTCTGTTAAACACCGCTCTGTGGGGGTAAGCGGTGTCATCTTGTAGGATAGATTTCGCTCCCAGACTGTGGAGATATGGAATTGTCACTGGTTGCAGAATTTCATCTTGATGCTCACAGGTGCAATTACCTGATTGGTAGCATCTGGGGGTACAGAAGCTCAAGTGTCAATAGCAAAAGCAAAATAAGCTGTTTGGCAATGGTAGAGAAGATTTGGCAAATTTTTCATGGCCGCTATCCATATACTCAGCTCTACTGCTCATCCCACAAATGCATGTTCCTTACAAATTTGGCATCTTTTCTAAGGAAATTAACAGGCTTTTCAATGATATATGATTTACTGACAAAAAGCATCTACAAAAAACAAATTTCCTTACACAAATGTGTATTGTAAGCTTTTAGGCTCCCTGCTGACACTTTTATTTTAAAAGTACATTTGTCTTCCGTTGTTTTGTCGAAAGGTAATTTTTAAAAAAAATATGCTTTCATTGTATATTGTCTGCCATAGTTACCATTTTACAGTACACACACTACCAAGATACACTGCCTGCAAGTTTAAAATAATATGAATCTTATTAAACCTAACTGGACAAATATTTCAGTCATAAAAAGACCTTTTCCAGCATAAGTGGACCTTAAATTGGTCAATTCCAGCAAAACAGGATCAGCTTGATATGTATAATAAATAGGGATTTTTATGTCAGACTTTTTAGTCACAGGAAGCTTTGCGTGTGAATCAGACGGATAAGAAAATGTGATCTTCCCAGAGTGTTATTCTGGCAAATGATAATGATAAGTCTGCCAGTATTGCAAACTCCAAAGGAAAAAAAAGTGTCTGAAGAGTACAGCAGTCCATAAATGTCTGGGAAAGTAGTGGCCTTCGCTTGTGATATCTCTCAAGGACCTAAACATGATCATCCTTTGAGTTTGTATGAATGAAAACCATTTTACATTATTGTCCAGTATGAACTATACAGCATAATGTTGGCAAATCCAGTAACCATAAGAAGATGCATCATGTCGGGGTATTTCTATGCTATCCTAAATAAAATCTGTTTTGGGACAGTTTTGCATTATAATAGAAAGATGACCTTGTGCTAGTCAGAATGAAGGGAATTTATATATTCTTACTGCCATAATCAAAGCAGGTAAAATGAATAAACTTGGAAGTGGTGAAGGTAGAATTGAAGACATTTCTTTATTATTTGTTTCAGGTCCCTGTACTCCTTGTGTGCAGATATAAGGGCTATTTTAAAGCCCTGCTGCTTTGTTTGGAGTGATGTTTTATTAGAGACAAGCACAGTATCAATTTTCCCCAACAAAGCTGGTGCCAGTTTTCACTTTTCTAGAGCCGCATAGGACAATTAAAAACATCTGTCGCTGGACCAGGCAATTCTCTTAGCCAGAACAGATGAGGACGGGAGACTGAGAGAGTTCAACATGAATATGGTCACAGTCTCATGTTACCTGGTAAAAGTACTTGTATTAGCTTTCATTCGCTGTTGACATGTAGCATTTATTATTTTGTTACCTTTGGAATTGCACTCTGATCTATAACTTTGGTTTATAAATATCTTTTTTTTCCCAAATTTGTTGAAAAAAAAACAACTATATGCACCATGTGAATGAGCACTGAAATTCTCATGCCCTGATTTACAGCATCAGGGCAAGCACAGAGATGTAGGACATGCTCAGGTAGCTCTATGAGTCCAGCAGTAAAACAACAGGAAACAATGATTAGTAGTGAGGCTGTGCTACGAGCTGTGACAAGCCTTACAAACTGTGTAAGAGAGGAATCAGCCAGTTTGGAGAAGTCTCCATCTGTCAAGACTTTCTGCCTCCTGTGATTTAGTGTCTTATCTAAGGTTCCGAATCAAACCAAGGACACCTTGTGTGTGATCCAGTGGCTTCACAGGAGATATGGCCATTAGAAACAAGGGATTTTTGTCAAGGTCCTAGATGAGAACATTCTCCTGTCTGCAGACGCAATTTCTTGATTTCACTTTAAGATTACGTAAGACCCAATTGGTTTTCCATGTAAGAACACAGGAAAAAAATATAACTACTCATCCGGATTAGGAAGCAGTTATAATGTTAATGGAATGACTGTGCAAAATGCATTAGAAATCCTTCATCTGTAATTACACAATCATAGTAAATCATAAATTATCAGGTTCTTATGCTGTAACAACAAACATTGTTGCAGGTATAATATAATATAGTACTTTTTTTTCATTTACTCTAAATGAGATTCTTATAGAAACATCATACTTTCCTTTGAGGTCAAGGGGCTTTTTACACGCTTTTCAAAGAAACTGTTTACACTGTGGTCATGGTGGATCAGGGGTAAAATGTACTGCCTACATTATTACTCCCAGGAGAGCCGTCAAAGCCAGGGTCAGTTTTAAATACATTTTTGCTCAGATGTGCTATGGTGGACAGAGGATTCATATCTCCCCACTCTGCATGAAGAGTGGAAATGCCAGAAGGAAGTTATTCTCCCTAGGCCCTGAACCTTATTTTCAACATAATTCAAGAAGCCAATCAAAACAAAATCCATTATCACATTCCTTCTTTTTTAGTGTCCTTTTACAATTTTTGTTTTCAGTACTGACTTACAGTTGGTACAGGCCAGGTCAGCAGTCTCCAAACTGATTTAAAAGCTGATGTAAAATATAGTGGGATAATGAAAATATTCCAGATGCAATGACAACTAAAAACAACAATGTGGACGTCATCTGATAAGAGCTATATCCTATACTGACTGCTTGCCAGTTTTCAATAAACTCAAAAAGAAACGAAAGAAGTTTCTCTTAAGTATCTCTTATCTCTAAGTTCTCTTAGGTACTCATCTGGAAAGTACCTAAAAAAACCACTGGTTAAATTTTTTAGGCTGAATTTCTCACGATTGTCTCATGGTTGTGGTCTTTCTATGGTTGTGGCCTCTGTGTCATTTTATTACTGACATGCCACAACACAAGACTATACTGTTTTACATGGGTCATCATTTTCCCCCAAGAGGAAGTGGTTTTCCATGGATAATGTTTTTGGATTCTACTGAATATAACAAAGTATAGTCTATTGGCCTGCTTTTAGCATTTCACTGCCGATTGTACCGTGTATGACTATGTATGTGATAAATAATACTTCCTGAAAGGCTAAACAAATTTGGCATGTCATCCAAAAATCTTATCATCCAGCAACTTCTACAGGGTTACCACCGAGAGCATTCTCACCAGCAGCACCACATTCTGCTTTGGAGGTTGCTCTGCTTAGGACCACAAGGCTCTTCAGTGAGCAGTAAACCATTTCAGAAGCAACCTTCCCATCACCTGAGGACACCAGGGTAATCATAAGGGGCCACAATATCATCATGGAGAAAACAGACACCCAACAGTCTTTTAACATCATACCATCAGCAAATAATGATGAAACATCTGTGGATCACTGGTCTATAATTGCATTATATTTATATTTATGCAATCTGACAATGAATGCTTTTTTATTCTATGATTTTACTGCCATTTTCTTCTTATTGTAATATTAATATATATATTTGCAAAGCATTGACATTTATCTTTTAATTTTATAATAGAGGTTGTTAAATCACTGCAACTTAATTAAAGGCTAACTAACCATTCGAAGGTTTCCCTGCACTGCTGAACTGACTCATAACCTTCACCTACATAGCTAAGTCAAAAATAAACTTTGGATAAAAGCACCAGCCAAATGACCAGATGTATTGGATTATGTTTTATTTAGTACTGTATATAATTATATTGTAATTGAAGTTTCAAGGCGTTCAAGGTAAACGTGCTTTGCCACCAGCAAATTACTGCAAAACCATCCAACTTTTACATTATATACTAAAAAAACAGCAATTGTCTGTAAATATATTATAATACCTTACTGCAAAAAAACTGTATTGCAAATGTTACAGTGACCTTTTGTGCTACAAGTGCTGTTCTCATTTTGTTGTGAGCTCGTCATGTGGTTTCATTTTGAGTTTGTCGTGTATTTCTTTTTTTGACATGTGTCTTTATTTTGGTTCTGGTCTTGCCTCCGCCCTTGTCCTGTCTTTGGAGTATTTCATCACTGTTGCCCTTTGTTCTCTATTCAGCCCTTGATTAGATTGTCTGATGTGTCTTTGTCTAGAGTCTTATCCTGCATTTTGTTCTACTACTTTCTAAACCTGGTTCCCCATGTGTTTAGACAGTCTGTGCCTGTGTTTCTGTTTATGATCATGTTGGGTTGTGTTCATATTCTTGATAATGTTTGTTTATGGTCATGTTTATCTTTTTATTGTGCTTGTTTGTTTTTGCCTGCCAGTTCTCGGACTGCCACTACAGACTTTGACGATGACGCCCTGATTAACACTAATAAACAACATGTTGACTATAAGTATTTGCTTCCTGCCTCTAAGCACCAAGTTTCCATTCCACCGATTAGCCATCACATTAAAAAGACCACTGACAGGTGACATAATTAACACTGATTATCTCAAAACAATGGCACCTGTAAATGTTTGAGATATATTACGCAGCAAATGAACAGTCAGTTCTTAAAGTTGATGTGTTGGAAGCTGGAAGAATTGGCAATTAAAAATGATCTGAGTGACTTTGGCAAGTGCCAAATTGTAATGGTTAGACAACTGAGTCAGTTTAAAATAAATTACAATTCTTGTGGGGGTGTTCCTGGTAAGCAGTGGTTACTGCCCACCAGGATGGTCTGATGATAGACAACCAGTAAAACTGGCAATCAAGGCTCACTGATACACCTAAGGGGAGTGAAGCTGTCTGAACTGATTCTATAAAAGATTCACAGAAGAACCTGTTGCTAATGTCTTGGTGCCAGATTTCACAGAATACATTCAGAGGTCTTGTGCAGTCCATTCCTCAACAGGTCAGGCAGATGCTTTCAATGTTATGGCTAATTGGTGTACATATTTAACATTTTCTGTCACTTTTCCTGATAACGTACATATACATATATGTACATATACATACACATACAGTCACCATGCACTTTATTAGGAACAGATCATTTAATCAGCCAATTATATGACAGCAGCATAATGAAAAAAAAAAAAAAAAAAAAGCTACATCCCAAGAGGTCCAGTTAATGTTTACATTACACATTCAAATAGGGAAACAATGTCTGGGATAATTGTCTGCTAATCTCCTGAGCATCTGTGGGTGGAAATGTCTTGATAAAGGAGGTCAATGGAAAATATCCATATTGGACAGCAAGTTTATGTGACTCAAATTAGCCATCTACGACCATGATCTCAGAATACACAACACAACAAACATTTAGAATGCACAAACAAGCTAAGTAGGTGTACAGGCTTTGCTGGGAAGGGTTATAGTCATTTCCAAATTATTTGAAATTTACCAGTCAATGTACAATGAGAAGGTTTGTTTACAAATGGGCAGCCAGTTGTCAGTCTTCCCAAGAATGGGCTTCCCATCATATTCATTCTAGGGTCAATCCATATGCTCAGTGATATAAAGAAAAGAGCTACATCATGTTGTCTGCAGGCCTCTGTAAGCCCTTTAAACATTTATGCTCATGACAGTACAATTAGAAAAAGACTTAACAAGTATGGCTTTCATGAAAGGGAGACTAGGAAACAGCTCTTTCTCTCCAAAACAAATATGGCAGCATGATTAAGGTTTGCAAAATTGCCTTAGAAACAAACCACAAAAGATCTGGCACAATATCCTTTGGACTGATGAGGCTGAAATTGAGTTATGAATCCATGAACAATAGTAAATGGACATCTAAGCGGCTAAAGAGGAAAAAATGAAGGGGGTGGACTGACCAAATCAAAAATCCAGACCTTAACCATATTGAGATGCTGAGGCAGGATCCTAAGAAAGCTGTGCTTAAATGAATGCCCAAAAAACATGAAATAACAGTAACAGAGAAATAAACTAATGTTAAAAAATAACGTTGTATAGAAAAGTGGGCCACATTTTCTCCAAAATGACCAGAGACCTACAGAAAACACATAATGATCTTGTTGCTAAAAATAGTGTATCAATTGGATGGATGTGCAGTAGTGATTTGTTATGGGGAACAATGGTGCTCTGTGGTTAATCACTGGGAACCTCAGCTCATGCAAGACCAACTCAGTCAGTCTTTACACATTGGTCGTATATAAAAAACTTTATCTTACAGGCAAAGAAATAGGATTAACATTAGACTAAATGGTAGACTTTGTGCTTCTGACTTTTCTGACATCCTGTTCAGGCACCCCAGGCAGTGTTTTTGTGATATGGCTGCATGTGATTTTTCTTTGCATCACTCTTCCATGTTTGTGCAAGCATGCTGCAGAGTAGATCAGTTCACCACCACTCGTGTTTCAGCTAAACTTTCCTACAGCTCCTTTTGAGGGCTGTACTTTTCTGGCCAGCGTACAGGCGGTTCAATCGGAGACTTCTCTAGGTCTTCCAGATCTTGTCTTGGCTTCCACTTAACTGTGTAATAATATTTTGGACAGTGGAAATTGTAAGCTGGAGGCATTTTGATATCTTTTTTTAGCCTTCCTCTGCTTTGTAGGGATAAATTAGATTAATTTTCAAATCCTTAGTCAGATGCATAGATGAGCTCATGGTTGTTGAGTATTGGTGTTGATTCAATTATACCTTTTAAGGTTGAGACTTAAAAATTGGAAGGTTTTTCCTAATAAGCTAAATTTCGCACACAACTATTGTACCTCATTGCTTCTTCTTCCAGATTTCACACAGAAAGCTTAAAATGGAATCTGCATTTATTCAGACTGAAAACCTTCACCGGTACTGCACATAGTGCACATTAAGTCATTTCCCTGGTAATGGTCATGCTGATCAGGAGCACACAGTAGCCATCAACCTGACCATTGCACAGGCTAACATACTGTTGGTACTGCTTAAGCTTTCTGTTTTCTGGCATATGATAAATGAGTCTGCTATTGCAAAAATGACTGTGTGGTATGTTGTTACACTTTTCTTTACAAAGATATATATATATATATATATTGAATCTGTATTGTCTTCTATTTTATATAATTAGGGTGGATTTTAGAAAAAGAATCCATAACAGTGTTGCTTCATCTGAAAAGATTTTGGACAGCTACCATTTGTGCAAACAGTAAACACACACCACATACAATGCACACATAATCACCATGTCTGTTGATTTTGGCTCTCGGCTCACTGTTGTTAGCCTACAGTGGCAGGATTCCTGCTTGCCGTTCATGGAAAAGTGGCCTCAAGGTAAAATTGCACAGCGGCAGATGGCAAGATTCTCAGAAATCTCCAACTAGAGATCTAAATGATGCATGTAACTACTTGATTGCAAGCATCAACACAAATGCAATAAATGTTTTTCATTATGATTTGACTGACTCGTCTTTCTAGCAAATGAATAGAGAGAAATGATTTCTTCAACAAATGTGCTAAAAAGTATTAACTGTAATTGCATTTACTGTCTTCTTCCTTAATTTTTATGCACATTTTTATCAACGACCCTTGCATCTCTCTCAGTCTCACACATACACACAATGTGCAGGTGTGACCACACTGCTGCTACCAAACCTTGCAATATTGCACACTCTTGCATAAAGCAGTCACTGATGTCAGCCATTAACCATTTCAAATCTCTGCTACTACTACTGTAATATCAATCATCTCCATGATCCACGATCCAGACTTGCTCACTGATGCTAACTCAAAAAGTAACTTTCCTTTCGCCAAGTCTCAGCAGTAATATTACAGGATTTCTGTGCTTAGACTGTGCAGGCTTTTCCCCAAGAGCCCTGAAATGCATTACAGTGTCAGCCACCACAGCTTGCTAGAAAATCTCAGCCAATGAGCAGAGAGGGGTGTGAGCGTGCAGCACTGTGGGTGGCTGATACCCCCAACCCAAACCAGAGACAGAGGAGGAATAGGTTTCTGTTTGCCTTACCCCCTACTGTAGAAAGATTCAGAGCAACAGGGAATGTCCAGTACGTTCAGTTATGCACACTTACACAAAAGAAAACACTCACTTACACATACTGTAAGTCATATACAATATATATATATGGGAGATGTTCAACTTCACTTTCATGTTCATCAAACCAATCTTTCACCAGTCTTGCTGTGTGTACTGGTGCATTG
>JAOVVF010000044.1:24347930-24379157 GCA_028565595.1 Duopalatinus emarginatus
GAGAGTAGGCTGGTGGGGGGTGGGGGGGAGGGGGGGTAATAGTTTTGGCCAACATTAAACATTTCAACATTAAATCCTGTGGCGTCTTATATTACATTTGTTTCATGAATCAAATTGAAGTGTGACAATGGCAACAAGTCAATGCCCATGTCAGACATCCACCTGGGGCTCCTGAATGGCGCAACTAAGTGTCCTCATGTGTCTGTAAATGAGCATATGCTTACCTTCATCCTTAAAGATGACGAATGTTGTACAGCAGAGGAGATCCATATAGCAAGAGGGATAACGGAGAGACAACTGGGCCAAAGTCCAAAAAAAACTTATGCTCTAGCAGTGGTCCTATGGATACGATCTGAGTGGAGGCTCCCCGTGCACAGATGAACTGATTTGCAAAGCAACATTCCCTTGATACCAAAATTCCATTTAGCAAAAAGAATATGAACACATGGCTCACCAGAGACTATTCAGAGCTAAGGCTAGCATGACAAACAAATATTTCAGTGCCTCACACATGCTATAGCCCAGGCATAAAATCCTAATTAGGATTACAAGTAATTTTCACAAAGCCACTGAAAAACTGCTGCGTCAAAGGGAATGTAATTGAAGACTGAAGTTCTTTGTGGCCTGGCAGATGATTTTGTGGAATCATGGCTGGCATGAAGTAAAGCTGCAGCCACTACATCAAGAAATATTATATGACCATAGTGGAACATTCAAGAGAAAATGACATTGTATCTTGTTCATTTAGCAACAATGAGTGGTTCAATGAATAGTTAATCACCTTTAAAATGTATTGGGTATGCACACTTTAACATTCTGCCGAGAGAGAATTGAAGAGAAAGTACCTTTACAGAGAGCAATAAACTAGATTCATTGCCAGATATAAACTGTGGGCTTTTTGCTTCTTTACTGTCCATTATAAAGACACACCATACATGCAGTAGCTTGTCGTAACTGTATATTTTATTTTATTGAGGCTTTTCAAAAGAATAGCAGAGCTAAAACATAATTTTATAGCTATCGATGCAGATTTGTATAAGTGAGGGATGGACAAACTTGTACAGCAGTGAATTTCTAACAGATTGCTCAGTTTAGAATAACTGAAAATTCTATCATGTTATACCATGTAATAATGACACGAGGGAATGAATCAAATGTAGTAAATATAACAATAAAATATTTACTGCCCAACTTCCACACTGTCTTTTTTCTCCATGACACTTCGTTGGTAAGTTTCTCCTATGTGCTGTAGTTCAGAGTTATATTGCTCAAGTCACTGGAAAACTGCAGCGTCAAAAGATTTGTAATTGAAGACCGAGTTCTTTGTGGCCTGGCAGATGATTTTGTGGAATCATGTCTGATCTTTGCCAAGACAAAAAGCTTCAGCCCCTACATCAGCCTAATAATCTGATCATAGTACAAACGTTCAAGAAAAACATCTACACAGAAGGCTTTCCAGCACAAATAAGAAGAAGCAAGAAACAATATGTCTTGTTAGTTCAGAAACAGCAAGAGGTTTAATCAACAGATAATCACATTTGAAATGCAGCATGCCATTTCTGACTTGTGGGAGTCAGTACAGGAAGCACATGACTTATTCACTCATAAGATATCCATCAAGCTAAAAATACTATATCATCTGATAAGCGTATGTTTTATCAAAAACTTGATTATGACTGCAGTTGGCAGTCACACTGTGTTTATTAAAATCTGCTTTCAGAATCAGAATAGATGACTGATATTGTACTAGAGCGAACCTAATAATTGCTTTCATTTAAATTAATAAAATGATTAAAATAGTTTTCTTTTTTTTTTTTTTTGGCTTTTGTCGTCATGTTTAGCATCTGTCGAAAATATATTTATGTTGCACATAAAATAGAACAGCAATCCCAACAGTCTTTTGTATACAGGCTCCTTCTGGAGGACATGTCAGTGAGAGGAAATTAACCACTCTCTATGATAACAAACCCTGCTAGGAAAGGTCTGCAGGTTAAACGTCAGGAGACACCACAGCGTGACAGCTAGAGTCTGGGTTGCAGACAATCACATGACCCACCACAGGGAAATAAGGTTAAATACACACTCTGTTCCTCCACTGTAGGTTTCACAACCACTAAATCGGACAGACTGTGGCATGCCATCGTGAGTTTAAAAAAAGCACAATTAACTTTTGTAAATTAACCTTATAACACCGACTTAAGCTATATTTAAAACGTCATTTAAGTATGGTAGAACATTAAGTAAAACATTTTACTTTTTAAATAATTTATTTTTAAATTAGTGACTGATTTTGTTAAGTCCAATAAATTACACTGTGCTTTGTATTCAAGTTAATTTAAGCTACAGTGAGTTTAGATCAATTAAGCTATTGTGAGCAATTTGCGTAATTACATTCTACACAATTTAAGTAGCTGTCCATTCAGACTTGCCACAATAAACATTGACTTAGTATCACACGTGAAAGTGTACAGCTTTAGAGGACAGTATGGAGGCTTCTTCGTCCTCCTCCTCCACTGTTGGGGATAATTGGATCAGCAAGGGTGGCAAACAGAGAGGAATGTTTGCTCCTTTTGCCCCATCCATGACAGTAAAAATAAAATAGATGACTTTTTCCAATTTCCATCTATGCAGTTTCTATGACTCTATGCCCACTGTAGCCTCAGATTCCTGACAGTAGTAGAACCCAGTGTGGTCTTTTGCCTTTGCAGCCCACCCACCTCAAGGTTTAACGTGTTGGATGTCTGTGATGCTGTTCTGCCCACTGCGATTGTAAAGCGTGATTATTTGAATTACTGTTGCCTTCCTGTCAGCTGGACCTGCAAGTCTGGCCATTGTCCTCTGATCTCTGTCATCAACAGGACATTTCCGCCTGTCAAACTGTTCCTAACTGGATGGTTTTGTTTATTTGTTTGTTTGTTTCTACAACTCTGTGAAAACGTTAATGATCATTGTGTGTGAAAATCCCAGGAGATGAACAGTTTCTGAAATACACAAACCAGTCCATTTGGCACAACAACCATGCCAGAGTCATTTTCCCCCCTATTTAGATGTTTAATGTGAACATTCACTGATAACGGATAAAACAATTCACATGAGGTCCTAGAATATATAACAAGATACTCCACAGACTTAACACACTACAAATACAGCTCATGGGTCAATCTTTTAAGAGTTTTGCTTATTTCATCACACAAGTCTGTTTAAAGGCCTTGGTGTTCTTGGCTGAAATTTGGCTCTGAAATCATACACTGCTTCAAATCCCTGCCAGGTGGGTCTTCAATAACATGTTCATAATATCAAAGTAAGAGCTAACTGCAGGGGGAAAAGTGAAACACCATTGAGCAGCACTACATGCCCCCCAGCCTCCTTCCAACCTCATTTTCTCTTAATGACATACAAATCCTATTGCAGAGAATTTAAGGATGAAGAGTGGAGGCAGATGTCCTTGTGGGGGGTAACCACCCAACCCCCTTCAGAGTTCGCAGAATTTAGTTTTCTTTGCCCAGTCATAGTGCTCAGTTAAAAGTCACACATCTGGGATAAAAGTCAAAATACTAAATAAATCTGTTACCACTAAGCTGCTCATGGATGTGCTTTCATGGCTTGTTGGAGGTTTTAACCTGTGAAACGTGACCAAACCTTCATGCTAATTAGTTTCACTGGCAGCTCCTTCGAGGATTCGAGAATCTTTTGACAGTCAGAGGAAGGTTAGTGCACCAAATCGCACAGCAGTACCATTCATTGACTAGTGCACGTTTTTAAGTAACGTGACGTAAATCAACTGTCAAGTGTGATTCTGTGACCTTATAAATCCTGGGGAAAAAAAACATCGCAGACACTGGAGACGTAATAGATATGATGTAATTTTCACACCACTGGGGAAGAAAAGATGTATAGTTTACAACAGTGAAAGCAGTAACATCAGCCAGATTCATTCATAAGTGTAATTTGGTTGGCTTCTCCACTATAGGCTTACATTATACATCTAATAAACACAATTCTTCTAGCTAACTGGTGTGTGTTTATTTCATGTCTTTTAAAGGTTAGTCAAGCTGAAACATTATATATGGTGGCTTTGCACAATAGTAAGACTGGCTAGTATAATCTTGTTTTTTTTTTTAATGAAAATATGAAATAAACTTGGGCTGATTCCTATCCAGACTATAGATTCATGGAACCCATCATCCAGCTGAAATACACATTCTGCATTTGATGTTCACTGGGCAAAATTTATGCCAATATGTAAATACAGGACCTTATTTATGTCTTTATTTCTAATAAGCAAGCCGTCTGTGACAGTGGCAATAAATAAAGAAGGAACTTTTAGAGGAACCAGATTTAAAAGGGAAACCTTTCTCATTGGGTGACATGGACAATAGACATAAAACTATCTAAGGGCATGCTTTTCTGTTTACCAAATTTGCACCCATATTTGGATGAATAGGAAACACAAATGGTACTGCATAACTATTTTTAATGAGTGCACTTGATGATGAAGATAACCGTATGGTTTCATAATAAGAATGGCTAAACTTTCCTTGCAAATGGTTATACAGGTAGGCTTTCAGGAATATGTGTGACAAATATAGTAAATCTATATGTTATTGGACAACTGCCTCACAGTGCTTTTATTAAACAAGTTTATATATAAAAGTATATTGAAAGAAAAAAAAAACAGAACAAATATAGCACGAAGAGGTATGGGTTTATTAACATATAAAGACTGGTACAAAAACACAGCCATTAAATAACAATGTGAAAGACTCGGCAGGACAACACGAATGATCTAATCTATCATGTCATGTTGACATAATGAAGGAATTCTGAGAAACAGTGTGTGTATGGTAAAAAACACTGTAACCAGGTGCCTCGGATGTATGATCATGCATCTTGGAATTGTTGCCACTGAATGATGATTTTATTAGACTGTATGATTTATAATGCAAGACAGATAAATGTGTAAATAGGCATGCAGTCACTGTATTATATAAAAAGTACCTGTTAGTAAAGTTATACTGATCAGAAGAAAGAACAAAAGGAGTTTTTTTTTTTCATTCTGTATTATTAGTTATGGTAAGTTCTCTGCCAAGACTGTTGGTGTTTTCATGGAGCCAACACTGAGGATGATTCATTCTTAGACGTGACTCTCTGACCACCATGGATAACACAGGTGCATAAAAACCAAGGCCCACCCAAGCACATATTACACCAGCAACGAACCACCTTTAAGTCTGGCTCAGTCTCTTACTGGAAACTCGTCATAGTCAGACGTTTCCCAGCCCGGAAGTGGGTGCAGTTGCTAAATTGTTCACATACAGAGCAATGGCATGTTGTGTGCTCTATGCCAACCTCATGAAAGCCCCACTAAGAAAGGTGGCCAGTTGGTGATCTCATGTGGGCTGTTAACAATAATTTTCACTGGATAATGGAGTATGATGGCAGTATACCACATTTCAATATTGTACTGGAGAACTCCATACCCAGCACACCCTAAACATCATTCTACTACAGAGACACACCCTTTTGTTTTCTCTGGCTCTTTCTGAACAGACTGAGTTTAAGTGATACCGATACATGAACCTCATTGATCACCATGATTAATGACAACCTGGGTTAGGCTGCACACTCTATTGATTTAAGTCGTCTTAAAATCATTCACGTTTACAGAACTGTCGGACATGGTACTGATAATCAAAGCAATTATGTCTTGTATTTTGTTAAATAAAAAAAAAATCATTTCTACCAACCATCAGTACTTTGAATACAGATTTGATCTGATTTTGAATACAGATGTGCTCTGAATAATCACAAATACAGCCTAGTCGTATAAACTAAATATAACTATATATATCCACAACTATAGACTAATTAAGCCCAATTACAGTCTAACTAGTGAGGCATGGGAAACAATGCCACAGCTTCTAAAGTGTTCCGAGCACACTTACTGATGTCATGTGCAAGGGAAATGCGTCAGCACATAGGTAATCCCAGACAGCCTATGAGGCAAGTGTATAGGAACACCCAAAGAACTGTGATCACCATACATTTATAAAGTCCTCACCTCAATGTGTCAGCAATGTTGTCATAGTTAAAAAAAGAAACTGTCTGAAATCTGTCTTCAAGAAGGTGACAGAGATTCTGACACTTGGGTATACAGTGTTGCAGATTATGCAACAGCCTCATAGCTTGCCAATTCCCATCTTCCAACTTCCTGCTTAATCAAAAACACATGGCATCAGCCAACCACATCTTTCTGAAATGCTAGTCATGCTACATCACAGCCCAGTGTAAGAAGAAGCACTATTTGACACACATATATATTACAGCACATAATACCAGCCTGTTAGGAATTTGGGATCAGCTATGAAACAGTACACCTGGAACAGTATGCCTGTATACATAAGCTTACAGATGCCCAAGATTGGCTAATGATGCTGTGGGGTGAACGTAATGCCAATTTTGCTTCCTTGGCTCCATGACCATGGCTGTGACATCATCGGGATTCGCTCATGATTTCCCAACGATAGGACAAACGTTTTTCTGTTGTGCCACCCGGGAGCCCCCCTGGTTGTTGTTTAGGTGGAGTTCCTGTACATGTTCTTCTGGTGTCCGTGCAGGTTTTCACGCATCTCCTAAAAACAGGCTGGTAGGTAAATTAATTACTATGAATCTAAGCTGTGAATGTGCATTGTAACATCCCATTGCATTATGTCCTGAGATCCACCTTGAACTGACCAGAAAAAAAGTGTCTACTGAAGATGCATGATGTAATATTCTAGTGTGATATTCTAATCTCTCTCTCTCTCTCATATCTCTCTTTGTATATACATAAATCTTTAAAGATTCACTTGTTTTTGAGGTTTGATGATCTGCCTGAAGTCAGCACATTTGATTTACTTCTTGAAGGTCGTAGGAAAATGATTATCCTTTCTACAATATAAGCGCCAGTATAGCTTTTCCATGTCAGTGGATCCCCTCCCGAAGTGTATTTATGAGGTGATTAGGAGCAGACTACATGAGACGTGTTGTGCTTTCAATAGCAACATAAGAGCCTTTTCATAAAGAAACCATGCAAATTACTACCACAACACTATCTACAGACCATTCCCACTGCTGCAGGATATGCTTGGCAGTATATGACTGTGTAATTGGCTAAAACAATGGCTCCATTCTTTGTGTTATGGCATAATAACCAATGCACCCAGATGTTCCCAGGGTGTATGAGAATCACTTTGGTTTTCTAATGTGTTCCCCATTTCCACAGGTTCGGGAAATGACACAATACAGACGCCACTGGGTATAGGAGCTAATCCTGCTTGCCCCCACTGAAGACCATCAAGTCGATTGGGTCCTTTGATGAGCAAAAGCCCATCTGTAGGCAAATCCTGGCATTTCCAGCACATGCTATGACTAACCGAAGGGCGTATACATTGAGTGATAAGCAATTTATCTTTCTTATTCCCATTGTCTACAATGCACTCTATTGTTTCAGTGTTTCCCCACAATTCTAACTTTTCCTATTGCTTCTTTGCCCCCCAAACCATTAGATCAATCATACAAAAAACCCTATGACTTTACAGAGGTTCAGCTTGCAGTCAGGAAGTGACTGAATCTGCACTCAAGACATGCCTGTATATCAGAGGGTAAATGGTTCCAGCTGGCCTGGGGTGGCATACCCTTGGATATGATGGCTATATTACACACACACACACACCACTCATGACAAAAATGGTCCTCGGAGGAACAGTTTTTTTTAACCTGAGCTGTAATCTCTGTAGGGATGTGCCAAATTTAAAAACAGATTTAACAATTACAGTAGTTTAAATGCTGAATCTAAAATGTCACTGAGCAGCAAAGATCAACTTGTAAAGTCAGGAGAATTATATTTTAAGAGTTGAGAAAGTATATTTAAACTCCTCCAATATTTTATATGGCCTTATGAAACCAGTATCAGTATGACATCAAACTCCCATTTTAAAAATCTGTCTAATCTGAGAAAAAAAACATAACTAGACATGATTTACTGAACCTTATGAAGTGAAAGTGATCCAGTGACCTTGCTACACACACAGAGGGATCTGACCTCTGCATTTAATACATCCATAAAGCGAAACACACATACACACACACCAGCGAAGTGAGCACACTTGCCCGGAGTGGTTGGTAATCCTGTCTATGATGCCTGGGGAGCAGTTGTTGGTTGCTCAAGGGCACTGCGGTCATGTCTTGTTGGTTGTGAGGATCAAACCAGCAACAAGACGTTTAATCTCTCCTGTCAGATTAAATTGAGCATGATTTCCCTGTGCAGATTTACCATGATTAATTTGCCTTAATTCTATTTATGACCTTGAACTCTCTCGTCTCCTTTTTGATTCATATTATGCTCAAGACCTACATCAGACTAATATAAGTAAGAGCATTTTAACATTTTTAAAACCAGTTGATTATATAACGCTACACTGAAGTGCTAGAAAAACTGGTATACCGGTTATTACTTGGTAGGTCCTCCATGGGGCATGGGCTCCACAAGCTTTCAGAAATATTCTGTAGGCAGTGAACACCATACTTCCTGCAGAATGGTCCACGATTCTGTTGTATTTGAAGGTAAAGGATTTCTGTGTTTCACAGTGCATTGCAACTCCGAGATGAGTTTAATAACATTGAGATCTGGTGACTTAGGTGGGAATGGCAAAACCCAAAATCAGATGAATGCAGAACATATGTAGCTCATCAGAAAGGAGGCACACACAGTGTTCACCTGTCAGAGATGTTTGTGGACATACCAGGCATCCCATGGAATGCCAGACAAACAAGCCACCACCAGCCTATGCATTTTGCATACGTTTATCTGTACAGGTTTTTTAGGCACTTTTTTTTGGCTGGATATACATAGCCCAGTGCACTTTGCTGAGTCGGTACCTTGCAGCTCCTTTAACAGTCCAGTTAAATAGGTAAACATTTTACTTACCTGTGCAGACTGTGTAATTGCCGTTTTTCTAGCATAAATAAATCCTAATTAGGGCAAATGTTTATTTTTGCTCTGCTAAACTGGTTTGCCTTCCCTGGTGTCTGAAAGTGCAGTCGTTCTTAAGAACTAAGATTGTAATGGAACAGCCAGGAAGTCTCATATGTTCATACTTGTGTTGTTGGGTCCAAACTGTTGGATCCAGCAGCAGTGAACTATCTATTCAGTTGTCTTGAGGAGGTAATTTGTGGCTCAACATTCAACTTTGTGTTCATTTAGGTAACTAAAACGGCTTCCTGTAATGAACACCAAATGAGCTAGTGATTTCTTTGGGGAAGGGGAAGCCTCTGGAACATCATATCTGTACTTTTCCCATTAAAGCAGTGTGACCGTCTTGAACTCCTCAGTAGAAATGCAGTTTAATACAATACAGGTGACATTCATGAAAACAATAATGATCCCTTTAGCTAGAGAGCATTGAGGTGAGAGTCTTTCCTGGAGTTATCCACTGCTCTTGGACTCAACTGCCACATATCGGTATTAGAGAGTGGCAAACCTGAATCCCTTAGAAAGCTTTTTCCAAAATAACATTTTAATGTTATTTTGCACAAGAGAGTTACATGCTCTCAGGTTACATTACAGACACCAGCTCAGAAGGCGCGGGGACCTTAGGAGGGCCAAAGATTGCGGAGGTGACAGGAAATACAGTGGGTGTTCTTCGAGTTAATGCCGTCAGAGATTCCCTGGTGCTTTGCGAGGTGGAGTTGTTTTTGTCAGAATGAGGATTTGTCATAAATGGGAGAAGAAGCAAACAGTGCACTTTGGTCATCCATGTCATGTCAGTGCTACAAAATCGGTAATGACTGACATGTAAACGGATTCAAAATGATATTATTGTGTATATAAACATAGGCGTTTACTTTCCATTGCACCAGTAGTTTAGCATTGCAACCCACTCACAAACAGACCCAACATTAATTTTATTAGACAATAATAATCTTCAGTTGCGTGTTCTTTTTTGATTGTAGGCCAAATCAGCATGTATCTGGCAGCATGATCTAAGTAAATGTCGAGGGATGGTAAGTCTGACTCCAGATCACTGGGGATACAGGGGAGGCTTGGAGGAACTCCCTGCTGCTCCAAACAAGACCTCTCACCCAGCACTGATGCAACAGGCCCCACGGCGCAATTCAGGGACAGGCTCAAGTGATGTACTGTTCCATGTTGCTGAATCCATTATCGACTACATGTCACTGAGATTTAGGGTCAGCTCTAAAAGTCAGTACTGCACAGTAAGAACAGCAAGAGCAATCAGAGATATTTAATTCCTTAGATGTTAATTAACCACTACAGCAGTAAATATTAAAGTTTATCCAGTGGTGCTTGTTCTGCATGCCTTAACAATTAAAAGTCCTAAGAACATGTGCCTGAAAACAAATGCAGCTCAACAATTCATGTTTAGTCAGAGGTCTAGAAGAAGTTAATGTCAAAAGTAATGCAGGAAGAACATTGTGTCTTTCCTCATATAATTAAACCAATGTGAACACTGAGTACACTTGAGAATTACAGGCTGGCTGCTACCTCCAGAAAGAAAGTGTTGGTGAGAACCAGATTAAGACTGTAGTGCTGGGTTGTAGATGATAAGTGTGTTGTTCGGGTGGCGTCAGTTAGAACACCCACGAAGTAGTCTTTCTTTAAAACCTATTTATCCAATGTTGCCTGTATCTGTACCCTTGTGTATGTGTGCATATAAGCATACAATTGGGTGTGTGTGGTCTGCAAATCAAATCACAAATCAAGGCAATAATCATTAAGACTATCACTTCATTAACACAGCCACTGCCATCTTGCTGATAGACACACAAGAGTAGTGTGTACATGTTTAGCTGGGAGTTATAAAGCACCAGGAGCCATGCCCCTTTGGGGCCAGTATGGGGCCACTGAGGGCAGAAAATTGAGCCCACTGTGGGCTCCGTTACTGGCATGAAATCCAGGCACGTGTGGGCCCTATACTATGGGGCCAAGGTGGTGCCCCAGGAGGACAGCCCACACCCAGGCAAAGTGTGAGCTTGCCTACAGAAAACCCTCATGGGGGCCCTAAAGGGTAAAATTGCTGAGGGCTCTGCATGGGCTAACCCACAGGGAGCCATAGGGATTGGTGTGTGTTTGCCCCACCCACACTGCCCCACAGTAAACCCACACATATTCATAGTGAGCCTAATTTCTAATGGTTGTTACAGTGGATGTCACACCAAACAACCCATACAACTCAATTCACACCCATATTACTCTTAACATATCCAAGACAAGTGAGGGTGCATCTGTCATCAATTAAATTGTTTAAAATGTTTAGCAAACACTCTAAATTGGCAGTTGTTTCCAATATATTTGCGACAGTGAGCTTCCGTGTCCACGCCGGTGATACAAATAAGACACTTTAATTTATTTGCTAGCGTGTTGAAATCAACATAGCACTGTTAAAATTGAACTAAATGGAGTGAGGCTGCACTCAGAGGATGTGCCTGAGCCGGTAAGTCTGTACAGAAAGCTAACCACGTGGAGTGCTTGTTTAACTTAGATAAATTGCCTATAAAAAGTCCTCATGTGCATGAAAAAGGGCATAATACTACCAAATGACAGTAAAGAAAGCACAATTTATTTTGTCTCTTTATTTTAAATTATAAGAGTGTTTATTCTTTGTATAAAGGTGTAACGAGTGAAATTTCGCTCTGGTATCAATAAAGTATTTCTGATTCTGATTAAATGAGCTAAAGTCATACACACAATACAAAATTGAATCAACAACTGAAACAGTCTGATTGTAATTTAACCCTGTAGCTAAACACAGACCGATGCATCAGAGTCCAAGTGTTTCCGGCACAGACTTTAGCAATGACTGCTATCCCAGTAACGATTGTGGTGCCTGAGTCAGTTTATACTCAGTAGAGAGTCGTTTCCCCCTCACTCCTAGTGAAGAATCTAATTGCGCACTCTGGCAGAGGTCCAAGCCAGAAGTTTATCCCACAGACAGGATACAGAACCCTGTTGAAACCGTAAAGCTGCTTTTGAAGCCGGCCGAAGTATTTCACTGTTGAAGTGAGACCATAAAGCGCAGCCCAAGCTGAACTGGTTAACATTCGGATCTCCTTAGGTCTACCTCTATAATGAACACACAGAACCAGCAGCTTATGGCTACTTTTTTTTTTTCAATGACATCAGCATTAAAAGTCACTTAGCTGCTTCTTATTACTATATAAACCAAATCTCCAGTGTAAGACTAAGCAGCATTTCTTTCTGAACCGAACGCATGTCATTTTGGTCCTTAATTTAATATATATCAAATTAAGGGCTATAAAGCGTAGCCAACATAACCAAGAAGGTTATATAACTAAAAATAAGATTACAATAAAAAAGCACTCTTCAGTAAAGCTAGAAAAATCTCTTACGACAGTTACATGTGCTCTGGTGACTCCCCACACTTTATTCTTACAATTTAGTTTTATAGGCACAAGAAGTGACCTGATAAAAATCCCTAGAACACCAAAGTTACAGTTGCTTTAATTCTATTCACTCCTGCGTTCTCTATGGCAATAGTGAAAACAAAAGGGTGGAGCATGAGCATGACTCTTTCACACACACACAAGCTGAAGAAACACATGTTAGAGTTCCTATGGAAACAGGCACACTTCAAGCACAGAAAGGACCAGTGATTGTTGAGGGCTGCTGACCACTAATCATAGCGCAGCCACCGGATGCAATTGTGGAAAATCTAAGCCAAGAATATCATTCACTAAGGTGCTTTTTCTTGGGAGTAGAACAGGATGATCCCCTATTACTCATATCCCAGACATATTGTCATCATTCATCTTCAGTAAATTCTTTATCCTGATCAGGGTTGGGGTGGATCAGGACCCTATTCCGGGAGTAGTGGGTGGGAATGCATCAGGCAGAGATACAGGATTCACTGAAACACTGACTTGGATAAAGTGCTTCCCAAAGATCTGTGATTTCTCTCGGTGTCCGTCTGAGAATTGTCT
Organism: Duopalatinus emarginatus; assembly: GCA_028565595.1. Taxonomy (NCBI): domain Eukaryota; kingdom Metazoa; phylum Chordata; class Actinopteri; order Siluriformes; family Pimelodidae; genus Duopalatinus; species Duopalatinus emarginatus. Next base: position 24,360,933 of record JAOVVF010000044.1, read on the forward strand.
GCTTTCCTCCCAAAAATGAATGAGTTTGAGTGGTGTGATTGTAGTTTCCTGTGATAGTGTGGTGCCCCATATAGGGTATATATCGGCCTTACACCCAATGTTCTTTGAATAGAGTCTAAATCTACTTGACAGTACCAGGATAAAGCAACTGCAGATGAATGAACAAACCAAAGAACAATTGAAAAAACAAAGATGTGTTCCTAGCAGGTCTATTATAAGGCAATTTATGAATAAACAAATCAATGAATAATAGTTTGTTTGCTTAAATTTGCACACAAGCAGCTATATTACTGATCCTTGGATGCATTGAATATAGACTGACAAGTGTCCTGATGATGTAGATGATATTTGTGAACATAAAGGCTTGAGTTATTTTAACTGAACAATCTCAGTAAAATCATTCATTCTTCAGTGTCATGCTTCAAAGCTCTTTAATATTAGCTGTAGTTTAGGCATGACAAACAGTGTTTGCTTTAAACATTAGCAGTGACAATGAAAGGAGATGGTACTTGGAAGTCTTAAGCACACTTGAGTAGTTTAATCTCAACAAACCACTGCCTGAAGCAGAACCTCACATCTTCCATCTCTCGCTATACTTTCGGGGAAACTCCATGGGAGTTCCTGGGAGTGAAACAATGACTACATTAGTGTCTTTGATTAAAAACAAAACGTAAAATAGGCAATGCAGACTCTCAATGATGCCATTGTTCAGAGCAAAGTCGAAAAAGAGCCTCATGAGTCCACAGAACTAAAGTAAACTCTCTCTTGTGCCTTGGCCAGAATACACACCATGGACCCCTAGGTGGTATTTAGGGTGGTTTGGAAGTGAGGGATGGGATCCATACGCACAGAGCACAATGATGTTCTGTTGCAAGCCAGCTTTGGGTGATGTGATCCAAAAGCTTTAAGTGAGTCGGCGAAACATATGGTTACTGTTCATCATAGTCAGCTAGAGGTAGAAACCAGCCTCTAGGCATTAAACTCATCAGCTCCTAGCCCTCAGCATCACTTTGGACTACTAGCAGAAGACAGAGCGTTCACGTTGAGCACGCTTCCCTGGGAGTTTCTCCTACGTAGCTTCAAAATGTGGAGCTGCCCTTCCCCTCAGGCAACCCTGCAGCCCTCAATCCCTGGCTATTCTCTCTGGCTGTCATTGTGTATCCTTTCTCAAATAAACAGCAAGCCAAATTAACACAAGGAACTGGGTCTTCCTATGAATGGCCCACTGCCAAAATGGGCTCTAGCACTATCCCCCAGGGGGGCAGAAAATCTCTTTGGTGATTAGCTGGGATTTGTTTAAAAGAAAGTGGAAAGATCAGCAAAGAACTTGTGGGATTTTGGACTGTTGTGCTGTTTTGGAGAACATGGTCTCATCATGACAATGACTGTATTTTAGGATATAAAGGTTAAATTCAGAGTTAGGGATGTACTTAGAACTCAAAACGTATTTATTTTGTAGGAAATTGTCCAAAATTTAAGCACATTGCTGAAGGTTGTGTAGATCAGGGTAGCTGTGGATAGTCCATGTAGGTATTACTGTTTCGATCAAATCTAGACATGACAGTTCTGTTTATAACATAGTTTACTGAAAAATATCTGATTAATATACATGCATTCGCGTATTAACATGGCAGAAACACTGGTCCAAGCCATTAAGTTTCCTTCACAAGCGCCATTTTCAACAGGGTTTGAACTATGTCTATGGCGCCCCCTGCTGGTCCATATTCACACTGCGTCCAATTCACTTGGTATTGGATGGACTAATTGATGAAAAATGGCTATTGGCTGAGAAAGAAAGCTTACAAAAACAAACATAATCAGGATAAAAACTTTTAATATGTAACAATATGGATAACATCTACAAACATGCATCTTAAAGACACCCTAGGCTGAGAATCCTAAAAGTATATCTTTATTTTTATAGGGTGTATTATTATATATACATTAATAGTTATTTTATAGTGTTAAAAAAGGCTGATGTTAAACAGTTTTTAATAGTTTTTTTTTTAAGTTCGAGTTCCAGCTCAGGTTAAGGGGATGGTGCTACCAGTTCAGAAGTTTCAATGAGTAGCATTTTTTTTTTTTTTTTGCCTACTCCAACAAATTTGCTCCTCCTCGCCCCCTGAACCTTCCCCCTTATTAAAACAACTCCCAAAAAATCCTGGCGGTTTTAAAAGCCTCTTCCAAATGGACACGCTACAGGAAGCAGCACGGGGTGTCAGCATGCACCAGATGACAGTTTTAACGCTTCTTCTCACCAGTGATGCCTGAAGAAACTTGAACCACAGCAGCACAGTTTTGTAACTCTTCCTCCATCTGGATACTTTTTTCAAACCTTTATTATTATCAGGACGATGCCACAAGTTGTGTCACTCGTACTGTAAGTGTACTGAAGAGGATCTGAAAAAAACCTTCACCTGTTCACGTGGGGAGACTCTTCCTCTTCATGCACATGTTCTCTCGAGTTGCCCCAAGAAGCTCGTGCTCAGAAAGTTGACTAAAGCTGCTTTTGTCCTGCCAACGGAGTCTGCTCTGATCTGCATCCATTCTAAAGGACCCCAGAGATGTCGTCTCCGAGTAGCTGCGTCAAGGTAAGGCTTCGTGTCTCCTCCAACAGGGGACATGGTCCTCAATGTAACCAGCACTGCTCTATACTGTACATACTCTAGGTCCAGATGTAGAATGAATGGAGTCGACTTTCAATCACGTTCAATTACACAGGGGCTGATTTCACGTCTTTTTTATAATATTACCCACTGTGTCCCTGAGTCCTGTAGAGATTACAGTCTATACCTGCACCACTGTCCCTGTGTTATACACCGTACAGACCCACAAGCAGCGCGACATGAACATCACCAGCTGATGGAGCTTACGCGCGCTCTCCCGTTGAACAGCAGCCCATGGGTTGCCAGATGTTCCTATAACCCTCTCAAAATCAGGAATAAAGATAATTAAAATATGTTAATATCAATAATAATAATAACACGTAAGTGTAATGTCATGTGTGTAAATTAACACAGTGCGGACTGAACAAGGCTTGTGTCTGTGTGGGTTGATTTAATTAATTAAATAAAAATAAACGTGGTGCTTAAATACATTTAATTAAATTAATTAAACGTCCCAAGTAAGAATGAGTCAAATATCGTCCACTGCTGTTGATAGACATTTTTTATATTTAGCCTATATAAAAAACCTTAAAACGTAACCTTGATTATTTAACTACTAGTACGAACATCCCACCTGGTTTTCGTATCTGGCAACCCTGTGATGGTGCGTCTGATGACGTTTCTGTCAGACTATTTGGTCTGGTTTTAAACTTGTGTTCGCGTTTATATCTGTAATTCCTGTATAAGTTTAGATAGAACTTATTTTATATTATTAAACAAACAAAAAAGAGACACGTGGTGCGGGACGTGCTGTGCATGCGTAATCCAATTTAAGCGCTTCGTGTGACGTCATGGACTTGCTTTTTTTTTTTTTTTTTTTGAAGTAGTGAGTTTACATAGAAACACGCTGAAATGAGCCACAGGACTGAGTTCAGACAGAGAAACTTTCATGATTCATTCATCAGGATACTGGTGGATTTTGGTCTTTAGTTCTGAAGGATTTACTGAACTGCAACTGGAACTTTTTCTCAGTTTTCTCACTTTTTAATAGATATTGATGCTCCTTAAAAGGGGTTTTGTGATTAGTTTGGCTCAGGCACTATTAATCCATATTTAGATTATGTCAAATAAAGTCAATAAATCAATGATTATTTTACAGGTAAGTAAGGGGGAAAGTCATCAGTTTTAGTAAAAAAGGTCAGAACCCCTAAACACAAAGATTTCTCTCAGTGTAATGTTCATTATAATCATTAGTACAATGATGTCAAAAGCCACAGACACTACAGCACCTCATGCATATGTGACCATACCGTGTGACCATTAGGTGTGAGGCTGTGACCTTATTCCCCCATCGACACTTTATCAAAGTAATTTGGGTGGCGGGCGACCTGTGAAAATCCCTGAACCATCCTAATCGACATGTAGATAGGTACATTACAATAACTATGGCTCTTTACTCCTGATTAGGTCATAACACCAATCATCTTTAATTAGCCATGATCTCTTAATCCTTAGTTTTAAAGAGGCAGTAGCCCCATTACAGATCATCGGCTCCACATGCCCCAGATGTTCCTGAAGGTGTTTGAGTGTCTTGGACGTGCTTCCGAAAGTGCACCATGCCTGTTCCTTATTAGTACAGTGGAAGCAGTTTGAGGGAGCATAGGTGAGAGTATCAGTATGCCAGACAGCAGAAGTCATGACTGGGAAACATTTCAGAGCTGGGCAACTGATGTGTGTTAGTAGTCTGTGCATTCATTTAAAACACGTGCCTGTGGCAGTATCAAGACTATCACTAATCAATCCAAGCACATTCGACTTAAGATCATTAGAGAATGGCTTATCTAATCTGAATATATAAACAGAAATGTGATTTCTGAATATTTAGTATCAACATACTGTTAGTCACCAAGAGCATCTGGACTTTGGCAGACCAAAACTGTATGTAGACAAAAATGACAAAAGGAAAAAAAGCAGTTTCTTTCAACTGACAGTCAACTGGCACTGAACGCAGTGCTCTGACTGTAATCAAACAACACTTAAAAGAAAAGGTCTGTTATTGCAGATAAGAAATCACTTGCTGTGGAAGAGCAATGCAGAAGTGATTGTCATGCCAGAGACACAATACCTTCTTGAAGGACGGCTGTGATCAGTTTCACTCTCATTAGTTTTTCAACAAGGGGAAAATGCAATTTGGTCAAAAGCAATAAAAAAGATGAATGATAAGAAAGATAAATGCCTGCATGGTAAAGCATGCATGATGCATATAGGCATGATAACGGCTACCTAACCATGCTGCAAACATGATTAACATCTAGAAGTGGAAGTTGGATGGGACTTTAACAATATTAAATTAGCCACATCGGAACTCAGCAGTAAACTGTGTGGGAAAACAGTCTTATAGTAGAGTTCATGAGGTTCAAACGAAAATTACTCTAGAATTCTAAAGGATGCTTAAAAAAACATTTAAGAACAGTCAAGTTATAAGTTAAGATAGTATAGCTGTCCATTTCCTATTTTATTGATACTATATATGGTGATATTGATGCAAATAAAGCACTGCTCATGTAAAACTGTTACAGTGTTGCACTGAGCATTGAGATTTACATATGCTGTTATAGTTGAGGCTCTAATAGTTGTAATATGCTGCTGCTGAATAATTATCTTCTGCTCCTGGGATTCCCTTATACTTTCCCACACATTCCCCGGCATTAATTACAACATCATGCATCCATGCATGTCAGTTAATTTGCACTAGAATTTTTTCAAGGCACAGTGAAGCACTATACTTGGGTGTGTTTATCAGTCTGATGAGTACGTTCTGATCGTGCACTGTTCTTATGAATCAGTGCATGTTTTGACCGTGCACTGATTGATAACAACAGTGCACGACAATGCACGTGTGCACGAGACAAAAAAACTCAGAGTTTGAGCTGTGCAGTGCAGCTTTACTGTAGCTGCACTGTTGTATTTCATCTACGTTTGAAGCCAGTGTTTAAGTTTTCCCTACTGAGAATGATTTAACTTTCCAGATCTCTTGAACCCCTCCCTTAAGGGTCTTCAGCTTTGCTGGACCACTGCCAGCTCTGGGAAGTCAATGCTACCTATATGCACTTAAAGGCGTTGAGAATAAATGTAACAGTGAAACATTTTCGATCTGGGAAGTAGTGGATTTGATACTGGGTAATGTGTTTGGTTTTGATGCACTAGGGGGGTTTATACAGAACTCTTCTCAAATGCTGTCCTACACATATTGCATTCTGGTAATTAATATAATACAATCTTAAGAAATCTCAAGAAGAAGGGCGCTGCACCAGTCCGGTTCAAGAGGACATGTCAGTCAGCCAGAGTTAATCAACATCAGCGATGATTTCATCCACAGCGGACAGTGTTACTTTCAATATCACTTACTTCATTGATTAATCCCTGTAAGCATCGAGACATGGCTCATTATGCAGGCAGTCATAGCACCTTTGAATGAGCATTGGGGTTCACCTAGAGTTTACAACGGAAAGAAAGTGCTGTGAAACCCACATAAGCAGCTCTGGCTTTCCAGACACTAATGCTGCACGTGTCACCGTCTAAGGTGGAGTCTGGAAGGTCTACAGCGTCAACACCCATGGTCTTGTAAACATGATGACATAAAAGGCCATAGCGTGTGCCAGTTATGCTAACTCCATGCTACAGTCCTCCATAACAGCTCCACCTCTGCAAAGTTAGTGGTGTTATTCAAACTATAAAGGGCAAAAATATCCAGATCTGGGTGTTGAGAGTGGATTATTCAAATAGCATTTGTTAACAAGAGAGGTCTTCCCCTGATATAATAATACAGAGGGCCTTTAGCACTCAAATAATATCTGATATACACTGCTCGTGTCTTCCCACAGAGATATAAACAGATGATGTCAGGAGGGTGGTGCCCTGCAACAATGTCTGCCAAGCAGATGGGAAACTGCATCAGTTTGGAAACTTGGAACAAATGGCTTTTGGAACACACTCAAATTTTGGAATAGAGAAAGGAGGGGGGAATGAGAGAAATGTCCGACTGTCTGAAATATTCTGCTGCTCATTTTGTAAATGGAAAGGCTTGATTGATTTTAAAGATGAATGATAGGCAAAGCAGACAATGATCCCAATCACACAACTACTGCCAGCTACTAACTTGTTTGTCTAATAATCTTCCATGAATTCCTAGTAAAATACGCTAACCACAAATCTTTTATTATTTTTAGATGAAATGTGATAACCTGATCACCTACTTGAGGATTATTGGGACAACAATGTTTGGTGTCTCGCTGCTAGTAGGAATCTCTACTGCCTACATCATGGGTTATCAGTTCTTCTCGACTACAGGCAATTACCTGTCCTTTGGTCTTTACGGAGCCATTTTGGTCATTCACCTCATCATCCAGAATTTATTTGCTCTGTTAGAACACAGAAACATGCGGAGGTCCATGGAGACACCAATCAAACTCAACAAGTCACTGGCACTTTGCATTGCTGCCTACCAGGAAGACCCCAATTACTTGAGAAAGTGTTTGGTATCAGTTAAGAGGCTCACCTATCCAAACATCAAGGTCATTATGGTGATTGATGGGAATAATGAAGATGACAACTACATGATGGACATCTTTTGCGACATAATGGGCAGGGAAAAGGCAGCCACCTATGTCTGGAAGAGTAACTACCACCAACAAGGGCCGGACGAGACTGAGGAGTCGTACACCGAGAGCATTCAGCATGTCTCTCAGCTGGTGCTCAACAATAAGTGTGTGTGCATTATGCAGAAGTGGGGAGGAAAGAGAGAAGTCATGTACACAGCCTTTAAAGCCCTGGGGAAGAGTGTCGACTACGTGCAGGTGAGTCTCTGAAGTAACTTGGTCTTGCCAAGCTAAATAAGGCAGTTGTTGAACACAATGGCACTTTTGTGCACGTTTTAAATATGTGCCGGTTTAATGTTTATAGTATGGGGGTTAGGGGAAGTGTCTGTGTATTTAACAGTGATGCTCTTCATTAGGGATCTGCATGAGCTGTCATTTATACACTTCTCAGAATGATTCACAGTTAAAATACAAATGGTAGAAATACATAGTTCGATTTAATTATTTTACAGCCACCCCCCAACCCCCCTTTGGTTTGGAATGTCACCACTTATACAGTTCTTTTTTTTTAATCTAACATTATTTTTTATTGCTGCTGTAAAAGACCCTCTTTGTAACATGCCATGATAAAAATAAGCCATAAGGTTATTCTTCCAACAAGACAACACAAAGCCATCTGTGCTTAAGAAAACCAGGGTTAGGGTTAGGGTTAGTGAGGTAAGAATTTCATTGCTCGCTGTATGTAGGTCTTCCTGAAAACCATTTCACTAAGCAGGGAAATCAGCCAAATGAAAGATTATACTTCCTTGTTTTTGCAAGCCATCTCGGTTGCTTTCACAGACAGGTAATCATGGCAGGGACCCCTGGGGAAACTTTTACAAATGGTGTGATTTTTTTTTTTTTTTTTCTACTCACCACCTGGTTCTAATGAAGTGCCTGACCTCTGCTCTATGTGGACAGGCATAATTGCATTTTAGCGTATCACCAATCTGTCATAGCTGACTACCAGAGTGGACTTACCTAACTGTGGGGTCTGGATAGACGATATGACTTTGAGTTTTTGCAGGATATGATCAGGGTCTAGATCAGGGTGAGTAATGGTTCGCTTGTTGAATGGGGAATTGAGCCACTGGGTTATATCACTTTAAATCTTTGACTAGACATCCATTGCTTAAGTAAAATCTTGACGTCTCAGTAATAAAAGACATGAGTCATGAGAAAAAAAAATCACTGTTATCAACTAGAGAGTGAAAGAAACAGTAAATGCAAATGTGAATACTTTTACTCATTTCCAGTTGATGAAGCATGATGCACAACATGATTTAGCTTTACAAAAAAAGTGCTGTAAGTAATCATAATCTAGGACAGATTCCTTTTTAATTCCTAGTTTTGGACTGGCATTGAAGGAGTGATGGATAAAGAATATTTCTCTTGACATTTCCCCTGACAGTATATTTTATTGTAATGCTTTCTAAACCTGTATGCTGGAGAACATACAAAGTTGGAGCAAATAATCTGCTTTTAAAGTCATGACTTAAAAAGATAAAAGAACTTGTAACTAATGCATTAATGGGACTGGTATATCTATGTTTTGAAGCAAAATAAAAAAAAATCTGTCTCAGTATCTGCGATCAGCACATTTAGGTCTGTTCAGAGAAGAGAAATATCACCAAGGTATGAAACCATAATGTAAAGAAATGTTGGTTAAGTGTTAAGACAGCATGCAGCTTTTTGAAATGCTGAGGAATTCTGAAGTCATCCTCTGTTCACACACCAAAGGACTGATTCAGCAAAACACCAACATCCCTGCATGCCTACTCTTGTTTAGTCTGTTTGCAGTGGTCTAAAAACACCATGTCCAATAAAGGCATGAAAGAAAGGCTTTTAGCAGCACACAAAGGGAATCTGTCTGTATAAGAATTTCAGAAAAGCTTCTGGCTGAAGATGACAAAAACGTCTTTATATCTGAAAAGTGCAGAAATCAGTGCAAAAAAAAAAGATAGCCATTTGGGACGTTGTATGAAACCTTTCCAGTATATAACCTTTCATGCTCTTACACTACAGCTACAGTATTCTTTAAATGTAGAGGTACATGATTAATTACCACAAAGCTACTGAAAAAACAAACTGTCAGATGTCTATATGTGTGTGTGGGAAACACCTTCTCAAAGCATGTTTGTTAGGTAATAATAGTTTGTACACCAGACAAGGTCATCTGAGGCATATCCTTATTTAAAGACCAGACATGAGAAAACCAGAGAAAATCAAAATGTAGCTGTGAAAAATAGCTGTGACTCACCATGTGCACTAAAACACACTAATTACACAAACATGGCAGTGTTAACAAACAGGTGAATCTTATTAACAGCCATGGTAATCAGGTAACAAGAACAGGAAACAGTGGCCTTATCTCATTCATCCATCTATCTGACCCAAATCCAATAAATATATCGTACAACCACATATAATTTAAGATCTAACAGTAGAATTTAAGATCTTAGAATATAGGTTGAAAAAAATTCTTCTGTGGTGTCTGAAGAAGATTCTATACTGAGTATAGAATTATAGTATAGTATAGATTTATTTTCTATAAATATATGTAAACGGGTTCATGTGGTTTCTAAAGTGTCTGTATGTCTTGCTCTGTGTTCGCAGGTGTGTGACTCCGACACCATGCTGGATCCTGCCTGCTCAGTGGAGATGGCGAAAGTTCTAGAGGAAGACCCAATGGTGGGGGGAGTTGGGGGAGATGTGCAGGTACCTGTGCTTTCAGACATCTGTAATTTATTCATAATGTATAAATCATTATCCACCTTATTAGGTGGTTAGGTGGTTTAACCCTCATAAGTGTATGCGGCTGTTGAACTCCACACTCAGAAAATATAGTCCTTCTGGATTTCATTTGATTATTAAGGCTTTTAGCTTTTAAAAAGAGTTCCACGTGGAACGTCTTCGGATTCCCAACCCTGTTCCCGAAGTACACTCCGTCATGCACGCTTGACTGTTTTTCCCTGCACTAACGAACTCGTGTCATCTCAGGAAGGACAGTGAGTTAGTTAAATCAGGTGTGCTAGAGCAGGGAAAAACTCAAATATGCAGGACATGAGGTAATCCAGGACTAGGGACTGGCAACCTGTATTCCAGAGGGACAACCAAATAGGAGTTATAAACTTCTTAGGAGAATTTCTTTTTATTTCAGTTTGTTCATGGTTGTTGTAGTTGAATCAGGTAGTGGGTGGATTTAGTGTATTAGCTTTGCTTGGTCTGTATTCACACGCCAAGAATTCTGTAACATTTTAAGTACTTTGATCGGTATATTGATGAGCAACCCATACAGTCTTATGATGATCCTCACAGTCCTGCATGATTTCCTGCTCTAACTGTCCATTTGATTTTCCATATGTCAAGTATAATCCTACTTATATAGCTATTAAACCAGAACCTCTACCTTTCCTCACCTGTGTGGATATTTTTTTTTTTGTCCCTGTATCCCTGCAGATTCTGAACAAATATGAATCATGGGTGTCCTTCCTGAGCAGCGTGCGCTACTGGATGGCCTTTAACATTGAGCGAGCCTGCCAGTCCTATTTCGGCTGCGTGCAGTGTATCAGTGGCCCGTTGGGAATGTACAGGAACTCTCTTCTCCATGAGTTTCTGGAGGACTGGTACAATCAGACGTTCTTGGGCAGCCATTGCAGCTTTGGCGATGACCGGCATCTCACTAATCGCGTGCTGAGCCTTGGCTATGCTACTAAATACACAGCACGCTCCAAGTGCCTGACTGAAACGCCTATCACGTACCTGCGCTGGCTCAACCAGCAGACACGCTGGAGCAAGTCATACTTCCGAGAGTGGCTTTACAACTCTATGTGGTTCTACAAACACCATCTGTGGATGACCTATGAGGCAGTTATCACCGGCTTCTTCCCTTTCTTTCTTATTGCCACGGCCATCCAGCTCTTCTACCATGGTCGCATCTGGAACATTCTTCTCTTCCTACTGATTGTACAGGCTGTGGCGCTCATCAAGGCTTCGTTTGCCAGCTTTTTACGAGGCAACATCGTCATGGTCTTTATGTCTTTCTACTCAGTGTTATACATGTCCAGTCTTCTACCAGCTAAGATGTTTGCCATAGCCACGATAAACAAGTCTGGCTGGGGTACGTCGGGGAGGAAGACGATCGTCACAAACTTCATTGGCCTCGTCCCTATTTCAATCTGGTTCACTATTCTGTTTATTGGCATTCTGTATACCATCGTCCAAGAGACACGAAACCCTTTTTCAGATTCTGCGAAGATCTTAATAATAGGTGCAGTAGTGTATGCCAGCTATTGGATCATGTTTTTGACTTTGTACATGGTTCTTATAGCAAAGTGTGGCAAAAGGAAGAAAGATCAGCAGTATGACATGGTGCTTGATGTCTGATGTCCTGCACTGTGTTGTCCCAACCCTTTCAAAGTTTACATTGTGAACAGACTGCTCTGCTGTTGGTTCTCCATAGTGTTAAATGATGACTCCATCAAAGAGAGCTACTATTGCTGCTGTGACTTGACACCAAGGACATTTCTTTGAAATTATGAAAGAAAAACAACAACACTAAAATGAGGTTCAAACTGTTGGGTTTTGAACTGTTCATTTTATACTTTTCTCCAGAAAACCACCAACTAAACTTTCTACTTTTCTTTTTATCCATGAAACCGATGTTTTATTTCCTATGCACTTTTTTTCTCTTTTATCAGACATGATGCTTGACAAAGAACTCAATGAACAAATACCTCAGTGGTTATGTTTGCATTGTGTGATTGACTGGGATGCAGTCAAGGCTCATTCTTTTAAAATAATTTATTGTGTTTTTTTAAAACCTTGTTTTATATATAAATATAAATGTAAACCTTTTTAATAGGGGCCAAACAGAATGTTTTGGCCATGCTGTATTTTGTATTTGCATATTGTATTTCTTTTCCTTTTATATAGACAAGTTTATTTTTGCTTAGCCATGAAAGATTCTTTATTTTCAGTCATAAATTTATTGATAAATGCTTTGTGCATTTAACTGTACAATGAATTATGCATACGACCAAATAAATGTGAAGCTGGGTTTCGTATTTGCATTGATGACAAAACAATGCAATTCTAGCAACAAGTGATTTTTAAGGCAGAAGACTAACCTGTGTTATTGAAAAAATAGTATTACCTGATGAGAAAACCAGCATATTTATAAAAAAAAAAACACTCTGTGGTTCATTGTTTTTTGTACCTGATTTATTGTATTTTTGTATTTTATATTTGGCCTGTCAGCTGTTATGAAGAATGATTAGCAACCTATCACATTCAAGACAAAGTATTTGCACACAGATATACACACATGGACGTGTTCAAGATCTAATGTCATGACTCTAGTTTGGGGTAGCGCCATGACTTCTTCTTCAATGTGATGTGTTTATTATTTATGACTTAAATGAGCCTATTGACAAGTATCTAATAATGTTGATGCTGATATGAACACTAAGACGTCATGAATAACCAACCTGTAAACTCAATTACAGGCACATTTTTAAACAAGTTTTAAGTTCAAAGGCAAATAGATCAACTGAGGGCTGGAATTAAATGTTGACTATGAAAGTATTTTTTTTTTTTTTTGATTATGCCAAATCAAATCAAATGTAGGCAGTATTATTTTAAAGCACTTTTTGTGTTCGTGCCAAATCGAAAACCTTGTTTCTTACTATGCATACATAATGTTTTTTTGTTTGTTTCCTTTGTAAACATTATGTTTTCGAAAAAATTAAATAAATTGATTTGATGACTTGATAGTGAATGCATGCTTTTTTTATTCCTGGACTTGCAGAATTCCACTTTACTGGTGAAGAAATTGAGATTTGAAGAACATACTAGAAGCCATTTGGCCAGCATTAGGGGGAATTCCTCTAGTTTTCGTCTGTGAATTACACACAGGGACCTTGTGATTTCATCACAGATGAGAAGAAGAACAGAGAGCTTTATCTCATGCTGCACCATGAGAATTTCCATGGTGAAGTGTGTTTACAATATACAAAGAGGGTGGGGTGGGAGAAACCAAAAATTTAGGTCAAGACATCAATAACTCATATAACAATGCTGTTAAATGCTTGATTCTGATTGGTCAGGAAAAGTTGATTAATTTCCTGTAACATCTGCCATTAGTTGTGGTTGCATGGGTTATATTAATGCATGTATTGTTTCTATAGCAACATTTTATAGAACTTGTACACTGAAACTTGTGTAGATCTTTTAAAAAGAATTAAACGATGTGTGTAAATGTTGAAACATTTTTATGGAATTTTGATGTGGGAAAGTGTCCTAGACAGAGGGACTGGGGATTTGAACGGAGCAGTTTCTCACTATCAAGCTTTTTTCGCTTTACTTTAACAGAGAGAGAGAAAAGGAAGAAGAAGACAACAGGAACAAGCTTCCAAATGTTTTACAACACTAAATATAACTATAATTGAATAAAAGTATAAAAACCTAATCTCTAATAAATATTTAAATATTGTTATTAACTAATTGTAGGCAAATTGCTGTGGTATAAGAGGAATAAAACACTTCAATCTCTGGTATTATAGGAAAATAAATGTTTGATTCTGGGTTTTTCTTCATGTCAGGCCATATCACATTGCCCATATCATTCACTGATTATTTTGTAATAATGGTGTTTCCTGTCATGTTACATTGCTTATCAGGAGTCATGTGTGAAATGTTTACATTACCCTCTAACAGTGGATATGGGTCCGCCGGAGTATCTTTACATAAGCCCATATATTTTTATGAATTATCTTTATGAGATAATTTAAAAGTTAAAACAAAAATACCAAAATGTGTCCACTACTAGGAAATAGTAACTGGAAACTTCTAAATTTAGGAAGCTCTCAAACTCATTATCCAGCAGAATCTCTTTCCCAGAATTTTTATAACCTTGGCAAGCACACTGTCTACACTCTGAGTTTTAACAAGCAGCTCCAGGTAGAACAGGGATCCGAGTGGAAGTGGTCAGATAAAGCACAGCAAGAATTTGTAAATGTATAGATATAGATTTTTTCACCTTTGCATACACCATTGTCACTTCTTATACACTTAAAATGAAATACAGCCTACGACTGAAGCAGAAGGGTTAAGGACCTGGCACGTTTTGGGTTTACAACCTTTTGACAACTGTTGCAATGCTATTAAATACTGAAGGAGGAACATATGCGACAAAACTAACAACAAATTTCCTGTAAGGTTTCTGTGTTACTTGTCTTTTCTCATGTAAGAAAGCATGATTGTTGGCTGGCAAACACCACCAGTTCGTCAGCAGCCTAAGCACTGTTAGGTATTAAACATAATTTCAGTGGTAGGCTGCAGTCAGTGGAAATGAGTTTGGCTCATGTCTTGATCCTCGGTGTCCCAGTGTTGTTGAACTTGTGGACAGGCAGTGATACAGCAATACATTTCCGTAAGAAGCTTGAAATGATGCATCAGTCTTTTAAAGACATTTGGGGCTATCTATAGAAAGTGTTTTGTGTCATGCAGGCAGTAAAGTATTTGTTTAAAAGCAAGTGATCTAAAGAAAGCCTGATGCCATAAAGATAACCTCAGTAATTTAAATGCAGGCTAGTTATAATACTTCCTTTCCTCCCTTATGACGCTAATACTGATGTCTTTTGGAGCAATCACCCTTCTGCAAAATGTTTTCAGGCTTACTTCAAATTTAGATTTGGCCACTGTTATTAACATTGTTCTTTTTTGTTATTCCAGTCCCATAGCTCATATTGTAATGTTGCCTGAATCTGAAAAAGTAGCTGGATATTTCTTTCACATAAAACTGGGTGAGGTAATGCATAGGCAGGTCTGACAGCCACTATTTACATAGATAAAGGTTCAAATCTGAATGCTTATATATCAGGCTTAAGAGAGAAATTCACCAGATTTGGGCATATATTATGTTTAACCTTTGTTACTACTGAATATTGGAGCAAAACTACTGACATATTCCATGTGAGTCAGATTATTTTTCAAGGTCACTGTGGCTCCAGAGCCAATCTAGCACTAGGTACAAGGCAGGAGAAGACAGCCTGGTCAATGTAGCCACATCTATTTAGTCAATGTAGCCATCTGCCTTCCTATATTTCTATATAGAAAGTCTTCAGACCCCCCCCCCCACCCCCCACCCCCCTTCGCCGCCATTCGCTCTGCCCCTGCATTGTAGCTACAACCTAAAAGTCTTTATGGTATAAAATATAGTGACACCTTGAATTTATGACATTCTGTCTACATATTTAATGCACTTTTAGGACGTTCATTAATATAGGTAAGTTTAAATATTCAGTATCACATAGGTAAGGAACTAAATGCGGCAGACAAAATAATTTACAAAGTAGTCTTATATGAAGTGTAGTTACTGTTCTGACCCCAAATTTCTCTTATTTCATCATTCAGCTATTGGCTGATGATCAAGAACTCATTATACATTGTAACTGTATAAAGATATAACTAATCCCCGAAACAAGTTATTTCCTGTTGTTCAACAAGGGCAAACACAAAGACTTACAAATTACTGACACCCAAGACTCCTTCTGTAAACCTTAAAGCCTCCATTTAGTGGCAGCTGCAAAACATTTGTTTCAAAAGGTCCTGGTTAATGCTTTAAGGTCAATAGTTTTCTGAGCTGATGGAGAATTTTGGTGGCCAACATTAATTAACATAGTGTTAATTAACTGAGTGAAGAATATACTTTCATCAACAGGAGACACTGTCAGCATGAAACCACACCCTCAGACCCAGACACTGGTTTTAGACGATTCACGGTTACCAAGTTTAAGGGAGAGAGTACTCCTTTAATCACCAAACATGTGTGTGTGTTTAATTTTAATTGGTTCATTGTTCAGCCCAGCAGGAATAGACTCATACGGAGACGCCCGTCTTACTTTCCTGCTTACAGCAATTACTCGCTTTCATCATTGGCCCTTCCTTTTGGATTTTTTTTATAACATGGTTGATAAAATAGCAGATGTAGGCTAAGGTTACTACAGCTGAGTATTAATACACACACACACACACACACACACACACACGCTTGAGTATGTATGAAAAGAGCTCCCTATTCACTCCAGCTGGCTTCATGGGTCTGCAGCAGCTGGGAGTTGCCTTTGAAAGAGTGTGGAGTCACAGTCTTCCATAGGGTCACTCGAAACACACACACTTCTGCTCCATAGTCTCCTATTGAGGTTTATGACTTTGGTTTAACACATTAACGGTACATCAAAGCAGGCTACAGTGAAGTACAGTGTGTGAAATCAAGCACCGCTCTTCTTGCACCCAAAGGTGTTTGGACACAATAGAAAGTCAGGGTGGTCTCTTAGCCTTAGGTGGCCAAACAAATGTGCCCGATAATGAAGGGAGCTCTTTCAGTCTTCATCAAGCAGACATGTCTCCCTGATGCTGCCAGACAGGCAGACGATTTCACAGTTAGGTTAAATTTAGTAATTAGGGGTTAAATATAGGGTGTCTGAAGCTGTAAACCACCCAAGGTCAGCCATGTAAATCAGCAATCTCAGGACTGCAAGACTTCAAGAGTGAATCTATATTTCCATAGCTGACAGCTTTAACACACAGTTATAAATCACTCCTTGCAACAAGCCTCTCATAATGTCACCTCAGAGTAATGTCTCTACTGCCCAGATGTGTTTATTCTGTAAGTGTGTTTTATTTCCACTAATCAGTTATGTGCAGAATTAGGCTTATAATGCAAACATGATGTCAGACAGGACGAGCATGCAAAACCATACAACTAAAGACCACATGTAAATAATAAATAGCTATATATTCATATAATAAATAACCAAAATAAATAAGTATATATTTATGCAATATTTTGCAATTGAAGTACAAAGTAGTAGGGAAATAGGGAAAAAAAAAACATGTCTTAGTAATGTGTATGGCTACTGGATTTTAACAAGATGAAAGATATTTCAAGAATAGGTGTTAAGAAAGTAATGGCGAGCACAGTTTAACACATTCGTCCATAATCTCTCCTATAGGTTCATGTGGGTTGAGATTTTGTGAATGGGATGGCTCTATTGGTTTGTAGGCATATTAATCCAAACCATGCCAACAAAATGCCTCCCATAGAACTAATAGATTCAACGTTGTCATTTATTTGTCACCCATTTGTTGAGTGGCTCCTACATTCTCATTTAAAGACACTTAAACTTTAAATGTGATGTACATTAGTCAATTATATATATAATTGCTTTAACACTTTATTCGAACCCAGTGTTATCATACAGGCATGCCAAGTAATACAGTAGTAATTACAGTATCATTTTACAAATTAACAAATTAACATTTGTTACATCATCTATAATTCACAAGATTGCTGCCATAATGTTTGGTGTAATAACAGATTAGGCAAATTTCTGTGCTCTTGCTACTGTGCTAGTAAGTGTAGGGCAGATGTATCACGTATACTCTATGACTGACAATATAACATCTTCTCTCACATCATAATCTAAAATATATCATGATTAGAGATGACACTATATTACTTTTCCTTTTATAAATCTGAAACCTTGAGTATCAGCTGTTATAAACATATAGATTCACATTATCTCATATATAAAGGGGGTCTGTCTCAAAACCTAGTGAGATGCCTTGCTGCCCACTGCCTAACCAGGCAGCTGCCTAAGTACTGTAGAGACGATTTTGACATCGAAATTTCTCAAGAGCGTGCATAGGATGACCCAGGGTGTGTCACGTGCAAGGATATACCTATATAAAAATAATTCGAAAACTGTTTGGGAGACGAGGATCAGGTTTTAAACACAAGCTGTAAGGGAAGGTAAAAACCTGTTAGGTCATGTCACCAACATTGTGGCCATGGCTTGTGTCTAACCTGTCAAATCTGTCAAACCTTTTTCATTTTACATGGTTGCGACATCTTGTATTTTCTTTACAATCTACTACAAGTTTTAAATAAGATTTAAAAATGGAAGTACTAAAGCTAA
>JAOVVF010000044.1:24379257-24391554 GCA_028565595.1 Duopalatinus emarginatus
TCATGTCACCAACATTGTGGCCATGGCTTGTGTCTAACCTGTCAAATCTGTCAAACCTTTTTCATTTTACATGGTTGTATCCATAGTTGCGACATCTTGTATTTTCTTTACAATCTACTACAAGTTTTAAATAAGATTTAAAAATGGAAGTACTAAAGCTAAAAACACAGGAACAATACATTAGCTTTATTTATTTGCCTTGACTCTTTCAAATCAGGAGCAATGCAAATATAATACATATAATAAAATATAAATATGATAAAAACAATCCTAATAAAAATATTGAATGTGTCTTTATATTGTACACTGAACTGTAAACATTTCTAACTAAATTAAAACAAAATTCACTTATTGTTGCTGTTGTTGTTATTAAAGTATCTAATTCAATTTGTTAAATTAGATTCGATTTGTTGAATTGTTATTTTTCCTCAAATGTCTGATCTACGATTTTTCAGTTCTTATTGGCCTTACCATTTTAGATATTATATCAACAGAACTCCCAAATACCTTTGGAAGTACCTTGGAAATTTTGTACCCTATAGTAAGACCATAAGCCATTAGATTTAGATGCTGACAGAAAATAGACATTAAATGCTCTTTGTAACATTTTTACATAGTGCTACAAGTTTCCTTAATGGATAATTGATGATTGTGGATCGTTGTGGATTTACTTGTAACTTGTAAATATCTTATGATTTTTGGTCCACTGGGTGACAAGGAGTTTTTACTGCAATCACAATCACAGCACATCCTGTTCAGCAGTTTTGCTTCTTACATCGTTCTAATACAAATGTGCCTTTGTACATGTATTTTTATTTTGGCTTTGTTTTTCTAGACTGACTCAGTCCAAACTGCAAGCCCTGTTTTGGCAGCATGAAATGTGTTTAATCCCCCCGTCCACAAATTTGGCCATAAAATGCTGGAATTGTTGAAACTGACGTTTAAGAAGGGAGAGGGAGGAGGTGACTCTTTGAGAAAAGTATGGTGCCACCATTGTTCTTCTTTTCTGGGTCTCTACAGCCTGACACGCTACAAAGCCACGTCTTTACTGAGGTCCTTAAAAGTTTTCTCAAATGATACAGTTCAGCAAATTCAGAAATTTAAACTGTTCTTTACTGTGCAGTGCTATCCTCTAGCACTCATTCACTGTCAGTTCAGGGTCTTGGTGGATCCTGTGTCATATCTTGGAAATACTAGGCATGAGTTGGGAATACCTGGATGGGACACTACTCCATTGCCAATCCACCTACTGGTGTGTTTTTGGGAGGTGGGAGGAAACCATAGAACTAAGAGGAAACCCACATGAAAAAGGGAAAGACAGAAATTTAGCTCAGGATTGAACTGTGAGAAGGAAGACAGAAATTTAGCTCAGGATTGAACTGTGAGAAGGAAAAACTATGTGATATGCCACCTCAATTTAAATCATGTTCAGTATAAATACCAGTTAAAATTGCATCACATGAAAAGGGAATGTATTTCACTCTAGATCAATCTTAAACGCTGTTCTTCAACTCAAAAACTTAAAAAAGTAAAATCAAATTATAATTACTATTTATTCCAACTCATGACTTTTCTGTCCAATTTTGCTTTAAACCCTTCATAAACCTATATCATAAACCTAGTGGTGCAAGTTGATGTGATACAGATAACTTATTAACATGAGGTTTGTTCACTTGTTTCAATTATTGGCGACAACATACTTGCTCAATTTAAAAACTCTTGACATAAGTTTTTATACATATGGCATGTATATTTTAATGACACCAGAGGAATAAAATACTGAAATTTCAAAATTGCTGATCACTAAGAACGTATGTTCGTTTTGTTTCCTTCCATATGACTGCAGTAGAGTTCAACATAAAGTTCATTCATCCACCACCTAGTTCGCTTCTGTTAGCCGTTTCTCTGCAGATCTCCATTTGTTGTTTCGCTTACAATGCTCTATTTTAAATCTACATCTATAATATCTGTATATTTCTGTATAAGATTTGTATATTATGAAGATGAATTTCTGAAACCTAAGCAGCCCTCCTAGAATGCATTAATACATTTACACACTGTTACAGAGCATAACTCACAGTGTTAAGTGAAAACTCATAATCAACTCAACTAATTTTTACAGTGTACACCAGAATTCAGGAACTAAACGGTTTCATCAGTGTTTTGACTTGGAACTGCACAGCTCCTGATTTGATCTTGCTTTGTTTTTCTATTACACTGACATTACTCATGGACCAAAGTTTGATCCAAACACTCTTTGAATCTCATCCTCAAGATAATATGTCTCACTGCTTTTTTAAATAACTTTTGCTATGTTCTGCTTCAAACCTCCTATTCCTGACTATTCCCTGACTTATAAAATAGCACTATGTACCAAATGCAATATATAGAGTTTTTAGAAAGCACCTGCTGTGTAAAAGGTCTCTACTGTACATGTACATGTATGTAAAAGGACACTAGGACAGGAAGACTGCGTGCTTATTATCGCATTTCTAGACAAGTCTGATAGTGAACCCTTGCTGTGCTCCTGCTAGTGAGTCTGGAAAGCTGCAATGTGACCTTGGCTTGCATGTAAAACTTACAACACCTCTCAGAAAAAAAGGCATATCCTGCTCTGTCAGAGCTCAGGTCTAACCCTAGAAGATCTATAGGGCAGGTCCCCCTCTAGAGGGCCATTTATATTAGCCAGAGAGCCTCTAGTGGGGTTGGAAGTGTGAATGTGGTTACACATAAGTGGACAGAGGGGAAAATTAAGGTTAGATTTTGCTTGTGTATGTAATTCACTCTTCATCATCTTCCCAATCAAAAAATTATTCTTGCAGTGTTGCTGCAGTGTCATCATGTCATGTGTTTAAAAATGTGAAGTTGTAAGATACAGTGATTCTCCATACATTATACATGCATGCACCAAGCACAATAATTCTTTCTGTGTGAGCGTCTGCACATGCGTGTGTTTGGGCAATAAGTAGGGAACATGCAATGTAATACAGTCTGTTTGTTTGAACAGTTCTGCTTGTTTTCAAAAGTAATAAGCAGTCATTGTTATGTGCAGTGCTAACGTTGCTGAAATATAAAACCAATTGTATATATTTTCTTACTCCTTTCATTTCTGATGCATTGGGTATTTACCCCTGCATCAACTTTTCAATTATATTTTATTTGCCCAACAACCCAGAACCATATGTTACAAACATTGCCCAAGGATCCACATAAGGCATATAGCCACATACAGTGTTGACAGGACGAAAACACACATCTCAGCTGGCTTGTAAGTCGAAATTCCTGCCAAATTGAGTTCTCAAAACAAATGTCCGCATAGTGCTGGTTGGCATTTGAAAACTTTTCATATGAGAGTTAGTTTCATCAATGACGTTCATCAATGTTCAGAGAATGATTTGGTTACAAGGCTTAAGTTCCATGTGACTAATTCATTCATTGTTTTTTCCAAGTTCTTTACAACGCCTTGCTTCGACCCGTAATGAACCAGGCCTACCGTGCCAAGCAAAAACAAAGTAACATCTTCTTCCATTCAGTGTGCAAGGGTGAGAATGCTACAAGCTTCTGATTTACAGCTGGGCTGAGATTGCCCTGTGGGACTTCTCTCTGGTCCGGATGCTGCACAAGCACAAGGACTTCCTGCGTAGGGCTCAGGACACAGCCTAGCCTTCATGCAGTGTGAAGAACAGCCGTCTGTTCCACCGGCTCATCTGCCAGATACACTCTGCACTAATATAATCTCATTGCCATGCAGCATGTGACCTCATATCTACATCCGACATGCATGCTACACTCCTCTTCCACAGATTATGTGTCCGACTTAGGGTGTTTGATTCAAAACATATGATTTCACGGGCACTCCCAGGCGGCTTAGTGTGACATCGGAGTTTTGCGTCACTTTGGTTAAAAGGGATTTATAATGAGTGGAGTCGAGATGCAAAACAGAAAACACATTCGGAGTTGATCGAGCGTGCACAAAATGTGACAAAACAAATTTGTCCTTAAGGCATCAGAACAGTAATAACATCCCACCCATGTAACACTGCGCTTGGAACGTTGAGCAAATTACTTTGTTTAAGCACTGATTAGAAAAGCATGTTGGTCTTCAAGTGTTGGAATTATCACAGACGGCTTTTCAGACGTTGTAAAGTAAAGGCTACCGGATCACAGAGAGGCTTCAGAGAGTCGTTATTCAGGCAATTCCCTCATCAGTTTAAGGGCGTATAGGGACATGCAGCTGTATTGTACTCTCCGGCCTCGCCTTGGTTCCTCACTTACGCACTCATTCCAATTGCTTTAGCGCTGCGGGACTGTTGGTGAAGTCTTTAAGGGCTGTAAACCCCACCTTAAACATGTGCGTAAGACACAGGGCCTCTTTCCTAGAAAACTGCTGAGGCATGATAGACCACTTTACAGCAAGTTTGAAATATGCCTTTTGGTACGTTAAAGACTGAACTAATATTAAACTAAAATGATTGCAGTTCAAGCATCATTTGAAACGTATGTAGGTTCTGCAAATATTTAGCTTTAAACACAATACTATAGCAAATGCATGATAATGTATATTGACAATTTTGTTTCGTGTATGAGAATAAGTATTTCACTCATACTGGACCTACATGGTAGTATTAGGAGGGGCTGATTAAGCAAGCCAAAAACGTTTATATTACAGACTGAATAAACACAAGAAGCCTAACTTTGGGGAAGGATTGCAGGTTGCACAACATTGCCTGATTTCTTTCTATGAATCCAGATGATGTTTTTTTCCCCCTGCAAATCATCGCCAGATTCAGATGAGTCACTGTGTGTTTTTGACTGTTGTCTTTGCGTAGATGAGGTTTAAAATGCACTTCTTCTAGATTTCAACTGCTGACAGCTGTTTAGCTTATACCGTATACAAAAGCTGTACCTCTGCTTTGTAGGACTCGGATGATAAGTGAGAGGTTCGTATCAGGGCTTGTATGAATTGTACCACCTGAAATGATAAATGCGGTATACATTCGCACGTGTTTCTTTCAATGCTATAAACTCTTGCTAGGCTGCACTTCCCTCCTTTTACTTGTATTTCTTTTTTACTTTTTCTGTAAGGACGGTTTATTTTCTAATTTTTTGTTAAGGGAAAAACTCAAGTAAGACTGAGAAGCTTAAAATGAATCAAAAACAAAGATGATGTGTGTAATAGTCTGTTTTGGAAAAAAAAGTGGAGTAATTTGAAAAGTAGTGCAATTTCTGTCTATAGAGTAATTAAAAAAAGCCTTCCAGATTTCTCTAAAGAGAGAAATTACACTATTTAAAAACATCCTTATAATGTCAGCTGGATCCTGGGTGACATTTACCATCTGATACAAAGATTGTGATTAAGCCTAGCCGAGTGTTTGTCACTTCACAGTTAAATGGTTCCAAGATGTCTGAATATGATGGTGGAAAATGTCACAGTTTAACAGCTGTACCAAATTTGCATTTCCTCCACTAGTCTACAGTCTATAGGACTCATTTGAATACTCGAGAACTAGACGTTTGAAGTGTTTTTCTGCCCCTACTCTACTTAAGTTTCACACTTCCACTTACAAAACCATTCTGATCCATTACACACAGCCTTTGAACTGGGATTTGGAGGTGAGCAGCATCAGCTGAGAGAACACTCTGTGATTCCTTACACACACACTTCCTAGTGACTGCTCTGCTTCACACATCATTGCTGATGCAGAGCTGGAATCGAAGCAGTTATGACCCATCTGGCCTGTTTCCACCCACAGACGGAAATCAGTGCGTGACTTTACAACCAAAAATGACCTCAAGTGGCCATGGTCTGGACAGTCTGGACACAATCCGTCCTTTTATACCGAATGTTCCTGCAGCATGCGCTACTATAAACTGCAAAGCAAGTATGCAGTAAGGTGTGGTATGGCCATGACGTCACTTGAGTAGGGGGGTAGCTATTTTGAGAGGTGTGAGGGCACAGAATAGCTGCTCCATCCTTTGGTGGGAAATCAGAGTGAGCGGGTGTTGGATGTTAGATGTTGTTTGGCGTGGAGACTGCGGACAGGCCGGTTGTTGTAGCCTGCACACTGCGTCTCTGTTGCAGAGGAAATTTTTGTGGGACAGCAGGAATGATGGAGCCAGTTGCCAGTGAGCCACTACACAGTCTGGCACATTGAGTTCCCACCCTCTGGTGTACATACATTCTGTAATAGAGGACACATTGTTGGAACCTGCCAAAGGGCGGGCATGTGATGGGTGCTGCCCTCTGATGGATGTTCAAGTTCTAAGGTGCAAAAACCGACAAACTAAGCCAGACAAAATGATACACAGTTATATCCATCCTTCTGCACAGATCCCAGCCAGCAGAATTATGTCACATATCAGCAAGCTATATTAGCTTTTTCTTACATAAATAAGGGTTATTTAGGTTCAAACATTAGCGCTTGAGATTGCTGGCACTTAATATTGATTCTGCTTATTTTATTACCCTAAAATCATTTGCTGTGTTAGTTCATAGAACACGTCATGAAACTGGATATTTTCATGGCTTATGCTAGGGACATCCATCAAACCTGTGATGTAGCATAATCCATAGAGACACAGGACCTTAACATGACCACCAAGAAACATCTGTGCAATTAAACTTCCAGGGCTATCAGTTCCAGTGGGAAGGAGGGACAGGAGAAATAGCAGGGGTCATTACATACACACACTTCCACTAAGCCTACTGGGTCATGGGAAACGCTGGAGCCTATCCCAGCACTCATTGGGTAAAAATCAGGGAAACAGACTGAAAGGATGCTGGCCACCCAGCTGGGAAATGATCCCAGGGCTTTTTTTGCAGTGAGGCAACAGCGCTACCCACTGTGCCACCGTTCTATCAAGCAGAATTATTTAACTCAGTCATAAATAAAATACCTATACACATATCCAGATTCCTTTATTCCATCCAAGTCTTTAAATTAGGGGTCTAAAATATGCAAATGTAAAGAATATTTATATTATACAATCATTTGTAATTATTATTATATAATAATAATAATAATAATAATAATAATAATAATAATCCCATAACAACAGTAGTTTTAAAATATGTAAAAATGTGAGATGTTCAGTAAAATCTGGCCCAAAAACTTTTGTAGAAAGTTAATAAAGCTACTTTAATTTACAGTACTGCTCAAGTGATGTGCAGGTGAATTACAGCTCATACTGGGCCTGAAACAGAGCCATAAATTGACAGCTGTGCTATTTTGACCACACTAATAAAGACACCCACACCTGACTGATATAGGACATTACTCGCTTTTCAGACAGACATGTTGCACATATATCTGGAAGTAAGAAATCAAGATCTGAAACTAGGCACCACAGAGTCATCATCATTATAGCTTCGACAGGCTTGCTGGAAGATCCATACAGCTATATACAGCTGTAACAATCATATCATATCACACAGGTGAAAGATTTAGCATATGGTATATGCAGGTGGATATGTACATGTGTGTGAGTCCACAAGTCCACATGGGTCATTAGAATTTAGAGTAATAACAGCACCCAAGTGTGCTCTAATAAATTATTTCTGCTCACAGGTCAAGGTGTGTGGTTCATGTATAAATCACACATAAAGGCTTTAGTTTAGAAAGGACCTTTTTATTCAACCCGAGCACAGTATAAAACATATTTACAGCCTTATGTTCAGCTGTGTATAACATATCGTGTATGGTTTGCTTTGTGAAACAGGTTATCAAAGATGAAGCAATCAGGATTTTGCATTGCTGTATTGTAGCACTGTGTATTTTTTTATGACTTACTCTTTTTTTTTATCAAATACAACTTTATGCAAAATTAAAATCTTTTGATTAAATTATTTTAATTATGTTTATATGTTTAATAATGATTTAATTTAAATTAACCACACTTTTTTACTCCTTACATTTTAATTTGACCTGCAAAGCATTTATTCCTAACTAACTTTCTCCCTTTATGTACAGGAAACAGTTCAGTTGTTACTGACAAACCCTAAAATCCAAATACATTACGCTCTCACTCTTTACTTTGCAAACATTTTAAGGTAATAACAATTATTTACATTTGAAAATAACATGGCTAGCTGTGCCACTGCTCTCCCTGCTCTGCTTCTGTCCAGTATGTAAAAAAACATCTGGTGAGAAAAGTTGTGCTGCACTGAATGCTTGGACTGCCTTCGTGGCTGACGCAGCATATAGAGCTCCCTTATTATTCAGTCAGAATAAACTGTCAGAATAAGGCATCTTATGAGTGACCCAGTAGTAGGATAAGCTGCTTAGATAGTAAGTGTGTAACTCTCTAGATGCTTTAAACTAGGAAAAATAAACACTTTTGGGATACGTGGGATGATTCAATATGCACCCTTTCAAAATAAAGGATGTCTGAGGAAAGTCGAACTGGTGTTGTCTGGAAGGTGTATCCACCCATAGCCAGGGGAAAAAACATCAAAGAACTTTTACTAGAGAGCAAGACTGCATACAGAAACCTTGCCTTTCAGAGCAGTGCTACTCTTCCCACGAGACTGAAGACGATGAGTGGAAAGAGGAGGTGTTATGAAAAGAAATATTAATTCCTGACATATTTTCTGCCTTGCAGTACACTTTCAGTGACGGAGCCACTAATTCATGAAGTCCATCACTCCACATGTGTGGGCTCATGGGTCATTAGTGAACACCCACAGTGATGGGGTCAGAAGAGCATCAAAACAAACCTGATCTGTGCAGACATGTTATAGACAAAGGACGAGAGAAGCGCTTTCAATCCTTGTGCAAGCTCAAGCAATCTAAAGCTTATTAAACTGTATATTTGGAAAGAGGAAGAAGTGAACTGAGGTGAGAGAGAAACAAATGTGGGAGAGATTTCAGGAGGAAAGAATGGGCGTTGTAAGCCAGAGAGCCAAAGACAGGCAGACAGACAGAGAGGAGGGGACGGTTATTGTAGAAAAACAGCTGTTCTAGCTAGTTCTGGCTCATGCTGCCTTATGAATTAGCAGAGACAGGGGGAGCATGAGAGAGCAGCCATCCAAACCGCCCTGCTGCAACATCTCAGCCAGCACTCACCATCCTTACACACATTCGATTCTATGATCTTGCTCTGGCACACTTTTCTTTGTGGTCCATTAGCACAGGGTGAGTCCTTTCTCATAGCCTTGGGAGGAGCCGCAGGCACTCTAATGACACACATACACACACTGGGTGGTCAAACAACAAATCCCCAGACGAGGTCCTTCACCCCTCTGAAATTCCCGGTAGACAACGTCTCTGTATACACAATATCACCGATTGTTACTAGGTGATAATCTTTAAGTGCATGGGAAACACATTCATAAATGATTCATAATCCCAGCTTTGCTTGCCATTTTGTCCATTTTTACCGTTCCTTCTGTATAGTCCTTTATGATAGGCTACATTTGTTGACACCAATTACTTCAAGCTGGTCTAGTCATTACTCTGTTATTTCCTTTTCTTCACAAGTCTTGCAGAGGTTAACCAGAATGTGAATAGTTACAATGGGCATCTTTGTGGAGAACATAGAGGACGTACACCTCATGACTTTCCCCT
This sequence comes from Duopalatinus emarginatus, assembly GCA_028565595.1. Taxonomy (NCBI): domain Eukaryota; kingdom Metazoa; phylum Chordata; class Actinopteri; order Siluriformes; family Pimelodidae; genus Duopalatinus; species Duopalatinus emarginatus. The sequence goes on from JAOVVF010000044.1 coordinate 24,388,824, forward strand.
CCCTCTCCATTTAGTCTGCTCTAGCCAAAGCAGGAGCTGGTGAGCTAATGGAAAAGTAAGAGTATGTATGTGCGTGTGTGTTGCTGTGTGTTTTATTTTGCACGCTGCCGTCTCTCCACACTGATGTCCTACAGATGTCTAGTCTAAGACCCTATGTCATTCCCATAGGTCAGTATGTGAGCTCATGCGCACACAAAGTAATGTGTACCCTGAGCCAGGGTGTGAGTCATACAATGACATTTGGGTGCTTTTTGATTAGCTATCATGGACAGTGAAATTTCTAGTTTCAAGGAAATTGTATATACAGATACTGGCCACTTTAATGGGAACACCTGTACCCTAGCCAATCAGAAGAAGCAGAAGCCTTCATTTTGTTACGTATACATTACAGCACGGTGACATTCTTTCTCCGCATATCCCAGTTTGGGGTCAGACGGCAAAGTCAGCCAGGATACAGTGACCCCGGAGCAGGGAGTCGTAACACTTAAGCTACTACTGCCATGTATCATGTGTAATCATGTGGCAACAGCACAATCCAATAGTTTTAGTTTATGTATTCATGTAACCAGTACATTCACCAAGATTTAAAAAGGCTTATCTGCAGCTGTCCAGATTTCTGATAGGAGTGCAACTGTTGTAGCCCATCCATCACAAGCTTTCACTTGGTCCGCAATTTGAGATGCTGCTTACCATAGTTGTAGAGTTGTTTTTTGACTTCCTGTCAGTTTCAAGCAGCCTGGACATTCTCCTTGGACCTCTTTCGTCAACAAGCCATTTTTGGTTGCAGGACTGCTACTCACTGGGTGATTACTGTTTTTTACATCATGTAATGTAAACTCTATTAAGTGTTTTTCTAGGAGTTCCACAGTGTATAATTCTGATGTTTTATGTGAACATGAACTCTTCACTTGGATCTGAATGATTTTAGGCGCTGTTACTGCTACTACATGATTGGCTGACAGAATTGCTGACTGCACTCAGGAGCAAATGTTCATTGGTAAATGGACAGTGATGGTGTTTGTTGTATTTTACATTGTATTTTTTTTCCTAGTAATGTTGAGAAGAAGCATGGTACAAAGGTAACACAGGCTACATTCACATCCCCAGTTTCAGTTTTCCACCTGACACAGATGTGAGTTTGTCCAGGACTGTATGGACACAAAAATCTTCCTTATGCTATTCTTAGTTTCAGACTTCTGGATGCAATTCTAAATCAGACATATCTGAATAATCACATCTGCAATGTGACCATGCAAAAAAAATGAAAGAGAATGGTTAGATCAGAATTCATGTAGTGTTCCCCTAACGTGTATGTGTATATTATTGTCACTGTTCTCATCCAGTTTTCAGCAGTTTGCCAAGCCAACTACTATATTCAGACTATATTCGCTCACAAACAATAAACAGGTGCATTCGAAAGGGGGAAAAAAAAGATATATCTCTCTTATGGTTATGGTTGTGAACTGTCTAAATAGACTGATGTGATCTAAGAAAAAAAAACACTGGGAAAAGAAGCTTGTGCAGGCAGGATGGTGATCAACCATGTTATATATAACAATCTAGTGGCTAGCTATAGTCAAAGGCTTCTAACAAGACAAAACTACGGTCTTTGTGTCATGCTACTAATTATGTTAATTAACTGTGTGGTGGTAGAGATTTAATGTGATTTAGTTAACACAGTATAATTTTAATTACAAAGCAATTTATTCAATTCATTGAAAGTTTTGCCTCAGTAATAGTGTTGTAATGAGAGAGGAGGGTCTGGGTTGGGGGTTAAACACCTGTTGTATTTCACACCCTGACCTAGGTTATGCTACCCTTATCCTTTATGTTAAAAGACATTAGTCCCCCAGTCAAATCTCAAATGAGGCTTCTCTGTCAGCTGGGTTGGGGTGAAAGTGAGAGTTTACATCTGTGCTCATGGCAAAAACAACACGGCAGCATCTTGACTGAGGAGACGTCACATGACCTCATAAATCCTGAGCAGCAGCGAAGACAAGTTGCTCCTCATACATTTGTCACGTTGAACTATTCGTTCATTAATGGCGAAGTAATGTTAATGTATCTGGTCACACAGCTGGTCAAATATGAAGAGGAAATTCAGCTGAAGGGAAAACCACCTTTAATGCAGTTTACTGTGTAGGAGTGTGTGCATGTGCAGTGAAGAATTTAGTGCCAGTACTTTTTGGAAGGACCAGATCCCATCCTCGGTTCTGATGTGTGTGTCTGGTGAAATCAAAAACATTTCTCTCTCCATCTTTCTTTTTTTATTAAACATCCTGATTCTGTTTCACTTTCATTATATCTGTGCACCCTCTCCTTTTCTCACTCCCTCTCATAAACACATGGGTCTTCAGTTTCATGATTATTACAATTTAGTTGCGAAGAAGCATGAGAATGTGTCCTTGCTGATGTAAAACAAAAGACAAAATTGCTCTTGCATGCATGGACCAAGGACTGATCAAATGTCTGTGGCTCCACAACTCCACCTATAGGTGAATTTTAGGTTAGCAGAAAATCACTTCCATGCTTCAGACAGCAATATACACTGCTCAAAAAAATAAAGGGAACACTTAAACAACCCAATATAACTCCAAGTAAATCAAACTTCTGTGAAATCAAACTGTCCACTTAGGAAGCAACACTGATTGACGATCAATTTCACATGCTGTTGTGCAAATGGAATAGACAACAGGTGGAAATTATTGGCAATTAGCAAGACACACTCAAT
>JAOVVF010000044.1:24396369-24444189 GCA_028565595.1 Duopalatinus emarginatus
TCCAGGCCTCCATTGGTTAATAAATTTGATTTCCATTGATGATTTTTGTGTGATTTTGTTGTCAGCACATTCAACTTGGTACAGAACAATATTTAATTCATTCAGATCTAGGATGTGTTATTTTAGTGTTATTTTGAGCTATATATATATATATATATATATATATATATATATGTGTGTGTGTATATATGTATATATATATATATGTATATATATGTATGTATATATATTGCTATAAAATATACATATTTACGTTTCCTATAAGTCATACGTGCTCCGCAGAAGAATTAGCTTAAAATGTGAACCACTCAATGTCCACTGTGCTTGCACACAGATGAATTTCACCTCTGGACTTAACTCATCCATGCAATGAAATACACTAGAAGGCAGTGAAAACAGCAGTGGGCAAACCTATTCACAGCACCTGGGGAGCAGTTGTGTGTTTAGTGTCTTGCTCAAAGGGTACTTGTGTCATGTCTTGTTAGCTGTTGGGATCAAACCAGTGACCTTCCACTCACAAGGCTGGTTCCTTAACCACAAGCCCACAGACACCACATCCATTTTCCTCAAAGTCCCCTAATTTTCAACGACAAAAGACAGCAACGTACATCTCATTAGGTACTTTTAACAAATGTGCTGATTATTTTGGATCGACTGTTTGAACTAAAAGCAACAACACCACTGATGTTCATAGACAATACAATACCAAAACTGGGCCTACATTTTCCTATCCCAGACCATACATTCATGCAGTTTATCAGCAGTGACTGAGAAAAGGAGTATGAAATTCAGTAATGATAATTTACTATTTAAACCCTTTTGAACTAGAACTAGGTTGATTGATCACACATGAAAGAATAAATGACACAAAAGGACCCTGAGATTATTTAACACATTTAACTCAACTCTTATATTAAATTAATTTAAACAGATATTACTTTTAAACCTTGCCACCCTGTATTACCACCAAACATTACTGGCAATAATGATCAAAGATTTGGATACTAATCTGGAGCTGTTCCTCTGCCAAATATGGTGTGATTTGGTGCTATTTCTTTGGCGGCAAGAAGGGCGTTTGGAGGTTTTGGGAGCCGCCTTTATTCTACGCCCGATGCAACAGAATCCTCCCAAATTTCGTGAGTGATTCATTTGAGGGCATGAATCATAATTGTGTGAAAGTGACTGTTAGTCACATCTTGATACCGTGCACACTATAAATCATCAGACCCAAGAGCGTTTTCCCATGAGAACAAGGATTAACTGATAAAAGAGTTTCTCTTACAACAGAAAAGTTCACTTTGCACTGTTTGTGAATAGAAAGAATGCTTCTTCGTTTCGTTTAACTCGAAAATGTTGTTCTACCGACATCCACAGCTGTATTTTAAGTACTTTAACTAACCATGAAAATAAACTAACAATGAAAAGTAGCATGTGGTTAGGATACATTGGGCTTCATCATGAAGATACTATAAGAAGAGTCTTAATTATATGAAAGCTTATATGTGTTTTATCTGGAACATAGCCGTGGGCAGGAACAGTCTTTCAAGCTTGCCGTATCCTTATTTTGGCTGCCTGAGAAGGGCTGTGATGCCAAAAGTAACTTTATATTGCTGGATTTTCAGCACACATCTTTGGCCATTATCCTCATTCTAATAATGAGACACAAGGCACATGACTGTAACATTCTCCACTCCGTTTATGATGCAAGATCATATTAATCAACTTCATTTCAAATCCGGGAGTCCTTCAACCATAAGTAAGACCATTAAAAAGATCTTTCAATGTCGAGCTTCATTTGCTATAATGCTATTCATAACCGGAACATAATTTGGAGCAGCACAGATAGCCCTAAACTCACCGCTGTGCACCATGTTTACCCATAAACCACCTCAGACACAAATATACTTCGACATGGAAGAATAAATCAGCCACTACGTGTGTCGCAGACACAAACGCACCACAACTACAAGTATTCTATAGCGACCAGACACTGTTGATGCTCTCCATAAAATTTAGCAGCGCAATGTGCCAAATACTAATGACGGTAATGGTGAGAGAGTGATCTCACAAGCTGTTCTAACTGGCTGAAAGGAGGGGCTTTGCTCCAGATGAGCACAAACCCAAGAAGCCTTTTATTTCACAACCCCAGCTTTAATGGTTCCCTTCTGGTCGGTGACGGAAGTTTGGGCCTGGGCACCATGCGGGACACTGAAGGCCTGCTTTCACTTAAGAGCTGGAGCTTTTCCGGAGGTGCATGAGGACAAGAGTAGACCATTTCAAACAAATCAGAGTAAAGGATGAGAACTTGGGGCAACCCTGGGGAGTTTTGTAAATATGCCTGTGATTCTTGAGCTGCAGGGAATTGATTGGAAAAGACATATTGATCTGTTTTGTGCTGAGACTTTGCACTGTATGCGGCACAGAAAAGGGTTAGGGAGGAAGTGGATCTCTTTCTTACTTTTTCTTTGTTGAAATTACAGCATCGTTGATGCTTAACAAAGCATCCCTCTGCATAAATGGGTAAAACCCACAGGGAAACCTGACAGGTTCCTTGTGTATTGTTTCAAGCTTCAAAACTGATAGAAATTGGCAGAAGAGGATGAATACTAAAGGAGAAGAAAGTGGAGAAATGGCAATACAGTCTTTTTTTCTGACTCAGGTCAGAAAAGTCTTTACCACAGCTGCATTTTGTCACACTGCATGTGTTGGGTTTTTTGGTTTTCACACTCTGTATCGTCATGCACTGAATATTCCTCGAGACTAGTCTACTGAGATGCTGGCCATTAGCATACAATACAAAGTACAAAGGATGTACTGAGCTTTATTTATCTACCACCAAAAAGCACATAAACAACATTAATCATGTACAATGCCAATGTTACATGAGCACTAATAATAATCTAGTCCTTATGTGCTGGAATTGATCTTGTGAAACGTACCTTCAGAGGTGCAGATACAAAGGCTTACAGTGCCACCCTTAGGCATAACCATGAAACACCTCCATCACTGAACATTACTCTGTTACATTACAATACTTTTCTTTAGAGATTACAAAAATTAAAAATGTAAAAATGCAACAATATCTTAGAAATGCGTATTGTGATACTTTATCACGAGGTTTATCATGATATGGATGATAGGAAAGGTGAATAACACTGATTCTCTGTCAAAGGGGGGAAATATTAGGCAGCAAGTAAACAGTCAGTTTTTTTAAGCTGATGAGTTGGAAGCAGGAAAAAAGGGGTAAGCAAAGGATCTGGGTGACTTTGACAAGAAGGCAGGTCTTGTGTGGTGTTCCCGGTATGCAGTGGTTAGAACCTACCAAAAGTGTTCCAAAAAAGGACAACTAGTGAACATGTGTACATACTGCATATACACAGAGGCAAGACTATATTGTCAAAAGTTTGTGGACACATGACTATCACATCCATATATGGTTCTTCCCCAAATTGTTGCAAAAAAAATTCTGAAGCACACAATTATGTAGAACAATATCTTTGTATGCTGCAGCTTGAATTTCCTTTCAATAGGAGAAGGGGGGCCCAAACATGTTCCTGCATGACCATACCCCAGCACTTCATTCCACAAATCCCACATGTGTTATACTTTAAATAATGTGTTTAAAGAGTTTAAGCCTGCATGGAGGTAAGAAAACACTGTTTTATATGAATGGGACAACACAGCACATTACCCTCCTCATGCAGTGGATCCACACACTGATTTACACTCCCATCAAAAGTGATGTCATTTTTCTACCTTATTTACTGCTACATTACCCAGTACATTAGAGGTGGAAAAATCAATCAAGTTTATATTTTTAAGTTTCGAACATGTGAAGTTGTAATGATGATGGCACGTATCATTAACTCGATCAGTCTTTCCATAAATAATGTGGGATATAAGGTTAAAACCTTCAAAAACCTTACAAAAAAAAAAAAACAACAAACCAAAACAAAACAAAAACATTTTCTTATTTTTGCATGGATTTGTTTCCTAAATTTTAATAAAACTTCACAACGTGTGCTAAATACCTCTGTAGAAGTCTTCCTTTTCTTTCATCCTCAAGTTAAATTCCATTTCCAAATGTTCTGCATCACTAACTAAAATTGGGTTAACTGGATTAACCCCCTACATGTGCACTACAATACTGACATTGATACTCTCTCATTGAATTATATTGCATTATAGTACAGTACATTATTGTGTGCCCAGGGGGGAGCTGACTGTGTTTCATCTATTTGCATTTTGATGAAACAGATCACCAACCTTGCAGTTGCTAAATCTCTTATTACTCATGCCATGCTTCCTTGTGATCAATACAATTCTCCTTCAGTCCATGAACATTCTGGTGAATTACAGTTTTGTGGGTTTAACCACTACAAACCACATGTTTTCTTTACTTTTGGCAAATGTTATTTTTTGACTCACAGACCTCCACTGTATCATGTGAAAATTCTCTGGGGCAGTGAATCTCATATTGCCCAAAGTTAATTTAACTAGAAAGACTCATCACACTTGATCAGAAACCTAGACAAGACTCTCTAAGGAAATGCCCTGGATTTGAACATGTTTAAACATCTCTCTGTGAGGGGAAGTAGAGCAGCTCTTCCAGTTCTCACCATGACTCAGCTTACTGGGAATAATTAGGGATGGGAACATTTTTGGTTCTTTGGAGCTGCACTTGTATGTTCAAAGGCTCACGCAAATAAAAAGCATGGGCTGTGTAGTCTGTTCATGTTCCGGATATTTGTACAAAATTTCCTTGAGCCTGATGCCAAAAGAAATTCTTATTAATAAGCTGAGTGACAGTACGTGTGGGTGACTAAACATGCTGACTGTACAAACAAATATAAGTTTATTTGTCACGTACACAGTCATACACAGTACAACCTGCAGTGAAATGCCTTTGACTGATAGTCCACAAAAGTAACTTTGAGAATATAAATATAAAATAAAACAGAATAAAATAGAATATGAATAATAGAAATAGAAATAGAATGATATACAAGGTGTAGTAGTAGATTGTAAGAATACAAGGTGTAGTAGTAGACTGTGATAATTAAATAAAAAAGTGTCAGTGACTTCAAATAATTATGTAATTCACACAGCTTAGATCTTCATTGTCTCCAATGTCCCTGCCACACTGCCATGTAAACCATTTACTGTCAAACTGATGAAGTAGAAAAAAAGATATTATTTATTAATTCATCTTCAGTGACTGCTCTATTCCCACCTCACACCCAGCATTTACATTTACATTTACAGCATTTGGCAGACACCCTTATCCAGAGCGACTTACAAGAGTGCTTAGTTAAATTCTTGGAGTATCTGAAACTAGTAAAGGTAAATCAGGATTCAAGAAACTCAGACCAGAATCCTACTAGAAGAGAGTCATGCAGTATCAATTATCTAAAACTTTCTACACTAGTCAATCTGCGAAGAGAAGACGACGATAACCAAAATAGTCCCAAAACTGAATAAATGAGACAAACACAGTTTACAAACATTTATTTTTCAGTTAAGTGCTGGCAGAATAGGTGAGTTTTTAGCCGGCGTTTGAAGACAGAAAGTGACTCTGCTGTACGGACATCAAGGGGTAGTTTATTCCACCACCTTGGTGCCAGAACAGAGAAGAGAAGAGAACAGCAGGAAGACAGGCTCTTGGTCCACTGCAACCCTGATCAGGAGGCCAGTCCAGGAAACCAGGTACATAAATCACTTATCAAGTTAAAATGAAAGTAAAAATAAACCTTTGACCTACTATGCTTGCACACACAGAGGAATTTAACCTCCGCATTTCAACCAACCATGCACTGAAACACATATATACACACACTAGTTAAGTCAGCATACTTGCCCAGAGCAGTGAGCAGCCCTGTCTGCGGTGCCCAGGGAGCACTTGGGAGTTAGGTGGCTTGCTCAAGGGCACTTCAATCATGTTTTTTTTCGGTTGTGTGGATCGAATCAGGGATCTTCTGGTCACAAGGCTAGTTCCTAAACCACAAGCCCACAGCTGCCCCATTAACACCAAGTGCCAAATGAAAGTATCCATTTTACCTACTGGCATGTTCGTGGGCAGGAGAAAACATTAAGCAAGGTTGCATGTTATTTCCTATTCCTATCATTCACTGTCTAAGCTGCTTATCCTACTACTGGGTAGGGGCAGCGTATCTCAGGACTCATTGGGCAGAAGGCAGGAAAATGCACACACACTCTTGTGCACACTCGCACACATGCACTTCGCCGACTCATTTGATGTTGTAAACAGTTTGTGTTAATAAAAAATCAGCAGCAGCAGGCAGACTAAAATTATGTACAGTTCAATATTTACCCTAGTTGGTGGTCCATGTGGCATTTTTCTTATTGGAGGCAGTGTTTGATGAAATGTACTAATGTTGTGCTGATTAAAAAGTTTGTCGGTTCAATTTTCTGGTCATTACGTATGATCTAGTATAGGGTTTAACCAGACTAAACTGATTACAGGGACGAGTTTTTTCACCCATGCCTACAAAAACAACACTGTAATAAAAACAATGTCTTTAAAGGACATGCTTTTTCCATTTACAGTCTCTATCAACATGACAACTGTTTGCTGAAAAGAGAACTTTCTGCCAGCAGTCCAGCATCTTTCTCACATCACAACCAAATACAACAGCCATTAATCAAATCTATAAACTTCAACACTTCTGTTATGAATTAGCATATGGGCAGAGGTTTGTATGATTGATTTACTTCAGATGAATGCACTGGCATCAACGCTGCATTAGTTCCTCAGTTCTCACACTAAATGCGTTCCAGAACAATAGAGCTGCATGAAGAGAGGACCCAAGTGCACAGTTTTATATAGAACAGCGGGTAAAAATCAAAAACTGCAGGACAGACAAAGTTTAAAAAGAAAAAATAAAGAATTGTCCAAAAACATACATCAAATTGAAGTACAAGAAAGCGGCTTAGGCTGTCTGTGGACTTGGATGGTTTTACATAAAACCTTTCAACTAGAAATTAAAGGGTTTTTATTAAAGAATCCAGAATCAAGGATACAAAAAGAATAAACAGATGTTAAGGGCAGGCTTTAAAATGTAATACTGAGAGAGAGAGTCTACACAATGTAAGGCATATATCTGTGTGTGTACAGTGTATATATACAGTGAAGTGCAAGAACCACTGATACAAACACATCTCTACAAAATACAAAGGTGGCTTGTGGCTCTATAATAGTATTGGGTTGGTCTAGCTGGTATTTCATGGAACGCCTGGTACATCTACAGGTTATGCTTGCGTGTGCCTCCTTTCTGACAAATCACTCCCGTTAATGTCCTGCATTCATTCTGATGGGTTTGACCTCTTCCAACAGGACAATGCACCACCACACACGTCCAGAGACACCAAATTACAGTTAGAGAAACACTTATCTGGGCTTTTGCCATTACCAACTCAATCACCAGATCTCAATGTTATCAAACTGGGATGCCATGCAACGCGATGTGCAACACAGAAATCCTGCGTCTCGGAATACAACAGAATTGTGGACCGTTCTGCAGGAGGTATGTCATTGTCTACAGAATATTTCCACAAGCTTGGGAAGCTCATGCCCTCTAAGGGACCTACCAAGTATTAGACTGGTCTTTTTCTGGCACTTCAGTGTACATGTTATATGCCTAATTTTAATTAATCCTTTAGCAAACATATCACAATAACTGACAGTTACCATGTATACTGTTTAGAGATCTGGTGATGATGAGTGCTGGAATTTTCAGGCATGGCTATGATACTTTTCATGATATATTGCTGCACAGGCCAGAGTACATTCTAACGCTGAATTATGGCCCAGTACTTAGCAATAACAGATCAGATGTTAACCCTGAATACAGTGCCGTGTTTATTTAAATGACAGAAACCAGGGTTCCAGTGAGACAGGAAATGGAACAAAACTTATAGGAATTTCCAGTGTTAATCATATCCAACACATCAGAGAACAATCTCATTGAAAAGAGCTATAAGTGAAACTTTTCTTTAGTTTTTATTTACTTGTTATTTTAGAAATTCAATAGGTCCATTAAATCAACAATTCTTTGATTGTGAGCTCTGAAGAGCTTAGAAAAAATCATTAGTGTTTATGAGATATCATTTGCATATTAAAGGAATTTACTATGAAAGAATGGTAATAAGGAGCATTTGTCCTTGAACAAAAACTGACATGCATTTTTGCCGTAAGATGTTAAAATAGCAATTCTTATGTAACTTAGAAACTTGTTTTGTTGTCCTGGGATAACATGTACAATACGGCTAGAAAGTTTGTGAATCCTTAACTTTATCCTTAACTCTGTATTTTTGTATAAATTTGATGCAAAAATAACGCAAAAACATCATTTGTACATTAATTGAACAAAATTAGCCAACATTAACATATCTTTGTCTGAAAAGCTGTGTGAACCTTATGTGATCTGGTGATCAATCCTTTTGGTTTGAAGAATTTTGGCCCATTCCTCCTGACAAAACTGATCAACTTGTTGATGTTGCATGAGCAGCTCTTTTCCACAACATTTCTATAGTGCTGTGAGGAGGTTCTTACATTAAAAAGCTTTTTTTTTTTAACTTTAATTTATCCTCCTGCAACATGGAAGCACCAGCCTGATTACCATCCCTTTCATTTAAACACCAACTTACAATTATCCCTTTACATAAACAATAGACTTTTTACATAGTTTTTAATTAATGTTTGATGTCAGATAATTTTGCTCAATAAATAAATGTAAAAACTATAATGTTTTGCATCAGTTATTTAGTTCTCTTGACCTAGTTTTAGGTCTAAGGTGAACATTTAAGGTCAAATTTATGCAGAAATACAGAAATTTTAAAGAGTTCGTAAACTTTCTAGCATTACTTTATCTAAAACAGGTAGACGAAAAGAAATAAAGTGCAAATGTTCAAATTAATATTTAACCTGATGAAGCTATATTCAGGTACCACTGCTTGATCTATAGGTATGAATTAATATGGGAAATATACTGTAGTATTATCAGGAGCTCAGGCTACACACTAGATGGCACTAAGGCTCAATTTTGTTTATTCGCTTTGCGTTGTGTTATATTTTACCTGGAATGTAAGTCAGCATGTTAATATTATTGGGAAATGCTTAATGTTGATACATTAATACATTCTGTAATTGTTGAATTGACTACAAATTAATTGAATTGAAACAAATCTTACCTTTACATTTTTTTCCAGCCATGGTGGTTGTAGGAAACAGTCACACCCATAGAAAAACATAGAAATCTACTGACACAGAGTGTTATGTCTTTTTAGTTAAAACAGTAGAAAATAATGCATAAATCTTTGTTTTGTTTATTTGAAACTTTCACTCAAATATTGGGTGAATATTTCCTGAGGTTTCTCAATTAAAAAAAAATTCAAATGAAAGTTTTAAGCAGATTGTTCAGGCTCATTGTGTTCTCCAGTGGAGGAAGAAGTAGGCCTACATAAATACTAATAATATCCTTAGTTAGGCCAACAAATGAACTATTATACAGTATTTAGACATGAGTGAAATGCTGACTCAGGATTAGTAATGTTATGTGAATCAGAAGACCAGAAGTTAATTTTGTGCCTAAATGTATTATTTAAGTTTAATCCAGAAGCGACTCATCCTGCATTAGAAAACTATGAAAACACAAAGTTCACCCTGAATCCTCTAACAGAGTGGAGTAAAGGGCAGGTAAACAGTTACCAAGTAAAAGCTCAGACACTTTAGATTTGAGTTTGTGGTGCTACACTCTTCTCCACCCAGTTTACTTCACCATACATGGGCCTGCTTTTAAACAGTGTTTTAGTAAAGTGGTATTTCGAGAGTTTTTACTGTTTTAATGAAATGTCTGGTTACGGATAAGAAGATATTTATGTAGGTCTTTCAGTGGAGAAACACATGTGCGCTTAGTTTATACACGACACGGTCTACGGGCTGTATGACTCACTGTACCGGTTCATGTTTTTAACTGGTCGTTTAAGTGATTCAAACTGTTTTTTTATACAATCGACAGTACACAACGTGTTTATCTGTTTAACCAGACCACATCCCACAAGTACATATAAACCAGCACTATGTCTCAGAATCGTTTCACTCGACTCTTATGAGAGTCGTACATAATGAACCGACTCCTTTGTGAATCCTCCGTCACTACTACTACACATGTTTTCATTACGGCACCGTGTTCATTTCCGGACAGCGCGCGCTCCAGGCTGTCCCACAGTTCTGTCAGACTGATAGGACACATCCCATAAAGCTGCTCCACCCAACACGGATATGGTGTGTGTGAGTGTGTGTGTGTGAGTGAGTGGAGAAACGCTCCAGCAAATATGCACCAGAGGCGCACTGAAACTTTCCGAAAGCGCTCGTGAGTTTGGTGCGAGGACAAAGTCCCGCGTGCGTTAATACAAAAAAAAAACACTCACATCACCGTTTTATCATCAGAAATGATCCAAAGATGGCGGTAGCGTCGGCGGCTTCCGGCATGCGCGTGCAGAAAAGTGGATTTTTGGACGTGCTCGTGCGGGAGCGATGGCACCGAGTGCTGGCTGAGCTGAGTGACGAGGCGCTCGCGCTGAGCTGCGAGGACGCGGCCGGAAGCGGCGACGTGAACGGCGTAGCCAACGGGTCGCGCACGAGTCCCGACAGCCCCGAGACCGGCGCGAGGACAGCTGGCGCAGATTCCCCCGAGCGCGTGCCTGAGGCCATCGCCAACAGAAAGCGGTGCGTAAGGGTCGTGAAGCAGGACGTGGGCGGCCTGGGTATCAGCATCAAAGGAGGGAAGGAGAACAAGATGCCGATACTTATCAGTAAGATCTTCAAGGGACTAGCCGCCGACCAGACGCACGCGCTGTACGTGGGGGACGCGATCCTGTCGGTGAACGGTGTGAACCTGCGCGACGCCACGCACGATGAGGCAGTGCAGGCATTAAAGAGAGCCGGTCGTGTGGTCACCCTGGAAGGTAGGAGGGAAACCTGGGGAGCTGATGGGGCAGATAACTTTATTTCTAATGAAGTCAGTAGTGTGGGCTGTTTTTAGGGTTGCAATATCCAGCACTACAACTCCCATAAATAAGACTTATTTTATATTAATTGCACCCAAAACTTTTTCCCCCCAGAATGCTGCAGCAGGTCACCCACATCTGGACAACTGAATCATTTTGAGCTCCTGGTATTTATATCCCAGCCTGCTGCAATATCACAATAAATGAATAATGAATGAGCTTTGTGCAGCCCTATCCCAAGAGGCCATGTTAGTCTGTCTGCATGAATTTGATAGTTGATAGTCTCATAAGTCCTCCAGTACAGAGGTGCATGGTCATGTCCACAACAATCCCTATTCGCTCTAGTAACATCTGTGTAGGGTACAAATACATCCTCCAGCACGCATTAAACGGCACATGTGTGTTTATTATAACAGAATATACAGCCATTAGAATTGTATTGGATGTCTAGTAATCCGTCTCAGTCATTATTTGGGAATACTTTATGTTGAGACATTGCACATGGACTGACACATCAGTTGTGTGTTGAGTTGTGGTGCATGGTGGCACCAAAGGTAGGGTGTGCTACGCAGCTCCAGGGTTGTGGATTCGAGCTGTGAGTTTGGTGTGTTCTCCTCGTGTCCATGTGGGTTTTCACCGGGTGCTCTGGTTTTTTCCTAGGTCCTGAAAAACACATGGAATGCTTATTAGGTGTGTAAGTGAATGGGTGTGTGTTTGTATGTAGTACCTGTGATGAATTGGCGATCCTGACGGACTAAGTGGATAAGAAAATGACTGACTGACATTGACATTGGGTCAGTGGATGCCGGGGCATGTAGCATAGCTCATCAAAATGACATTTGCAGTTGAGAAAACTGATTGAGTTTTATTTAGGGAGGAATCAGATGATCACTTTAGCTGCAACATTCTACATGTGCAGGATAAAAATACCCTACATGAAAAGGTTTAATTAGATTATACTAGATTACAGTCAATTAGTTTATATTGTTTGCATTGTGTTTCAAGCGGCTTTCATCTCTCTTCTCTATTAACAGTAAAATGAGTGTATGTCTTTTAAGTCTGTGTGTTTTAGAGAGGATTGTATTTGCAGTATTGTCTCCTCTTATCTATAAAACAGTGCAGTAAATTCTCCCTATTCAATGTTTCGACCAGTATGTTAAAGCCTGAATCTCTGTTTCCTCACATTTCAGCTTCGTGTGTCAAAGCCATGCAGAAACGACATGTTAATCATTTCCACACTGTCAGTCATTCTGCCATATTGTTACGTGTTGACCGCTGTTGGCCTTGAGCTCTTGTAACAGTGTGCAGAAAACGGCGTCACCCCACACCTGGTCTTTTCCTCTGTGGATCAGCGAACACAGATGTGTCCTGCTCATTGTTTAGTCACAATCTGATGACCAGATGTGCTGACTGTGTTTCTGTCTGGTCCTGACTGATTCATCAGGGAGCGTTCTGTTGAGAAAGTGTACTTCAGGGAGTATACACGCATGACCTGAGGACTAATCTTTCTGTGTGTGCGAGTGTGTGTGTGTGCATGCATGCGTGTGTACGCATGCCTGTTTTATCTTGGAATTTGCTTAGTTGCCATGACGATCAGAACAGATTTACTTTCATAATTGGCTGATTGAATGTATGCATTCAGACAAACACGACATGTAGGGATAGGCATGTGTATGGCTGTATCTAAACCATATAAGATTTTTTTTAATGTAGCCTTTGGCTAGATGTGCTTGCTTGCTGATGACTTCAAGCTCCAATTTTTCTACATGTCTGTGTCCCAATTTAAACCACAATATGCACAAAAGAGAAGAGAGACATGGCATGGATCTCTTGCATAACCAGATCTGTTGAAACCCACAACGGAGGAACTTTCATAATTCGACACGTAATTTGCTTTTCGATTTTAAAAAGCCACGTGGACTCCAGCTTATCTAATCCAAACTACTTTTTATCTGGGAAGTAAGTAAACTCTGTGGTTATGAAGGCAGCCTGTACAAGAACTGCTATATTACATGGAACCCATGGTCAAAGCACATCTAGGGCTAAACAATTTGTGCTTCTTTAAAATGGTACAGATGAAATCGAATGGTTCCTGATGGATTGAAGACAATGTGTCTTGTGTAAATAACAACAACAAATATAATTTCACGGTTTATTCTAAAAATACATACTAAGTAAATTTCATGGAGGGTTATATAATGTACACTGAAGTGCCAGAAAAAATAATACACCAGTCTAATATTTGGCAGGTCCCCCATGGGAGCAATAGGACTGCAGAAATACAGAAATGTTCTGCAGGCAATGAACACCATACTTCCTGCAGAATGATCCACAATTCGGTTGTATCCTTAGGTGCACGATTTCTGTGTTTCAAAGCGTTGCATGGAACTCAAATGGGTGTTCCTCGAACCATAATTTGGCACATCTAGACATGTGTGGCCAAACCCATCTAAAAGATTGCAGGACATGAATGAGTGTAACTCATCAGAAAGGAGGCACACATAGTGTTCACCTGATGATGAGATGTTTATAAACATACCAGGGGTCCAATGGCATGCCAGCTAAACAAACCCCATACCATTATGAAGCCACCACCACCAGCCGCTACAGATTATTTTTTACAGTCTGTACCAGTTGTTCTGGAACTTTAGTCCATTTATAATGTTCATATAAGAATCAGGCCTTTGAAAATGGCAGGCATTTGAAAATTGATGAAAAAATATTTGCAATTATGGTTCTTTGTTGTGTATAACAAGACCAAATGTTGTATGAATACAAACAATCTAACAAAATTGATGCAGTCCAACCACAAAAACATCAGTTGTTGACATTTTGTCCATAGTGTGACCAGTGGAAGGATAATTGTACCCAAAGGATCTGGTTGTTTAAATAAGAGAGATGTTTTCAGTGTGCAGTGTTTGCACATTGATTTAGATTTTTTTTTTACCACACCCAAAAGTCAGTCTCTCTCTTTCTCTCTGTACCACATACACAGCCCCACTGTTGCCATGCTCTATTTGTCTCTGCAGAGGAGAAAGAACCTTGGTCTTCAATTAGGGCTCGCACAAGGACTCTTTTGTTACTCTGAGATACCCTGCATCCAAACAGACTATATGCCAAATTAGCGTTTTCCACTCTGCACTTGATGAGTGCCTTTTCTTCCTGTGAAGACAAAGCCTGCTATTCTCCACAAATCAAATGAACTCTAATGACTAGGACCAGTTAAGAACAGAACACAAGTCAGTACACCTGATGGCTGATGGATTCAGTCCGTGCTCAGCCACAATGCTCTATTGTCTAATAAATAATTACATTGAGGTTAATAGAAACACAGTCCAGGAATTCCTTCAGGGGAAATTGAGGCATTTGGGCATGTAGCTAGCTTTCAGGCACGAAACCACTAGTTGTTTAAGTAAACATTCATTTCTGATGGGGAGAAAAACATTCCACAGACACTGGAACGATGAAATAAGAAACAAAAGGATGCATGCTAAAACACCTGGCACGTGTTTAGTAATAATAGTAGTGATGAAAGCGTGACGTACTGGCAACGACTTCAGCCTGATAAAGCTGGAGGGTATGTTGAGTTTGATTTCATTCAGAGTGTATATGACTGCCACCAAAATGATTTTTGCATGTGAGTGTGCCATATTGTTGCATGTGTGTGAGTCTGTAAGAGCTGTTAGATGATAGATGATGGGGCTCAATCATCTGTAAATGGATAGTGAAGGATTAAATGAATTGCATATGGCGAAGTCAGGACTAGGGGAAAAGGGAATGAGAGGACGGCTTTGGATTGTGTTATGACTTTCAAATCGTGCTAAAACAGTGCACATAATTGTACTCCATCTCTGATGTATTCAAGAAAAAATTGTGATGGTCCAGCTGCATAAAAATGCTGCTTTATGTGTAACCATTAGTGTGTATTTAAAGGCTCAGAGTATGACACCAGTTTGATGTGGTTAAGTCTAAAAAAGTAAACTTTTTAATGATCTGCTATCAGGAAATTGATTTCCATAATGCTTGTACACATGATGATCGGCTATATTGCAGCAAGTGCTCGGTTTGATCGGCTACAATGCTCTGCCGTGTGTGCATCTGAGCCAATGGATACAGGTATACACCAAATAAATAATAAACAGGTGATGTGTTCTGAAAGTGATTGCTCAGGAAAATACAGACGTGCACCTTCCAGTGTCCACTTAACACTTAACAATCTTTAATGCTAAATGTATACAAAGCTGTGCTGTGACTTCTGTTAAAGAGTTTTACAAAGAAAGCATGGAGCAATAACTGGTCTAAGCGTATAATTATTGCTCTTACTGAAAGCAGATTGATGTTGAAAAATGGAGTCCTGTCTTAATGAATTAATTTCTGGGTCTATATCTGAATGCTGCACAGCAGTTTAACATTTTATTTTATTGTAACAGGCTGACAAGTGATACAGCGGTGACAAAACTATGAATAAGGATTCACAATTCACATTTACTCAACCCACCTAAAACTCCAGGAATCATACTTCTGCTGTGCTCAGACTGACATTGATGGATGCAGGCTGAAAAATGATTCTGTAAATCTTCAGTCTCTGCAGCTGAAGTTATTAACAAGCTTTCTTGCAGTTGGTGGTTTATGGCAAATTTATTAGAAGTTCCAGGACATCCTTTTGTATTAAAAAAAGGCCAGATTCTTCCTCTTGGTGTTCGACTGCACATATACTAAAGGTATAATACAATAGATGGTTTTACATCCAGCACCTTTTTTGCGAATTTTAAAAACGTGCATATTAAAAAAAAACAACAAAAAAAACAACACTCAAATATTGCTAAAAAGTTTAAGGTGTAAGACTTTGAATATCGCTAAAGCTAAAATGCGAAAAAGTTTTTTTTTTAAATAAACAATGATGTGAAGTCACATAGATTTGTTCTACCTGATCAGAACATTTTGAATTGCAGAATCCGAGCTGTTCTAAGAAAGGGCTGTCTCCCAGAATTGCCTGGAGCGTTTCACATTCCCAGATGTATAGTGGCTGCCATAGGGGTGGCACAGAGATTTTAGCCTGTATTAGGGTGGCCACTGTTTGTCCTGCCTGGTGTCTCTGAACCACAAACAACGCAGCCATAAAAGATTAGAAATGGCTATACGAATTATTCGGTTAAGAGCAACCACTTATTTTTGCTCGTTTTGATGCCACTCCAGTCGTGGTAGCCTACATCATCTAAAGTTTCATTACATAATTGTAGTCGATTGAAACACAACTTAATTCATGTTTATTTTTTCTGATGAAATTTCTTAAATGCGTATAACATTTGCAAAACATTTAGATGGAAAGCCAGAAAGCCTAATGACTTTATCTTTATTTGGATTTAAACCCAAAGTGGAAATGGCCTGAAACTTCTTGCTCAGACAGTTCCTCAACTGCACATGAGTCATGAGATGAGTGTGACACCCCATGATACTTAGTTGGTTCTACTTTCCAAAATATAAACAAAGCAAGTAAGCACAGTGATCCTGACCAGGCGGTTACTAAGGATCACATATTTTACATTTTCATGTTAAAAAACAAACAAAATCCCTAAATCTTTATAGTGTGCCTGGTATGTGTATTGAGAATGCATTATCTGTACTTTCTGGATAATGAATTTGTATTTGGTTACATGCTTAACTTATAGTAATATACATTTCTGCACAATCAGCATGCCATCAATTCATTCATCTTCAGTAGTCGCTATCGTGGTCTGGATAATGGGCATGAGCAACACTGGACACCCCTGGATGTGACACAAGTGCTTCACAGCAGGACATGTTCATATACAGAAAAACTGATTATTTAGGTGTAGGTACACTTTGTATCGTATGCTAAAAAACCTGCAGGTCAAGACAAATGTCTTTAACATGGTGTCTGTACTTTATTGCCCTGAAGTATTAGGGAACTCTTGAAGTTTCATCTGTACATATTTATACTTGGGGGAAGTAACAAAGTGGTACCACAGTTCAAACATACTATCAGAAAAAACTAGTTTACTCTGTGCTTATGCAGTCAAGCATAAAGCTTACAGAGCAACAGGTTCTTCAACCTTTAAAACATAGTCGAAAAAAAAAAACCTTTAACTGATATTATAGCTGCACCTACTTTGCTAACAGTACAGTCCAGACCTGTGTGTGGAATACATTAGTGAGCTCATTGATTATGTTCCACCAGTCCTCCTGATGTGTCCTGGGATTTCTGACAGTTCTGGTTTGCTAAAAGCATGTGATTTTTAAAGCACACTTTCATATCTCAGTATGTTTTATTCTGAGAACTGAGTATGCAGCTTGAGCATTTATTGTTAACTAGAGGAAAATAAGTAGTGGGTGGGATAAATAATAGATTATTTGAGGCATTGTGGTTCTGTAATTCTGTATTTAAGAGGAAATTTAAGAGGAAATAGTTAACAATGTCTATAGTGTTTTATAGTGTTTACTTTTCTAAGTAGTAAAAAGGTTCAGATTTATTTATAAAGAGTATTTAAAATTAATCAAAATGTTTAGTACTCAGAAGCAATAAATATTCATTAGCCTTCAGTTCTACACTGCCACAGACAGCATATATTAGGATGAACGTCTATAATAAATGTGAATATTTCAGATTATTTAGTCACAGTAACTGCTCACTTGCTGAAACTGGAATAATTCACAGTTCAGTTCCATATATATATTCTGTACTATGTAATATATTATGTACACTAGATAGAGAACACTTTGAGATAAATAAAATATAAAATGTAATAAAATAAGTTTCACTTATTTTTTTGACCTCTGCATTTGAAACACACACATCCAGGGAGCAGTTGTGTCTTGCTCAAGGGCACTTCAGTTGAGTCTTGTCGGTTGTGGGGATCAAGGCTAGTTCTTTAACCACAAGCCTATGGCTGCCATATTAGACTGGTGTACTGGTTTTTCTGGCACTTCAGTATATGTATATATATGTATATGTATGTATATAAGGTGTTGGTTTAGTGGCTTTTACTCAGATCAGCTCTGAATAAAGAATGCATTGAGGTTTTTGCGTATGCAGTCACACAGTTTGGCCATGTGAGAAATACTTATACTATGTCACTTAAAAGTTCCACTGCCTCGCCTATGCTGAAAACTGTTTAATCACCCATTGGGGCCATATTAGTAGCTCTCCTCAGCTGTTTCCAGCTGTCAGTTCTTGTTAATATCCCCAAATGAGTTTGGTAGATGAAAACTCAGGTCACCGAGTCCTTTTTATAGCAGTGAAGAATGGTGTTTGTCTAACAAAATTGTGTCAACCTTCATATTGACTCAGTCAAACGACTGTATTTAAAGCGTTTGTGCTTTTACGAGTTGTGGAATCCCTTAAATATTATTAATAGAAAATATTCTATATAAAATATTTTTTAAAATATTAAATCACAAATAATTCATAATTTAATTCATTATTTTTTTTAATGCTGAGGCTGCATGTCCAAGCCCTGGTGCCCCTGTGGTGTCAGTCTGATGATGGTTATTACAGACTAGAGCAATCAACAGTTTGGACAGTGTCCATGTTGATTACATTGTCATTGACCAGTGAGCTGATTAAGGTGGAATTATCTACCTTGTAGTATAGATTGCATCATAAGACACCTCATGTGTTTTCAGAATAAATCTGTTCTACCCAATCCAAAATGTCACGATCTGCACTGGCAATATTTCACAGCATTCTCCCATACAGCCAAGCATCAGGCAACTAATTCATGTTTAACTCCTGTACAGAATATTTTTGTATTTTGTTCGACTCCTTATGTAGCCCATTTATGAAATCTACCAGGCAGCCCTGCACTTTATATCTGCACTGATTAAGTGAAGAATGAGTGATGGCAGAAACTGTGATTTTGACAGCGGAGGTTGTGATACCAGATTTGAGCAATTTGAACCATTCTCTGATTTCATACTAATGCATTTTACAACCCCAGGCATTTGTTTCACCTCAGGCTCTTGCTGAATACCTTTTACATAATAAACATAATATTAATAGATGCAAAAAGGACACTGAGATTTACATGCCTGCCTTAACACCAGATGTCACTCTGTGAAAACGAGGTGTGTTTCACATGTTTAGCATGATAGTGTTAAGCTCTGATTTCCTTAATAGTCAAACCAGGGCTTTGTCATGCAAAGTAAGATGTGAAGCAACCAGGGCTGTCTTCTCTTTCTTTTCTCACAGTGAAATACATGCGAGAAGCCACACCTTACGTGAAAAAGGGGTCTCCAGTGGCGGAGATCGGATGGGAGACACCTCCACCTGAGTCTCCTCGTCTCGGAAGCCCTCACATCGAAATGCCCCCCAGCCCACCTTCGTTATCACTGCGGGGAGACTGTAGAACCATCCCCCTCAGAATGTGCTACGTCACGCGGGGCATGACCACACCTGACCCAGAAAACAGGTAAACGTGCCATTCAGAAACACTGCAGATTTAGAAAACAGATGAAAATCGAGTAATAATAATAATAGGATAATGATAAACAGATCTAATCATGTTTCAAGATAAGCTTAAAGCCTGATACATTCAAGTCAGGACAGTTTGTTATGTAAGGTTTGATTCACATCGTGACTTTTTAAAAATGGCAAACAGTTTTGACTTGACTATAATTGAATAGATCTATATTTCTCTACTTATAGTCTTCAACGTAGACCAGCACTGTGAAGACAATCTTTTCCTTTGTGCCACTGTGTCAGTATTAACAGTATGTGGTAATTACTGGAAAGGTGAATATATGGTTACTGACTGCAGGCCAACTCGCAACACTTATCTCAACTCTGCTCTTTTCCACTCGCGAATATAAATTAAACGAAGCAGTCATGTGCTCATATTTCACTGTCGACTATCATCACGCTAAATGCGTCAAGCACGGCCTTAAAGTTCAACGGCTTTTAAAGTCTGCTCATGGCTCACTACTGATCCTTTCTGACCAGTTATTCAACCACAGTCACCAAAACATGTTTTGATTACAGTGAATTGTTAGTTAGGAAAATGTATAACGTGGTTTTTCAGATTAACCAGAAGGTGAACAGGAAGTCTGGGAGGAAGTGATGTTACCACAGCAGATCATCTTTCTGCTACAGCAATATTTTTCACCTATTGTGGGCTTTTCTTTGGAAACTTTCCCACCGCAAGATTCCATTCTCATCGTCGGCTACTTCTGCAATCATTCGTCATTCTCATTCAGTCTCGAATTCGCGATTACGGGTGACACAACGTTCAGTTCTGTGACATGAAGAGAATACAAAAAAGTGACACTTGGTAAACAGTGTATTCATGTTGGTCTGGAAACCATCCAGGCTGTAAAATATAAGACGTTATTCAAGTCACTGTGCTGTTGTGACACATCCATGAGTTCATTCCTGAACTCAGGTTTTTTTTTCTGCTTTGGCATGTTTTCAAGTCGTTGTGGGTTTCTTCTCCAGGTTCATGTGGGTGCTGGTGAACTCTTGCCTCTAGGCGTGTGCACGGTGCCCTCTGATACACTGACGGCTTGTTTAGTGTGTATTCCCATGACCCTGACCAGGAAAACTTGATTACTGAACATAAATAAATGACTGTCCTGAATGTCTATTCCCTCATGGTAACATGGAGAAAGTCTTTCCCTATTACACTCTGCCATCCATCTTCCTTCCTTTGCAGCTGACAGCAGGGTCAACCACACAATCCTGTATTATTTTAATTTGCATGTTTTCGTAGCCTCATTTCAAGACTGACAATGCATCCGTCAACACTGCTGCCTAGAAGCATGACACTGCGTGCATGACACAGCGTTCCTGCCACTGGTTACTTTTCAGGATTGCTATAAAACTTTTTTGGCACCAGACCCATCTGGAATAAATACAGATCAGACATGACCTACTTGCTGTCACCATAGACTCCATCTGATTTTCTCATCTTGACATGTGCTGTAAAGCTCACGTGGAAATTTACACAGCTGTTTTTGTGTAGGAGAGATGGATTTGGACAGTAGATGGGACAGGAGGAGCTCATGCTGACAGATTTATCACAAGCTTCCTCTTTTTGCTCATGTCTATGGCCTTGTTTGGTTTGGACACACGTCATGTTTTGAATTAAAACTAAAAATAGCTGCTTATGTTTAAACCCATCGGATACAACATCAGAGTTTGAGATAATGACGGATAATTTGACTCCCCCTCCTAAAATAAGTTATACCATCGACCAAGGTTTTTCCACTGCTTCTTTTTCCACGATGGCTGGCTTTCACAAGCTTCTGTCTTACCCATAATGATCTGTTATTAGCATTATTAATCAATTATTAATACTCCGTTACTACTCGAACAACTTTCAACTTTCCATGCTGAAAAAGTAAACCTCTTTTCAGTAACCACGAAAAGCTCTTCCTAAATTTGGCTCCCATATCTCAAACAGCCTTGAGATTTCCCACATCATGGCTGGATGGGAGAACTCCTTGGGACTGGTCCAGGAGCCGCTGTCCCGCAGACCGAAGCAAACACTCCATTCAAGCTTCTCTTGGCTTCTGTTCCCACTCAGCCTCCCAACTCTCCATCCTAATAAAGCAGCACTATTTTTACCAGCATGGAACAGCTGGTAATGATAATGTAACTTGCTAGGTAGGTTAAAGCTCCTGCGAGATATGATGTATGAGTAAGGCACGGATGGTTGTGAAGCTCTGCTGATTTACTGCATATCGTGAACAGAGTTAAGACCTCCGGTGCTCTTTTAAACACGATCCATATCCTTTGTTAGAAAATCAGTGTGAACTTTTACATGCAGTTTTTTTTTATATGGAACAGACTCATGCCTGTGAAACCCTGGCCACAACCCGGTTCACAAGTACTGTCAAATCATTCATTCATCTTCAGTAATCCTGGATAGATTCACTGTGTTTCTGGAGCCTGTCGTGGGAATAGTTATCTCAAGGTACACTCTGAAATGTACCGCGTACACACATTCACACCTTTTGCAGTCATTAACATAGTACTGTAGTTGTATCCCTTTTCCCAGTATGAAGAAAGTACACCAAAAGTTGGTCAGAAATTTGGGGACAGCTGACCATCACACCCATATGTGGGTCTTTCTCAGACCCTTGCCACAAAGTTGGAAGTCTGCAACTGTACAGGAACTTTTGTACATTGTAGCATTACAGTTTCTCTTCACTGGAACTGAGGGGGCCAAACGTGTTTCATCATCTTAATACCCCTGCGCACAAAAGCTCCCTGAGGACATTGTTTACCAAGTTTAAAGTGGAAGAACTCGACCTCAGTCCTGACTTCAACCACACTGAACACCTTTCAGATGACCTGGATCTCTGACTGAGCAAACCTCCAACTGCTCCGCAGGTGCCATGGATAGGGTTGCCCACCGTTTCTGGCAAATGTGTTTACTCCCATCTGATGTTCTACTGCATGGATGGATTAAATGCAGGGGTCAGACTCGTGTGTGTGTGTGTGTGCTGTGGTCAATAAGTGGTTCACTGTTTACTTTAGATATATAATGTATAAACAGGAAGTTGAATCAATGATACTACTTGGCGTACAGTGCAGAATGTGGACAGCTTCAACACCCAGACTGCCACTAGGGCTTGAAATGGAACCAAACTGAGATTGATGCGACAGCACATCCATCCAGTCGTTTTCTGTTTTCATAATTAAATGGTTTTGTAGAGAAGAGTGCTAATGCTATGTAACTCATAGTTTCTTTATTTCTTATTAAAAAGCTATAAGCGTCCACCCATAGCGACCACCTTTAAGACAGTGGATGCTTCTCTAGGTTCAAAAGTAAAGCGGTGGTCATATTGCATGTGACATGACCACGTAGAAAGCTGGCAGGTGCAGTGATGGGCTGTGTTTCATGTCTCTGTTTGTTCTGCAGGCACTTGGAGCTACACTCTCCTGACGCAAAACACACGCTGGTGTTGCAGTGTTTGGACTCCGGCTCAGCTCATACCTGGTTTGAGTCCATGCAGTCTGCTATCAATAACCTGGCTAACAAGGTGACGTCTGAGCTCAGTGAAGCAGCCAGGAACGGAATCGGGGGGAGACATGAGATACGCCACCTCGGCTGGCTGGCAGAGAAGGTTAGTGTTTTGTAGATAAGAGCTATGTGAAGAAGAACAGCTTTCTACTCATAGCAGACAGTTGTATATTGTATTCCGCTATTTTGATGATCTGTTAGGGATGTGCCAAGAAGCTAGCAACCAAGGACAGCCAACAGTTTGTCATATTGAGGTGATTTAGAGCCGTTTTGATATATTACAGTGTGACACAAAGGGATTTGTTACTGTGTTGTAGAGAAATCAGGAGCACAGTATGTGGGCAAAGTTCAAAACCCTGATCGCAACATACTGACTGTAATCTATAAAGCTGAGTCAAAAAAAAAGCAAAATTCTCTGTGCTGCTTTATGTCTCTGCTGCATCTGTCTGGCACTAGGGACACTGAGCTTTCCGTCAATCTCACTGGTCTCTGCAACACAGTCTTAGCTCCTCTTTTGAAGACTTTCTCTTAGTAAAGCTAAGGCCCTCACCATATAAGCAGGCTGGCTAACCACCTCTCCTCTCACGGCTTTTTAATGAGCTCCCCCTTACTGTCTCTTATTACCGAAGCTGTCAGGCTCCTGATGAATAATTATAAGGAGAGAAAAGCCTCCAGTGAATCAAGGGACTGTAACCTAGTTCCCTTTGCAACTTCTGTGTGTGTGTGTGTGTCTGGCCTGGCCGGTGTCTCTTTTTAGTTTGCCCTATGAAGAGCGCACTGGTGTATTTGTGGTAATTTGAGTGAGCCAGGACACCCCCCCCCCAATGCTCCCCGCAAGCATTACATTTTTGCACATCTGTTTGCACACAACCAAGTTTTATTCGGTGCTCCATCTATTTACAGTGATGCTGGTTAATTCTCTTTCCCGGGGCAGTGGGTGATGTGGTTAACCATCGTTTTTGATAGCATGAGTCATTCACTGTTCTTGTAGTCCTCTATACTTACTGTTAGTACCATGTGCTATATTTTAAATGTGTTATTAGACAAGCACTTAGAGAAATTATTTACTTGTCATAGCAGCCACAAAGAAGGAAAATCACAGTCTGAGGCATTACTTGGAAAATGTGTACCGTAGCCAGATGTGCCTTGCCTTAAGCTGTTCCCAGAGAGAATGGCTGCTTTGATGGGAAACATTTACGTGAATGAATCAATCACGTCACATTAAATACCCATCCAGGGTGCACTGCTGCTTGGTTGTCCAGGGCTTTCAGGATCTGCCGAATCCCTGAATTGGATAAGCTGTTGCAGATCATTTAAAATGCATGAATATTAGATATGAGCATCAGGCTAATAAAAAATGCATACATCCAGCCGATTCCTGAGATCCTTCTGCCAGTGACTGGCCATCTGTTGAATGTGCTGTTTTCTTTGTCCAAACATCTTGGACAAATGTTATAATGTACAAAGTAAATAATAAATAATTTCTATCTACTGGCTGTGTTTGTGTTTTAGACGGAGAGCGAGAGGCCACGCTGGAAGCCAGTGGTGGTTGTGGTGACGGACAAAGATCTGATGCTGTATGACAGCATGACACGTATGAAGGAGAACTGGCTGAACCCAGCACACACATATCCTCTACTTTCTACACGGTATTACACACACCTTCTGCAAGCTGTAGTATATGGAAGCACACTTTTGTCATTATTCCTGTTAACAAATGTTAACAAAATGTTGTCTAAAAACTATCAAAAAAAAGATATTTACTGTATTCCATTTATATAGAATTTTTCTGTTAAATCACATTTTAACAGTTTATTCTTGTATTTTTAATACAATTTTACTTTCATTTTGAAATGTAGAGGAAAAAGTATAAATTTCAATTTAAATTAAAAAAAAAAAAATTTAAAGTGCGATATTAAGAGATAATGTAATGAGAAACATTCAAACTGAACCGTTTTTTGTCTTGTGTCAAAATTAACTTCCAAATTGTTTCAGAATTTCATTCATGTAAGTTCAAAGTTAACTGTACCTAGGTCTTGTTGAGCTGGTAATAGCTGAATCTACATAACATTGACAATTCTGCCATTGGGCTATAATCACCAAAAAAAATCATTTTGTACATCAAGATACATTCTGAGGGACAGAGACCTTCTCATTAAGTCCAGACGTAACATTCCTCCTTTTCGTAACTGAATGCCTTTCCAATTTGTTTGACTTGAGTGCATGTAAAGTTCTCAGTAGTTACTGAATAATGGTCCCCCTTTGCAGCTATAACAGCTTCCTTTTTCTGGGAAGGCTTTCTGTAATATTTGTTAGTGTGTCTGTGGGAATTTTTGGCCATTCATCCAGAACGGGTCAGAAAGTGACTTTGGACGAGAGGGCCTGGCTCATAATCTCCACTCTCGTTTATCCCAAAGGTGTTAGATGGGGTTGAGGTCAGAACTCTGTGTGCGCCAGTCAAGTTCTTCCACACTAAACTCACCTAACCATGCCTTTATAGACGTTGCAGTCTTTAGAATGACCTATTCCATCACAAATGTTTATAAAGGCAGACTACATGACTGATTTTATACACTTGTGGTAATGGGACAGAATGAAACACCTGAAATCAATGAATAAAAGGTGTGTCCCAATATTTTTGTCCATCCATACAGTGTATGTATATTAAAAATATTGAAAGAAGATGACTTCAAGCCTTCAAGGCTTCAAGTATATCCAGTATATTGTATATGTATACAATATCAAACTACAGGATATGTATTTTTGACACAGAGTAGACTATTCTTTTTTAAAAAGTGTCATAGCACAGTTAAAGGGCCACTTTGGACTGCTGGTATAGATGAAAATGAATAAAACAAGTTCTTTTTTATATAACACTCTTACACACTTGTTTTGGGTTGAATTGCTAAACTTTTTTTTGTGCTACCTTTCTGGGTCTTCAGGTTGGTTCACTCTGGTCCAGATCGAGGGTCACCTCAGCCAGGTGGGGAACTATCCTTCGCTACACGCACGGGCACAAGACTGGGCATCGAGACCCATGTTTTCCGCGCCGAGACCTGTAAAGACCTGTCACTGTGGACCAGACACATCGTCACCGGCTGCCACGCTGCTGCTGAGATGATCAAAGAAGTGACTACCAGTAAGTAAAGCCCTGATAAGAGGACATATAATTCACTTCTTATATTGTTTGAGGCAAAACTGCTAAAAATTGTCTTTTCAACACCATCCCACATAGCATTTTACTGCACTATTCATATTCTGCTTGTGACAATTTCTTCTGCTTATTCAGGCCAATTCATATCCACATAATGTGCTAGATTCACTGGAGGATTTACTCAATTCCTCTTCCAATTTCTGTAAAATAGAAATTTGGGTTGGGTAATTTTTGCAAAGATTAGCTGATCGCATCATTAAGATTATTTGCCACGTATTAACATTTTTGCAGACTCCACTCCATTAGCTTTGCTGCATAATATTTGCATCGTTCTGAAACACTATTCAGTGAGAGAGTTTTAGAAGAATAATTGCAACTAAATAAAACTCTGACTTCTATTCAGTGAAATCGCTTTTCTATACATTTGCATAAACTTTCTTGAACTGCAGTGGAACAGAAAATCAGATCCGGCCGGTTGACACGGTATCTTTCTCGCGAGACGACAGATAGACTGGATTTCCCAGAAGCATTACTGGTCATTTTGTCGCTGGATAACGTGCGTCATTCATATCGCAAACATAAAAGAGAACGCAAGTATTTTTAGAGGGGTTGAGTTCCTGTGTGGTCTCCGTGTGGCTGGCAAAGGGTATGGGCCAAAGCATTCTGGGAAATAAAGTCTCTTAGATCCAAGTGATCAGAATCATGTGAGACCCTTGAGATCAGCAGAACATTAGTGTTTTTCTTGCTTTGTTGTTTTTCCCTTTAACTTGTTATTTAGTTTTTCTTTGAAGTATGTTGTTTAATACAAAGGAACTAAAATGTAATACAGCTGCACTTTGAGTAGTCATTCTGAAACTAGACAACACGCGTCAACATTCTTCCTATCTTCTTTACAAACATAGATTTCCAGGCTGTGCCTTTAATCATGCTTAATGAGCGAGTTGACCAGGTAACATGTGCAGATGAAACTTTAGTACACGGTGCGCTGGTGCAGTGACCTTTTTAAAGAGTGGTTATTTGAGTTACTGTAGACTTCCTGTCAGTCCTTACCTCTCTAGGTATTAGTGAAATTTGTCGTATAAACTGTATTTGGCCCTGATATCCATATTCTGTTTGTTCCAACTGATTCTTTGTCCCGTGCTGACATTCCCATCTCAGTAGCCTGTTTTGTATTATAAAGACTTAGCTGTTATGCAAGACTTAATTCTGTTTGCTCAGAAAGGGACCTTTAAACAGTCTATGGCTAATTTTTCCCCAATTTTCTCTTGATCTGACTATAGTATTTATTCCGTGACTAATACAAGCTCTGCCCCAGTCAAAGTAACCACCAGTTAGTATGAAGTCTGGAAGCTCTTTTCCTTTTCTGTGATCAGTATTGTTTAGTATCTTGTCTTTAGTCTTTCTACCAGCAATATTTCATGTTTAAGAAGGTGTTCAGACTTGTGCGGTGTGATTGCCGTGTTAGCGCAGCTCATTACAGTAAGTTTAAATTACTGTAGTGTGCACTCTAGTGTGCACCAAATAAACAGGCCGAGACCCACACCAGAATTCATTTAGAAATCAGGCGATCATTTCAGCTAAGAACACAATACAGACCAGAGGATGTGATGTTACTAGATGTGATATAAATGCGACACGAGAGAACAGAGTGCACTGAAAAAAAGAAAATGAACAGAGCACAAACCTGGAGCAACAAGAAGGTAAAATACCTCATAAACGTTTGGTCCATTACAACATCGGAAACGTTGTCTTCTCTTTCCGACATACCTTTTATTGCTATGTGCAGCGGAGGAATTTCTGGCACTGTTTGACTCCTTTATCCATTATACCACCTCTTGCTGTGTTTCCAGTTGGTAAAAAATACCAGCAAGATAACACAACTCTGACAAGTGCATTAAGTCTGGTGTGCTGCAGTATTTTGATGACTATGGCTCACTAAATATACGTCATATGTGCGTCATATGTAACAGCTTTTTTTTTTTTTTTTTTTAATACTTATTTTAGTTTCAGTTACATTGGTTTGCAGATTTGTGAGTGTGAATGCTCCAGCCATCCAGAATTAAAATGTAACAATGTAACATTTTCTTGTTTGTTCCGGACCAAGGGAACCAACCTACAAATAATAACCCACATTAAAAACTATGGATCTTTCTACCTTGTGGTTCTATGAGGATGCAACATACTGAACAATTTGTTGTGTAATTTGGATGTGCTATTGCCTAAACAACGTGGGAGTTTGTTTGTTGTAGACAGGAGGTACTGAGAGAAATATGAATGTGACACTTATCCTCCATATGTACTCCTACCCCATTATGTCATGTGTCATTAAAAAAAAAAAAAACACTACCCTACTCTATCAGCATGAACTTGACACCAAATAATCATCCGGACTTGTCTGGGGATATAAATTCCTGGCATTACTGCAAAGCCGGGTGTTGTAAAGACCCCCTCCGGCTGGACGGAGGAGATTCCATTGCTCTGGCCATGGCTCAATGGAGTCTTTTTGTGTGGATGAAAGCAACAGTGTGTGAATCCACTGTGTGGGAAAGCCTCAGTCAGCCTTTTAGGTCAGGAGTAAGGTTACAGTATTGTTAAGTAGAAAGAGATAAATGAGAGTGAGAAGGGAGAACATGAACCTCCTTGTCTTTTCAGAAGTTTAGTTCATCATCAGCAACAGTCCACCAGAGAGGCATTTTTTTTTATTTATCACAGACAAATGACTGCCATTAAAATTTGTGCAGTAAATAACTTGGCTGGGGGAAACCATCAGCTAATTTCTCTCTTGGATATTTTATAACGAATATATTACCCCATTATACACTTGTATAATATTATACAATCCTAATTTTTTTAATGTGTCTATTGTAATTCCCAAAACAAAAGCTGAATGGTTTGGAAATACTATCCAAGCATTGCTATTAGTCAATCGGTGAGTGATTCAGAGTGCTTTATAGTGAAATATAATACACCAGGTTTCCATTGGCACTGGCTGTAATCTCAGGAGTCCACCCTTAAATCGTTAGAAGAGTGTACACCTGAGCTTGGTCGACGTTACCGTAAAAGTGTGGGGTTTTTTTTGAGGTATTGTCTTTAACTCTACAGGTACACAACAGAATAGAATTCTAATATATTTAATAGTAGTTAATGGGTCAATTGTGTAACATTTGATACGTTCAGTGCTGCATTTAACACTTTTATGACAACGCATTTTGCTTTGAGCTGATTTAAATTGCATTCTAACTGGCTCCAGTGATATATGCATGGCACCCTGGTAATGAAGATAGATTGTGAATAGATTACATCAGTAGGTTAAAGCTTCAGAGTTACACAGCCTTGACTGCAGGCCAGCCTACACTAGGAAGGTGGATAGAAACCTGATCAACAAGCCTTGTTTTGTTTAGAGTTTGGATTCCATCTTCTAATAAACTGCTCTTGCTGTGAAGTTTGAGATGCCCAAAAATTGTTCTCAAGTCACCATGTATAGGATTGCCCACCAATCTCTGAGCTAGTGTGTGCATTTACTAGTGTGCACCTCATTCCATGAACAGGTTGAGTGCAGAGATCCTCTGTGTGTGTAAACACAGTGGTCAATGAGTGGTTCACCTATACTGATTCTGAAATTAGGAATAGTGTTATGAATATATTAGGAACATTAAAAAAATTTTTATTTATTTTTTAATCCAGACTGAAAGCCAAGCACCTTAGTCTTTCTGATTTTGGAGTGGTGTGTTAGACAGTGCTCTACCACCATCATTATCATCATCATCATCATTATCAGAACACTAGTGGAGTGATGAATACCATTCTTCTGATGAAGACTCCCACAGTTGATGATGAACAAGATGATGAAGTGATTTTCCAGCTTGTGGTAGTACAGCATCTTGCTAAGACACTGGATATGGGAGTATGTATATGAATAGATATGATTAACCATCCACAGAAAATACAGGAACAGATTTACATACACAGTAGTCTTGATAACTTCATATTTACACTATTATAGTAGGTAATATAAAACGTCATTACAATTTAATACTATTCCAGTCTGTCCCTGAGAACTCAGGAAAATATTAATAAAACATTCAGTCTAATAGTAATCCATTTGCATTTTTTATGTATTTAGTCTATTAGTGGTTCTTTTACCACATTTCTGCATTTATCTCTACCCAATTAATGTTTTTACTTAGTCAGTATTGGCCTTTGTTTTCGCAGTTCTTTCACTATGGGTTATTTTGCTTATATGTGGTTTAAACCTTCTCAGTTTGTTCAGGGAATCCAACTCATCTAACAACCACGTCCTCTTCACTTGAGGTTGAGATAGTGAAAGAAGTGGCTAAGCTGTTTATCTCTGTGTGTTTTATGCTCATCATGTGACCATTTTGGTGTAAATGCAGTTCATGGCCTTCCTCCTTAAAGAAGCCCACAAGTATTTGCCTCTAGCGTATCTCCTGTACACACAGACGATCATTCTAAGCATTCAACATGTGCTCGAAGAACAGTATAGCAAGAGGCAACTGAAGTAGAAGGGAAGTTACAAGACATTATCCAAAATATATATTGGCTGGTAGTTACCAGAGCTAATAAGTTGCTGCATTATTGCACAAGCCATGCAGTATTCATGTAGCCTTTGCAGAATTTAACATCAGACATGAGATCACTTTTTGCAGCTTCAGCAATTCGGTTTGAAATTTCTGAGATTCCCAAATGCACTGTGGTGTTCATCACTAAGTACAGATGTGTAAAAATATATACGTTTTTGAATTTTGAATAAAATACTAAAATAAATTGTAAGGTTGTGTCTATTATTCCCTATAGAATTTAAAAGTGTTGTCACATTAATAAGGGGAAATCCAAATTAACAATATTTCAATATAATGGCATTTGCAATGTAAAGAGTAATGTAAAGCTCACTCTATTTTCTTTTTCAAGCTTTACATAATAATGAGGCAATTCGGGAACACACCTAGTGTTTTTTCACTCAGGACTGATCCTATAAGGGCAGCGGTGGCTCAGTAGTTAAGGCTCTGGTTAAATGATCAAAAGGTCAGGATTCCACCCCCTACACCACCCAACTGCCACTTTTTGTTGCCCTTGACCACCAGGGCTTCAGGGTCACTATATCCTGTGTGACACTACGCTCTGACGCCAACTTCATAATTTGGGATCATAAAATAACTGTGCTGTTATGTATATGTGACGAATAACTCTTCTAATGTGAACTCCCTTGTTTTTCAGGCTGCATGTACAAGGGTCAGGACTGCAGGCTGGTTATTCACTATGAGCTGGGCTTCTCTGTGCTGCCTGAAGGAGAACTGCCTCACAGTCACCCTCTATTCAGCTACCCCTTTGAGAAACTCAGAATGTCCTCAGATGATGGGGTGCGGATGCTCTATTTGGATTTTGGCAGCAGAGAGGGTGAAATTGTAAGATTGGCCTCACTTGTATATATAATTAGCTCTCTTCTTATAAGAAAATGTTTACTGTCCTGATTGTGTCGCATATCATATGGTCATTTCATCAGTGACATCGATTTTAAGGTCACATGCTTATCATTTGTTCTATTCACAGCAGCTGGACCTGCACTCGTGTCCCAAGCCCATTGTCTTTATTCTTCACTCCTTCCTTTCAGCGAAGATCGCCAGACTGGGCTTACTGGCCTGAAATGAACTTCTGAACTGTTTTAATGAAACTCACAAACAAGGATCAGTTGGTCCCAAAGGGGCTGGAGAGAGTTTCTAAATGTCTGACCAGGACAAAGTGGAACTAAAATGTCTGAAAGACTGGCCAGGAAAGGAGCAGTGATAAATATCAATCAGTTACATTTTTTTTTTTTAAAAGCAATGATCTGATTTGTCTATTTTAGAGTGAAACACAATCAATTCCACACACAGTGATTATGCTAAAGACACAATGATCAAACTCAGAACGAACACTAACATATGATCTGCCGTACACACAGTACTATGTATTGCTTTAGAGTTCATCCGATTAAGCAGTATTAAGCACTTAACATGACTGATAATGAGACTTATCTGTACAAGAACTGTTTAATAGATCTGTCTTATGATTCTGGCAGCTAATTATGATTAGAGATATATATATATATAATTATACATTATATATAATATATATTAAAAAAAAGTTTCACAGTGTACACATCCTGTGCTTGGTCCTTTTATTTGGAGTGTTTAGGTCCCATGGAGATTTCAGTGAAAGGACATTCTGAACATTAATCATCAACATGGGGTTCATCAGAGTGGTCAGAAGCAAATGGAATGCTGTAGAATGGATAATTTATTTCACTGGTTAAGCAGTTTGCATGTTCAGATGGACGAATATGAAGACATCGACAAGCTAAAATGTGTCAATCCTGTTGTACACATGAAATTTTCCTATCAATCTCAGACACGCTAATGCTTGCTGAATGTTTCTCTTGCCTGAAGCCATTTTATAGTCAAACTATGCTCATACA
Source organism: Duopalatinus emarginatus (assembly GCA_028565595.1). Classification (NCBI taxonomy): domain Eukaryota; kingdom Metazoa; phylum Chordata; class Actinopteri; order Siluriformes; family Pimelodidae; genus Duopalatinus; species Duopalatinus emarginatus. Next base: position 24,429,008 of record JAOVVF010000044.1, read on the forward strand.
CAGTCAGTGATGAGGATTAGCATGCAAATTACAAACCCTAAGCAGGTTGCACTACAATTAGTGAGGCACTAGTGGGTCTCACTTATACTTTCTACCAGAAGACAAAACAGTCTCTTACATGTGATGGAAGAAAGGCTTAGGGGAAGTGGTACAAGTGGCTCTTTTGCATTGTTTAAGGAAGTATCAGATTACTTCATTTCCCCATTGCATTTGTGTAAAAATGAACAGTCTGCCTACACTCTCAGACAGAATGTATCAGGCTCAGGTCTTAAGAAAACCTGGTTTCGAATGAGAAATACTTCAGAATCAATTAGGCTTAGTTATTTCTGCAAAACCCAAGACAACGCTTGATAATCGGATTTAAACAACATAAACAAGTTGCAGCCCAAACACCACCCTGGTTATCGCTGCATAATTTACAAAATGCCTGCTATTCAGAATAATCCTGCTAAAATAGAAAGCACGTTTGAACTAGACCAACAGCTTCTGAGAGCAGAAGCTGCTGAGCTCCTCTTGCAAATCTCTTCCTGAGAGCTGTTGAGGTTGCCAGCATGTTGTACAACTCCCCATTTACCACCAACCCTCTGGGCACTCGGGGTGAGAACAAAAGGCGTCTGTGAGGCTGGAATGCAGACCGCAGTGCTGCCAAAAGTGAGAGTCCTTTCAGCCCACGCTGGACAAGTGATGCCAGGGGGCAGCTGATGAAAGGCTGGTGCCTCAAGAGGACACATGTTACCTTTGATGTGGGAACAGAAAGGCCAGTAGGGTCTGAGTTTGACGATTGGGGACTGCGGTATATTAGCACAAAGGGTAAACTTGGCCTGATTACATACGCAACCTTTTAAAAGGTACAAAAAATTACTGCATGTATTTTGTTTAGAGTAAACTATTGAACGGTGTAATCCCTAACAGCCAGCATAAAGCACTGAAATCTGAACCTTGTTTTAACTTTGAGCAACAGTCCTTAAAGTCCAGAAATACCTCCAAATTCATATTACTGACATAAACAAACTTATCCTTTCAAATGGAAGTGGAGCAGTCATGCTTCAGTGGTTCATTCAAACATATACACACATAAAGAATTTCCCTACACTGTCCTGTGAACTGAGGGATAAACACCAAACAGAGAGATGAGGTCATTCAAGCTAAGCCTATGGGGAGATCAAGTGGAAGTGCAGTTGAAGTGTTTTTACTTTTCATTACACTGCTCATGTGTTGCCAATTTCAAGGTTGGCTGGTGCTTTGAATGAATGCTTAGCTTCTAGAAATGAGGTTGGGGTAAGGAGGCCAAACTTTGATTTTTCCTACAATTCAAAGAAAACCATTCCTAAAAAAAAAAAGTCTGGTTATGATATTTGGACACTGCTCATCGAGCTACCAAGACCTGGCAGAGGCTCATTTATAATGTTTTTTCCTTCATCATTTTGTAGTTGGAAGAAAACCTTAGAGTTGTCCATAATATAAATATTGTACTGCCATTAAAATAGACTTCTTGAAGGCAATCTTCCAGTCTATCATAGTCCTGTCATGGTCAGTTGCTTACAAGTTGCTTATCTTGTTTCTTATTTTTTATTTTCAAATAAATGAATTAATAAGTAACTTTAATCCTTTCAGGGTTTGAGTGTAGTACACTGAGACATTATGTCATACTGGAAACATTCACATTATTTGGACAGTATTGGTAAATCTCTGTATACTGCCACAATGAATTTGAAATGAAGCAATTGATAAAGACTAAAGTGGAGATTTCAGCTTTAAGGGCTTCAACAAAAATGTAATTAATAAAAAACATTTAGAAATCATAGCCTTTTTACATAGTCCCTCTATTTCCACAGGCTGAAAAGTAATTGGACAAGCTAACATAATTAAAAATAAGAATTTGTTTTAATACTTATATGCAAAGGCCAAAGACTGCCTGGAGTCTGGAATCCATGGACATTACCAAATGCTTGGTTTCCTGCACTGAGATGCTTTTCCCGTCCTTTGCTACAGTCAACTTCAGTTGCTGTTTGTTTGTCAGTTTTTCTCAAGCTCACTGGTGTTGATAAAGAAGAAAGTAGCTCTGTACACATCAGAATTCATCCTGCTACTTCTTATCAGCATGCACATTGTAAGCAATAAACACCAGTGACCAAGTTTCACTGGCAGATATATATATATATATATATATATATACCCAGGCCATAACACTTCCTCCACCATGTTTGACAGATGACTTGCTTTGGAAAATGAGTCCTTTCTTTCTCCATGCTCTTATCAGAACTAGACAGGTTTTTCAGCTGGTCTTTCTTTTCTTAAGCAGTTTGAAATCAGATTTTGATTTTAGGCCTGGACAAGGACATGCCAACCTCCTCCAGAGTGATCTTAACTTTGCTAGATGCTGTAAAGATGTATTTTTTTGCCATGAAAAGAATTCTGTGATCATCCACTTTAGTTGTTTTCTGTGGCCTTCCAGGCATTTGGTGTTGCTGACCTCACTATCATATTGCCAGTTTCTTAGAATGTACTAAATTATTTGGCCACTCCTTAAGTTTCTGATATTTCTCTGATCGGTCTGTTTAGTTTTTCAGCCTGAAGATGGTTTGCATCAACATCAACACCTCTTTGCAACACTTTAGGGCAGCTGTGGCTTGAGATTATGGAACAGTTCTTAAGACTGGAAGGTTGCCTGTTCAATCTTGACAACCGCCCTATGCAAGTGTGCACTGGCCCCTACTGTATGTGTTCTGTTCCTGTTAGGAGTCAATCATTAGCGGATCAATCGTTTCCAACTTGCCCTGTCCTGAGCATCCTCCTCGGTCAGCCCCACTACCTGCATATCCTCCCTTACCACATCCATATACCTACTCTTTGGTCTTCCTCTTTCTGGCAGAGCCATCCTCAGAAACTTTCTTCCAATATAACTCATCCCATTGGCCAAACCAACTCAGTCTCACCTGCCAGCCTGTCCATGACCACTGCAAACAAAAAAAGACTCGGAGCTACTTCTAGTTTAAACCCATCAGTCATTCCTAGTGCACATTTCTTTATTGTCCTACTATCTTTATACATATCTTGCACCAACCTCACATACATCTCCGCCACTCCTGAGTTTCTCATACAATACCACAGCTCCTCTCTCAGTACCCTATCATAAACTTTCTCTAGATTTACAGTCGCACAATGCAACTCCCTCTGGCCTTCCCTGTACTTCTTCATCAATATTCTCAAAGCAAACATTGCATCTGTGGTGCTCTTTGCTAGCAGTGTGTTTCACTGCATGGATGGGTTAAATACAGAGGTCAAATTCCTCTGTATGCAAGCACAGTACGTCACTTACTTCAATCAGTTACTTAGAATCTGCTGTAGCCTTTGTTTCTATTTAATTTGTCATACAATAATAAAGAAACAGGTCACACCTGGCTATAAAACTGCTTATTAGTCAAATGTTCAATTACTTACTTGACTTAAAAAAAAGTCTGTAATTCCTGAACAGTTAATGCAATATTTTTAAACCACTTGAGTTGAAGCTGAAAGTTTTGTTGGCTTTTTTAATCCCTTGAAATAGTAGTGGTGTAGTAGTGTACTGCATTTTGTTTCCTTGTAGTTGCACTGACCAATGACAAGCTCTATCTATCTATCTATTCTACAAAACACAGTGTCACTCTTTAAACACTATAGAGTGTCTACTGGAAAAACCCTAGATCTACTTAAACCCTAGATTCACTCTTGATTGTGTGCTGACAAATGCTGTAAATGTAATGCTGACAAATGCTGTAAATGTCCAGTATCTGAACTGCTTAATTTGATCTATTTAAACATTACTAAAATAAAATACATTACTGATTTTATGAATCAGTAAGACCAAGAAGCAGGAACTGTAAAATAAAACACTTTAATACACACTAACACATCATACAGACACTACATAATGCAAAACAGGTAAACACATGCATGGTGTGTACACACCTTTGATGTACACATCACTTTTTGGCTTTCTCCACAACCCAGTCGATCACCTGCAGTGGTCAGAGAGAACGGAATAAAATAATCACTTAAACACATTTGATCTGCATTTAGTCCAGAAAGGGGAAAAAAACACAACAAAAGGGGTTTTGTCATTTTCAGGAAGTCTGGTGAGCTCTGAAACCCCCCTTGCGTAGCTAAATAGAAACGTGTGACTAAGCATGGAGCAGATGGACACTTTACCTGCTTAGCATTTCGTCCAGCTGCTTTTCTCATTTCCTCATGAAGACCCCGTGACGTTTTCAGGTCCTGTCCCAAATAAAACCACAGTTAGTAAGAAGTCAAGCTGTTGAATAAAAGCCAGAAAGCTCATACACACACCACAGTGCAAGTATAATATAAAAGGGTATGTTGATGGGAGTAATCTCTGGGCATAGAGAAAATGATGTAGGACCTAAAAACTGAACAGTAAAGTGTGTGGAGATTTTGCCCAGAATTAGAATTCACAACCAGGGAAGAACTGGTTCATTAGAAATAGCGGTTTCACTTTTGTTTACCATTTATATCAGAGACAATGTTTGTTTATAAAGGTCTTTTGGGTGTGCATGACTAGAATGACTAACTAAGAAGTTTACACAGAGCCTTATTAAGTATTGAGGTGTTAGATATGTGCTTTCAATAGTGTAGGAAGTCTAAATTATGCACATTGTAATTTCCCATAAACTACCCATAATTCTGAAAGAGAATGGAAACTTTGTGCAATCATGTTACCCCTTAAATGAGTAGGGAATAAACTCTGACTCATGCAGCTGATTAATATTTTACCAATAACCACAAACACGTGGCTGACTAATCCAGCCTACAGCTTCTATTGCTGCTACTCAGCTTATTTTCCATCGTATACCTTCAGATAGAGCTTTGATACATCAAACAGCCTTTGACTGCAGGCCTTGAAGCACTTGTGGTCGCTGGTGATGCCGTAGTGCTTCAGTGTCTTCGCAACCACCTCCTTTAGCATCTGGGGGAAAAACAAAGAACAAGAATTTCAAGCATTTAAGAGACAAGCAAATGACGAACACACACACACACACACACAGGAAAAGTCACACGCCCACTCATCACTTATCAGAGCAGTGCATGTACAGTGTGGAAGGCAGATCAGGGTTTTACCATCAGCAATGATAATGTTCAGCTATCTAGATGCAAACTACAGTTCAGACAATCGGAATATTCAGTGTGACTACATCCAAATGTTATACTTGTGTGTGCATGCAAATTCTCACCCGATTGTGTTTCTGGGAGCGTGACTCAGTTTGGACCTGGCTACATTTCTGGCTGGCTGGAGGCTCGTTGGTACTTTCAGCTCCAGCAGTGAAACGTCTGCTTGAGCTGGAGCACGAAAGAGAACGGCCTGACTGCTGCTGCAGAGCTCTCACGGCTGGGTGTGTACCACCACCTCCACTGCACTGAGAGCCCAGAGACTCACTGCTCTCTGACTTGGCCAACCTGGGTTAGAAATTGATATAAAAATTTATTTTACCCTGAGCAAGACCCTTAAATCTTCACAAGCACTATTGTGTCTTTTCTCAGTTGCAAGTGCAAATGTAGTTAATAAACCAATTTCAACTGGCCTTGAAACACAACACTGTCAGCATGAATAGGTTACTGGTATCGCCTTAATGTCTTCTTAATCAGTATGGCATTTCAGGAGATCAATGCAAAATATAATCTGGACACAAGAGGCATATAATAGGCTATTATAAGAGCATCAATAAAAAGAGCACTCCAACACAAAACGAACAAATCGACTGTGTGGAGCTGTGTGTACGGCATTTACAAAAAAACAAAAAAAAAAAAACAAACACACAACACCGCTACGGTTTTTAAGTAATGACATTTAAGCTCCTGTCAATGTCACTAAATGTCTCCGCTACATATCTGCACTAGAGTTTACCATGAACGCTAAAAATACACAAAGAGTGGTGTGAAATGGGGTGGAAAAATGTTTCTGCACCCTGTCAAGAAGGTCAATGGAGAGGCTAGTGCTTAGGAAACATCTTGAGGGTAATATGAAGACAACACTCAAATGTACTCCAAGAAAAAGATCATGAATGCTTTCAGCAGGAAACAAATGAGGAGAATTTATCATCCATTACTGAACATCCCCTAACAGGCTCATTCCACTACTTTGACCATTTTTTAGTCTAAAAATAAAATAAGTAAATCCTTAAGAGCACAATATTATTAATGGCTCAATGAGTGATTAATGAAGCTATCGCTGTCATTAATTCGCCATTTAAGCGAGTGAGCCAGGCTGAAATCTCTGACCTTTTTTGCTGGTGTGCATGCACGTCTGGTTCACGGGAGCGGCGTTTAAGACGAGGCAGTTCGTTGTGTACAGTTTCTCCGTCCGGTACACTGCCAGGTTCAGAGGGCGAGGGCGTAGGTGCAGGCATAGGGCTCAGCGCCATTGGCACTGGGCACGGCTCCTTACAGCACGTAGTCTGGGTCTCGAAGCGGATTAGTCGCGACTGCAGGCGTGCAAATCCGCAGTCTCTCTCCAGAGCCTTCCGCTCGTCCAAGCAAAACCTGGATTAGGACAAAGCACTGCTGAATGAAGTAAACGAATGTTCGACGTTGCTATAGTCATGGGTTTGCACTCACTCTATGCCATGGTAGTGGGCGCTGGCCGCTTGCCTGAACTGGAGCCTGGTCACTTTTCTGGGAGTGAGATCAGGTGACAGCTGGAACGCATTGTCCCTAAACAGGTTGTAAGAAAACATCAGTAAAGTTTAAGGTGTCCTGTTCAGACTTGGGCTACATTAGATTCAGTTAATGAACACAGATGTGAAACACTTATACGAGAGTCTCTTCCATCAAGACTTAGTAAATCACAAGGAATTTAATGTAATTGCACAACTCGACAGTCTGTTATGGTAACAAAGAGAAAAGGCGAAGTAACGAAGGGGCCATAAAATGTGATGAGAGAACCGGGAATGCAGGCAGCCAGATGGAGGCATTAAGTGGATGTTTTAAAGGTGCCCACTGAATCCTTTTGACTTATAGAGCAAAAACAGATTAGTCTAGTTGTGGTACATTTTGTGCTGCCATGCCATCTGCCTGAGATGCGCCAATCTAGAAAGCTAGTTAGGCAGAAAATTATAGAATGGGTTTGAATGAGGTCTTAACCTCATACTTAATTTATGATGACACTTTATAACAGTGAAATAATTGCAAGAATGCCGTATCATTTGTTGATAGATATACATACACAAACACTCACAAAGCACTCATTTTATAATGTAGCAGCAGTGCAATAGATATATTCATGCAACTATGGACCAGCAACTTCAGGTAATGTTCATGTCAACCATGAGAACGGGGGGAAAATGTGATCTCTGTGATTGTGGCTGTAGCATGATTGATTGTGCCAGACAGGCAGGGTTGATTATGTCTACAACTGCTGATCTCCTGGGATTTTCACATACCACAGTCTCGACTTCAGAATGATGCAAAAAGAAAAAAAATCATCAAGTGTGCAGCGGTGGTTCTGTGGACAGAAATGGCCAGGCTGGTTTGGGCTGACAGAAAGGCTAAGGTCACTCAGATAACAATACTATACAATTGGTGAGCAGAAAAGCATCTCAGAATGCACAACCTTGAAGCGGTGGGGTACAGCCCCCAAAGAGTATATCGGGTTCCACTTCTATCAGCCAAGAACAGAAAGCCGGTTATGCTGATTGCCAAAGATGATTAAAAACAAATGAGCCATGTCTTGTACTTTTTCTGACATTCTGTGTATAATTCCGTATAACCTGATGAGTTCAATTCAGCAAAACCCAGGTATTAGGTACAGGACTTTTCCTGTATTATTTCACACACACTCACTCTCATACTCACATATATACAGGAAAAGTCCTGTACTTTTTATATATTTAACTGCTGCCCCTCAGACGTCTGATGATGACGTCTGTACACTCACTCAGACAGGGGGAAAAAAAATCTTACTTTCTTTCTACTGTGACTAAAAACTGTTATAAATAGAGTTATCAGACCAAAGACTGAGTGCAAAAATCAGGCTCATCAGGTTCTTATTGTTAATTACCCTTAATGAGCATGCACGCTATGAAGCTGTCTTACTTTTCACATTCCTAATTAGGACATTTTACAGCCTTTAGCCTTATTTAAATATTGGAAAAATGACAGATTGGTCATGACACTGTGTTAAACCAGCAGCTGCAGAGCCTGAATCTTCATTAATAATGTTTAAATAATTGGGCGGAAGCTGCACTGAAAACAAGAAGGCGGCACTGCAGTGCATCGTGAACACAGCTGGAAGGATCATCGGGTCCCTACTTCCATCCCTGCAAGACCTATACAACACCCGCCTCACCTGCAAAGCAACCACGATAGTGGGCGTTGCAAACCACCCTGCACACAAGCTTTTCAGTGTCCTTCCCTCTGGGAAGAGATACAGAAACCATCCAGACTCACCAACAGCTTTATTCACCAGGCTGTGAGGATGCTGAATACTCTTCCCTCAGCTCCATCCAGGCTGTCAAGAAAGCCGAAACAATCGACCCCCACCCCCCAAAGTTGGCTTTATCGTCAATTCTTCACAAGACCTTAACTCATGGCAACTAAATGTTTACTGAGAATTATACATACAGGGGTGTTACAGCTTAGGTGCCAAACTCAGAGTCAGACTCTAGATTATGGTTATGACTGCAGTTATGAAAGAGTTAACAGGTTTTAATGTGAAATGGATGCTATACGGATGCTTGAGAAAATCAGAGCACCATCCTTTGCGACATAGTGCTCCACCTCGACTATCCAATTATCACCATCTCTCAACAGCGTCAGAGCCCCTCTGCCTTCCTGTGCGATATCTGGCACATCTCAGCCTTTGTTTATTTCAGACTTACCCTCTGAGGACAGGGAGAGGCTGTAGTTCTCCACTCGGTAGCCCATCAGCAGTGAAGTGCTTAAGCAGCTCTCGTGCATCCAGTGGTGCAGAAACACTCTTCTGGCCATCTTTAGGACCCATGAGACAGTCTGAAGAGCCACTGCTGAAGAGGCCAGTCCTGGAGAGGTTGAGAGAAGATCTGCTTTGTTACAAGCCACAATAAACAACACTCCTAGCATCTAGAATTCTCTACACTTTAAAGACATTAAATACATAAAATGTATAACTATAATTGTTTAAGACCCCCAAAAAATGCTTTACAGATTGATTAGGCGTGGATTAGGATAGGTTACGAAAATCTGATGACATGCACAGTAGCAGAAATAAACACAACTCTGCTTTTATTTGATCAAGCAAGTATAACGTATTTGCTAATCAAATGACGAGCAACGAATTAGTAAATCAGACAGAATGCTTGTAGACAAAAGTATGAAAGTAGAAGATAATGTTGATGAGGCTGTTTTTTTTCATTTGAGGTCTTACTGCTTAGAATGACATGCAGTTGATATGGGCTGATGTATTACATGCTTCAACATTAAAAACTGCCATCTGAAACAGTTGCCAAAGCTGTTCTGTCCCACTGAGGCATGGACTGCACAAGACCTCTAAAGGTGTGCTGTGGTGTCTGGGACCATGACTTTAGCAGCAGATCCTTTTGTGGATCTTTTACATGATCAGACCAAAAAGGCTAGGCCTCATCTCTGACACATCAGTGAGCCTTGGGTGCCCATACTAACACTGAGTCAAGCTGGAGAGACTTGTAGCGGTATCTTTAGTGCACTCCTCCAGGCAAAACAAATTAACTTCCTATATATTGTTAGGTTTGTGCATATGGGCTTCCTTCTTTGAATCAGACCTCAGGTTTGCAATATAGTTCAAATCCAGAGGTCAACAACCACTGGTCTCTGTGCTGTGTTCTTTGTTTATCACATTGTAATGAATAAAAAAAATTACATCTGTGCAACCTCGTTCTTGAACCCCAAGGAAACGGATACCTGGAGACTACAAAAAAAGTAATATATATTTATTTTTCCCATGAATGAAAAGAAATTTCTTTGCATGTATTCGGGGCACTATTTTGGTTGGAACATTTAAATAATGTCATCATTCAAGTGAATTCTTAGTGTTATGTTTACACTTAAGTGCCAGAAAAACTGATACAGACAAGCCCACGCAAAATACATGGACAGGTGATGGTTCCATAATGGTAGAGGTTTTGTTTAGCTGGCATTCCAGGGGACCCCTGGAATGATTTCTGCAAGCTCAAAGAGTCCATGCCGTGCTAAGTATTAGACTGGTGTACCAGTTTTTCTGGCACTTCAGTGAATGTAGAGATGTCGTGACTTATGTAAGAATGGCAGATGAGTGTTCCTCTAATCATAATTTGGTGTCTCTAGATGTGTGTGGCTGTGCATTGTCCTGTTGGAAGAGACCAAATCCATCAGAATGAATGCAGGACATGAACGGATGTAAAATCATCATAAAGTACACATAGCGTTCACCTGTCAGAGACGTTTGTAGACGTACCAGGGGTTTCATGGAATGCCAGCTAAACAAAACCCCATACCGGTACTATGGCATGATATCACAAGCAGCACAGTGAACACAAATATCATTCCAGAATGTTTCCTGGAATGATGACTGAGATTAGAGATTGAGATTTACCTGTTTTTGTGCCGTATCTTCTGGGTGTTTTCATAGTTTCGCAGAACACTTCTCTCTGGCAATTCTGAGTAGGCGGTGTGCTTAGTGTCTGTTAGAGAACACCACAGTACATGTCAAACCCCAGACAGCTTAAAACTCGACTGACTAAGTCAACACAACAGCAGATCGTTAATCAGTGTCGGTTTAATGTCAGGACTCTGAGATTACCTCCTGTAACAGAAGTGTGGTTCTCCCTCTCCACTTGCACACATGATACTCTGGGCTGAAAGGCATTTTGCATCTTTAGGTACTGCTCTCTGGCCAGACGCAGCAGTACTCTCAGGTCATTTAGTGGCACAGCTGCAGGTTTTTGTGCCTCCTGTCTCCTTCCTGTCCATACACAGAGGTGCAATCCACCATCAAACATACTAATCCCTGCCTTCTCAGCTATGTCCTAATATGACCCAGACATTTACTGAAATTCCTTTAAATGATTTACGACAGCAGGTATGTCGTTTAACACCACTAAGAAGCCTACAGCTCTGTAGCTGTAAGCAATACAACAAATTCAATAATTCCTGTTCTGTGTAACAATTCAATCTGATTATATATCTATACAATTACACCAGCATTTACTGAGGAAACTTCTGTCTATCCTATATACAGGACTCACATTTTAAGCAAGTACTCAGGTGTGTGTGTGCGTAATGTTGTTAGAAAATTCCATGTGAACAATTAAGAGTTTATGTGAAAGGCCTCTGTTGCCCAGGTAACCACTTACGGGCACATTCCTGGACGACCTGGTGCTGGACCCTGGCCAACCTCCTTTCCCTCCGCAAGAGGTCATCTCCACAGAGACGAGGCAGAGAGTGGAGCCAATCAGCAGTCTCGGTGCCTGCTGAGCGGGTGAGAGGTTAATAGAGTTCACAATCTCCCCGTCACCTTCTTGGAGCCAAATTCACAGCAGCTGCTAGTTTATCCTACACACTTACAAGAACCAGTCTAGCTTGTCTTTCGGTCGTTAGTTAATTTCAGATATGACTACGGCAGACAGAAGAGCTGCCTGCAAAGGAGAACTGGGGATTATTATAATCCAATGTTCTTTGTAACAAATAATTATGGGTTTGAAAGTAAGCGTATGTTCTCAGTACAGTTAAAATCAAATCAACAACTATAGAATAACTAGAGAAGCTAGCTTGCTTTGAATTAATTATAATAAATATATTTAAAACATAAAAAGGATGAACTGTGAGGGCATAAAGATAGTATACAACTGGCTGACAAGCTACATCTTGCAAAAAGCATGTCACAGAGGTGCACGTGTATGTTATGAAAAAAGGTGGTACTGCTGCCATATTTTTCCAAGTCAATATTTGAATTCTAGTGTTGCTTAAAAAGTACTGGAAATGTCAGTTTTTACCTTGTTTGTGATGTAAATAAACATAATATTGGTTTTCCTAGAAATCTCAGAAATCTTTTAAAAAAAAAAAAAAAAAAAAAAAAAAAAAAAATATGGCATCAAATTAGGATCATTAATATTTTAAGCTTATGAACAGATGATTACAAATATTTTCACACTCTGCAGTTGCAAATCAGCTTTTGTGTGCATGTGGGGAAAAAAAATCTGAATATCTAAATGTGTGAACTCACAGGTTTGGGTTTGTAAATGTAGAAGATTTCCAACTGTATAGTTGTGTGTGTGAAAGTTTTGTGCACACAGACATACAGCAGATTAAAAAAAGAAAAGAAAAAAAAGGCTACACACCCTTGTTAAAATGCCAGGTTTTTGTTATGTTTGAAACATAAAAAAAGATTTATTATTGATTTATGTATTATTTATTATTAGATTTAATTCCCTCTTCAATGTGATCTATAATCTGTGCAGTTCAACTGAATAACAAACAAACACTGAACATCACCAAAAGAACACCACACTGAAGCATGGTGTTGGCAGCATTATGCTTGGGATGCTTTCAGCTGGAACTGGGGCTAAAAGTCAATAGTTCTAAGTATCAGTCAATTTTTGGCATGAAACTTCAGACTTCTGTTAAAAAAGCTGAAGATGAAGAGGAATTTAACAACCAAAGCCGACCTCCACATCAACAAAAGCTTGGCTTTAGCAGAAGATCAAAGTTTTAGAATGACCCAGCCATAGTCTAGACCTAAATCCAACTGAAAATCTGCAATCAGATAGAGTTGGAGCAAGGAAGAGTGTTGCAATACTGACTAACTCCTACCAAGAAGACTGAATGCCTTCAGAAAAATAAAATATTAGTTTAAAAGTGCGAAAATGAAGGCAATTATGTAACTCTATAATTAATTTATAATTATAATGTAATTCTCTGATGGGTCTCATCAGCAAGAATGACGAGTCAGCATACAGAGTGAAATGGGGTAGTGAAATGGGGTGTAAACAGAGTGTTGTAGAAACAACCTGTCTCTGAGCGTACACATAACCAAAGAGATGAATGTTGACTTCAGGAGGACAAGGCATGATCACTCTCCACTACACAAACCAAAAGCTCTGCTGAGGAGATCGTCATGAGCACCAAGTTCCTTGAAGTTCCCCTGGCAGAGGATCTCACCTGGTCCCTCAACACCAGCACCATAACCGAAAAAAAACTTGCAGCCCCAGTCTCTACTTTCTGCAAAAACTGAGAAAGGCACATCTATCTCCCATCCTAACTATATTCTACAAAGGAACCATCGAGAGCATCCTGAGCAGCTGCATCACTGCCTGGTTTGGGAACTACACCTTCTTGGACCGCAAGTCCCTGCAGCAGGTAGTAAGGATGGCTGAGAAGATAATCGGGGGCTTCTCTGTCCATCATCACGAACATTTACACCACACTCTGCATCCGCAAAGCAACCAGCATTGCAGAAAACCCCCCCATCCTCTCTCCCTCACACACACACACACACGCACTTCACCCTCCTACCGTCTGGAAAAAGGTACAGAAGCATCCAGACTGTGCAACAGTTTCTTCCCTCAAGCTATCAGACTTCTAAACAATCAGAGACTGGTAGCAACAAATACACACATCTGTGACTGGACTGAACACACAAACACAGTCACTTTCCAAAGTGTTTGCTGCTAAATAGGAGTACAATGTTTACATTTAATACCGAATGAACATAACTACACCTTATGGCTCCCAGTACCAGTGGGCTAACTGCACTGCCCCCTTTCCTGTATTTATTGTTCATTGTTGTTTTATATTGTCTTGCGTATTTATTGTTAATCATCCTGCGTCATTGCACATGCTACTGCACACATGCACTTTGTTGTATTGTGCAGTTTATTGTTCTATGTAGCACCTTTGGTCCTGGAGGATTTTTTTTGTTTCACTGTATACTGTACACCACTGTATACGGTTGGAATGATATTAAAAACCACTTGACACTTTTTTTTTTTTTTTACAACTGATTTGCTGATTGGCTTGTCAGCTCAGGCATAAAAACAGAGTCAATATTTGTGCTTGTGTGTTATGGCTTGTTGCTTGTAACTTCAGTGTTTCACCCTTTTTAATCACATTCAGGGACAGAGAGAGCAGAACCGACAACCCTATCCTGTTTGTTCTGTACTTTGGAGATTAATAATAATAAAACCAAGCATCTCACAATTCAGGTTCAACACTAGAACCACTATAATTCCCTTTAAGTAATTACAGTAGCATTTGTGGCTTGGCACAAATCTCCTGATTACTGTAGGAAACTGAGTAAACTGACTGAAGAACAGAACGGTAATTTTACCTCGACAGACGTCTCCAGCAGCAATCTTAACACTTACACAAATCAAAAGAACAAAGAGCTATTCAGCGTTGTAGTGAACACCAAACTACTTGGATTGCCATTATGCTCCACATAAAATGTTAATCAATGAAGAAATATTGTGCGCCTACACAAGCATTACATTATCTGTACTTTTCCAAATGTCTAATGTTATTTTAAGTCAGGCAATTCAATAAGGTGCTCTTTTCAACCTTGTACTATAGGCATTACTTAAGACGTTCAGATAATGTCCCACTGAAGAAAACGCTCGACAAAGACTACATCAGGTCTTGGCTTTTATTCATTTATTCATGCATTATTCATTTTAAAGTCTGAATTAGCAGAGAACTTAACAACAAGGGATGAAGTCAGCAGTGCAGCACTGGCTCTGTTTGGCTACAGGATGCTACAGCCCTGTAGCATCCTGTGGAGATGCATGTCATGTAGCAATAAATCATCTCCTAAAACTTACAAGTAGAAATACATGGTGAGCACACGACACTGTGTGGAAACAGCAGTGTGGGAAGGGTTTTGTACCATGTGTTTGTGGAGGTCCAGCTGGCCTCAGGTGCTGTGGGAATTGATAGCACTGTGGAGGGCTTTTAATCCAGCTCTAATGAGAAGGCATGCTGAAATGATCCAAGTGCTGCAGCGTAAACAGTGTACAGCATCTAACTACTTGAGAACAAAGCCATGCTCATGATTTCACCCTCCATGAACCTTTCCATGAAATTTAAGTGGGCATATTCGGGATATGTCAAACGGCCCAAGATACCGAAGTACAGTGCATCCGGAAAGTATTCACAGCGCTTCACTTTTTCCACATTTTGTTACGTTACAGCCTTATTCCAAATTG
>JAOVVF010000044.1:24444289-24459626 GCA_028565595.1 Duopalatinus emarginatus
GAGATTAATTTAATACAATTTGGAATAAGGCTGTAACGTAACAAAATGTGGAAAAAGTGAAGCGCTGTGAATACTTTTCGGATGCACTGTATGTGTGTGGGGATCTACATATAATCTGGCAGAATTATTTAATTCAGTTTACCCACTACTAAGGGCAGAAGAATTAAAATCCAGAGGGGCAAAAGCAGGTTTACGGCTTTTGACACCAAGACATCCAACGTCCCGAACCTTTTATGGATGATATAACCGTATTCGATACAAGCAACACAATCCTAAGCTTGCTGAAGAAGATGGCTACATGGACATAGATGCAATTCTAAGGAAAAGCTGACAAAAACATTTTCAGTATTCGAGGGGCTGGGATTCCAACAATTCAAGAACAGTGAAAAAATTAATTATGACAGCACCCTGAGGGACAGTGGCAACCTGAAAGAGCAGCTGTTTGGAAGATTTAAAGTGCGGTGCTTCCAGGATGGCATCATGCCCAGTATACAATGGAAGGATTTATAGCCACCAAGGCAATCTTAGTCAGCACACTGCTACTGTCTAAGGACAAAAAAGTCAGACATGCTAACAAGACCATCAAGTGTGGAGGCAGAGGCAAACTGGAAAAAGCACAACATTATAGGGGTGGTGTGTCAAAGATGGCTAGGATTACAATGTGAAGAGGCTAATCAAGGAAGAGGGTCCAAGGGGCAGCAGAAGACGTAAGACCAGTGAACAAGACCTTCCTTCTGTTCTTTGGCTGACCTCTCGTTAGCTCCAAACAACCTATAGATCTGGGGCAAAGATGATGATCCTACAAGCAGAGTGGAGTAACCCTTAATCATACCATGCCCAGATGTCCCAAATCACTTGGTACAGGTCCATTCATGGTTCCTCCAATATTTTTACTCAATATCTAAGATACCATTTTTGCTGGTTTTGGCCCAGTATTGGCTGTTGTATCATTGTCGTTCCTAGTTACAACAACAGATAACATAGATGACCCTCTACTTTCAGTCAAGTACTGAGTTTATAAAGTCCACATTATCACTAGCACAGGGTTATGACTCCAAAGTGGTTTTCTGCTCACCATGGATATTTGAGGTACCACAGCCTTCCATAGCTAAGAGGGTACATGCTTATGCAAAGCACTGTACATTACTGCACATGTATCCATATGGTTTATAATCAATATTCAGGTCTAAATATTAGAAATGTGAATGCGTAGTGATATGATAAAAAAAAAAAAATCTTACCTGAGGATAATGAAACTTTTTCTTGTACAAGGCTGTTGATCTTTGCCAGAGCGACAGCACCATTAAGCTGATTGGAGGAGTATATGAGTCGGGCTTTGCAGCCACCAGTCTCGGCACCCTGAACCAAGAGAAGGTAGTGGCCTTTCTCTCCTTTCACCTTAACGTCAGGAGCTGAGAGAGGAACATTCGTCAAAATCGGACTGTCGAAAATTATTCATTCAGACTCACCGTGTTGAGCTGGAGTATACATTTTGTTTCAGCAATACAAAATCTCGATGCAGTAATACCTAGGCTCAATCATAGCTTCTCTCTGCATTCAATTACTCTGCTCAACCAGCAGGAGATTTAAAATAAACACTATTGTGATTAGAAGGTTGGGGGTGCGAGTTAATGGAATATAATTTATGGTTGCGCATACTGTACAACTTATGATCCTGTATTAGTTATTTCTGCTTAGGAAAAACAAGAGTCTGAACATATTTAAGGGTGCAGGTGTAAGAGAAGACCAAGTGTAAGATTTGCATTAGCTATTGTTTTAGTAACATGGTATTTCTTTTCAAATCAAGCCCAATTTTTCATACCAGAGAAAGCTTTCGGGCACTTGGCCACAAAATCCCTCCATTTGGAAGCACTGAGCTGAGAGGCCGGAGGAAAGGCTTCAATGCTCACCACACAGGAAAGAGAGAATAAAGCCCCAACCTGCCACAGACACAAAGAACTTGCTAAGACACAACATAGATACATGCACATACTGATACTCCACTAGGTCACTATAGTCGTTACTGATAGTTGTAGAAGAAGCAACCCGTTTTTCACGCGTTGGTACATTTTTCTGTACAACATATTTACCTGTATAACCAAACAAGTGGGACTAATCAAAAGGCTGTGTATATTTGTACATGTTACCTCTCCACGGAGATCTTGGAGCTGGTCTAACAGAAGCTTGGCTTTGGCGGATTTGCTTGACAATGCACTGGATGGACAAGTTAAGAGAAATGCTGACAGAATATCACATCATATCATATGCAATCACAACACGATAAAAAGAAATACCGTATCTGAAGAACAACTAGTTCTCAGAGAAAAAGCGGCTTAGCTAAATTAGCAGGATTACTGACAATTTTTGTCTTTTATGCAAACTTCAGGTCAGGCTCAGGTCAGAGACTAAAGATTTTTGACCAGTGTGACATTGTACATTGTTACCCATTTCCAATGAAGACACTTAATAAAAGTGAAAGTGAAGTGATCGACCTACTGTGCGTGTGGGCAGGAATTTGACATCCGCATTTAACCCATTCATGCAGTGGAACACACTAGTGAATCCACACACTAGGGGGCAGTGAACACACTTGAACTTGAACCTGATCCAAGGGGGGAGTCGGGGTGCATTGTTCAAGGCCACTTCAGTCGTGTCTCGTCAGCTCAGGGAATTGAATTGGCCTCATCTTCTGGCCACAAGACCAGTTCCCTAACCTCAAGCCGCAGCTGCCCCCAAATATCAGATGTTCGGTTAAAAACTTATACTCAACCCCGTACTATTTCAACATCATAACGTCAACAGAAAGCAGCAATGGCCCTCATTCCTATGAACAGCTAAAAAAGAAAGTAGGCACACTATACACTTTTTGAAGAAGAGGCCTCATTAGGGCAGAGAAAGGATACAGCTCAAACTCAGTGGAGGAAAGAAGAATTACTGGAAGATCTGTGACTCTAACCAACTGGATCAGCTCCAGTACTGGCTGGTAATAGTGAAACACCTGTGTGGGAGAAAATATAGCATCGTCATTGTGATCAACATCCTCTGTGTAATTTTATCTTTAGAAAGTAATAAGTATTGGATTGCTTATTAATGCAGGGGTGTGTGTGCTTTTACAGCTTTATTGCAAATGCAAGGAGAAATTCCAGTGGAAAAAGAAAAGGAGAGACTGAAGAAACCGGGCTCAAATAACCAACACGAAACCGGTCAACAATAGAAAGTGATACTATATGTGGCAGGTCCTGAAACTAGAAACACGATGATTGATGTGCTTCACTGTCTGCCCCTCAGCTGGCTCTCGGAGGTGGCCATCCTCCTCCTCTTGCATGCTGTCTGAATTCCCCTAAAATGTCTGCTCCATCCCAGCTAAGCTCATGCAATTGGATGAGTTTAATAAGCTAGTATTGGATTCATCCCTCAATAAACCCTGATTTAGATCCAAAAATTGATGCAGGCTGCAGGCGGAGAAAAGTGAAGATAAGCAGATTTAAAATGTGAGAAACAAACAGTACTCAGCATTTCGGAAAGCAAACACAAACATGGATAACCAGGTAAATACATAATAACGCTGAAAAGAAATAACAAAAGTAAAATATATGATGCCACATCTTTACACACACGCTGTGTTTTTATTAGATAAAAACGTGCTCCAGCTCATTCATACAATTATCCAATCAGTCAATAATAACAAAGATTTCGGTCGAGTTTCAGTTAGCGGCCATATCAGAAATAGGGGCCACGACTGTCAGTCAGGAACAGGAATCTGAGGGTACGCACCGAAACCTGGACAGTTAGTGAGGCAAAGGGTCAGGCAAGATTAGGAGAGAAACCCTGATGGTGAAGCACTTCTGTAAGCCGCTCTGGAAAAGGGCATCTAACAAGTGCCAAGGTTTAATGTTGTATGAATCTAGAGATGCTTTTCCACTTACTGACTATATTCGAGTTGTGCTTCAACCAAATGTACCAAAGTTACTGTAGTTTTCTGCTTTTGTAAATTAAAGAATGGAAAAAGGGACCATAACAATACAAGTGAATTATAGCAAATAGCTTGTTGTGTTCCACCTACAGCTACATCTCCTACTATTATACTCCTGAAATTAAGGTTTATTTCACAAAAAACAAACAAAACACCAGATTACAGCACTACATGCTCTCCTTTCAGATTTCATCAAACTGAAGGGCCATTGTCTGTAATTTTTGGAACTGCTTGAGCCAAATTCACAAGCGCGCCTGCGCTCTTTTCTCCCTGTATGAAACCATCTTCTACAATGTGATCTCAGCGGCATATGGAAGGTAATGCCTTAAACTCATAAACACAGAGATACATGGAAGAATTGCATTTTAATGCCTGTCGCACTAATAATGCTCATAAAGATGGCGGGAGCAGCAGGGGAAGTTAATGGCACTAATCAGCGAGGGGGCAGTAAATCTTGCATGCACAAGGCGAGCCCTAGGTAAACAGCCCACGGGGCGCAATCTGCTCCTTCAGAGTCCACGGCCCCGCTGATTCATCCACAGCGGAAAAACTCATTACAGCTACATTCCACACTCTCGCTTTTATGATGGGGGTGGGGTGGGGGGGACTAGTGAAGAGAATGAAACAGCTAGAACATGACCGAGAAGACAAGCAGACCTAAGACAGAGAGGGAGAAGAGAGAGAAATATACAAAGAATGAAAGCTTCCACATAAATGAGATGCCAAAAACAAATGATAAAAAATAAATGAATATTTGTTGGTTGTATGCAGAGGAGCAAAAAGACAATCAACTTTTATGAGGCCGCAAAACGGGCAGGATCATCTCATGCATAATTTAATGCTGCTGTGAAAACACGTGTAGTGTATTTCCTTATTTAATACTTATTGTTCAATTTCAGCCCTTGCTTATATAAAGTTCAGTCCATGAGCCATGAATGGGTGGACAGTAGGGGTGCTGAAAAAAATCAATTCGTTAAAGGCTCGCGATTCCTAGTCCTGGTGATTCTGAATTGATTCAAAATGCTTAAAATCGATTTTAAAATGTGTTTAAGTTTTATTTTTTGACGATCAAACTCCTGAACGTTCTGCATATCGCTCTACTCAGCCAACGTGGAAGAAGGATTTGATACAGTAAGGAACCTAAAAGTTGTTTTTAATAAATGTTCCACTTGTTTACATTGTCATTTCATCTTTTTATCTAGTTAATCACATAATTTAAACAAAATCTATAGACCAGAAAAAAATCGGAATCGAGAGATTCACATCCATAGTCGACAGCAGTCGACTTAAACCCAGCAAAGCATCTCTGCAGACCAAACCTGAAAAACATATTGTAGCAAACTATTTTTCTTTTTGAAGGTGAACAGGCCAGTACGGCCTCATTGGACCACAGATACAGCGCAGATCTTGAGAAATTAGGTAGAGTATTTCACAGATAAAGTTGTTTATTTTATTTAGCCTTGCTTGTCTGATTGACGGCACGGTGGTGCAGTTGTTAGCGCTGCTGCCCCGGCCCGTTCTGTGTGGAGTTGTTCTCCCCATGCTTCTGTGGGTTTCCTCTTGGTACTCTGGTTTCCTCCCACAGACATGCATGTTGGGTCGATGACCTGAAGATTCTTGAGCTGCACACTATTCTGGTGGACACCTTTACCTTTGAGTATGGCTAATTGTAAGTATGCATCATCAACATTTATTTTCGACCATAGTTGCATTAATGTTTGGCTAAAATCTTGTTGGACATAGGAGAGTCCACCCACTCCATAAGGTTATTTTCCAGCACATCCCAGAGCTTATAACAAGGTTAACTTTTAATATCTTTTACTATCGGAGTCTGATAAATCATTGTCATAGTCATCCTGGAAAATGTCCATGGCATTAAGCAAGAGAAACTGATCTTATAAGAAAAAAAATTATCCCATTGATGTTATAACCAGGTCATTCTGTACATTCAGTTTTCAGCTCTATTTTATTGCCACAATGTTGCTGAGCCTCAACTTGACCAATTAAAGCCACACCAATTCATAACACTGTCTCCTGAGGCTCCAAATCCAAATGCAGACTTTTGTTTTTTGGCCAGGCTGTGTATAAACCCATCTGCTAACAAATTCTATTAAACCTTGTGGGCTGTTAAAAAATGAGTGTGGCTTCAGTTTGAAGCTTTGGAAAAAGGAAGACCACTTACCTCAGGCTGAATCATGTGGTCAGTAAAGCAGCAGGGGTCTGAATGTGGGTAGAACATGTGGCTCCAGCCACCATGGATCTGCCACTTCAAACTGAAACCCTCAAACAGCAGCTCAGAGACAAACTGCAGCACACATCCACACACAAAAAACACATGAAAAGATGCATCACTGCTTGACAGGAATCAATTCACTAGCTGGACAGAGAAAAAAAAAGCAAAAGTTTTTTTAGTACATTTCATTGGCCATGGTCTGATCATGCATGCCTTAAAATGCTTTCAGAAAGATTGCTGGGACCTTTTTTTTCATTTTTCATGAGTTATTTCTCATGCTCTTTTGGCCACGGAATGAACACAAGTATAAATCTAGGACTCGCAGCCTGAACTCAGCATCACACAAATAAAAGAGTTTCTGTCTGTCTTCATAGATGATCCATTAGTTAAATGGCACTCGCATTACTCACAAGTTCTCATTTCAATGCAAAACAGGAACAGAGAGTTTGCTTTCTATACATATAACGTACTTATGCAAAATGTATGAAGGCAAAACAGTAATTACCAACAGTTTGCAAATGTTTCACCGGTGACAGAGTACTGTTCATTCCACTGAACCACTTAAAGTCTTTCAGCCGTCTGGAAATGGGGCATTTTTATTTGCATTTAGTTAAGGTCAGTATATCTGGTGGGCACCAGCGGTAGTGGAGGAAACAGATAGATAATAGACCAATGTCTACAAACGCCTGAAACACTGACCTTCTGGTTCCCTTAATTGCAAATAGGCTATGTTATGCCTTTCCAGCCTGTTAAACAGTTTTTCTGTCTGTTTTGCTGTGAAAGGCTTATTTTTTTTTTTATGCAACAAATGTCAAAACATACTCTGACTGAGATTTAATTATTCTTTCGAAATGTGTTGTATTAGTATGATGTTAAAAAAAGGTACATTTTTGCTTAAAGGTGAAAGGTCTGAATATACATAATATTACAAAACTACTTAATGGTAGTAATCTAAACTTATGGCTGTGTAATTAAACATCTGTTGTATCAGTTGTTGCAACAGAATATTAATGTCATGACTGCCCTCTGGTGGACAAACAGTAAAAGCAACGCATGCTTTTAAATCAAACTACTCACCCAACACTGTGAGAATCTGCTTGAAAAGCTCGGCATGACAGACTGGGTGCAGAACTAAACTGTGCAGACTGATATATAACTACAAGTCTATGTCCTGCCTTTCACAATTAACCCAATATTAAGCTGATGTTTAACATCCACTGCTCAATTATTTGCATTGTTATTCCTCTACAACACAAGGTCCTAAGGTTTTAGTCTGTAATTAAGGAACAAGCCTTGCCAGCGGAAGATTCACGGTTTGATTCCCCGTACCATCAAGACACGACTTAAGTGCCTTTGAGCTCCTCAAGCAACAGAAATAGGGGAAAAGCAGCCACCAAACCTACTTATTTCACAGTCTGCGTACAGTCCAAGACATACAAGAAGCATACAAGAAGAGACAGAACCACAGATCAGCATGTTACCTTCTTCTCTCGGATCAGCAGTCCCCCTCTCCAAAGCTCGCTGGCATCGATGCAGCTCTCTACATCAGAGGGTGAACACACTCGACCTGACAGGTACGAGGCTGCTGTACGCCACCTGAACAACAAAGACACATCCTGACATTTTTGCTCTCATATACACTTTCACTTTGTATTTTAAAGAAAAATGTTAAACTACAACCGAAACCTGTTTACCAAAAAGGTCTTAAACTTAATGTAAAGGACATTCATTCATTGAAAACGTGCATATTAATGCTGATTAAGCATAAACATGCCTAAAAACAATTGTTGTCTTTTTCTGTAAAGTGTAGAAAAACCTGTTTCTTACACTATATACACAATTACATGATTTCAAGGTCAAAGCAACAATGACTCATAACTAACAATCATAAAAAGTAAATGCAAACATGGGTTGTGGATCTGTTACCCTGCACTATGCTCTGTAATGATGGTCATATGTGCAGAGTGCCAAGACTGCAAGTGCTTTAGGGAGCCGATCACTGGCAGCAAGTCCTTCATCCCTACCTCGCCTTCACACACCAGAATCGCATCCAACAAAAACCTTCCTGTAAACAGCAAATCACACGGTTTCTGCAACAACTTGTTTGACTACATGTTCCAAGCTATTAAGACACGTCTGAAGAAGTGTTTAATTCTGAAGACCTGGTGTGTTTTTGTTACCTGGGGGAGGAAGTTTGTCAGCTAACTGATGAAGACACTCAGCTGCTTCCTCAAACAGCCTAGGAAAAAAAGCCAGAGGGAATTTAAACACCAATTTAAACTTCTTCCCTCTGTGTTTGGGTTCAATCCTGATTCTTAGCTAATGTTTGAAAATTACGAAATTACGAAAAAATACGAATTTTCGAAATACGAAATAAAATACTGAGCACACACTCCGTGTGTGAGATGATCTCAGACAGCTGGCTCTGCTCCTCTTGCTCTTGCAGGGCGCTGACACAGCTGTCCACAGGAGTAAGTACAGACTCTTCTCCTTCACTGTGCTGCACACACACCTCTTCCCAGTCAGAGCTACAAAACTGACAATCAGGTGAAAGATGGTAAACTTGTGTAAACATTGCAGCCAACAAACACTATGTGTATGCAGATACAACAAAATATGAAAAATTTCAGACTAATTCAGAACAGGAGAGGAATCCAGACCAGCAAGCACTAGAAGAGGAGCTCGTACCTAAACGGTCCGTGTATCTTTTAGTTATTTTATTTACATTTCAAAAACAGAAATTAAAAAATATTACATAAATAAGAAATACAAAATGCAACAGCGAATCATATTTCTTTTTTCACAAAACAGAAAATAAAATCACAAAGAAACAAAAACAGAAAAATGGTCTTGATTACGCTCACAAGGTCGTTGTCAAGGCAACTGGAGGCACGTAAAACTTGTGCTTTTTTAGCTGCAGACCCAGAAGTCATTTTCCCGCAGCACACCATACGGCAAATAATATCTCAAATTGTTTGACTTTGTATAATTTAACATGTAGAAATCGTCTTCTTTCCTGTGGTCATTTTAGTTTAAAAAAAAAAATACAGAAAACGTGCTATATCGTGATATGTATCGTTATCGGTATCGATATGAACAGACCTATATCAGACTATGACTGATAAGGAATGTGAATAAATTTGTGTCTTGGCAGTAGTATCCTGAGTAAGGGGCTACAAGTACCCTGTGTGTTTATGAGACTACACATTCTCATACTGCTCTTCATTCTGAAACACTGCGTACTGTCAGGAGACATTAGATTCTACTAAACACAAACTATAACCCTGGAATGACATGATTCTGCTGATCTGGACTGAAAGTCAATGGGAGGTCCTTATAATATTTAACTCAACAAAAATATACAAATAGTCGCAGGTGTATGAGGTGTAAATCTAACCTGTGTCGGGCCATGAGTTGCTTGAATAGCAAAGAACCATTTTGGGGAGGCAGGAGATCCACTCAGAGAGCAGGCTAATGGAGGAAGCACACAGACAGATGAAGGGACAGACAGGCAGATGCAGACATTACAGTGGTTCTCAAAGTGACCTATAGACAGGGAATCTGTGATTTATTATGTATTTTTTTAAGTTACACAGTTGGAAATCACAACCCACTATAAATTTAATCCAAACCTCAAAAACAAATAATGCTAATTTTGCACCTAATGTGCTGTGCTGATAGAAGGTACAGGAATAGAAAGTTATTACGACTTACGGTTTCATTATCTCACCACTGAATTTTTTTTTCAAAATACTGATTAGGAAAGACTAAGCATTTCCATTCCACCACTCTCTTTTCAGTTTATAACATGAGTCAGATTAGACTAGTTTTACATGGAGAGATGACCTAATAAAGTAAAGTGAAGTGATTGACTTACTGTGATTGCACATAGAGGAACTTTGCATTTAACCAATCCATGCAGTGAAACACATACATGTAACATTTCACAGTTAAAATACACACTAGGGGCAGTGAACTATCCATGGGGCCCGGGGAACAATACTCAATAATCAACAATAATCAGTTATGTTGTATCGGTACAGGGGATCAACTTGCACGGCTGCCCATAATATTAGTATTACTCGATTATTTCAAGGATTTTAGCTCTGTCTGTCTCATTCACAACAGTACTTTGTTTACAGGCCTTCTATAAAGTGATTAGCACAAATACTGAGGACATATCCTGCCTCAGCTGACATAAGACTCTTCCCAAACATCCAAACTCTTCTCTGTTCTGTTCTGGTGGAATGAACTACCTCTTGATGTCTGTACAGCAGAGTCACTTTCTGTCTTCAAACGCCGGCTAAAAACTCACCTGTTCTGCCAGCACTTAACCCGAAAAATAAATGTTTGTGAACGGTTTGTCTCTTTTATTCAGTTTTGTGACTATTTTGGTTATTGTCGTCTTCTCTGTGCAGGTTAACTAGTGTAGAAAGTTTTGGATAATTGATACTACATGACTCTCTTCTAGTAGGATTCTGGTCTGAGTTCTTGAATCCTGATTTACCTTTACTAGTTTTAGATACTCCAAGAATTTAACTAAGCACTCATGTAAGTCGCTCTGGATAAAGGGCGTCTGCCAAATGCCGTAAATGTAAATGTAATGGTAAAGTTTACATTATATCACTTACTACAGTTGCCCAGCTAAAACAAAACAAGCGGCCAAATTTACAACATAATATAGATTGTTAATAATCGAGCACTTGTAGACCAATACAATAGGTCAGTATTACCTATTGTATTGCAATACAATAGCAAACAATACAAAAAACACTTATAATAAAGGTTATATATTGTATCAGGTTCATGGGTGCTCAAAGCACATGAGGGCGGTAAAACTAGCCTGTTTGTTCTGATCCAACAGAAGCGTCTTTTTCTTAATCTTAGTATCACAGATAGTGAAATGAAAGGGAGATACGCTTCTGACCACTAAACAGCAGAACTGACCTCTGCATTTAACCCATCCGTGCAATAAAACACTCACATACACACTAGTGATCACTAGGGGCCAGTGCGCACACATGCCCAGAGAGGTGGGCAGCCTGATCCGCAGCACCCAGGAAGCAGTTGCGGTTAGGTGCCTTGTTCAAGGGCACTTCAGCCAAGTTTTGTCCGTTGTGGGACTTGAACCAGGGACCTATAAGGCTAAACATATACCAAAACGTCTGTTGGCCGCGTCTGTCTTGTTAACGCTTTCCATACTAGGTCGCTGACGTGCAGGTTTGATGAAAATGTGTTATTTCAGTTCTATTGTGATTACAGTACAAGAAAAAAAAACCCAGCTGCCCCATGTGTGCTTTGCATGAAATAAGAGCAGCATGCAGTAAAAAAAGGTTCAACAATAAACAGTCCTCATTACAGTGAGCTTCTTTACCTGAAGAATAAAATTCAAACAAAACACACAGGACTGCTATCCAGGGGGAGTGGAGTGGTGGCATACACGTCCACACACCGCTGCCCATACTGTCATAAACTCTTCAAACACACACACACACCATCCTCCCTATAGTCCTGATCTGGCTTCATCATCACCTATCACCAGTTTGATCCCATAATAGGACGAAGATTCACATCTGATGAAGAGGTGAAAACAGCGGTGCACTAGTGGCTTGCAGATCAGCATAAAATAACTTAAATGGAGGAATATAAAGGCTTGTTTACAGATGGACAAAGCACATTGAAAAGCAGGGAGGTTATGATGAATATCCCCAACTGCTCCCAGGGTGTGGTGGATGGGGTTGCATGTGTGTTTACTACCCCCAGAGTGTGTACGTTCACTGTGTGTGTGTGTGACTGCATGAATGGGTTAAATGTTGAGCTCAAACTCTGTGTGCTAGTACAGTGGTCAGTAAGTCACTTGACTTGACTGCACTTCACTGAACCACCTCCAGGGGGAGCAAAAGTAAACTATACAGTTTATATCACCTGGAAATGGAGAAATCCGTGATGTCCTGTTAATATCATGTAGTTTGTCATACAGTTTTCTGGCAGCCTCAATTCCTGCAATAAATAATAAACAGGTCACAATAACACAGTGCTGTAGTGTATTCACATGAGTAACAGTTCAGTCTTCATGTTAGCCACCCGGCTATCACTTCACAGTTCAGCTAAATAACTAGTGTTACAGAAACTAGTGAGAACTTCTCACCGTTAAACGAACTGTCTTTCTTCACCTCCTGACTAATCACCACTAGAAGAACATATCTGTCCATGGCTCTACTCAATAAACCTCATATAAACCTACTGCGTTTACAACACAAACCAAATCTCCCCGCGTTTTAACTACGATAATCCTTCTCTAGGTTCAACCCCAAATCGCGCTCTCATCCCTATATTAAGTGCACTACAAGCACTACAAGCATTGCGCTTTACACACTTTATAGTAACCTATTTAGAACATTCGGAGGTATTTAGAATACAGCCCTAGTAACGCGGGTGTGTTACTTCAAAATACAGTCGGGCAAAAGGAAAAATGATTGTTCTAATGTTTAGACATTATACTAGATATTAAAAAATAAAATATGTACACATGAAGTTGTTTAAGTAATATACTTACAATAATTAAGCTTTAAACAAACGTAAAGTTTGTATTTAACGAGCGGAACCATTGTTTCTTCGCAGTGATATTCAGGAAGAAAAATCCTGAGGCACCAGTAAGACCACACTGGGGTCAAGTGTGTCCTGTGTATTTAATGTAACCCGCTAACATGTCTAGTTTTTCAAGATCTGCCCAGGTATGGTGGTTTATATTACTACTTTAAATACCTGTAGTTATGATCTCAGGTATGTGATGCTATAATAGATCATAACTAGCTGTATATCCTGTTTAATATCAGTAACTAGCTGTATAAGGCTAACATTGTCTGATAGCTAATATACAGAGCAGCAGTGTTTTATTTCCTCTACATGTGTTTGTGTTGCTCACAGCAATGGGCGACTTTTGCGAGGTCCTGGTACCTGATAGACGCTCGACTGCAGCCTCCAGGGAAAATCGCAGTAATGTGTTCAGTGAGGCTTCAGGGGAAACACAAGCCCATCTACCATCCACTGAGTGAGTAATAAACCCATAACACACTCTCAAAAACACATTCAGGTCAACTAATCAGCTCCTGTACTGCTATATCTTCTGTACTTCTATAATAAAGGGCTAGTATATTCTATAACAGGTTGTATTATGAGTATTAAGAAACCAGAAGGTCCCAGGTTCAAGACCCAAAACCGACAAGACACAACAGAAGTGCCCCTGAGCAAGGCACCCATCCCCAGACTGGGACAGGCTTGTAATCAGAAGGTTCCCAGGTTTGGTTACCGTACAGACATGACGCAACTGAAGTGCCCTTAAGCAAGGCTTCTAACCCATAACTGAGGCAGCCGTAGGCTTATAATCAGAAGGTCCCCGGTTCGATTCCTGAACTGTCATGATGCGACTGAAGTGCCCTTAAACAAGGCATCTAACCCCCAACTGAGACAGGCGTAGGTTTGTGATCAGAAGGTCCCAGGTTCGATTCCTGAACTGTCATGACGCGACTGAAGTGCCCTTAAACAAGGCATCTAACCCCCAACTGGGACAGGTGTAGGCTTGTAATCAGAAGGTCCCCAGGTTTGATTCCTGCATCAACAAGACACGACTGAAGTGCCCCTAAGCAAGGCTCCCAACCCTCAACGGCACTGTGAATTAGGTTGCCCACCTCTCCTGGCATGTGTGTACACTACCCCCTAGTGTGTGCGTGTTACTGCATGGATGGGTTAAATGCAGAGGTCAAATTCCTCAGTGGTCAGTTTGTCTTTACTTGATCTCTCATCCTCAGTTAGGTCAGGGTCACAGCCGCATCCATATACTCATGTTTTTACAGGGTGCAAAGAAAACCCACTTGAATACACAACATGCACAGCTCTGCATGGACAGTATGCAGGTATGCAGTCTGAGGTTAGGGTCAATTCTTGGGGCTGTGAAATCCTGGGGCTGGTGATTTAGGCGGCAATGGCAAAACCCCAAACTCCTAAAGCCTTCCCAGATTGGAGGTTACTATTCTAGCTAAAGGGGTAATACATCTGGAATGGGATTTTCAGCAAGCGCATATGGGTGTGATGGTCAGGTGTCTGCATACCTTTGACTGTATAGTATAACATTAGAGAAAGAATTTTTTAACTCAGATGCTTGTGTGCCATTGGTTTCAACATGCACAACACACAATCACCACTGCCATGCAATATTTTTAGACATATTGCAACTCATTGTAGTGGTAACAAGAAATTGAGAGAGTAACTGTAACAATCCAAACCTAATCTAGTGGTTAAGGAAATGGTCTTATGACCGGAAGGTCCAGGGTTTGATCCCCGCACAGGGCAAGGCAGCCAACTCCCCTAACTGCTTCCCAGGTGCAGGTGTTTTGGGGCTGCCCCCCTGCTCTGGGCAAGTGTGTACACTGCCCCTAGTGTTTATTGGTGTGTGTGTTTCTGTGCACGTTGGTCTCATTCCTCTGTGTGAAAGTACAGTAGGCACATAGTTCACTTTCATCCTTTATCCTTTTACATCACAATACAAAACAGCATTACGATACAAGACTGTAAAAGGAGCTCTTTTGACTCTTTTGAGTTTGAGATGTGCAGTGAAATCTTGTACAGGTGATTTGAATTGTATCAACATATGAAGAAAATGAGATTTACATCAAAACAAGATGATATATGTAGATATCGGTGTCAATTTTTTCCTTGAATGTTCTAAAGATGCTAATACACATTAAAACACTTTGATCTGAACATTACTCTGTATATGGATTATGGTTAAGTATGGACAGATAGATAATTAGACAGACAAACGCAGATAGATAGATAGATAGATAGATAGATAGATAGATAGTCTTGTGACTAGAAAGTTGCCAGTTTGATTACCTGTACTGACAAGACACCACTGAAGTGAACAAGGCACCTAACCAGTTGCCCAACACTCGTGTGTTCACTCGTGTGTGTGTGTGTGTCCCTCGTGAATCGTGAAATCGTGAATAACTTAAGCAAGTCAGTAAAGTGAACACAAACTCGAGCCTCTGTCTGAATACAAGTCATCAATTAATGTTAGTGCAGTGCGGGGCACTGACCACATGGTGGAGATAAAGGAAAGGCCCTGAATCCAG
>JAOVVF010000044.1:24459726-24510862 GCA_028565595.1 Duopalatinus emarginatus
ACAAGTCATCAATTAATGTTAGTGCAGTGCGGGGCACTGACCACATGGTGGAGATAAAGGAAAGGCCCTGAATCCAGCGATTCACTTCATTACGCTGCATTTCAGCTCCATCTGCAAATCAGCAAACCAGCCTGACCCTGTCCCATCCTTAAAATCCCATCATAATGATGCTCTTTAACTCATACATGTGTATAACACTAGGATAGTTAATACAGAGTGTTGTGTTAGTCTAACAGTTACAGTTGTAGATTAAAGTGACGTCTCTGAGTCCTTGATGGTGCTCTGAAACACCTGCTAATGCTAGAAACGGACTGATGAGAGTAATCAGGTGTGTGGGGTGAAGTCGGGGAGATCACTAACGTGACCAGAACTCTGAACAGTGATTGGGAGTGGTCACTCATCGTCATGGCAACTATTTCCTATGGGCAAAGTGGCAATCCCTGTAGTATATTTAATAAATCAGTTTGCTGTATGTGTGTGTGATTTTTCCCTGACCTTACTGTCACCTGCTGAAGAAGTCTAATGATGCACAGAGAAAGAAACAAAAATAAGTTGCTACTGATGTGCAGGGGTGTGTGTGTGTGTGTGTGTGTGTGTGTGTGTGTGTCCACAAGGATAAAAGTATCTGGTCATTTTGATGATGCGGAGGCATTTGGATGGTCCCAATGAGAAAAGTCTGCCTTTTTTTTAATTGGCAGACATAGATAGACAGACAGACAGACAGACAGACAGACAGACAAACAGCTAGATGGATGACTGACAGATATATAGATAGACAGATACATACATAGATAGACAGACAGACAAACATAGATAGGCAGGCAGATAGATAGAAAGGCGGACAGACATAGATAGATGGATAGATAGAAAGATGGATGGACAGATAGTTGGACAGACAAACATAGATAGACAGGCAGATAAATAGATAGACAGACAGATAGATAGATGGATGGACAGAGATACTTAGACAGATAAACAAAGACAGACAGGCGGACAGACAGACAGACAGACAGACAGACGGACGGATGGATGGATGGATGGATAGATAGATAGATGACTAGATGTATATAGATTGATATATGGAAGTTAAAGGTCCTCATAAGGACATCATTTACTCTAAAGCTGAATTCTGGATTCTGATTGGTCAGAAGTTATTGATCGGTTTTCTGTAACCGCACGTCTCTTTTGACTTCAATCCAACGTTGTGCTGTTTTGTTTGTAACGTTGTCCACTTACAGCTTTACAGTAGGGTTGTTAAAAGGCAACCCACAGGTTTACATTATAGCGTTTGTACAAGCAGATACAGGCAAGATTTGTAGGAAACTTGTTTCTGTTCCTTTATTATCTCTGTAACCTGCAGTTGCTGCTGGCTGTAAATCATAAAGCCAAGACTGGCCACTATGCCTACTACTCTCAGCTTAGGTCAAGGCGTGACTTTGGAGACGTATTCGGAAATGATTACAGGCATGGCGAGAAGTGGATTGTCCTCTCAGAAATATCTAAGATTAATCACATCGCAGAGTTTAAATACTGCAGTGTCAGCAAAATCTCCTAATAGTCCTTGAGGAAGGGTCATTAGCTTTTCCACAGTCATGCTGCATTATGTCAGATATGTTCTATTACACATTTACACCATAAAGAGGAGAATACCACTGACTCCTGATCACGGTTTAGTACGAGTATTATGTTTGTATCTCTTTCCATTGATTTGTTAAACTTATTATTCAAGTCCAGCATTTATATTCTTTAAATGAAACATTTCAACACATTATACTAAGGACGAGTGAGAACATCACATGATGCTGTAATGTTGAGGAAATGTGATGCACAGACCTTGAGGAAAGGTCATTTGCTTTTCCACGGTCATTCTCCATTATTTTAGATACACTGATCAGCCATAATATTAACACCACCTAACAAAACAGCTCTGACCCGTTGAGGCATGGACTCGACAAGACCTCTGAAGGTGTGCTGTGTTATCTGACCTTAGCAACAAACCCTTATGGGGATCTTTTGTTAGATCAGACCAGACAGACGAGCCTTCTCCGCCACACACATCAGTGAGCCTTGGGTGCCCATAATCCTGTCACTGGTTCACTGGTTGTCCTTTCTTGGACCACTTTTGATATACTGGGACACACCCTGCAAGATCTGCTGTTTTGTGAAATTTTGAGAAATCAGTGAAAGTTCGAGTGTTTTCGGAGATACACACATCATAACTATCCTGGGTCTGAGGTATTGTCATCCTGCCAAGCTTTGTCTCCTGATCTAGTTTTAGATGTAGTCTCACAGAGAGCGCTGACTTGAACACAAAATGAATATTTGATTTGGAAGATACACACCCCTGGAGCCGCCACTTGCCTTTTTCGAACAAGAGGGGCCTGATGTTTAATTAATCATGCACAAATATGCAAACCCACCGAGGCTGAAGATGTGCTTGTTTGAATTAGTGGCTCTTTCGGTACAGATTTTAGCCTAAATAAAGATCAGCCCTTGATAGAACTGTGAATAATAAGCCATAATCTTTTCTGCTGTCTTTCCTTTTTAGGTGATATCGGCGATCATGTGGTGGTCATGAACACAAGACACATAGCGTTTTCGGGGAATAAATGGGAACAGAAGGTCTACTCATCTCACACTGGGTAAAAAACGTACTTCACGAGTACACCACTTGACACCATACAAGGCGCACACGTTTCAGACAAACGTGCTCTTCACAGGCCTCCTTTTTAATCAAGCGCTCCTCTGGGTGGCACTTATATGTAGAAGCCTGTAATTAAAGCACCAAGTTATTTCCCTAGATTGCATCTCTCTCGTTATATCGGCCTGCATTAAAGCCTGGAAGTCTCTTGTTTCCTCTCCTAGATACCCAGGTGGCTTCAAGCAGCTCACAGCGGCCCAGATGCACCAAAAAGACCCCACTGCTGTAAGTAGCCCACCCATAAATTATGACCTTTTGGACGTTTGGGTGTGTTGCCTTTTTTCCCTATCAGACTCCTGAGTGTGTGCACTTGATTTCCACACCTTTTCTCTCCCCTGGAGATCTGGGATTGACACAGAATTGCTCCTCTTGATTATTTTTTTCTGATTTTAATTGGCTAGTGCCTTCGAGGCCGCCCTTAATCACCTTCACTTGAGCTTAATTTATCTGCCTGAGATGAGCCCAGGTATTTTTACACATGATGAATATGTAGTAGGGTTTTATTTTTCCTTCCCGTTCAGCCAGCGTTCTCAACATTGTGCTGTCATGTTATGAGTGTGAACATGGTGATCTGTACAAATTGTGGTACAAACAGTGATGGGCATTGGAATTGGGGGTTCAAGCTTCAGCAAGGTTGGGCCCTTGAGCAAGCCTTTATCACGCACTGCTCCAGGGGCGGTGTGTCCTGGCTAACCCTGAGCAATATCTCCAACTTTCTAACAAGCCAGGAAATGTAAAGAAAAGAATTTCACTGCCTGCACTGTATATGTGACAAATCAAGGCTGCTTCTTCTTCTAAAAGCAGTGTGCAGCAAAGACGGTTCAGTTTCCTTAGAAAACACTCCTTGTTACGGTGAGTGTCTCTGCGTCTGCAGTACTCACTTCTTTTACATTTTCTACAATCAGCACTGTGTTAGCAAATGGAGCTGTGTGCTGTACCTTATATAACGTCTAAACAAGTGTGTGTAGTCTAAACAACTAACCTGGGTAGGTAGGTGGGTGGGTTATATCTTGGTATGGACACGAACAGGAATATCTGATTGTTTTGTCCTTGTGGGGACATGGGGCTGGTCCATAGCAAGACAAAATTGTGGCTGTGTCCGACACGGCATACTCAAACATTACATACTAAATTGGGTCCAGTGTGAGCTGCTAGACCGGTAAAGCAGAACACGGTGTGCTGTGTCCTCATACTTCCAAATGTCTCCCAATGTTGTACATCATATGAGGACTACATATTCAGACACAGTATGCATTCTCAGTATGTTCAGTATGTTCAGAACATGGTTTTTGGACACATCCTGCTTGTGCGTGTGTATGTGTGTGCAGAGTGGTTCACCTGGCAGCCTTCACCTTCGAACACTGGAACACGTCTTTATGCTTCCTGCATTAGGATAGTCATTTTGTGCCAGTGCTGTAAAAGTGATATTTAATGCAGAACAGCAGAAGCAGCTTAAAGAACTCTTTTCTACTGTCAGCAGCATTTCCCACATAAACATCCATCATTCAGCCCAGGCTCTAAACTATCCAAAACATTCACCGGACTGTAATGTAATTTTGTCTCGACCGGTCCCTCGTCTGAATTCAGCGCTCTTCCCTTTATCTCTTATCCCGGATCTGACTGTGCGGCGTCTCTCATTTCCGCATCCCCTCTGTCCAACCTTGACCGCTGTTCCTGCCTGTCTGCATGGCTGATCTGCAAGCTGTGCCTCTTTATTCAGACTCCAGACACGCAAGAGCAGAGCACAGGATCAACATGCACCTACAGAACGCCCACATCCGAGCCAGAACAGGTGCTGACCTCCAAGTCTGAAAAAATCTGCTCACTCTGAGGTGTGTTTATTCAGCGAAGGATTTTCAGCTTATTAATAGAAATAGAGGAACAATACGGATTGGTTTAAAACTGAGTTTGAAAACAGCATTTCTCATTCATGAATCGGCATCTAATTGTTCACATGTAATTTAGAGTAGCCAGTTCACCTCCTGTACTGGCATAAGTTTGGGAAGAAACCACAGATCCCTCATTCAAACAAGGAAAACGTGATAGTGAAGTGAATGCCCTAATGTACTTGCACCTCAGTATTAACCCATTCGTTTAGTGAAGCACACTAGCAGGCTGTGAGCACACTTGAGCCTGAAGTGGTTATGGGGGGGTTATGCGTCTTGCTCAAGGGCACTTCAGTCGTGTCTTGTCTGCCAGGAATCAAACCGACAACCTTTCTGTCACAAGAACTCAATAGTCAACTGAACACACTTGCCTGGAGCAGTAAGCAGCCCCTTTCTGTGGCATTAGGGCTTCAGTGCTTTGTATTAAGGGCACTTAATTTGTGTCTTGTCGGATGTGGGGATCAAACCAGCAGCCCTCTGGTTACAAGGCTGGTTCCTTAAGCCCATGGCTACCCCTGTGTTTATGAATTAAGTACTTGGAGCTCACAGCAGGAACCAATTTGCTTTGACAGTGTTGTGCAAAATTGTAAATCACAATACCAAGATATACTTGGTGCGAGAGATCAGTAAAGTTCAAAAGGGTCTCTCTCTCTCTCTCTCTCTCTCTCTCTCTCTTTCTCTCTCTCTCTCTCTCTCTCTTGCTCTCTCCTACAAATTGCACCTTATTTCTAGGCATTTATAAGACAGATGCCCGACCGGGGCTGTGTTATTCATACCAAACTGTAATCTATCATTGCATAATTGTGGATAATAATCAGACTGCATCCTCAGAGCTCAGAGGAGCGATCCTGTTCCCAAGACAGAACCCATCTGTCATCTATCCAGCAGAGCGATATAGAGTATGATCGAAGGAAGGGGTGAAACACACTGATTAATGAGATGGAGGGCGGTGACGAAAGAAAGATGGTGTTGCAACTGCAGGCGTGAAGGCAGACACGTTTTTTTTTTTGTTTGTTTGTTTGTTTGGATGAGGGAAGCGTTCGGTAATGGGTGCCTCCTTTAGTGCTCGACCAGCAAGATGGAATATTCGGATCACGTCCTGCTGCTATAATGAGTGGAAGCGGAAGTGAATGCTGAAGTGCTCTGTGTAAAACCCAGGCAGATTCATTCTGTGTGCATGCGGGGGCAGGACTCGCTTATGACCCAGCCGTTATTACAGACATAAACAAGCCGGCTTTTCAGCTTTCAAACACCCCACACACACCCCTCCCCTCACTGTCTGATGCCAGTAGCCAAGAACTTTTCATGCAGTCCCTTTAGGGTGCAGATCTGTTGCTGGGTGTTTTTTTTTCCCCACACAACTGTGAGTTACAGCAGAGAGCATGGAGATGGCTTGTGGGTGACCCTTAAAGTGAAAGACAAGTATGTTGGGCAATCGCCTGTCCTGCTGTGCTGTTTTGTAAAGGTTGACCATTTCTCCTCTCTGTCTCTCTGTCTTTCTGTCTGTATCTCTCTCTCTCTTGCTCTCTCTCTCTCTCTCTCTCTCTCGCCAGATCATAAAACTAGCTGTGTACGGGATGCTCCCCAAAAACCTCAAGCGGAGGACCATGATGCAAAGGCTGCATCTGTTCACAGACGATGTGAGCACTGATTATTATTGTGTTGATTTTTTTTTGTGTGTGTGTAAGTGTGTATTGACCATCCAGCGTTTGTCCAGCGATGCCAAAAGAAATGCGTTGACATGGGCTCAAGTCAGTGAAGGTTCATTAGTCATGAATGCTACTGAACACAGGGTTTGAATGATTTCTTCAGGATTATCTTGATTAGCATTAGGATAATGCAGTCTTAATGAGTGTTTCAGCTGACTGTTTCAGCTGCTGCTTCTTTTTAGTTTTGTTTATAAAAAAATATCTGTAGTCCTTATTCAGATAAACTTTCTATTTTTATAAAACACACCTTTCTGGGTGCATGTCCCATTTCCAGGTTCTTCCAGAAGACATCTTGCAGAACCTGACTGAACAGCTTCCACAGCCCCGGGCTATTCCACGTAAACTCAGCGAGTACACCCAAGCAGAGCGTGACGCCTTTCCCCAACTTTGGAACCCGTGAGTCGCCTCTCTGTCTTACTATATGCCGCTCTTTCTTCCTTCTCTATTTTTTTATGTTGTCCTCTTATGTCCTTGACTCAGTGTGTGGTGAGATTTAGGACAGGCCCAAGATGCTCAGGTGCTTAGGCCTTCAGAAAAGGAGGAAAAAATGCAATCAGAGGATCATAAAACTTCAGAGCTGAATAATCTGTCTCTAAAGCCGGCCCGGTCGTTCTCCAGCTCTCTGCGCTGCACGCTTTCTCATAGATTTATGAGCGATGAGTCACACGCTTGCTCTGAGGTCACATCGGCAAAGGACGTGAGCGTGTTCGCTAGGTCACAGCTGCTTAACAAAATAACATAGACCCAGTGCCAGTTTTTCATGATCGGTTGGTGTTTATATTTAAGCTTATAAATCACTTCTAGTCCTAAAAATTCAGTCCAGAAAATATTTGATTAAAATTACAGCATTTTGTCTGCCAGTCGAATCCACAAGGTGTCCTGAACAAGCTCGGTTAGCGAAGCCAAGATCTTCCATTTCTGTTTCCATTATAAGCATGAATACAAAGCTAGGGTTAACTTCCATATCAGGTGAACTAATACAGAAGGACATGAAGGGTGGAAGGATTTCAACACCCGGGAATGGACTGTAGCAGTGTTGTAGTGCAGAAAGTGTCAGTCAAGACCAAGGCTATACATATGTATGAGACAGCAAAATAAGCAGATGAATTATTTTTGTTTTTTATATTTTGCCAATTTAAGCTATTATAGCCCTTATTGGTGTGCTAACCAGAAGTGGGAAAGTAAAAGTGTGTTCTAGAGATAGGAGGATTGATCTGCTTTTTATGGATTGGTATCGCCAGATTTTCAATCCAAATATGTGATCAGCGATTAGCCAATATTTCTCTACCATAGCAGATCCACAGAATTTATTAATGCCCTGCATGAACTCCATTTCTGTATTTCCATCTAGCATTTCATCTAAGTAGTACAGCCCTGTTCAGACTGCCTCAGTCACAGGTCCCCACAGTTTCTAGCTAAAATGCTAAATGTAAATACAGATCATTTATCTCTTGACTAAAGGACTAAAACAGCTTATCTAAAGAAACCCAATATTATATTCAGATGAACAGACAGATCTTTTTACCGTATGTGACAGCTTTTCAGTTTGTTATAGTTGGTAATAAGCCTCTCAGATTTGTTATAAATGGTAATAAACCATTTATTGGTAATTAGACCATGTTTTATGTCTTGATTGTGCTAGTTAAAGTGTCGGACGATCAGTCGGTATCAGTCCTATATACACTGAAAAACAGGCTTAATAACTACAACCCTGACTTACAGATCTTTGTTTTTCAAACGATACAAACTCCATTGCTTGAGCAGTCCTCACAACTACGAACTAAACCACACTATATCCAAGCATGCCTTTAAAATGCCACCCAGTTTAGCAGACCAGTATCAGTTCCGCCCGTTCAAACAAGTAAATGTAACGATATCTTTCCATTTTTTCACTATCTTTCTATTCACAATGGGACATGGTTAAGTCTGGACTCTCTTACCTTTGGTCTGTAATGGAAAAGAGTTGTGTGTCAGCTAGTATTCTTCCACAGCTGCAGGAAGGCTGTTTAATGGCTCACAAACCCTCTTTGTCTCTGCACTTTGTCCTTTGTGTGTACTTCATGAAGTGCTCATGATTCACTGCATCTCCGGCTGCCTATTATAACTACTGGACCTTAAAGTGTGATCTTATTTTCAGCCATTCTTGGATTATCCCTAAGTGTCTATAAACTAGTGACTTGCATAAGTATTCGCCCTGTGAACTTTTCTACATTTTGCATTGCCACAAATTAGAATTGTGCACTAAAATGGCAAAAAAACTGTTACGGTCAAGCTTACGAAGAACACACAGGCTGGTGGCCCCATAATGGTGCAGGGTTTGTTTAGCTGGTCCCCCTGGTCCATCTACAAACGTCTTTAACATTCATTCTGACAGGTTTGGCCTGTTCCAACATGACAATGCGCCACCATACTTATCTGGACTGATCTGCTGGAAGTATGGCGTTTATTGCCTACAGAATATTTATGCAAGCTTGTGGACTCCATGCCCCATGGACCTACCTAGACAGATGTACCAGTTTTTCTGGTACTTCAGTGTATGTCATAAATCTACACGATATAACATAATACTGATGCAGGGGAGGTTCAACTAGTGGCCATCAATCACATAATGATAATTAAAGTCTTATAATTATTATTATGTCTTATAATGTTGGTACAGTATCAATCAGGGTTTGGTTATAAAAAATAATATCCTGAACATATCTGTGAGCACCACTTAATATATTATTATCAAAGGAAAGAATGTGTCACAAGCACAATACTGCCTCGAGGAAGCCATCCATCAACAGGGACTGTATGAGGAGGACATTAATCTGAGAAGCAACCTAGAGGCCAAGGGTAACTCCGAAAGAGCTGGAGAGGTGCACAGCTCAGATGGGAGAAGTTGATCACAGGGCAACTACAGCCTAGACATCTCACAAAACCAGGCCTTGTAGATTAATGGGACCATGAAAAATAAGCAGTGTGAAAGCCTGTTTGTGGATATGCAAGATCTCAACAATGCTTCTCACTCTGAAATGAGCACTCCTATAGGGAAGCACGGCGGTGGTAGAATTATGTTTATGGGGCTGCTGGGAGACTGGTCAGGGTTGAAATGTAAGATAGATAGAGACAACCACAGGGCAATCCTAGAAAAAAAACCTTTTTCAAACATCCAACAGGGGTGAGCTGAACTGTACTGCCATAACTACACTGGAGTGTGAACCTGCCTGTGTCCTCGCACGCAGCCAGTAATTGGGTTTTGCCAACACCAATTTTCATGTCTTGCCACAGATTGTCAGAGTGCTCCAAAGGTCTTTTGCTTAAAAAGGGGCAAAAATTTTATGAGACAGCTGTGCACAGCTGATAGAGACTTCCTGAGATGGTTTTAACAAATCTACACCCAGGGAAATAAATATTTAGACAGAAAACATTTAGACAACGCATTCACTGGTGTGTTTCACTGCACTTCTAAAATCTAAATCTAAAATTCCGAACTAAATCTAAATTCCAGTTATGTTTTTAGTTCATAGCACTACAAAATGTGGAAGCAACTTCTTGTGCGAAGTGTCAGTAGTTAACAGATAATAAGATCTATAAATCAATTCATCAATATTTAAAAGCATTCTAACAGCCGTGCCAATGAAGACTTATCATGTGTTGTGTGTAAATCAGCATGTCTTTATCTGCAGCTGTTACAAATATAGCTGTTGCATTTTGCCAATAAAACAATCATGGCTCGGAGTAAGGAGCTGGCAAAGGTTTTGTGTTTGGAAGGACATTATGAATGGATTTATTTATTGTCAGGAGCCAATTTCTCCAGGCCGTTTTAACTTGCCATTTGGGGCCCGTGTTATCACTTGAGTTAACAAGAGAAATGTGCTATCTTGCCAAATGCTAGCTTGCTAAACAGAATGTGTAAATGATGCAGCTTTAGCTTTTGCTGCATGTAGTTGATGCATATAACCACCTATTTAAAATGATAAACAGTATGCTGTTTAGGACCCAGCCCAATTCTCTGGGGTGACCTCTGAACGGTTTATTATCACTGCTACACTGTTATTGTTATTGTAATTATTATTATTATTATTATTATTACTATTATTATTATTATTGCCCAGAGCTTGATTGACGTCCAGTATACATCCCACTGGTAATAAAGACATCAGTCTGCTGCTATTAAAGGAAGAGATAATTGTGGTGACTCTGCTTTCATTATTTGATTATCACTAGCAGCTCGCTGGGACGTGAGACGCTGTGCTGCGGCTGTATTAAATGAACACGGCATAGGACAGGAGGAAATGAAGGCCTGCTGTGATGTAGACTAAGAAAAGCGTAAGCCTCATTAAAGGAAATAAAGGTGAACGTTGAAGACCGGCTCCGAACAGGGATCCCTGAGAGAGCCAGTTAGCCTGAAAAACCTGGAGCGCAGAGCTTTTCTCAATCTGAGATTCTGTACGTATATAATCACTCCTGCTGCCCTGCTATTGGACTGTCAGATTGAAGGGCAAGTGAAACCCTGGTGTAGGGATTGCAAATGGGCTTTGATGTTCAATAGGCCCGATGATGAAACTACTGTGCACTTGTTTTAATAGTTTTAGCTCGTAATGCAAAATTGGGGAACAGTGTATTACAAAGCCCTGTGACCCAGCCATGACAATCCAATTATTTTTTTCCTTGTCCTCATTCTTCTCAGCAAGACAGCCAGGAGGAAAAACATTGTCCCCCTGTTATTCTCTCCTATTTTGTATAGCTCTGTATATTTTTTATACGATTTCGATGTGTGATAAATACTCATTAAAGGTGTATCTGTAGCATACGTGTGTTGGTGGTGTAGATGGTCAGGTTAAAAAAAAAAAAAAAAAAGAATACCGGCTTTCCTACTGTGTGGAGTATGAAGAGATGATTGATTCTGTTTGATCATCCCTTCTTCTCTCAACTGTATGTCTAGCTATATACGTTTAAGTCCCAGAAAAACTGGAACTCCAGTCTCATGCTTGGTAGGTCCCCCCACAGGGCATGGACTTCACAAGCTTGTGGATATATTCTGCAGGCAATAAACACCAAACGTCCTGCAGAACAGCCAACAATTCTGTTATATTCTGAGGTGAAGGATTTCTGTGCTCCACAGCATGTTGCATGGCATCCCAGATGCGTTTGATAACATTAAGATCTGGTGACTTAGGTGGGAATGGAAAAACCCCAAACTCAGATGAGTGTTCCTCTAACTATAATTTGGCGTCTCTAGATGTGTGTGGTGGCGCATTGTCCTGTTGGAAGAGGCCAAACGTAGTGTTTGTCAGCCTATGTATTGGGCATTGGCTCATCTGTACCAGTTTTTCTGGAACTTCAATGTATAATAGTGTTTGTCTATGTCCTTTCAGTGTCTTGTGTTAATTTACTTGTGCATGTCACCACTTTTCTTGAGATAGTTTGCAGAGAAAAGGATAGGGTCAAAGCCTCACCACTATTTTATTAACAGGAAGTGATGCCCACTGTTAGGAACTATGAACTGAAAAAAACAAAAATAACAAATAAAAGGGCAAAATTGTTCAGCAGTTATGTTTGAATTTTGTGCCACATTAACCGACTCAATGTTAAAATGTGTTGCCAGTTTTAAGCAGGTTTCTGACAGGGTTTTGTGTTAATGGTGTTTCATTTTGTCAAGTAGTTTATGAGTAATTCCTGTATAAAAACACTACACATGACTGCTAATAAAATTACAGGGCCAAAAATTAAATGAAAATATTTTGTTGCTGAGAGGCATTCAGATGGAGCAGAAATGTAAGGCATCATTTATAAAATATTGTAAATACCAAGTGCAAAAAAAATCTGATTTTCCATCCCTTTATTACTTTATTATTACTTTTATTACTGAGAATGGCACGCATCCTTTATATATCCATACTTAATCTTCAGCATATAGTATAGGTTTAGTTGCTAACAGTATTCAAAACTGTGAGAATGTTTTTATTTTAATAAAGTCGACACTGAGGAAATAAGTGAGATAACAGGTGGATACACATCATGAATGCGTCATGGGTGCCAGGTATTGGGTCCAGCAACTCTGATTGCATTTTTGAACCCATGACCCCAAATCTCTCCATTTTCCCTGAGATGTTTTTGTCGGTAATGTGTGAATCAATAGTGGCAACTCTTAAAGGGAAAGCTGCACAGTGCTCAGATTCGTGATAATTGCATTTTAGTTTTTTTTTAATCCAATAGAAACATTTAGACTTTATATGTTCTTTTCTTTCCACCCCCTTCAAATGTTCATTCTTATACTGTGTCAGGCCCCTTAGAAATGGGTGCTGTACAATGTAAGGGTAATTGATGTGTGCATGTATTGTAATCTGTTGTGTTTAAGAGATTGTGCCTTGTGTAATAATTGTTGGTGTCTTGGATATTTACCATTAATAAACAGTCGTGAAATATTGAATATTATGAATAGTAAACACAAAGTAATAATTTCCAGCAGGAGGGCAAAAAAAAATGGCAAAGAGGTTCATGTAGTCACAAATTAATATACATGGTGTCTCAAAAGTAAGGAAACACCCCTATAAAATGAAAACAGTTTGGCAGCCAGTGATCAAATTATAGCCAAAGGCTATGGGGGGAAACCAACATGGCAGCCACAGCTTGTGTCTAAAATTACCCTATCTGCCAAACCCTTTCCATTTTATATAGGTGCTTCCTTATTTTTGAGACACCCTGTACCTTGTAAAACCCTTTAAACCGTTAACATCAATCCTCCAGTATTGCGTTCTAAAATATTTATGCAGTGCGTATGAATGTATTATGAAGGCCTGGTGTAGATGCCCTTTAAGAGAACATTTTACCAAATGATCCAACATGTTGTACCGACTAGTACATCATTCCAACCACTCGATAATGAGTATAAGGTGATGTTGCAGTCAGCAATGTTGCCAATGTTTCTATATAGTGAGGAATGCTGAACACTGATTTTTAATTTGCATTGAATATTTATCACACATTGTCTCCTTATCAATAAAACTCCTAATACCTAGGGTTTTTTTTTTCTCTTACCCATTCCCTTAGGATATTACAGGATTTACAGGCAAAACAGTAGCGCAGCATGCATTTTTCTGAATAATAGGCAATCAAAGCCTTACAATAAGCCCATATCTGCCTGAAGTGGTTGTGTGTAGTGATTTAGTTATA
The DNA here is from genome assembly GCA_028565595.1 of Duopalatinus emarginatus. NCBI lineage: Eukaryota > Metazoa > Chordata > Actinopteri > Siluriformes > Pimelodidae > Duopalatinus > Duopalatinus emarginatus. Next base: position 24,473,184 of record JAOVVF010000044.1, read on the forward strand.
TTCTTAATGTGTTTTGTTTGGCTTTTCTGCATCCTTTCATTAGATCCTATTTAAAAGAATAGATTTGAGCATTAGGGCTAATCAAAATATACAGTGGCTGCCCTTACGGGGTATAGAAAGATCTTGTGCATCTCAAAGCAAACATATCTCACTAAAAATGATCTATAGCATAGTCATATAGCATCTTTATAGGAATTCATGGAAATGTGCTGTGAATTAAATAACTGTTTGCCTTTTTTTAATCAAGTAATGTGTAATGGTGTTTTATAATTATGATATGCGGTTTAATGCAGAAAAACCTAGGTCTAAGAGGGTAAATACTTGCACAAGTGCACTGTATGACCATGGTTAGATATTAATTCAATAGACTGTTGATAGAAGCAGGAATTGGATTTTTTTGGAAGCATCTCGAATGATAAAAATAATAAGCACCCAAAATAATAATAATAATTAGCATTACAAATAGAAAATGGCTTGGATCTGACAGTCCAGCTACAAAGCCAGTATAATTTTTGGTGCCCATGAGTCCCACCTCTCCCATGCTACTCCACATTCCCAAACAGCCTACTAAAGCCATTACACTGCTGTTAAACTAAACAAGTGGCCCTTAAAACAACCGTGAAGCCGTACTATTTAAACCTGAGCTGCTTTGTCATCTCTCTCCTGCTATTTTGCTGCAGTCAGCCTCTTCCTGAGAGGCACATGGAGCGTGTAATTAAAACACGTCAGTGGGAAGTGAGACCTTAATGGGATAATGAGACGTGCAGATCTGCTGCAGTAATTAAATTGGAGAAAGGGGGATGACAGAGGAGTTCCACAGGTTGGCTGTTGTTGTTGTAAAGTTTACCAGGCCGCAAGGAAACCCTCCTGACTGCCCATGCAAACAGTATAATATTGCAGTAGTAAAGCTGAACTCAAATACCGGGGTGAAATACTGTTCTTCTGTAAACACACTGAAAGCTGAGAGCTAGAGCCACTGGCGGAGAAAAATCCGAGACAAGGCCAAGACGTGCATGCGTTCTCAGTTCACTATAAATACACGTAGCCAAGACTTCTTGCCAGCACCTGGAGGGAACCAAAGAATACACACTTTTACACATCAACTTGCCTTGATGTCACTCAGAATGTCACATGGGGCGAGTTTGTTAATAAAGCCTGCTGTGTCGTACAGAAGACTGACACACACATGAACTCTGAGAATGCAATACTGTTATTTAAACGGTCTCGGACAATTTTGTGTAATTACAGTTGGCGAGTGTAGATGCAGTGTGTATGTGGCAGTTTAAGGTTTATCAGAGGTCAGATTTTACTGTTTAATGTTTGTGTTCTGAGAAAGTGTCCCACGGGTTTATTGGCATTGCACCAAACATCTTAATGTGGTATGTGCCTCACAGTGCAATGACCTTAGAGAACAACTTCACATTCACACATCCAGTCTTTGAGCTCATGACAAGTTACAGCACTTGTTTTCATGTGGGCTATTCATTTCACTTCATTTCATGGTCACTTGAATGTGTTTAACCTGAACCTTAGCAATTCGACAATAAGAAGGCAACCTGGAAAGGTTTTTAAATGGTATTGTGAATAGAAAGCGACAAATGTTCTAGTGGTCCAATTTACAATTCAATGTGAAATAAAAAGTCACATTGGTGTAGGTTTAAGGTTCAGCTTTGGTCTGCTGTTCTTTTCTGACATTTTTGAGTTTCTCATCAGTCAGTGTGGACTTTCATAAATCCCTACAGAAGTGATTCACAGACCTAAGCTATTACTGTACGGCTCATTGAGCTCTGAGCCTTCCCGTGCTGAGTTTCTCAGATTTGCTTCACTTTTCTAATAGCGGGCCAGACTAATGACATACGGGGCTCTCAGCATGCTGTAGATCTGTTCTGTTATTTTTGCTGGGAAATCTGCACCTGAAAGCATTTTTCGTGAAGGAATAGATGTATTGCTCTGCCATTTGCTTAATAATCAAAGAAACTTCAAATTATTTAGCTGCATATGCTACATACAGTGCCTTGCGTATGTATTCGACCTTCTGAATGCTTTACATTTTGTATTATATAAAATAGAACTGAATTTGACTTAATTGGGGTTATTTGTCATGTACCTATAGGGAATAACACAATATTAAAACAGAAGGAAAGCAATCAGTATACTTGCAGTGCAAAATGATTCACTAATACTACAAATAATAATAATAACAATGATGACACTTTAAAAAAAAAAAAAAAAAAAAAGTTATTGAATAAGTATTTACTCATGTTGCATTGAAAGCCCCACATTAGTCATTTAAATAGTTTGAATGGAATTAACTTGTGCAGTTGTCATGTGATCTCTGTATACACTGTGACTATACCTGTTCCTGAAAGGTCTGGAGTTTAGTGGATGGGTCTGTCTGGTTTGGTTAGATGGATGGATGGGTGGCTCTGTTGGCGGATATGTTGGCCAGTGGTTTGGTTAGATGGATTGGTGCTTACATGGATGCTTTATTTACTCTGAGGGAATATTTTAGGCATCTGGTAGCTTGAATGACAAAACATCAACATACGTTGCAGGAATAATTGTGGTACATAATATAAAATGCACTGGAGTTAAATTTAAAATACAATTAGATCTGAATATATAAAATCAGTCATACTGCACTTATGAAAATCAAGGAGGTTTCATACGAATCCAGGGAAACATCAAATTAAACTCTTATCTTTAGTGGTACCCTTGAATGCATAATAAAACAAATAGGAAGAATATAGCATAACCATGACTCTGCCTAGAAGAAGACATCCACCAAAAGTCAGCAAACAATAGACCAATGGTAATTCTCAGTATGATGCTACCACCACTGCTACCTTCCCCATAGAGATTGTGTTCTCAGGTGCCTAGGCCACAGGTTGCATTTTACTCACATGAGACCAGCTAACTTTTTTTCCCCCACAAAGGTCTCAACATACCTTTTGGCAAACTCCAATCAAGACTGAATATACTGAACATACTCTATTCTGTCCAGCTCTTGGTTCTTGGTTCTCTGACTAATAACCTGCTTTCCTGGTCACTGTTTTGGAGGTTATAATTGCTGTTATATTGTTTCCAATTTTTAAGGAATTTAATGCTTCTCTGTGGAATGTTCACAGTGTGGGATATTTAATAACCTAACCATATCCTGATGGATATTCAGTTAATTCTGATGACAGAACTAATTTAACAGGTGTGAGTACTAGCTCAATAAAGGTTTTACATATATTGCTCCCCAACTTCAATATTATAGACTCATTTGTACAGACTGATGACAGTCTAATCCAAATTTAGTCTATTTAATTTCCAGGCCGCAGTATTACAAAATGTGGAACAATTCAAGGGGGACAGTATATCTGTTGAGTTTATTTTTAAAACGCCACCATTATGCTGAGTATTATTTAAAATGGTACAGAACATGCATATCTGCTGTAATTTTAGTAATGATCCTTGACAGGATGCATTTAGTGGTTGAAGTTGGCTGTAGTTTTGTTGTACTTTATCCACATGGCTTAACCCAAAAAAGTGGTTATTTACAATAGACTTACTTGATACAGTTGACAAGGGAGGTATAGACGAGCTACTGTATAATGATTATGTTCTCCACAAAAATGTGCTTTCAAGGCTGTTCAAACGGGGGTTTCAGCATTTACAAAAGAACTAAAAAGGACTGATGCATGCAGTCATTTTTGACAAGAATGTAGAATGTTTCATCTTCTTGTTCAGCAAACACACACTGTAGAAAAATAAAAGACACAACATTATGACATTTTCCTTTTCTAAACTCAAAATGAGTCATCTTTTACCAGATATGTCCCGTTACTCTCCAGGTTCCTATATCAAATGTAAACATAACCGTTCTGCTTTTCACTGACAAAGTGTGCAGCTTTCGGCAAAGCAACACTTTTTCAGGCAATCGTTGCCCTGAGAGTGACCCTTACATTTTCCAGTGCTGAAATCTAGCTTGAGTCATGTAGACAGTGTAGACAAGCTGGAAAAGATTCCGCCTCTGTTCAGTAGCCGTCATGTATTTAAATGACTTAACACCCATAATATTTGTTTGTGGAGTCATTATTATGCTGATAAAGTAAACCGTGTCGGCACACTGACAGGCGATTTGTATGTATACGCAACAAAATCAAGACATTAAGCATGTCTGGCAACTGACCAAAATTCTTCTTGTAATTTGTAATCAGCTCTGACGTCTTTAATAAAGAGTGGGGCTTGATTCTGATGGCTCAGTGGCACGCTGAGGTTTTTGCCATACATTCTTTTGGTCCTAGACTGAATGAACTTACCCAGTCTTGCTGTAAAAGCCTATTCCAGTAGCTGTTCAAGACTGATGCTTTGCCTGTCATACTGAATTAACAGTGACAAATGGTGTATTGTTAATTATGATTAAGATGTAAATCTTCTAGTGACCAGAGACACCATGATTCATAACTGCCATGACAAACTAAGAAGGAAGTTTCTTTTTCTTCTTTTTTTTTCCAGGAGAGTTATGGCTACTGGATTGAATGTAGGTCGTTTATTTTCCAGTCGTTATTTATTGAGGCTTCTGCTGGAGTCCATTGTGAGGGTGAATAAGTTATTCCACGTTTTCTCTGCTAAAATGAAGCAATTTTTTTTTCTGTCTCCGCAGGCCAGAGGAATACAGAATGAAGTGACCTCACCACATTCGAGACTGGACAGATTCAGTATTCCTCTAAATGTTTGCCTTTTTTCATGTTCTTGTCTATATGAAATAAATATATATAAATATATTTGTCTTTTAAAATGTCTTGATTTTATTATGCATTGTTTAACGCATTTCTCACTCACTTAATATAATGTATTTATCGAGCCAGGCCATAAAGGCTTTTGGTAACCCTATTAACTCAGAAAAGCATGTTAGCATTAGAACACTGGGGGTTTTTTTTTTTTTTTTTGGCCTGTGCTTTTGACCACAAATAGCTTTCACAGGCCCCTGTGCAGCCTGCTGCCTGTCTGATTCGACTGTGGTTCAATCCTAATTGACATCATATGTTTATGTGTGGCTCCTGTAATACCACATTACCCTTTTGAAGTGCACTAAACTCTCAGAACAACATGACAGTGATGGAAATGAAACACCCTTGTTTGCTGTCAGTGTGTCACGAGGGTCGCTGAGGTCCCACTGTAGGGTTGAACTGCAATTGTGGAAATGGTGTTTACACTCCTTTTCCAGTGTGTCTGCTGTAAAGGAGGTGTGTGTCATTAGACACATCTTTTATGTGATTACTAATCAAGATTTCGACGTCTAAAATGAACTCCTTGTGGGCTTTTAAAAAGAATACATTAACAAAGACCAGACAAGACATTACCGATGTCGTATTACAGTTTTATTGGTTACAAAAACAAAGTAAAAATAAGTTACTTTTCCGCTTCAAAAGTGTGGTAATGAGCCATGCCTCTGGCACCTGTTCAACGCACACAGTTTGATTCATTCTGAGAGGACAGTAGACCACAGGCCTAACTATTCAGCACTCTTCCACAGTGAATAGGCCCATAGGACAATCACATACACAGAAAGAGAGACAGAAAAAGGACATCCAGTCTGAGCTCTTGTATTAAAACAAAAACAAGAAAAGTTGTTCTGTATGTTACTGTATCCCCACAGACTACTTAACCTATATCCTTACAAGACCAAATCCACAGGAAATTCACATTGACATGTGATTGTACAATCACGCTCCAGACATAATGTGTGGCATTTATCAGTGGCAATGTTAGATTTGGTTCAATATATTTTTTTAGTTGTCCGGTACTGCCAAGGGTTTATCTTTCCATAAATAAATACCAATAACGTGACAGGACTATTAAAAGCGTGGATGATCAAACATGGAAGCACTGAAATTCAATCTCCATTTTTATTATAAAAACAATTACACAAACTGTACAAATTCATGTTTTTTTCCCCAAAAGGACAACAAATACAAATCCACTGCATTGTTTGAGAGCTTTTTGTGGTTTTAAATGACTGCATGCACTTTTACAAACAAACAAAAAAAAGGTCATTGATGGTCTGCGGGCACAGTATAGGTTTAATGCCCTCCCTCCATACCACCCACCCCATCAGGCACTTTCCAAATACCATTCAGTTAATGCTATCCTACTGGACACTCGCTCAATACTAAGTGTGTAAGTGTGTGTTTGTGGATAGGGCTGTCAGTGTGCAGATTTATCCTCTTCCTGTGTTGTGGTCTGAACTCCAGTCCTCTCAGTCAGGCTGCGGGAGAAGCGGTGTGTGCCTCGCTCCCTCATCATGGCACCGGGATAAGCAGTGCCAGGCTGGGCAACACGAGGATTGGGATAGCTGGGCTGGTAGTACTGGGGTGGGTAGCGACTGTATTCGCCATACGGGTCCTCTTCCTCCTCCCCCTCTCCGTCATTAGTGTCAGTGGGCCCGTAGTTTTGGTAGGTACTGGGAGGTAACTGTTGTACTATGGGAAGATTGGGGAATTGGGTTGGTCATCCATTTTTCTTCTGTCTATGTCATTCACCACCACCAAGAAAGTAGCCATTGGGTTAGCGTAAGAGGAAAGCAGCAGAGAGATAAAGGCACAGTGTTAGAGAAAACAGGAATCAGAAGATGAGTACAAGAATTTATGGATTTCTGGGGGGCATCAGGTATGGCTGTCAAAAACATTCCAAAGAGAGAGTGAGAGAAAGTGAGAGAGAGGCAGCAGAGAAACCTGGGTGTGGATTTGTATGAAAAGGCATGCAGGACCTTTGTTGTGTAGTGGTGGTGATCTTCAGGAGTAAGAATAAGGCGTTACATATTATGAAAACTTGGGGGTTGTAGACAAGTCTTTCCCTAGCCATAGTCTTTTTCTGCCAAAAGGTTGAGAATGGATGGATGGAGGGATTAAGGGAAGGAAGAGAAATGGCAGCAGAGTTTCAGAGAATGCCTCTCAGTAGTCATTCTCATACTGCACTTCGCCTTCCCCTGGAGTCAGGAGACAGATGAGGAGGCCCAGGAAAGGAGAGAGAAACACACCGTGTAAGTATGACACCCACATGACCTTTAAAATGACCACCTCATCTCTGGCCGTCCCTTATGACAACAACCCCAGTCTTGTCGCAGTTGATTACTTCCATGAGGTTTATCAGCATAAGAACTTAATGCCAAGCCTCGTAAGTGCCTCTAACTATAATGTACCAGTGTCTTAAAATTTTCACTGCAGATCTAATATCATGTAAGCCAACAGCAAGGTGATTACAAAACTGCTGTGACATTTAGCCTTTTAAATCTTACAAAATTAAGTTAGTTTTTTAAAAAGTGAATCATATTCGACATTGAATAAAAAATGTAACTATTAAAACTAAATGTTCACCTATATCAGTGCAGTAACATCTGCAATTGTCTACTGATTGCACTAATGAAAGAACTAATAAAGATTTTTTTTTTTTTATTATTCGAGAGGGGTCTGATCCATTATTGCTGTCATTACATTCAGTGGATATCAGATGGACAGGGCCAATATGCTTTTCAATTAATATTCCAGTCCACAGTTTGCACTGGACCGCGAACCCGCCGTAACATAATATAGCTACATGACAGCTACTTGTAATGTGTTCATTTATCTGCAGTTTTGCACTGTGTAATCTATTTTAGCCTTATGATGTAACCCTAAACACAATACCATTATTACTATTCATAATATTAAAGTGGAAAATAGCTCTTGTATCAAACTGGTATTGGTTGCTTCACTTAAAACGTCTGTTGTTTAATTCATCATTTTTTTTCAACCCATAATTTATGTCATTTTTAAACTGACCCCACCAGTAAATATCTTAATATTATTTCAAATAGTGTTATATTTTTATTTTTTAATATCATTATTATATTATATATATTATTATTATTTTAAACTTTAATTATAGTGATCTAAGAAACATGCTGTTTTCAGTTTGCTGTATATTGTTGTAATTGACACTTTCCCTATGTTTAAAATGTGTTTCACCTTTACCTATTTTTTTGTAAATCATAAGATATCAGTAGGGAATAAATGTCACCCCAATCATGGAATGAACCACCGGCTACTATTACCACATTTTCCTAAATCAGTATTAATGACCTCCTCCCTGAGGTTTCAAGATATTTTACATCCCAGAACACAGTCTCCCTCATAAAACTCACCCACATCAGGATAGTATGAACTTTTACACAAGTTTCATTGTAAAGCTGTGATAGCGTACACACACTGTTAAATTTATGTGGACAATTACTGTAATGGCTGTTCTTTGTCTCCGCTAGTAAAAGACTATTTTACTGTGTTGCTAATCCTGCATAGTGGCAAAACTGTTGACTTTTATTTGCAAACAAAAAGATTTTTAAAATGAATATGGCCATGTACATGAAATATATCACACAAATCCTGCTATTTTGCAAGTATTGAGAATAAAACTGTGGAATCAATGAAGGAAAATAATATTTGCCGCTCTTAAACTTCTTCGGGAATTAGCATTCTTAGCAGTATCAGAAACAAGCCTGTCTTAATGTTTTCTTATATTCTCAGGAGTATCTTAAATGGCGGAAAGTAGCACTTAAATACTGGCTCTTCAACAGTAGATCAATAGGAGACAGCGGTATAGGACTCAATTAAAAAAGAGAAAATAATAATTTTACCTCCTATGTTGTACCCTAAGCATGCGTTCTGGTCACAGTACCCTGGTGGTCCAGCAGAGCCAGGGTTGCCAGGACTTCCAGGGCGACCAGGAGTGCCCTGATTTCCAGGCCTGCCTGGAGGACCCTGGCTTCCTGTCCGACCTTCACCTGGAGAACCTGCAGCGAGGGATTAACACATATCATCAGAGTGTGCATGCAATCCAGCTGAACTTTGTAACAGAAACGACAATATTCTGTGATGTGTGTATTTTCAGCACAAACCTAATCCCTTCCCAAAGGCCACTGGCTCTTTTAGTCATGCAGTTTCTTTGAGCTGCATCCAAGAATACTATTGATTTTTTTGAAAAGCTTAACAAAATGCAGGTCTTAAGCTGATATCTCGCAAGATATATTCCAAAGTCCTATAACTTAAATACCTGTTTCATATTTCATACCAAACTCAAAAAAGAGGAACCAAAAGTTGGCATTAAGTACCAGAAGAATGAGGGTTTGAAGGGTTTTTAAAAAAACTATAGTCCATATCATATGGACCTGTAGGTTTTTATCTAGCTTCCAAGGAGCAGAATATTGGCCTTTTAAGGAGATTATGAACAAATCTGAAGCACAGGTGCCGATTAAATGACACCTTTAAAATGTGTGACATGAATTAGCGTAACTATGCCTTAAATATATAGTTGCAAAAGCAAAAATGTATCATGGCTCCATTGGTCTCAGTAGCCCATTTAACTGTTACATTTGATATACCTTTGTGACAACAGTTTACAATAAACAATGCAAAAATATAATAAATCATAATATTTTTATTTGACTCATATTTAAATGAAAATGTTATATATTTTTTTTACAAAAGTTACAAAAGTTTTATCATCACAAGACATAAGCAGTCTAAGTGACTACAATGTCTATCACTGACCTTTAAAAACAAACCTTGTATACTTACACTCTATTACACTTTATTAGAAACATCATACTAATATGAGCAAGATCTCTTTTGCTCTCAGAATTGCCTCAGTTCTTTATAGCAGGGGCACACAACTCCTGTCCTGGATGACTGTGTGTCCTGCAAGCTTGGATGTTTTCTTTTTGAGTAGAGAACCTCCAACCTGTGCTGGACACCGGACTGTGCTGGACACTGGTCCTCCAGGACTGGAATTGTGCACCCCTGCTTTATAGCATAAATTCAACAACGTGTTGGAAATATTCTTTGAAGATTCTGATCCACACTAACATAACTGGTACAGATTTGCTTTGATTCTACTGGATGTCTACCACATCCCAAAGTTCAAGTACACTGAACTTATTGTCACGTTTATGGAACCTGGTTGATCTGAATTTTGTTTTGACGTATGGTGTATTATCATCTGGAAATAGCCATTATAAGACTGTGGTCATAAAGTGCATAACCATTCACACCATACTCGAGTGGTATTGGGGAGCCCAGTGTATGCCTAGAAAACATTCCCCACACCATTACACCACCAGCAGCAGCCTGAGCTTTTGACAGAAATCAGGCTGTGTCCAGGGATTCATGCTGTAGATGCCAAAATTCACATCTGGTTGTCGCAGCAGAACCAGCCGATCTGGCACCAACAATCATGAGACAATCATGAGGTCAAAGTCAATGAGATCACATTTTTCCCCATTCTGATGTTTGATGTGACCATTAAACAACTGAAGCTCTTAACCTGTAACTGCATGAGTTTATGCATTAGATACGCTGCCAGATAATTGCCTGATTGCAAAAGGCATGAATGAGCAGGTCTACAGGTGTTCCTTTCAAAGAAGCAGCTGATTGTGTTATATAGTCGCATTTAAATACAAGCTCTAAATATACCTGCAACAACCGAAAATGAACAAAGTGGAATATCTGCTATTAAAACTAAAAGAGCAGTTGTTTGTTTACCTGGAGGTCCTGGGAGGCCACGGGGTCCCTGTGTCCCCACACCTGGAGTGCCTTTCTCTCCTTTCTCTCCTGGGAGCCCTGAACAGACAATCAAAAAGACACTAAAGTGAGACCAAGTGAGACCATCTGCCTCTCTGGACACACACATTACTGGCCTCACTACTGGCAGGCACAGGGATTGAGGCAGCATACCTAGTGTAGCACACACACACACACACACTGATACAACAAGTTGGCACAAGAAAGGGCTAAAAGGCTGTCCAATTCCTCTGTTTACCTTCCGCCACTGACCACTGGAGGTCAGTGGGTTTTCATGGGTCACTAATTATCTGGCAAAGAACAACAAAAACATGGAGTCCAGAAGGAAAGCTAAAGGTTCTACAGAGTTTTCTCATATCCTGCTGCATGGAAAATATCGGAACAGTGACTGCATACAAAAATAGTCTTGATCAGTTATTATTAGTTCTTTGCTATTCCAAAACCAAAGGAACACTGTGATATGAAAAACGTCTCAGTATTATGAGCCTTTATGGAGAGACAGGCTCCAGTTTTTCCCAGACTTCTTTACAGCAACCTGTTCTTTATCACCTCTGACCAGGGCTGACAATTACCCCAACTCTGAACACATAATTAGCACTCTTGTAATAATAGGCTACACCACTAACCCCCTCAAACCATTTCTCATTAGCAAATGTTGTTAGTCTTGTGCGGCCAGTCTGAACTAATTATATTAAGGTTGTGCTTTGTGTTGATCTGACACGTTGTCTGTGTATGGAATACGGGATGTGTGAAATGCTGCTGGTCTTGTGATTCTCTACTGCTGGTTATCTCTCTTGTGCTGGTTATTTATTATGTGTGAACTGTGATGTCATATGATTACTTGAACTAACCTCTGTCTCCTGGACGGCCGCTCAGTCCATTACCTCCGGGGAAGCCTGGCCTGCCTGGAGGCCCTTGCTCTCCCTGTGGCCCTGGCGGACCCTGGCGGCCTGGTTCTCCTGGAGGACCTGGCACTGTCCGGACTGACACAACCTGACTGGGGATCTGATTCAGGATTGAGTTGTAGCGAGACAAGTGACCTAATGAGAACAGTGGCAAAGCAAATAAAGACTTAACAGAACTGAAAAAATACCAACACTTAAGTATCCTAAGTAAAGAAAGATCAATAAGAGAAGAAAAACATGGATTGCAGAGCGGTGCAACAGAGACATATTCACTCTGGAGATCATCTGGAGGTTGCAAGTTCGAATACCGATAATGCCACAGCCATCCATGGGCATAAGTCCAAAAGAGCATAATGAGCTTTGCTAATGTATGTATGTGGGGGAAGCTTTGCTCCTATTGTGTACAGCTGCACTGTGTTGCAGCGGTTTATAAATACAGTGGCTGGCTTTATGTGTCTTGGGGAAAGCACATGTGTCTCTCCTCAACTGGTAGCTGTCATGTGATAGAGGAGAGGTATTGGGTAGGTTGTGAGTAGGAACTGGCAAATGACTAAATTTGGAGAAAATGGGGTAATTGTATATATAAAAAAACATCATACAAATCATACATAACTTGCATATTCAAACTTGCATATTCAAAATCCAAGATGCAGACCCAAACACCTGACAATATTGTGTATGTCATTATGAAGGCTGTGAATACTTTGTATACTTGCATTTGTATGCTTTGAGGAGAAGTCTATTTTAGTACTAACTGGCCGCATGTTCAAGACCAACAAAAATATACTTACTCTGAATGAGCTGTTCACACACTTGTCGAGCTATAGAGCGGACAACTGCCTGAGACTGCATGTCACCCTTTGAAGACAAAAAAAGACAGATTGTTAAGAGTTCATTGCTTTGGTGTTACTGTTTTCTCTCCAACAAACACACAATGCGGTGTGTTTAATGAAGCAGCCCATAAAGTGTAAATGTTTAATAGGTGTAATTTAACATTCAGCATAGTCTTATTTTCTGATGCCCAGCCCTATACAGTCACACAAACACGGCTGAAGTGAAAGCAAAAGGGGGAAAATATATATGCTATGCTAGTGCTTGGGATTTGTATCAGGATGTCTGTCTGAGGGTCCCTTAGTCCCATTGCTAATACCCCACCATTATGTGCATGACTTGTCACCCATGCCAAGCTTATACAAAATTTTACACAATAGATCAGACTTACCCTCTCTCCTCGCTCGCCTTTGGTTCCTGGAGGGCCCTGCCGAAAAGAAATAACGGAAAGGTATGTAAACAGCTGTCTTGCAAAGATAATGAAGGATTTCAAAGTGTTTGTGAACACTGTTTGTCTGAGTGCCTGTTCTGATTGGGGCTGATCAAAAATGAAAGAGACTCTAGCAGTAGTTTGGAGAGCATATGTGCCTGCTTTGTTGTAACACAGGTCATTTTGTAGGGATTATGACTAAATCATGATGAATGCAGCACACGGTCCAATAACATAAAGGAGACACATTGTTCAGCTAATGCAGAGACAGAGAATGGTCCAGAATACTAAGGCCATTAAAAAATTCTGATATCATAACCCGGGGGGTCTGGAAAACACAGGCTAACACGTATGAAGGGCTAATGAATGTGCCAAAATGTTCGTGTCATTCTTAAATCTCACATGCAAGAGTATGCAAGAAATACCAGACACTGACTGAAATATCACAGAGCAAGAATGCATTTCTTGCCAAGTGCCATAGTGTGCGTGAGCTTCAGTAAAGAGTCTCACTGTACATGAACCACCCCAACACTGATGCTAAACCTGTCAACTCCTTGACAGCCTGTCTACCAGGTTGAATATAGAGAGAGCAATGCAGAAAGGTCCACATCACTACACACAAGCATATGGTTCTTCTTTACCACCACCCCTAATCAACCACTAAATTACAGAGCTCTTGCTTCCTGCCTGAATGCAGTAATTCGACCAGGTGTCACTCTGCAGGAATATAATGGAGATTGACGTTGCTTGCATCACCTGATCCCTTATAGTTAATATAATGTAAAAATAAGAAACAAATATTCCACTCCAAGGGGTCCACACAAGCAGTAACTGAAGTTTCTTCTAGACAGCACTCCTGTGCAGTCAGGAGTTCAGCGCTGTGGGTGTTTAGTCTTTTGTCTGACTCTGACAGTTCTTGGTGTAAAACAATACCTCTCTATGTTGTGTACTAATAGCTAGGTTCTATGGGAATAAAACATGAAAAAGCTACTTATGAATCATTGTTGGTGTCTGTGCATAAATGCAAACGAAAGTAAAATAGTTCTAAATTTGTGAAATTCAAATCATATGGAGGAATTTCATTAACGCACTGACAGCTTCACAGTGATGGAGCACATATGATTAGCAGGGAGCAGAAATGAGCTGAGGGCTGACTCAATGAGAAGGGGTGACTGAACAGACCACTGTTGATTAACCTAATGAGCTGACCCAGGTCATGAACCATTTGTTTACAGCATTAGCTCTGCTCTTGTCTGTTCAGGGTGGTCTGAAGTTCAGAGTTACAGTCAGTGTGCGATGCTGGACGTAGTTGAGTAAATGACTCAGTAGTGGGACAAAGTCCCAGAACAAACAGTGCAGTTATTTTAAATAAGACACATGCTTTAAGCACCCACCATCCGTCTCAACCAGAGAAACCATATTTACAAAATTAACTGAATATGTGAGTACTGAAATGTCACAGGCCTTTGCGGAAAGATTTCTGCTTACTGATTCAGATGATGGCTATTGAGGCTTGGAGTAAAAAGTATTTAGCAAAAACAACGTAATGTGTGAACAGTGACATCTGACTGTTCGGTAGGACTGTAACATTTCCACTGATCAATGTTCAAATAACTGTAAATTCTAAAAATGGTTTTATGTATATGTACTTCCTCTAATTCATCATCAGGTAATTACAGATCCCAAACATGGCTTTTCCTGTTTGCTTCTCTTATACTTACAGGTGATCCATGGTCACCGTGTTGTCCTGGGGGTCCAGTAGTGCCTGGTGATCCGGGAGCACCTGGAGAGCCCTGTTGTAACAGACACCAAATAACCAAGAGCTAAATGGATCTGGGTAGGCCTGGGGATGTTTGGGGAAAACATGATAATACTTACAATAGGTCCTGGTGGGCCCTGTTGTCCCTGTGGTCCATCTTTCCCAGGCAAACCCTACAGTCATACAGTAACATTCCATTTCGATTAAAATGAATACAACATTTATATAGTAACTTACATCATCAATGGTTTATCAGGGTGATGTTAAATTCAACTTTTGATGCCTTTATTTAAGCACATTTCCAGACTAAATATAACAATGTAACAAAATCAAAGTTCTCATCACTCTAGCATTATAATGCTAAATATAATAGCAGTTTTAGCACTGACAGTGTTCATTGTTATATCATTCACCTAATAAAAGACAACATTTAGCTTCTGGGGTTTTTTTTTCACAACTTCAGCATGAATGACTGATGCCTAACCCAGATGCTTTACTATTGCCTGACGGATGGCAATTTTTATGGACATCATAAACTATATGTCTGTGTAAATTAATTTTCTGAACAAAAAAACCTTTATATTTATAGTGACCTATTTTTATTTACACATCAAAAACAACTGGTTCAGAGCAGAACCAACATTCGTAATGTTTTACAATATTTTTAAAATTAGAAAACACTCCTATATATAGAGAGAGAGATGTATCTCCCAACCTTTTTAAAAGTTTATTTAGAAACAACACTAGAACAATAAGAAACGAACGCATTGGTTCTTTTTTTACACAAGGAATGTGACAAGTGTCATCGGAGCTGTATGGTATTATCTGTACTTACATGTAAGCAGCTAGTAACAGAGTGATAATGTTAAGAATGCTTTCCTCCCATACACTATGTCCCCTGGTACACACCGAAGATGCAGAACACTGATGACCAAAGTCACATCTACAGCTTATTCACACTAGAACTGATGCTGCCAGCATGATAATGCACCGTGTCACAAGGTATGTATCATCATCGAATGGTTCCAGGAACATGACAGCGATTTTTATTGCTTCAGTGGCCTGTGCAGTCTCTGGATTTCAACCCCATTGAGCATTTTGGGATGAGGTGGAAAGGGCTGTTAGCAGCAAGACTGTGCAGCCGTCCAATTTTCAGCAACTGTGCAACAAAATCATTTCCACATGGTACAACATTCCTGCCCAATACATTCAGCTTCTGTAGTGCTCATGCCCAGACAAATCCCTGCTGTTCTTAAGGCCATTCACAGCTATTAGAGCTGGTACTGTATTACTGATAATGGCCTGGGCACATTTACTCAAAAATGGGATGCATATTTGTTGGTCTACATATGGAGAAAACAAATCTACTGATAAGAATGATTAAGATTAATGACTTTTTATTTAAACAAAACAGGAATCCTTCATTTTGACAACAGAAAGGCTTGTGCATCATTCTGTCAGGCTCTATTAACTATCAGAAAAGTTTTAATTTAGAAACAGCTACAGCAGCTTATGTGGCAGTTGATAAATTGTCCTCTGAATGATGAATAAGCAATTCATAACAAATTAGGGGATTTTTTTTATTGTGATAACAGATGAAGTTGTGCATCATTTTTGGAACATAGTCTAATCTAATCCATGCTGTGCAGTATATATTTTTATATTTTATATAGAAATCATTACCAAAAGCCTACCTAAAAGCCACTGCTCACATTGAGTTATTTGAGTTTTTATGAAATACTTTTTAAACTGGCAACAAAAAAGAAAGAGAAAAAAGATTTAAACCTGTCAACAGATAGTTTACTGTTACATCAATGAGGAAGCAGTCATAAAGAACATGTTAAGCTCGGGACTGTAAGCTAACAACCACAGCTGAAATGAATAGCGGGAGCTTTTTATTGCAAGCATTATGAACATCTATTTTAGTTTGGAATGTTTTGGGGGTTTTTTTGCCTGTCAATAACTTAATTTTGTTTAATAAGCAAACCCTTTTTGTTATTTTGGTTAAATTAATTCGTTTTTTCTTTGCCACTTTTAGATGTTTCTGGCAAATGTACAAAAATGTTTTGAAAAGCTTATTTGTTCCTACTGGCTGAAAACACAAAATAAACTAAACTGTGAAAGAAAGGGCAGAAAGACAGAAGGTATTGTAATTCATTTCCATGGCGAAAAAACAAGGATATTTAGCAGGCTAAGAGCACATGAAAATATTAAACTTATACAAGGTAAAAAGAAAATAGTGTCATTTAAACAATGGAGGAAAAGTAGCTTTACTGTACCTATACTGATGGATCTAAAATTTTGCCCAGCCATGGCACAACCAATGTCATAGAAAAGTGAACTGATTTACACAAATCGGCCATAACATTAAAACTACAAAAACACTGACTGGTGACGTGAATAACAATGATTAATAACAGTTATGAACGATGGCACCTGTCAAGTGGTGGGATATATTAGACAGCAAGTGAACAGTCAGTTCTTAAATATAATGTGTTGGAAGCCAGAAAAAAATGGGCAAGTGTAAGGATTTAAACAATTTTGTCAAGGAGCAAACTGTGATGACTAGATGACTGGGTCAGAAAATCTCCAAAACAGCAGTTCTTGTGAGGTGTTCACAGGATATACAGTAGTTAATACCTACCAAAAATGGTCCAAGGAAGGACAAATAGAAAACAAGCAACGAAGTCATGGGTGCCCAAGATTCACTGATGTGTATAAGATGTGCAGTCTCGCCCTTTTCATCTGACCCCACAGAAGCTCCACAGAATTATCGGCTGATACCACAGATGGTGCCACAGATACCTAAGAAAACCATCAGAAGGCCTGTGGAGTCCATGCCTCGACAGGTCATGTTTTGGCAGCTGTTTTAAAAGGGTGGTTTAAATGTTATGGTTGATTGGTGTATTGGTTTGCTCACTTTTTCTTCACATTCCTTTGTGTATGTAATTAATGACAATAATATAAAATGAATATAAATTACATATAATATAAAATAAATACAATACAAATAAAGGCACCTAACTCCCCAGCTGCTGTAGTTTGGGGCTGCCCCCCACTCAGGGCAAGTGTGTACACTGCCCCCATGTGTGTCTGTGTGTGTGTGTGTGTGTGTGTGTGTGTGTTTTACTGCACAGATGGGTTAAATGCGGAGGTCACATACCTCTGTGTGCAAACACAGTAGGCAAATAGTTCACTTTCATAAATAAGCAATTTAAACTTGACAGTATAATCTGATAAAGACAGTGCAGTAATCCATGCAAATTAAAAGTCACTCTTCTTATGAATAAACATACCCATATGCGGGTAGGCATACAAACGCTTTTCCAAAATTACAGGATTTTCTTGAATACTGACTTTTTTTGTGTAAACACTCTGACAAACAATTTATGTATCAATAGGTTTATATCCAGCTGGATAAATGATCCCCGATATTTAGCCTGGCACCCTGTAAAAGCCAGATGTAACAATATTTTCTCTCAATCTGGTCCAGCTGTAATGTGTTTTGGTGCAGATCTGTAAGATGGATAAGTTCTGGTATTGGACGACTGCACAATAAGACACCAGGCCAACTCTGCTGTGCTTATCCAGTTGCAGCACTGCATTCAACCCCAATCCTGAATGGTGTATATTTGTTGTCTGGGTACAAGTCAATCCTTATGCAAGATTACTGATTCATATGCATAAAGGAAGAGATATACACTACAGTGCCTTTTAATTACGGTGCTTTAACGCAGCTCTGTATAGGACACAAAAGCTTCATTTGACTTTAATACAGTGGGTAATTTTCTCCACTGTTAAAAACGGATCGTTTTGTGGGTGTTGATTTTGTATGCTTCTCCTCAATAATAAGTTTATAATTGTTGGAGAGCTCAGCAATATTGGCAAAAGTGAACTGAAACCACAGCTGAAAAAAAACAGGCAAATTCATCCTGAAATGAGGACTGCATGAAATACCAATAAATTGGCACTTATACTGCTCGGTGGAGAAACATTTTTATCCATGTAAAAAAGACCTGTGGTAATTAATCCCCAACCAAAACATGCTTGGCTTTTTGTGCAGCCATAGCTTAAGATTGGGGAACCGCTCTTGTGTTCAGTAGGTTGCCAATTCGATCCCCCATACAGATAAGACTGATTACGTGCCCTTGAGAACCTAACCCCAAACTGCATCCCGGATACCATGGATAGAGGCTGCCCACCGCTCCAGGCAAGTGTATTCAGTGCCCCCTAGTGTGTGTGTGTGTTCACTAGAGTGTTTGTTTCACTGCACAGATGGGTTAACTGCAGAGGTCAAATTCCTCTGTGTGCAAACACAGTACATCAATCACTTCACTTTCGCTTTCAATAATGGCGTATTTAAGTTTATTAAGATTAAATGGTCCTGTGCAAAATGAACTGTGAAAGTGACGGGGTGGAGGCTACGTGACTGGGAGTGATTATTCAGGTAAGGCAGGGTGTTCACATATGTTACAAGGAACCAAATCAAACAACTTGTAGAATCGACGTTGTTTGTAAGAGGGAAAAATCGATACACCCACAATGGAGACTGCACATATCTGTTTTAAGATAGCGACAATTTAGAGGCAGTTGGGTTTAATAGGTTTAATAGTGTATAAGAGGTCAATAGATACTACACAGAGGTATTATTAGGGTTGTCAAAATAGGTTATGGCCTAGGGTATTTTTTAAGAAATTCGAAATAAGATCAGATTGAAAATGCGAACACTTCAAGCCTTACTATCATTTAAATATTTGGTTATTCATACAATCCTCATTTCTTTCTATCCAGCTTGCTAAAGTGAGCCTTTATTTAATGTGATTCATAGCCCACAATATCATATAAGAGGTTTTTATGCAATATGAGTCATTTGGAAAGGGAACACTATACTGTTTGAACACTTCTCATATGCAAACTGCTTTGCGGCAGCCACATCAAGAGAGCATGCTTAGAGTATTAGTCTTGTGCACGCACAAAACCACTGCAAACCCACACGGCTGAGCTTTCCCCTTCCACAGAGATCAAAGTAAGTTCCCCCCTCTCTCTTCCTGCCTCATTCAGTCTATTTATCTGTCATTTTTTCTGTTTGTCTCCAGGAATGGGATTATAGTGTATCTGCACGTGCCAAAATGGAGTCATGCTTTGCTGTGTAGCTCTATGATCCAGCTCGGTCATAAGCTTTCTACATGGTGCTAATTAACTTTCTGTGCCAGGATACAACTGAGAAGATTCTGGACTGAACACAAAACTCAAGGATTCAGGAATTTCTTTTGTACTTCAAAGTCTACAATTTAGAAAAAAATCCAGCTCATTAATAAAGCATAATGGAAAAGTTTATAACCCTATTTAAAAAGTCCCCCTTAGAGGGACAAACAGAAGAAACTTTAAGGTTACCCAGTGGAACCGTTTCCTAGCTAAAAGAGTCTTTCCCTCTGGCTATCTCTTCTGTTATCTTTAAGAAAACCTGACTGTTCAAACATTATACAACCAAAATGAATAACATTCAGTGTCCTCATAGCAGAAACTACACTGAATGCTGGACACGGAATGTGTACGCAGAATTAAAAAAGTGTAAAGTGAACCTGACGGTTTGACTGGGCCTCTCCATCTGTAATCAGATCTATTCCTGAACAGAAAACACTTGCCAGGCCTGGGTGATGAGCGATCCATGTGGAGTGAGACAGAATGAGCATTCCAATTATTGTGCCAATCCCACATTTTCCATCAGCATTTATTATGTACCCAACTTTATAGACAGAAGACAGGATTTGAAACTAAAATTATTCAAGGCGAGACTTGGAAATTTTAGATGTGTAAATAAATTAGAAATGTTAACATGGCAGCTGGATCTATGCTAATTAAATGAAAAAAGGTCACAAATTTAAATTGGAATAACTATAACCTATATAAACCACAGTCACATAACATATCATTTACCCTTTCAACATGTGGAGTTATAATAGATACACAATAACTGAAGTTAGAGATCATCCTTACCCTCTGTCCCGGTGGGCCGTCTCTGCCGGGTCCCCCACTGGCTCCTGGCACACCCTGACAAAAAGAAAAACACCCAACAATTCTTAGTAAAAATAATTTTGATGGTCAATAGTAGCATCCTTTCCTAAAGGGGCGAAAGAATAGGGCAACTGCAAAAAACATGGCCATGTTCAAGAGCGGCTGCCATGGTTGGATGGTACACTTCCCAAATAGAGCACATACATATCTAATCAAGATCAGCATAACATGCATAAATTGCATCTCAATGAGACTAGCTTGTTAATTGGGCCGATTTCGTTTTAGATGACTGCTTGAATAGATGTTCTTAATATTCTGCGTTGCTTGTTTGGACATGTTCGAGCATTTGTTGCTGACTTTGTTACTAAACAACACCACAAAAAAGTAGGTTATGTCCATTAATCATAGAAGAAAAATCGTATGCGCTGAATCAGCTCATTACGTGGCGAGAGTCTGGAGATTAAATCAATCACCGCAGAGAGGACGTGCTGTCTTATAACACTGCTGGCTTTAAAAAGATCAAATTATCAATCGAGGTCAATGTGACATCCTGAGAGGTAAACTGCGCACATCATGCCAGCGTACAAGTGCTATATGGGTAGTTAATCTCCAGCTTCCTCCTCCGCCTTTCTTCTGCACTTAAATGATGTATGCTCTCATTTTCCCAGCTGAGAACCTAATAATAAAAGTGAAGATGTCACACATGCAATCTGCATAGTCTGATTCGTTCCGAGATGAGGAATTGTGGTACTCTGCTCTCGAGATGCCCTGTCAGCTTGCTTCTATTACTGCCTGCAAGACAAAAACAGACTGGACGCCAGGGACAAAATAGGAGAAAATAAGGGGGAAAGAAAAACATAATTTCTTTAATAAATCTAATGTTAAAGTGTGACTATTTGCACAAAGAATATAGCTATAATTAACTGCAGTAAAGTCTTAACTACAGATAAATCAGATAAAAGTAAAATACCCCTGTTAAATGTAAGGCTGGGTATACATGCATTTTGATTTTGCTGATCGATTCCTAACTTATTTTATATTCACAATATAAAATAATCAAGGAATATTCAAATGTTTCATATATTAGTTGTGCTCCTGTTTATATGGAAGTGTGCATTTTACAGTCCACAATAGTTGTGCTGCTATGCAGACCTACTGCTATTTGATACAAAGTATATCAACAAAGCATGTAAGTAGAGAAACTTCTATTTACATCCTGGACCGTGGCTGACCACTACAAGTGCTTGAATGTTTGGCTTAGTTTCAGTAAAGAAATAATAACATGACATGGCAAAGTGCATTTTCCAGTATGACCAAGCATTTACTTCAACACATCATGAAAACTGATTCCAGCCTACATATGCCAAGAATAAAGGTGAACTTTTTCCTTATAAAATATTTAAATGATACCCAACACTAATAACAAGCAAACGTACAGATAAAAACATTAAATGGTTCTCAAACTATTATAAGCAACATTGTAATTGTAATAAAGATGTAAAGTTGTAATTTACTTGAATGTTACCTAAGTTACTTGAATAAATGCAGCAACTTTCTGTATTACTTTTCTGTTTACATTTACAACTTGGTAGAGCTACATGTGATATGGCTAAGGCACCAGGAGGTACCAGTAATCCTGATTCCTGTCTCCTGCTCTTCGGAGATAAACCCACATGGACGTATCACCATATTGAACATGTAGAAACCATGAATTTTGCTAGGACTATGACTGACATAAATAATCATCGCAAGATAACTATAACTGAACAGTTTTACTCTCCATCAGTCAATCAGTCATCATGTCCATCAGTGAAGAGATGACAAAATTCAACAAAATCAGACTTCATTTTACAACTATAATGAATTGTCTGGCTGTACACTTGCACTTTTCTATAAAGCCAGGGACTATTTATAACCACACTATCTGTGTCACCCAAATGAGGATGAGTTTCCTTTGATTCTGGTTCCTCTCAAGGTTTCTGCTTCTTGTCATCTCAGAAAGCTGCCACTGTTGCCAAATCATCAAATTTATATATACAGGTATGATCCAGATACTGTATTTCTGTAAAGCTGTTTTGGGACAATGCCTATTGTTAAAAGTGTTATATAAACAAAACTGAACTGAATTTCTTTTGAGAACAGAGAGTTTTTTCCACCTCTGCTGGCTTTTTACACTATTAATTGAGTTGTTTGTTTTTTTTATTATTATTATTGACACGTTATCTATACCTTAACTTAACTATAATCTCTCATTACTTTTTCCAACACTGGTCTTTTTTGAGAGACTATATTAATGTTCAGTCCTAACACTTTCATTCAGATTGACAGCAAGATGGACAGAAGAGTAGATGTGCACCAGAAGCCCAGAAATTCCCTAACAGCCTCTGAATATAATACAAAAGGATTCAGCATGCAGTTTTCAGAATCTGACAGGCTACATTCTTCCTGTCCATCAGAGAGTGGTCTCACTTCTGCAGCATTTCACACAGATTTAATATCATGATCAAATTTCAGGTTTGAACTGCCAGCATGCCTTACACATACAGTCAATAAACTTACAGGAAACAGTTAATGTTTATTTTGGCCTTAAAAATTGAGACACAGATTAAGACCGCAAGCCTATGCTGAAGGTATTTTTCACACCAAAGAAAGCTGTGTGTGTGTGTGTGTGTATTGGCAGCTTATGAGAGTGCAGTCGTTTTTTTTTTCTTCCCTCTTTGGAGAGACCCCAGGGATTTTTGCAGTAATTGTAAATGGATTAGCTGCTATTAACTGCTATTTGTTAAAAGCCATTAGGATGTGGTTCTCTATTAAAAAAACGATTGTGTTTAATCTTTGACGAAACTCATGCAACTAAGATTATTTTAGCTGCACACTTGTATGCACAAGAAAAACAAAGTGCTTGACGCAGTATATTACTTTGATAAATTATATCGATGGTAATAATTCCATCAGGGTCAAATATAACTGCAGCACGTGTGCAGAACCATTCATCAAAAACTAAATATCACTAAACCACATTTATCGCAGTACTCATCAGCAGCATTACCAGCCAGAAGGCTAAAGAGCACAGGTGAATATTTCACAGTGGAGTATTTCCTTTCAACCTGCTCAGCAGCTCTTATCAGCCCCTCTGTGCTGTCTGAGTATGACTCCCAGCAGGCAGCAGGAAGCTTCAGTAATTAATAACAGCTCTAGCAGGTAATGATTTTCTCATGTGAGTGATTCCATTAGGATTTCTGTTACAGAGGGGTGTGTGTTTGCATATACGTGTGCGCTATGAATAAGCGAGCCAAACTTATCAGCGCACCTCAAAGCGAAGACACACAGGCACAATATCTATAATTTGCTCCATAATGCAGCTCTATCTGGGGGGAGGGAGACGCCTGGCTAATGGAAGACGGTGCACTAGCAATAAGACTGCCTGTCATTGTGCATGCTCATTAGACAGACAATTCGTGGCTGCTTTTGCTCTTACCTGAGGACCTGGCAGACCTGAGTCACCTTTCTCTCCTTTTTCTCCTGCAGATCCCTAAAATAAGGGGCATAAAAGAATAAGGATCCATCTATTGTGCAGTTTCTAGAGTAGAAATCAGTATTTTAAAGGAGGGATACGGATATTGTTATGGAAGTTTGTTTACTCATAACAATAAAGCGCATACTGGGAATGTAAAATCCTAATAAAAATGCATTAAATGGGCTAAAAGATTTAGTATTCACATGCATTCAAATAATGATTAGATTATAATTTCATACTGCCACAGACAGAACAAACATTAGCAGCAGCTCTGTGTTAAAATCACATAACCCACGCAAGGTGAAAATTGGGTTATTTCCCTACGCAAATTAAATTACACTGAGGCAATATCATAATTGTATTAGAAACTTTTTTGTTTCTGGTTCACTGTTACTATACAGTACATCCACAGTAATGTTTTTATTACTGAAAAATGTCACATTTAAAGACCAACATCTATTCATCTTTATGTATAGAACAAATTTAGTTAGGTTAAAACTCGAATAGCTTTCTTTATGCTCACAATATCGGATATGACATTATGGCATTGTAGAACAAACAGGCAGATTAAAGACATAAAAACACAATAATTAAACATTAAACAAGAATTGTAGTAAATTGTTAAGCAACTTTGAAACATCTTGGCATAAATCTTACATGTCTCTAAACGGCATTCTTCCAAACTATATTCCCTCAGTTGGTCTTTTATTAATGATGATGGTGGAAAGCAATGTCTAACATGTCGGTCCATAACATATCATTCACAATATTTTCATACTCAGTAAATCATACAATGAATGAAGAAACTGTGGATCCTGGACCACTCCTATCAGAATAGAAATAGATATGTTGTGATCCGACACTTTATGAAGCCAACTACCCTAAATGCCAGCAACATGCCTCTCATAGAATAACAACGGTATATGCTTTAATAGGCCACCTTTCTGCAGTACTATATATAACAACACCATTTTAGATAGGTGGAAATTTTTGTACTTTCATTTATCAATATCAGGTCACATACACTGTTAAAATTTGATATTGAAAAAATAATGCCATTAATGGCATGCATTAATTTAGCTTGTTTTACCAAAGGTCAATAAATAAGATTTTTAAACAGTTTGTTCTGGGTGGTGCCTGGGTTCAGCATTGAATTTATTTATAATGTTACACTGTAGAGTAGGGGTTAATGGCTCATATGAATGTAGACAAAAGTAAAAGAAAACTGTAATGGCTGGTGGTGGTTTCATAATGGTATAGAGTTTGTTTAGTTGGCATTCTATGGGACCCCAGCTACTGGGCCTCTTTCAACAGGATAATTCACCACCACTAGATACACCAAATTATGGTTAGAAGAGCACTCATTTGAGTTTGAGGTTTTGCCATTCCTACCTACGTCACCAGATCTCAACGCTATCAAACACATCTGGGATGACATGCAAAATGCTGTGGAACACAGAAGTCTCAGAATACAATTCAATTTAAACATCAAAGACGTATGATGTTCATTGTCTGCAGAATATTTCTGTTTTTCTGCAGTCCTACTCTCCCACCAAGTATTTCTGTTTTTTAACTAGCCGACTAGGGTTAAATGTTATAACTTTTTTGTGGCAGTTGTATACAGTGTTTTAATAACAAAAAGCGTTACTTGTGCTTGTAGAATTTAAACAGCAAATTCATTCTTACAATATTAAATTGGTGGTCTTTATGTCTTTGCAGTATCAGCAATAAATAGGAAATATTTAGTGTGAATACAGTTTATACAGTGTGATTCTAAGCCAGAGTCTATTTGACATATTTTAGATTTTACATTTCTTGCACATGAACAGAATATTTTAAACAGAAAATTCCCTTTGCATGGTGGTGGCCTTTGCCTATATGTAAGCACATGCACTAAGCAGAAACAGTAAAATGTCTTACTGGTGGTCCCTGGATAGACAGCCCACTTGGCCCCTGTAGTCCAGGAGGCCCCTGAGGTCCTGGAGGTCCAATTTCACCAGCTGGCCCTTGAGGTCCCTTCAATAATTAGACAGAGAAAGGTTGTGATTTAATGATTTCCTTAATGTAATCAAATTGGCAAAACAAAGAATGAAATAAATGTAATCAATGTTTCTGTTCAGCACTGGCTGATGCAATTATCCTGATCTGACCACTATATACAAGATTTATTAGCTTCAGAGAAGCAGACCACTTTTTACAATGTAATAAGAGATCGAGCATCAACGTCAGATAGAGAGGAGGCGTGTCAACCAGCAGGTAACGCATGATGAATCTCACCTGTCTACTGTTTTAGTAGCGGCCATAATGAGAAAAAGAAAGAAACAGAGAGGCATCTTTGGCACAGCTTGCAACACACCCGCACACATACTTGAACTTGGATGGGATGGAGCTGTGAGCTTGTGCAGAATCCTTTCAGTTAGTTTTCCTTGTTGTTGAGTATCTTCACAGCACACTGAAAAGCGGGGTAGCAAATAAACGAGAGCCCAGAGCTGAGTCTTTCTAATGCACCCTCATACGCCAGGGTTTTATAGTTTAGTTGAAAGCTGCAACCACAAAACACTCAGCCTCCACCATGGAAGCCTCCACGTTTGGCAAAATCCCCTGTCAGTCTTCACCATACACAACATCAGGCGTATAATAGGGTGGATGAAAGTATGAGTATCTGGGTGTTCACTTGGGCCACTGGCTGGTGTGTCCCAAAATTGATATGGCAGCAGTGATCACAGCTTGACCCAGGACAAAAATGGGAGTGAGGCAGTTCCTGGGGCTGGCTGACTTTTATAGAAGGTTTGTACTTAATTTATCAGACCAAATCCAGATAGAGTGGCATTGCTGGCAAAGCTTGCAACACATGCACACAAATGTGACTAGGATGAAGTCACAAGAATCCTTTCAGTTAGTTTTCTTTTATGTTGAGTGTTTTGAAAGTGTGTTGAGAAGCGTGGTAACAAATTAACATGAGCCTGAAGATCAGTATAATTCCCAAGTCTCCCAAGTTTTCCTCTGCACCCTCACACACTGTGGTTTTACACC
Source organism: Duopalatinus emarginatus (assembly GCA_028565595.1). Taxonomy (NCBI): domain Eukaryota; kingdom Metazoa; phylum Chordata; class Actinopteri; order Siluriformes; family Pimelodidae; genus Duopalatinus; species Duopalatinus emarginatus. The sequence continues at coordinate 24,500,275 of JAOVVF010000044.1, forward strand.
ATACAAGAGAAATCACACTACACAAGGCCAACATTATCTGGCTCTGAGGACCTTCTGCATCACTTTGTACAAGTGTATGAAGTAGACTGGGAAGGAGAGCTGCAGTAACAAAGCAGGAGCCTCTAACTCCTTACACAAGAATTCAAATAATAACAGAAGATCAGGATCCAAACTGAGGTCTCGGTCAAGACCCAATTTACCCAGTATGTAAAAACACACTAAACCTCCAAAAGCAATAGTGATATGCTGTCATGTACAAGTTTATGAATTCCAAGATGTTGATCAGTCTTATTCATTTGGATACTAAAGCAGGTTAGTCAGGGTCAAGCTCAGTAAAGGCCCCTCATATTGCATTTTATAAAAGGCTGTTAGAATAAACAGTGTATTTTACCACTAAGCCTGGTTCTCCTCGGTCACCTCTTGAGCCTCTTATACCAGGACCACCCTGTAAGTTACGAACACACAAACACATGCAAATAAAAATAAATGAGTGCTGTCATTTTTGCTGAAAAACTGGTGCATGGCCCTGGTGGTATGTGCATATTGCATATATCAATATCATATAATAAACAATAATCTCTCTGTACACTTTAAGCTTTAACTAAATATTTCTTGTGCTTACAATTGTTCACTACTGGGATGTAGCTAGCTACAAGTAGTTTTAGTGAGCTGAATAATGTAGATTTTCCAGTAACTACCTACTTTTTTTTTAATATAGTAGCAGTTTCATGTAACATAATGCATATCACAGGATTTTCTCTTATCAAATAACCAGTGGTATATTATCTTCTCAACCAATCAAATCCCTACATTTATTAACTACTATACAGGGATACACTCTCAAAGTATGTACACTGTAGTTTGTGCAATAAAGTACTTTGGAGGTTGACAAATTTGCTTCAGTATTGTTTGCTATATTTTTTTCAAGTAGCTTGTATAATATCTAGCTACATTATCAAGGTAAGGTAGCTGTACTGTAGCTACAGTATTTTAATGTTTAAAGGCAAAGTTCGAATTGCACTGTGGCTTTGCCTGAATGAGGAACTGTAAAAGCAGCAATGGTGCCTAGTGCAGTGTAAACTCACCCAGCCATCAAAGGGTCGACCCACCCTGCTCAGCAACCTGGCTATAGATTACACCACTTACAAGTTCATGCCCTCACTGCTGTAGGCAGCTGCCAGTAATTTCACCCCGTTTGCTTCCTCTTCCAGTGTTTGCTTTAATCATTGCCCCCAGAGCACTACGCCAGTGTCTATGGCTCGAGGCTACAAATCAAATGCTTGCATGAATTTGATTCCTGTGTTGTAGCTCTGGATATCTCTGCCAAAGAAAGACTGCATGTCTCTACTGAGTATGAATATCTTAAAGACATGCTTGCATGTCAGATTTATGCCAATATCAAGATGGCATATTAAATTTTAATATGAAATACACAAACCCGTGGAATGTAAACTGCATCAGTGCTATCGCTGTCTATACTTACTGTAATAGAAATTACTGATGTGGATCTGTACGTTTGAACAGATCAGGTAGAAACTAATCAGACTTGATAAATTGATTTCCACGTAATGACTTTCTCAACACGACGGATGTTTACACAGCATGGCCTTTCTATGGCCTTCAAAAAGCATGTGTGCACAGCACTGTGTTTTAAATGAGCTCATTTGTTTATACTGCCTTACTAAGTTCTCACTGTACCATGGGCTGAATTAAAACATTAAACTATTTATTGCTTGTTAACCAAATCACACTTTCTCTTCCTTATCTAATGACTTCTTTTTCTGCAGCTCACTTTATAATTTTCACAAATTCCCAGTCTTATTTATTAAAAGTTCTTCTTTTTCATAAAATTCTGTATTGAAAAAAGGAATACTCTGAACATAACTGCACATTACATCATTTTATGGAAAGGACTAGTCTTACTGGGGGTCCAGAGGGTCCTGGTGGTCCTTTACTGTCCTGAGAGCATGTGCATGAATGAGGCAGAGCAGGACAGTCTTGCTCTACTCTCTACAAAAAAAAAAACAGAAGCATAAGAAATCTCACAATGCAGCTTTCTTCTTTTGTAATTCCCTCAGGTCATTAATTTAGGACAGCACAATCAGAAAACAAGGCGTACAAGGATATTGTTCTTCATATCCATAGATCAATAGTCAACCAGGTCTATTTGTCTAATACAAGCCAACATAATTAGACCATTAGTGAAGCTGTCACAAATGTACAAGAACAGGGCCTGTAGCAACCTGATCTAGGAGACTGACTGTATCAGATTATTTTGTTTCTATAACATGATAAAAAAACAGGATCTATATAAGCTATTGCAAAATGTGAGGTATTTAGTAGTTTGGTGAATCTATATAAGTCTAGACAAAATAAGAGCTTTTGTGGGTGACCTAGTCCATGTTTTCCTATGTGTTTTTTCGTCTAAGAGGTTTTTCAGTAAACCAGACAGTAAAGAATCATTTAGCTCCTGCCAATTAGAACAGCTTACAGATTGTTAATGTTGCTAACTTGATTGTTGGATTGGTTTGTTTTCAACTTGTCGGTTATATGGAAAGACAAAATTTTCTTGTTAGGTGAATGGTTAAGCTCTGATTGAGTGCTCGACTATAGCAGAAGGACAAAGCAATCTGAATCTTACCAGGCCTGGGAGCTCACAGCATTTATCTCGACTGGCCCATGATGTACTGCAGACAATATCGAACATTTGAAGCTGAAACTGTGGACATAGAAAGACACATATTATACTCATAACTCATGAAAACGAATATGGTGTTCCGTACACCTAACCATGATCATAACCTAAAGCCACCTCAATGTTACAATGCACTCTGTCTGTTGAAAATGAAGGTCATGACGATGACGGTTTATGCTACCACAGGTGGTAATAGTGTTACCTGGAGTGCAAGTCATTTTCAGGGCAAATTATAGATTTCCTTTTTTTTTGTTTCATTTTCCTCACAGATAATAAGAGCAACAATTATACTCATCAACCCCAATCTCCCTTCATGGAAAACATAAATTATATCTAAATGTCCCCACACACAGACACAGACACACATACACACACAAAAAAATCACAATCTGTTATGGGAAAAAAAATGCAACCCACTTTCCACTTGTATTATTAACTCATATTTCATGCTTTAAATTGCCACCTCAAACTCCCCCTCATACAAAAAGAAGAATTTCCTTAGAAAGCTCTCCCATCACCTTCAGGAATAAAGACAATCCATCTCAATGTACTATTAGCTCCTCGTAATATTCAGTCCATGCACAATCCTTAAACATCAGCCAGCACATTGTCTCAAATGACTGATATGGCTCTTGTCTTACCGATGCTGAGCTGTCCCTGCTGCTACGTGAGCGTACCATTCGACCCAGAACCTCCGTTCCATCTGTGGTGATGTTCCCAGCAGCACTGATGGGCTTTTCACCCACTGTCTTACAGTCAATCACTATCTTCGCAGAGGTCTTGCTGATTGCCACATGAAGCTGTGTGGCAGAGGAAGGAATGTAATTATTTATACAACACAGAAACATTAAGGCAATATTCATCTGCTTTACAGCCTAATCTCTATATACAGAATCTGATTACCAGAGACAGCAGTTGTTTCGGCAGTTGTTGGCGTGTCAATAAATGTTTATGCAAAACACAATTTTGTATAATACTTTCATGAATTCTTCAGTTAAATGTATTTGTAAACTAAGTTCTAAGCGTATTCGGATTCGAGTTACACACACATAGTGAGGATTTAATCCAAAAACTGTGTGAGACATTATTCAAACCTCGAATATAACCACAGACTAGTTCTATTCAGAAGTCACATAGAGTTGCGCACACACGGGTGAAGTCTGAGTAAAACGGGGTATGAAGACCAATCAGACATAACATTAACACCACCTGCCAAAACATCTGCCTAAACAGCTCTGACACATCAAGGTATGGACTCCACAACAGCTCTAAAGGTGTTCTGTGGTATCTAGAACCATGACGTTAGCAGCAGATACTTCAGTCATTTTTTCTGTGGGATAGGACTCAATACACATAAGTGAGGCTTGGGCATCCATGACCCCGGTTCACTGATTGTCTTTCTTTGGACCACTTTTAGTAGGTACTAACCACTGTGTACTAAAAACACAACACAAGACCTGCTGTTTTGGAGATGCTCTGACCCAGTCATCTAATGATCACAAAGAGTCACTCAGACCCTCACACTCAACAGGTGTCATTATAACAAGATGATCAATGGCATTCCCTTAACCTGTCAGTGGTTTTCTGGTAATAATGTTATGGCCGATCGGTGTATCGGTTACATGCAATTTTGTACACGAACTGAAACATTTTTCTTATATCAGCTCAAGCATAGAGCAGTAATAAGCACCTTCTGAAAATGTGATGTAATCATAACATATTATGATGAAACCTTAAGAATATTCCTGTAAAATCTTTACTGTAATTTCCCACTATTGAACGATTAGTATAACTTTCTGCCATGTCTCATCTCAGACTTAGTTATCTGCTTCTTTATTAACAGTATTCCTGCTAGTTTATGCAATTATCCAAGCAGCTGAAAATGGGAAAAACGTCTTCAATTGTTCAGTGTTTGGCCATGATGATAGCATGTTTTTTTGTTTTTTTTTTGCTATTGTAGCTCACCCAAATTATGGTTCGATGTGTTTTGCATTCTTCGTTGCTTTTCTCCTCACCCCAGATATAAAGAGTGCTTATGTGAGTCACCAAAGCCTTTTCTGTCAGCTTCAACCAGTCTAGCCATTCTTCTTTGACCTCTCTCATCAACAGTACATTTCCACCTCCAGAACTGCAGCTGGGTGTTTTTTTTTTTTGCACAATAGTCTGTGCACTCTCAGGATCAGCATTTTCTAAAATACTCAGACTAGCCTGTCTAGCATCAACAACCCTGAAGCTCCTAAGCTGTATCTGCATATTTTTATGCACTGTGCTCCTGCCACGTCATTAGCTGATTTAAATATTACATGAAAGAGGTGTATGGGCTATTAAGTGACAAATGAGACTGTAATAATAGTGGGTTTGGATTTGTGTTACACACTGAAGTGCCAGAAAAACTGGTGGAAATAAGCCTATGCAAAATACATATGCAGGTGATGGCTCCATAATGGTCTGTTTTTTTTAGCTTGCATCCCTCTGGACCCCTGGCAGGTGAACACTATGTGTGCCTCCTTTCTGATGAGTTACACCCGTTCATGTCCTGCATTCATTCTGATGATCTCTTCCAACAGGACAATGCACCATCACATGTCTAGAGATTCCAAATTATGGTTAGAGGAAAGCTTGGAGTTTGGGGTTTTGCCATTCACACCTAAGTCAACAGATCTCAATGTTAATAAACACATCTGGGATGCTATGCAACATGCTGTGGAACACAGAAATCCTACACCTCAAAATACAACAAATTTATGGACCGTTCTGCAGGTGTTCATTACCTACAGAATATTTCCACAAGTTTGTGGAGTCCATATCAGACTGGTTTACCAGTCTACCAGTATTTCTGCTACTTCAGTGTATAGTGACACATTTAAAATGTATATTATGTTCATTTAAGATGAGGTTGCCTGTCTACAACAAAAATGCTGTATAAAGCTGAATCAGCTAAACCTTGACCATTACCTAGTAAATTTCAATCCAATATAATAAGTCTATTCCAAAAAATAGTATCACTAGCATAGAAAGTGTGTAATCTGTTGTTGATTAAAGTTCATACATGCATGAGGCCACTGAGACATAGCATGTCAAATACTTATAGGTTTTAGGCCACAATTTTCTCCAATTTTTTGGATGAGTGCATGTAGGTGTGGCTGAGTATGTAGGTGTGGCAGAGTGGGTGCAAGAAAGTCAGTAAGAAGGAGAGTGAGAAGGGGAGAAAAGATATAGTTGTCAGACTGCTGTGAATAAAGGTGGGTGAATGCAGGCTCATATTCAGCTCATTATGGCGCTGTCACACAGTAACGTCAATTACTGTGAATAATGGCGTGATACGGTGCGTGAGTAAAATTCAAACACCTCTCCTGAGAGGACAAAAAAAAAGTTTTAAGTTGACAAAAGGGAAGACCAAGAACTGCTACTGCCTGATGAACATTTACACCAAAGGCCAGTCAGAGACAAGCTCTGTCCTGTGAGCAGAGAATGCACGCAATAATTCGCAGCACCCTGCATGTTTCACCTAGGCAGCGGGAGAGTGTGAGAGGTGTGATTTTAATGCAGACACTGAGAAGGGTGAGAAATCAGAGTAGCTCCTTTTTCAGCTCAAGCCCCTGTGGCTCTCACGTCTCCTCTGATCAATCCTTGGATAATTCTGTTGCCAGTGTGATGCATTGGTCTATTTCACACCACTCGCTTCATCCTTAATTCGCCTGCTTGTGCTCAAATCCCAGCCTCTGCCTCATAACGATGCAATGCATTTGTTTGTTTTTCTTCTCGTCCCTTTTGAGGCGCTCCCACAGAGACTGATTCTTGAGTGTGATTCAGAGCTGGCTATGTAGCGGGTACTAGCTTCTCAGAAAAGCCATCAATACCCTACTGTTAATAACAAAAACAACACATTTTACACCTGCCGTCAGAAAAAGGTTACTAATTCCACGTTATTTCCCACAGGAATAAAAACAATTGAAACTGAAATTAAAAGATTCATAACACAATGAACTGAATCTGTTTTATGTTCACTGATATGGGAAGAGAAATGATTTAATGGCTTGTGTCAGCACTTGTTTTCCCGCATGGAAACCAAATGGGTGAGAGCAGAATGTGTGGAGTGAGAAACAACAAACTCCAACTCAGCAACCGCTCAGGCGAGCCAAACTACACACACCAAAACCTTCAATCAGAAGCGGCAAAGCCTCTGCGTTTCCCGACCTCTACTCACATGATCAGGATCTCCTCCAAGCCTGGGATTTGTTAAAAGCTGTCAAAACAGTCTGAGACAACAAAAGTGTTACTCTCACTCAGCACTACTGAACAAAACAAGTGCTGTGTTAAAAGAACAATTTCACGTTGTAGAAATCGGTTTCAGCTGCTGTCAGATAAATTCAAAGTTTTAGGCTGCCGTGCTGTTACCACTGAAAGTACACTCCAAGTTTTCCGGGTTGCCTACAATACCTCACCGCATGCAAGTGAAGTGAATCTTCAGTGTATAGACAATGAAGTTGCAGGCTGCTCAAAACTGGAGGAGGTAACATCAGCCCCACTGCCATCTCACAATGTCCAACTTTAGCTAAAACCTTATTATTTTGTTATATGCCCTCAAAATTAACACTAGGCCACATTAACTAAATGTTTAATTAAACAATGAAATATTAGAAGTAAGCTTTCCTTATTTATTTTAAGTTAAAGCAGGGTGTTCTTGGTTGACTATAAGTTGTTTGCAATATTTGCCCCCTCCCCAGACACAGTGGACATAGGGAAATTCTTTACAAATAAGCGGAAAGTAAGTCAAGACTTTTTTCCAATAGATACTTACTGCAGTTAGCTGGCTAGTCAATGGTATGAGATCTATCAGCTAGCTTAATGATAGCTATCATTTCAATCAGTAAAAATACACCAGAATGCAAGAAAAGGCAACTAATTCATTAAAAATCCCCCCTCCCAACATTAAAAATGCTTCTGACGCCCCTGCCATTTGGTAAGATTTGAGTATCAGGCAAAAGTAAGGAAACGCTTATTACTCCCTTTTAGTAACTGTTTATCCTGTGTATAACATAGATACCAACAGGCACAAACATATTAACACACTCATTTACATTCATGTGGAAACTAGTAGAAACTAGAGAACTGTGCAAGACTGTTTTTTCATCCCGCTTCTGCCCGCTCCCGCTGAATTTCTGATCATTACCGCCCACAACCGCAACATGTGTGCAACGTGTCCACCCATTCCCACGATGTGTATGTCCACTCCCCCCCGCAACCCGTGAAGCTGTTAGAATTATTCCCGCACATTGATAGAAATGCACTGATTTTGTCTTCTCCCATCCCGCAGGAGAAAATATAGGATATTAATAACAAGATTCTTGGGGTTTGTTTCGTTTTCTTGGCCTGCATAGCTTTTGACGCACTTGTCGGGAATAGCGCTCCTATTTCGTTATCTTCATGTAGTTTTTAAATAAAATAAAGGCAGTTTCATATTCGATTCTCATTCTCTATATTTTATTTACTTGGAATTACCTTTAGGCTTTACTCTATAATCACCCAGTATTTTGTTTTAGCTGCCTATTCCCACCTGCAGCTAAGTGCAACCGCCCGGGTCCCCCAGGACCCAGTGGGACTCAATCCCAGTGCAGACCTCTTGTAAAAACCTCTACAAAAAACATAAGACAGAGAAGAGTAGCTCAAGCTCAGAATCAAACCCGAGACCCTGGAGCTTTTCTCACGTTATTTCACTGTTTCAAAAAATTATGCAGACCCCAATAGTGATCCATAATACTGAGCTCTTGTGATACCGAGCTCCTTCTTGGGAAGTGATCCTGGCTAGATCTCCGACCAAGATCATATGCTAACAGAGACGATATGAATGAAAGTGAAAACAATAACTCGTCAGAAAGCAGAATTCTACCAATAAGGTCTTCAAATATCATGAGCAGAGGAACGTTCTAGCCATATACAATAGTATAGTGTTAGTAAAGGGACTGACCTTGTGAAAACTGCCGTAGAAGATTTTTCTAATGTCAGGTCCTTCAAAGGTCACTGTCTGGAAAGCACCCTTGTAGTCATAGTTAAAGAATGTCAGCGTTTTCCCACCATCTAAAAACAAAAGGAGACTGAGAGTAAAAATCAGTTTTGTATGATACAGTTACTGTTTTGTTTCTCCTTGAGTGAGAATATTATTGCAATGCTACAACAGGCTGTTGCCTCTTGAAAGAGCTATTGGTATTGTGCTTAAGGTAGCTTTTCAGCAACCAATATGCAAACAGCAGGCCATTAGATACAATACTCACTGTCCAGGATGAGACCCACCAGGGGTTCATTGGCTTTATTGAGAATTTCCCACAATGCAAAGGCCTCCTGGGGAGTTTCCGGCAGGATGCGGAAAAGCACTGACACAGTGTAGTCGGAAGGGAGTCCCTCAGGGTGCAGATACCTACCACCAAAACACAGATATCAATTAAAAAGCATTTTATCTGAACACTTAATACGGAGTGCACTTACTGCTAAAACATAACCTCTACTTTTCACTGGCTCTCTAACTGTTCTAGCTATGATCTGCTACAAAGCACTCATTAACTGAGCTTCTAATCACAGTGTGCCCTAGCTGTGATGGCTGTGAATGATGCTTATGATGTGGCTTTGTGGTGAGTGAGCATCTAAGAAGAATACACTCAATTGTTCTGAGGCACTGAAGCTTTCCACTATAATAACAGTACTCCCTTTGAGCTCAGGAAAGCGCGGTTTAATCTAAACGTTATCATTTGGCATGCAAGGAAGGATCTGTTTAAGGACAAACTCATCATTGATGCCCTGAGCTTGCAGGAGCCAGCGATTTCATTTGAAGGCTCATCTCAGGCCACAGCATGGACACGTTTACAGCAATATTGATTTGATTGAGGACGGAAAAGAGTTTCAACAGTACATCTTTTGTATCAGATTTGATCCATTTTTTACATTTTAATACCAATTGTGGCAATATTTAGTAATTTACTGAGCTGATGGGTGACTTCTTATTATTTTGATATAATATCTGTAAAGGTAATGGATGACAATTGGATTTTACATGTGAAACCTTATAGTACTCTGAGGAAACAGGGCATAGTCAAAGGCAGCAGGAGATCTCCTGGGGACTGAATTTAATTCCTCCTATCCTAACCGCCAGCAGTGGTGAGAATCACCTGGATGCCTTCTTGTGCATGTGAGCTCAGTAGGCTCGGATGTATTGAGGTGCCCACAGAGAATGTTATATAAATAATGTATTCACTGCTGCTGGCTAGATGTCCGTTGTGTTGAAATTAATTTGAACTAGGTGAAATCTGGCTTGCACCATATGACAATAAGGAGTTGCTAAAGCCCAGTTCCTGCAAGATGGTTCGGTCGTTAGATGCTACACGAGTAGCCACTTTTGTTCTATCTATTTCTGAGTCTCCATTAGTGTTTTCTCCATCTGGCAGATGGTGCCAGGAGAGGCAGGATAAGGGTGGTGGCAGCTGCTGTTGCTTGGCTTAAAGAAATTCCTGGGGGCCTCATTGTCCTGGGCAGTGTGGCCCAGGAAGGACGGCTGTTTCAGAATTGTGTCATGGATTGCTTTTCTTCCTCTTGCCTTATATACATGTAGACTGCATGTGCATCTTCTGCATAATACCTCGGGACAACTATAGATTGCCTGTTCTCCCAAGCAGGCAACAGACTCTCATACCCTTGAAGTCATCCCTTCACAGCTGTGGTGTTTTTTTTTACTTTTGATGTGATGTTCTTAGAGACAAAGACTCATTAATTGGTTTAATAAAAGGCATAATAAACAGTAAACAAGTAAATAACAAATACTTATACAATATTGTAGCTAGGGTCATGTGATCAGCAAAAAGCACACAAAGTGCTGGTCAGGAATCAAAGTGTTTATTTATACAT
>JAOVVF010000044.1:24549106-24591069 GCA_028565595.1 Duopalatinus emarginatus
AAAATCATACGTTTTAAGACCTTAAAAATCAGATATTTTATTTAAGACTTTTTAATACTTTTTAAGGATCCGCGGAGACCCTGCTAAAAAAAGAAGATAGTGAGCTAGTGAAGCTGGCGTAGCTGTAATTAATGTACAAAATATAAACTTTATATTATTTGTATGATAAACAGGCTTTAAACACAACGCCATATGAAGAAACCTCGCTTACCAATGGCAAAGAGCTCAACACCAGCATTCTTCAAGCTCTGGGCAGGAACGTCAACAGCATCTTGAGATTTACCGTCAGTGATCAGGATGCCAATTTTAGGAACGTTGCTCCGAGAACCGGATTCTGTTTTGAAGCTGTTCTTCAGCATGTATGTGAGGGCCAAACCTGTGGACACACCAAATTTAAAACTAACAGCACTGCATTCCCAAGAGTGCAAGACAACCAGAAGATGTTGTCCTATTTGTCCTGTACATGATGCTAGAAAGCTACCTGTGAGTGTGTTTCCTCCTTTGTATGGTAGGTTTTTGACAGCATCAATGACTGATTCTTTAGTGGTAAAGGTATTGAGGTGCCACTCAATCCTGGGATCTCCACTGTACTGGGCCAGTCCTGAGCATCAAAAACACGATAACCTTTATTAACATATTTAATAATGAATACTATTAAAGTAATACTATTAGTATTAATACTATTAATACTATTAATATTGCTTATCACAATTGGGGTGATTTTTAGAAACAAAAGCAAATTAAGCATACCTATACGAGTTTTATCAATTCCCACATCGAAAGCATTAACCAGGTTTTCCAGGAACGTGCGCACCAGGCGGAAATTGAGTCTGCCGATGCTCCACGAGCCATCCACCAGAATGACAATATCAGCGATCGCAGACGTGGCACACACAAATGGATCCACTACAAGGTGATCAAAGAGAAACAGAGAGAGAAGGGATTAATGTCGATACGTAGAACACAGTTAACACACGTGGCTATGTGAACTGGGATATGCAGTGCAAACGAACTGCTCAATCAACACACGAGTCACAAACGGGGAGGTACATTTTTATTAAATCACAAAGCTTTCAGTAACATGAGGTGCGGAGAACAATATAACAAAATGATTTGTGTGCATAATAAGATGCAAGTCACATACTCTCGTTTGACATGTTCTTGCGCTGTAGAGGATTTGCTTTGGGCTCCACAGAAGCTACAATGCATGAATCTTTAAAAAGTGATAGATTGCTCCTTTCATTCTTTAGCTGTATGTGCATGCACAGTGCCTCTCCCTAGTAAACCTCAACAGAGTTTAGCACCAGAGGATTATAAACACACACATTTTTTAACATGAGTTGTAATGTAGGAGCTCCCACTGAAGGCAGTAAATCTGGAAACTGCAGACACACACAAGATACAGTTTAGGGCATGGGAGTGTGCTGCATTCCTATTTTCACCATGTATTCCTTGTAAAACGTGCTCTTGTGTCCCCACTCCATAATATATAGCTATTTCTCTATATCTCATCCATTTTGGTATGATCTGACTTTCTGTCTAAAAGATTGAAATCCAGCACCCTTCAAGGCACACTTACAGAATGCTGAAAAGGATGTGCATTAAAAGTGTAACTAAGAGCAGCCTGTAACTACACTGCAAAATGTATTATCTATAATTAAATATTAATTGACATACTGATAGATTTGCAGCAGTGGCTCACAAACGTGGCTTTAGTGAAGCAGATTTAAAACGATCATAAATTATTACATCATCATGCCATATCACTTGACTACGAGCTAATAACTATTGATCTTTTAGCGTAACCTTCAAGGCAACAACAAGCAGTCATCCAGCATACAGTCTAGCAGCTTGTTTTGACTGGTTTTAGACATACCTTTGTTCAGCTGTGTTTGATACAGCGGGTGCTAATATTAAAATATTATTAACCGGGGTTGCCAGGTTTTAGCAAACATATCTAGGCCAAACCATCAAAAAGACCACACAACTGGCTTGAAACTAACTTAACGTTGGAAAAGGGAGGCACATTTTTCTTCCTTTTTCAGCCTTTGAATGGGAAGCAAGGCCCCAGTGTTGAACACCAGTTCTAATTTACAGACATGTAGAAATAACAGACATCTTATAGTAGAAATAATTGCAACATATCTTATAGTAGCAATAATTCTGTAAATTATACGTATTCTGTCCACAGTTCTACTATACAGCATTTATATACTGTCTCATTTTATAATATATTTTGTGATTCTGGCAACCCTTCCATTAATTGTCCTGTCCACACAAAAAATTATTATTTTCGCAATAGACTGCTTGCTGCAGTTTATATTTCTGACCACTGGGTATAATACTACTACCACCACCACCACTACCACTGCTACTGCTAATAATAATAGAATTAAGTGGGGTTGTGAGCACACTGCCTCACAAATTGCACAACATCTAGAAAGTTTATCAAATCACCAGAATATATGCCTTTACACTGCAAATTGTTCTGTGCTTTCCAAGATTAAAATCCTATATCTGTAAATATTAGATTCACTCACTGTAGTTTCTGTCAGTGAATTCATGGTATATCCAACTTACTTTAAGATTTCTTGGCAGGTAAAATTATCTTGCTGCATGGACAGATAATGTTAAAGTCATTCTCTCTTCAAATTCAGTGTTTATTTCTTGCATTCTACAAGAAATGCATTGGACAAAGCCATTTGTTGAACAAATGCCTCATATGACCAAGCCACCACTGTAGGGTTGAATATAAACCCTTTCACACACTGAAATAATTTTTAAAACCTTTCAAGTTATTTTTCAGTTTTTTAGTCACCTACAGTTTTCCTACATGCAACATATATTAATCAGAAGTAAATGGTCCATATGCAGGAATACAAAGAGCAAAAAGGATAAAAAACTAGAAACTGTTGTTCAGCTCTAGAATATTTAGTTTTGAAGGCCAACATTATAGAAAACCTCATTTTTGAATAATACTATATTTTTGACATGTCAAAAATTTACATAGTTTAGGACTTTTGCATGATACATCTGATTTCAGAGCTTTAAAAAAATTTATTTTTAAAAAAGATATAAATATAATAGATTCTATACTTTGTATAGAAAGTTTGTTAAGCTATACCACAGTTATGCAGCACTGAGAATAACAACCAGTTGAGAAAGCTGATGTTTACACAAATATGTCAGGTGTTCGCAAAGAGCTAAAGTACATCACATTAAAATTAAAAATGCAAAATAAATCAATTCCACACCTTTCAGATTAAAAGCAGGGTTAAGCAAGTGCTCAATAAAAGCTCATTCTCTGGCCTGCTTTTTTATTCAATTCTCTATGTCCTATTTAAATTACCAAACAGGTGTTGTATGACCTGTGGTATTACACGATGCAGCTGCATACCATTACATCTTCAGCTGCTATCCATGAAAATTGAGGGAACTTGTAAAAATGCGCGTCCTGAGAGAGAAGGTCATTAAATGCACAGTGTGAGATCCATTTATTTGGATGGTGATGAAGCACGAGGCTGCACTGCCTTATCAGGGAGCTTGAGCATGAGCCTGATTATGCTGATGGGAACCAGTGGTGAGAACGCATCAGGATCATCACTGATCCAGGAGAATTCATTCGCTCTAATCCCTGAGAGCTTCAGAGACTCTGCAACAGAGAATGTTTCTGTCTTAGAAGCCCAAGGTCGTGTGATAGCAGAATATCGGTAAAAATGCACTGATGCTCTCGGGTATATGCCCTAGGGTTTCCTTGAGGAGTCTGTGACAAATATGCAAGCTGGAGGGAGAAAAAAAACAGACAAGCAGATGAGATTAACATTAAATTAAACAGAAACAAGCAAGATAAGCAATAAGATATTCGACAAACACAGCATCACTTACTATAGCCTTTTATTCACTAATGATTTTTTCACATATGAGCTTCTGCATTCACATGCCAACATACAATCCTCTCTGATGACTTACCGCAATATTAAGACATCAAATGAAGACATACTGATTGTGTCAAGGGGCTTGTGTGAATACGTCCACTGAGGCTCATGTGTCTGGACTATTAATCTGCTGTGCTGGTGTCCAATAGCATAGACTGTAACTCTCAGTTATGTCTCTGCTGGCAATATAAGTTAAAGTGGTGTCCAGGAAAGAAGTAAAGCAAAGAGAGCAAAAGATTATAATACTCTGGAAGTTAAAGTAAACTCTGGGCACTTTTACTCTTCTCGGTCCTTTTACTGAGTCTGAGTTAAGAGTTAAACTGATATTTCTTTTGGTTTGGTTCCACAATGCAGAGAATTAGTGGACCAAAAAAGTTTTGTAATTATGTAAATATTATATAATTATATAAATACCTAATTATACAAATGCATATTTCTGTGTCACATCCAGCATGTTTTCTCCTTTGGTTTGCAAGTCCATATCCAGAAGACATTACATATTTGTCTGAGTTTGTTTTAATTTTAGAAGTTTATATCTTATATTAAAAATCTTGCCTGCATAATACAAAACACTGCATTCATGGTATATGTAACATACTGAAAACTGTTACTCAAAGAAGGTGTGCTAACAATTTCCACAAATTATATTTTAAGGAATGTTTACATACCACCAGAGATGATTCTCATAGTGACTTGATAACAATTAATCAGTTTTAAGTAAATTTTATGTTTTCATTTCACACAAGAGACCATGCCTACGGTGAAGCATGGCAGTGGCTCTGTGATGATTTGAGGATGCTTTGCCTCTTCTGGTGCTGGAAACCTGCAGTGTGTGGACAGCAAGATGGAGTTAATCAAGTATCAGAAAATCCTAAGAGATAACATCATGCCTTCTGTACGGAAGCTGAACTTGGGTATCATTTGGACCTTCCTACAGGTTAATAAACCCAAGTCAAAGAAGATTCTGGAGTGGCCATCACAGTTGCTTTACTTGAACCCCATAGAAAATCTTTGGTGGGATTTAAAGAAAGCAGCTGCAGCATGTAAACCCAAGAATATTAGCGAACTGGAAGGTATTGTCTATGAGGAATAGGCTAAGATTTCTCAGGAACGCTGCCAGTAGCTGGTGTCTAGCTATGCAGCATGTTTTCAGCAGGTCATAACAGCAAACAACTGCAACAGTCATTAAAAGTGCCATTTTGTGTTGAATTTTACTAAAGCAAACTTTGGGTTTTCGACTCATATTTACATGAATTAGTTTAGTGTATAACAATGTACAGAACCACTTTTCAGTGTACAAGGCCTGTTACTAGAGTTGAAATGCTCAACTGACCCAACTGCAGAGTTCTCTTACATACTATATGCTCCATGTGTAAAATTCCTAGAAATATAATGTGCACCATAAGCAAGGACAAAAAAAAAAAAAAGAAAATGCCTATTTTCAGGGCACTTTTCATAAGATGACTTGTGGTCAAGTGAAAGGAAAACCGTAAGTTACTGCAAAAGACCTGCGGCATGATTTTGTAGAAGCAGGCAGTAAGGTTTCAGTTTGCACAGTAAGGCACATACTAAATACTACAGCCCTGCATGCCTGAAATCCAAGATGTATACCTTTATCTGTACAAAAGCATGAAGAAAAAGAAAAGTTGTCTCCAATATGCTCAAAACTATATACATGTGGTACAGACATTTTGGAGTTCTGTTCTGTGGAGCAGTGAAAGAAAACTGGAACTTTTCAGGCCTGTGGATCAGTGGTATGTCTGGAGGAGGAAGAATGAAGCATACGCTGAAAGGAACACCCTGCCTACAGTAAAGTATGGCAGCTCCTTAGTGATGCTCTGGGGCTGCTTTGCTTCCTCTGGCATTGGAAACCTACAGCGTGTGGAGGGTAGAAACATAATGTGCACCATAAGCAAGGACAAAAGAAGGAAATGACTAGTTTTAGGGCACTTCAGGCAAGGTGCACCCCCTTGGCCTTTTTGCCTTGTGGTCAATTGAAAGGCATGGTGCTGTCAGAATTCAGCACAGAATTCAGTTCAGAATGAAAGAGAGACTTACAGCTCCTAATAGCTGCCTGACCCCATACATCAGTGGTGTGCAGGTGGGAAGAAACCATCAGGAAAAAAACTCCATTTGCACTGAAAAAACTGATCAGGTGATGGATCTTTACACACATACACAAACACAAAATCCTAAAATAAGTCTTTAGGAAATTTTCCAAAGTCACTTCCAGGATTGAGGTGATGAAAAAAAGATCTTTCAGTTATGCTTAGTCAACAGTGTGCAGTGTTTTGAGGTCAGTAATCAATATTGAGGCAGCTTGATAGAATAATATTAGGTCACATCATGCACGGTAGAAGCAATGGTAATTTATTAGCATAAAAAAAAGGTAATTCATTAGCATGTTCATATGTTTAGTTGAGCATTGCATTGTTTAAATTGGATATTGTCATTCAGCTGCAGTGGACATGCTACTGAATGAAATGAATTCATTACAGTCTACAAAGTCTGAATTTGCTATAATGATTAATATATGATTAACCATAACAGTGATGGACTTACATGCCCTTTTAGCCTTAATAATGTCCAGAACTTTGTTATTGTCCAGCCCTAACATGAAGACACTCTTAGTGTCAATGGAGAGAATATAGATTGGAGACTTTTCTCTAAATAAATGAATTTTCATAGTATCACCAAATGTACAGGGAAATCTATATGATGAAAAAAACCTATTCAGTTGAGAATGAAATTGCCTGTGTAAATATTGATCTATTGCTTCAAGCTCGCTCCTTTCAGGATGTATATGAGCAATTCAGAAGCAAAAAGATTTGTGCAGCACTTTATAAATATTTATAAGAAGGAATATTATATCTATAATAAATCCTATAATGAAACCAGATCTTCAGATTTTAAATATGTGGGGCATAGATAACTTGCTTATCCTACATAATAGTACGCAAGAAACATGAGTGTCCCTCATCGAGATGGTGGTTTTCTGGGTTAAAACAACCAAGTGACTAGCGGCTAGAGAGAGAGAGGGAGGGAGAGTGAGAAAGAGTGCGTGTGGGGGGGCACACAGACAGATCAGGCCAGAAGGACCAGAAAGAGACATTCCAAATGCCATATTTAAATACCATTCAGCCATTCAAGCTACTCAGCGCCCACACTGCTCAACCTCTTTTTCCCCCCTTTTCCCGAATTCTCTATTATCCAAAAGAATGTAGACCACAGCCACTCCTTGTCGACCTCCATTGCTATGGGCTGTGCTGCTCCACCTCCACCAGACAGGCAATGTGGAGAGCAGAGAAAGACTGGCTTTGTTCAGAAGAGTTGACATTACTTCATCAGTTCATTCAGTCCAAACTGCTTGCATTTACAGATGACTCAATAACAAGTCATTTGTCCCAGGATGAATATTGATTTAGAAAACTATTGCGTTTGATGCTTGGTCACCAGAAGTGGTGGAAAGAGTATTAAACGCTGTCAGTATAAGGACTAGTACTCCAGTAACCATTCACTTGAGCAGATGTAAAAGCAATGATTGAGAATTTTACTCAACTCGTTCCTTTAACTAACAAACCAAGTGAGCCATGTCAATGTGAACACCACTTCCATTGGGGCTATGCCCTGATAGCTTGTTGGGGTTTCACTAACTCACTGAAGATATTAGCTAGCTAGATAACTTACGTTCAGCTTTCTATGAAAGATGCACTTTACACCTTATCCTGAGTGTCACCTATAGGCTGTAGCAGCATTTAGATACATTTAACACAACAGGCGATCTCTGCTGCACATCAAAGTGATACATTAACTTTAATACAGAGATTTTATACTGAAAAACAACAAACAATCTGACTAGTCTTACTCACACATCTAGCAAACAGCTTACTTGTACATGTTGAGCTGTGAAATGCTGACATCTCCACAGGTTTTGGCTTGCATAATTTACTGTTCATTATTATGCTGTTTCCTTTTACATATTTTGAACTAAGGATACCTGTTAAATCAAGTCAGATATGCTTTTCTGTCTTCACTGTCTGACACTGCTGCAGCTGACTAAGCACTTCAGTGCCTGAAGTGGAGACTGTCGACAGGAAACTGCTTTTTATTTTGACTGGGTCTCAAAATTGAGGCATTCAGAATGTCCACATACTGATAGATATTACAAATACTGTATTGTTTTGCTGTTACACAGATAAATAAATAAATGTAAATAATGATAAATGTTACTTAAAAATAAAAAGTACTGTAACAAGATTCTGTATAGTTTGTTACATTCCACCTCCTGGTTATCACCACGATAAACATAATACTGTCAGCAATAAAAACAGCTGAGTGTTTCCTTTTAGTTCCCTCAAGTGCAGGCAAAACACACAGTCAGGTATATGATCTTGCTTAAAACCTGCAAAGGCAAATTACTTGAGTTGGCACACAGCATGAAAGGTCTTCTCTCTTCTGAATAAACAAATCGGTAAGATCGGACTAAATGTCTTTCTGTCTCATAAGCTGTTCTGGTTTTGTCTAATTGCAGAACGCACAGAGATTTGACTGCCTGTCTTGAAACCTGCATCTATCAAGTGCTGAGTGACTCCGTGATCTTTCTGTTCGCACTGAAAAGTCATCAGACGAGACTCCTCTAGACAGACCAGTCTGGTCATGCTGCCAAACCCCAGGACATATCTACAGCTACTTCGTAATTGCGTCAGAGACTTCCTAATAATGTCCTAGGCATTTCAAAGCTGCTTTCCTACTTAATTTGCTGTCTGCTTAAATGACCACTTATCCCAGGCTGCTCTTTTATAAAAACCTCCAAATGGATCTGCAAAAGAAATAGAGCGTATTGTACACCGGACCTATATTTATTTAATTTTTATGTATTTTTTTATGTGGTGTCTGATGGTTTTTATAGAAGCACAGACGTTGGCTGTGTCTGGCCTGGTAGGATTGTCTTACATGAGTCTGGGGTTTGTATAGGAGCCGCACACAGACCAGAAGACACTGTGCACGTGTCAGCCTCAATTCCCAAACTCCTCCTCAGCTGCATATTATACAGCCTTGGTATTAAAGATACAAACACTGGTAGTCAGAACACTTTTAACCCTCAGCAGGTGGTGTTTTATCAGTCGAATTAAATTCTCACTCTGAGAATACTTTTCATGCATTGTTCTCTTCAGACAGTTAATCCTTTAATCACGCATCCAGTACAAACTATTCAGTAAATATTTTTCAAAACATTTTTATTAAGTTGCCTATTATACTTCAGACAGTACAGGACCTCCAGCGGCATCTCCTCAATGACTAAGACAGAATATAATTTACAGTGCTTTGAACATAAGGAGAAACGATCTAGTAAATGATTCAATTCTGCTAACATGCATATCCCTTACTGTCAGCACTCTAATGCTCCTCATTTCATGAAGGTGAAGAGTTTACCACATATAGCTCCAGCACAAAGTCTAATCACAGTGTGACACTCTCAGGAAAAAATAGCACTAATGGGTACCTTTACTTGTCACAGTAATCAAGGGTATTTTGTTTGTATCTTTAATGTCTATCTTTCACACAGAAACAGGGATATATTGTACTTTAAAAATATTTTGCAGTACATGAACCCTTCTAGGAAGTCACACACTAACAGTGATGGGAAAATGTAAGTATAGATAATAAGTCAAAATCCAGACAAAAATTATTTTTGAAATAGATTCTTTTTAGAAGATAGAATGTCATGCTTAATTTAACGTAGTTAATTGGGGCAGCCAGAGGCTTGTGGTAAAGGAAACTGCCCTGAGGCCTGAAGGTCACAGGTTCCAGCCTCACAACTGACAAGACCTGACTGAAATGCCCTTGAGTAAGGCACCTAACCTACAACTGCTCCCCAGACACTGCAGATAGGGGATGCCCATGTGTGCTTACTGTGTATGTGTGTGTTTCACTGCACAGATGGTTCAGGTTTGTAATGAGTACTTTGCTGGCTTAAATTAACTGAAAGAAATGTTATTAATTATGGGAACAAATATTAGTACGGTGTAGATACCCCCAAATTATACTTACACAGTATAGTAATTATTACTATGTATAGTAATAAAGCACAATTTACTATATAAAAATATTGCAATTTGTAATTATAATTATTACAATTTATATACATATAATTTATATTACAATTATAATACATTACTATTTATTATTAAGTAATTTATAATGAATTACTAGTATATTAATTAGTATTACAAGCAGTACATACACCAATCAGCCATGACATAAAACCACTGACAGGTGACATGAATCACACTGATTATCCTGTTACAATGGCACCTGTGAATAAGTGGCATATATTCGGTAGCAAGTGTATAGTCAGTTCTTGAAGGTGATGTGTTGGAAATAAGAAAAATGGGCAAGTGTAAGATTCGAAGTGATTTTGACAAGGGCCAGATGGTAGATGACTGGGTCAGATCAAAACCAAAGCAGCAGGTCTTGTTGAGTGTTTCCAGTGTGCAGTGGTTAATACTAGTGATGCACTAGTATTAATCGGACAAAAATGCCAAAAAAACACCCTTTTTTTAGTGTTTGGCCAAATAAGTGGAAAGATAATATAATAATACACACACACACACACACACACAGACAGTCTCTACCCCCTAACACTACTTTATTGTTATTGATATACAAAGAAGATATATGTTATATTCATTCAGCAGTCAGTTATAGGTATAATTGCCTATTCAAGGGCTAAATAAAAATACTTTTAATCATTTATCTTTAATAATATGGTCATTCTAATATATTTTTTTGCGGCCACAAATAAAAAATATTTTGAGAGAGAGAGAGAGAGAGAGAGAGAGGTTCCCTTTTTAATCAACCACTGTGCACTGTAGCGATGAGTGAAATACATATCATGTGTAAAGTACAAATTAGAGTGCTACTGCAATTAGGTTTGGTAAAGCTGACTCCCTGGTCATTCTTCTGAAGGTCAAGGTCAGCAATGTTCCCCAATGTGACTGCAGGGTTTTAGCCTTCCAAGAGACCTAATTTATAGTATGGTTATCCCAGCAGAATAAATAGTAGCATCAATAAGCATTAATTGTCATTTCCTGTTACTGTATAATGTTAAAACTGGCTTGCACACCAATGAATTCTGTAGAACTGTAGTTTTACCTAAGAAATAATGGTGTAGTGCAATGACACTATCTGTATCTCTGTTTATTGATCTGTATCTGTATTGCGATTTAAACTCAAAGAGTGTAGCCTAAACCAGAAGGCGTTTGTCTAACTTTTGGAAGACAAAGAAACACAAACAACAATGTATTAGTGAATTCTGGCTCTGATAGCTCCTTTACCACAGCTACATCGCTCATGCTCATCACTGAGACATCTACATGGGACTTGATTGACATATCATCTAACAAACTATCTTGATTCTATTTCCAAAAAGATAAACAAAGACTAAGTAAACTAGTAATTCAATAATTCAAACCACCACAACACCCCGAAATCAGGCAAATACTTGGGAAGTATATCCATCAGAACCCAGTCCTTATGCACACTGAACACTTTTCCTTTTACGGTTTTACTTCCTCACAAGCTTCCTAAAGGAGGAAAACAAACGGTCCACATTCAGTTCGTATCAGTATTTGTATTTGTTTTGAGCAAATTATCTGTTCAATCAGAATGATGCATTGATGCAGCTACAGCTCTACTAAAAAAAACAGAATACCATCACATATCACAAGGACACTTATTTTAATCAGCATTTGAAGTAGGGTAGTTAATTTAGTGACATGCAGTTTGCCCCAATATGCCTCTGCAAGAATGAATTCCCAGTGTTGCCCAGATGGTCCTTCATCTGCCTTATTATACATTCATCATCACATCATAGCAAATCAGACGGTGTCCTTGCACTGCATTTTGCCTGTGTGAGAGGACATGTGCAAGTTTGTATGCATGTGTGGATGCACAAGTGTGGTTTTTCACTTGGCTGACAGCTCTCATACAAATCTCCCCCAAAGATATGGAGAATCCCTGCAGGGGGAGGGCAAGCATAAATAAATAATAATGCAAGAAATTAATGTGGCAATGCACATCATTTTCACAAGCAAGATTTCCTTCAAGCTCTGATGAATGGTATAAAAAATATCAGTTCCCCCCTCAAGACTAGCACTCCCTCTGCCTTACTGGCTGCCTTTAATGTGTAAGGAGTTGCACCTAAGAGCCTCTTATTAAGTCATCCATTAGCCAATGCTGGCCTTCAGCACTGGATAGAAGCCATTTATTTGGAAGGCCGAACCTTTTTCAGATCTACAGCTGTGAAAACAAAAGAGGATGTTTGCACCCTTTGAAAGGATTTGGATGTCAGCTAAAATCAGACCACAGCAGATGTAACACTCAGGCCTTTATTATGTTGCTGCTACCGAGAAGATTATTCCCACCAGCAATGTGTAAACTGGAGGCATTTTCAGTTTACCAATTACTACTTCAAGAACATACTGAGGAAGAAATGACTTATAGTATGCACAAAGTCAACATCTCTGCTACTTAGTTGTTCCACAGTTCCACAATGATTATTCATTGTGACAGTTTTGCACATTTGTTTTCTTATTTTATTTGACTTTATACAAGAGCAATGCTAAATTCTCACATCTGATTAGTCAGAAGGTGTTAGGTGATTCCTCTTCTATGAAAGCATAGTCTAATATGGTATTGTTTCTGTAGTAAAAGCTCAAATTGTTTACATGGTGGAGCTTGGATATGTTTATATAACATTTAAGAAAGAAATTTCAAATATAGATGCTTGGTAACAGTCAGTAAGTTTTCCACTACAGAAAAGTCGCCAGAACAGATGATTTTGCACTTTCTTGTTTCTCTGCATGCTGCATTTTGTCTTCAGTTCAGAAAAGTAGTGAAAAAAAATAGATTGTTGAGGGAATGGCTGTTTATAGCTGCTATAAATAAGTGAGAACATAAAGTAACTCAAGGATGTTCCACATTCAGTGTAACTAAACAGTTTTATCTTCATTCATTTATTCTTCATTCATTAATAAATAATAACAGCAACTGTTTATTGTAACTGAAATTTGCTGTACTATAATATCAATCTATCACCATTTATTTTCCACTTTGAAATACATTCAGAGTGATCCTTACTGTAGCCAAGTGACTACAGCAGCAGACTGTTCTCCCCTCAATACCAGTTTGTGTTTTTCCCACCTGTTTCGTGTTTCTGGTTAGGTTTATTACTTTCACCTTTTCTGAGTTTCCCCTTGCGCTAGTTTCTGCACCTTTGTGTTCCTGAGCCTTTTATTGTGTTTGTGCCGTTTTTGGATCTCTGACCTATGCCTGTTTTTCTGAGTCTGTGTTTTCGCTCTGAATCCTGTTAATGTTGTTTGCTGATAGCCTGATGACTAACAAGATTAGCATTTTTCAGGCCATATTACCACCACCCCATTTCTATTTTAAAAATCAGAATTTTGAGAGCCTCTCACATACAGTCATATTTGGATCTACAAAAGTGTGTATTCTGCACTATACACCAGTAACATCCAAAAAGGTGAAAATATTGTGAAATGTTGGTACTAGATAATACAACTACTATTAACATGCCTCTATCTTACAGGTTTATTTGATGAAGAAATACTGAAAGAACACCTGTATCAGTGCAGAACAATACAGCTTCAGACTCATAAAAACATAAAGGGAAGCCCTGAGGGGGCAAAAAGATGTGAGAGAGAAAGAAAAAAAGGCAGGGAAAAGGAGTGGTGCTCATCTCTGGACACATCTGCTTGGCTTATGGAGGACAGTTCTAACGGTCCTAACTTATTTCCTGTGTAAACAGAGACAACTGTCTGGGCAGACACTGGGAGAAAGTGGATGAGACAAAATATCTAGCTGCACATTCACAACAAGAAAAACAGAAGGAAAGAAGAGCAGGGGCAAAAATCAGTATGCGTCACTTATAATCCTCCCATCATTAACAAATGACACACATTTACACTTCCACATTATGCATCCAAGAACAGTCGTCTCCTGTCTTTAGGGCTCTGTGCCTGCCCATTAGAGGTGTGAGAGATGAATGGCAATGCTCTGTGCCATAAAAATGCACAAAACGCTAAAAAAAGAGGAGCAGTGCTCACATCCAACTACTAATATTCGCTTAGTACTGTATGATTTTTGGCCCAATTTTGCTGACGTAGAGAAAAATCAGACATCATAAAATAATAATTTGGTCAGGAGCTGACATTGACTGTGTTTGAACAAAGTGGCACTAAATTGGCCACCAACGAACATATCACATTATGTAAAACCACCAATCTCATGTTATGACTAAAGAATTATTTTAAAATGTGCTTCTTTTATCTGCACTAAAGCTAGCCATACAAAGCTAGCTGTAGGTATACTGAAAACTGACAGACAGAAACAAACCTAAAATCCCCACAAAAAGGCCCCCAGGCCTGCTTTGATGTATTTTTCTCTTTATGCAACACCAGTTTCTGAACAAACATGGGTTGTGCTGATTGATTAAGTAACCGCAGGTTTATGTTAGCGGGTCATAGTGTCATATAATCTAACATGAAGAACACCTTATGCCACAGTCTCTTGTAGAATTTACCACAGTATGATATGTAATAATCTTAAAAGACTACTGTATTCACACAGTCTAAAACTAGCTTGCAGCCACAATCCTGTTTAGCTTCCGAGGTCGGATGAGAGTGGATGTTCTCATGCTGGGATGGTCACAGTCAAGTTTAGTCTCCAGAAAATATGCCAGATGCCTGTGATTGCATCAGTAGCCCTTGAGCTGTCCTCTACCTTAATTATTGTCAGAGATATTAAATTGGAAATGAAACAGTGCCTCCCCTGGAACACACTCACACACACACACTCAACCATACAGATAACAAACATAATTTGCTCATCATCTAGCAAAAGCAATGGATGACCAGGTCAGGAAGTGAAATAAACAAACTAAAACCTAAGAAATGGAGCTCGGTTGCGTAATTGCACCTTCACTCTTCTGTACATGACCATGTAAATGAGTGTTTAGATGCAGGTTATAAACTTCTCAGTGTATCTCACCCTTCCAATAGGCCATATGAGAAATAAAGTCCTATGATTGAACATAACAGTAACTAATGCAGAAAATAACGTCAATTAATGTGCACACTTGTTGGTCGGACAATTTAATAAAAGCCAGCTGGCTTGTTGTTTTCCTGGTAGACAAAAAAATTGAAACAGAATATATTAAATGCCTGACCGCCGCATTCAGCTCTCTAATTCCATTCAGTGACATGATTTGGGTTTTAGAAAGCTGAAGTTTTGTTGTTGTCCATATGGCTATGTGGATTACACTGGAGTACAAGCCCCAAATTAATCAACAAAACAGATTTGACACAAACTCGCTCGATCAGTATGAGATTAGGAGGAAACTGTTGTACTAAGGCAAGCTATAAGGGCTGAATTTTAAACACTTGGCTCAAGCTGATGAAAGCAGCAGATTCGGCATTTAGCAGCGAAACTGAGCACTCAATAATGAAAACGCTATTGTAACTGTAGTACACTGTACAATTTCAATTTGAGTGCACACAAGAACATGATTAGAATTTCCTAGATGTAAAACATTATTTAATTCATATCAAATGAGACCAAAATGTTGCAAGTACATAATTAATATCATATTTGCATACCAAAAATATGTATCGTTCAGTTCTTTCATTACATCTTAGAAGCCAAGAATCTATGCTAATGTTCTCATCAGAATTCCAGACAAGATAAGAGGACATGTATTAGTGCACACCCAGTGTGATTCCCAGTGTGAGGGAGGCCTCGGGTTCTGCCTATCAGCCTTTGTCTCCAGTAAGCTGTGATGTCTCTTTTAGAGAAATTCTGCTTTCGAGAAACTTCTAAAAATCTTTGTGATTAAAATCCAGAAACCCCCCCAGTCTGGTGTCCTGGCACTCAAACCAAAATTAGCATTCTCAGCACCACAGCACCTACTGCTGCCTAATGCATTGCACTGGAAAGCCCTTGAGGATGGCCGTCACTGTCCAGGGCTTCCAATAGTTGCTTGGTATTAAGGATCCTTCATTAAAAGTGTTTACTTGCACAAAAAAATAAATAAAATCACTAAGCGAAACCACATTGCTCATTTCCATTAAAAAGCAGGGCCACCTAGGGAGAGTCCAACGTTATGCATGGCTCCATCAGCTTGTTTGCACCTCTCATGGGAGCATGGATATATCACCCTGTCTCCCTCTCTGACTGTGTCTATCTCTGAGGAGGATTACAGTCGCTGCAGGTCCTGCTGCATTCCCTCCATGCTTCTCACCAGCGTCTTACCCTTTGGCTAAAAAAGTCAGCAAAGCCTATTATCACACCTCTTTCTCCTTCACCATTACCCACAGGGTTATATGTATGACAGATGAGTCTTCTGACAATCACCACCTTTTACCACAAGCCCAGACAAAAAAAACCTACACCAGGTGGCTTTAACGGTCACTGAAGTCTCAAACTAATTGCTTTCTGAAGGCGACGTCACCAATGCCTTCTTTCCTTCTCTGTCTTCCTCTCTCTCCTAAAACAATCACTGCCCTTCCTTTCTCTCTCTTTTCACGCTGTAATTTCTCCACCGATCCGCCTCAAAGCCAACAGACAGCTGTTTGATATCGGTGTGAGGGGAGATGCTACTGGTGATTGCCTGCCACCTCCAGATGTTAAACATGAATCAGTATTGCAGGTGGTATCGCTAGGCTTTTAATGTTGTGAAAATCGAAGCTGACAACACTCCGAAGAGCTGCCGCATCATTCATCAGCGGTGGGAAACGGATTTATTAAAAAAAAAAAAATTGTAGCACTCAAATATGAGTTTCACATCCCACATGAGGACTTGTTTACTTTTATTCTGTCTATTTGGGCAGGATCCCAAGAGAGCCACTTCAAAAGGAAGTGTGATCTTGTGATAGCACACAACACCAGCCAGCACATGCACACACACACACGCGCATACGCACATACACACACACACACACACACACCAAGCTAAACCATCTCTAAGGTACGAGGCTATGAGGGAAAATCCCTTTGTCTTCTTTTCTATGGAGCTAAAATTGAAATATGAATACTTCAGAATCATTCACACCAAGCATCAGACGTGATCTGTGTTTGAAAAGAGATTTCTTTGTTGTGAAATTCATTTCATCAAAGGCAGTCTTGTGTCTTACACCACTTCTTATTATACTTACCACCACACTACACAAAATGCCACCGTCTGATATAAAAGAAGAAGTGTGAAAACAATACACCAGGTCTCAGCATGAGTAGCCTCAGGCTGTAAAAAAAACATTACCCAGAGCTGCCTAGTAGCCTCTCTCATGTTTTCATTAAGTCCCACTGGCCTTTTCATTTTACTCCAATACTACACACAGACCTGTGTGCCAAATTGTTCGAATTAGCCTTGTAATTATACCAGTTGAAAGAGAAAACACCCTGATAAACTTTGTTAGCTTCCTAAAAGGAAGCTCAGTCTAAATCTGCGCTGCCCGGCAGCGTTCCACAGAGGTGTCCAAAATTACACCCTGTGAGTAACATGTACGAAAACCAACTTCTGTTCACTTCATCTGGTTTTCTCCCACATGGTTTTGCCACACTGTGGTTCTGATGAGGGGCCCAAGCACACCACAGAGCCCCATAGCATATTTCAAACCCTTCACAGCCCAGATTGGATTTTGCACTCTCTAAAACAAATGGCCACAGCTCGACCCATTAGACCCTCTAACAGTCTTCATTCGTGCTGCACAGCAGCAGCAGCCAAGCTGATTGATCAGCCTGGATACCTACTCTGTACCTGCTGAGATAATGCTCTTGCATGGTCAGCCATGTACTTTTTTTCAGAGATGATCGCATAGATAATAAAAGTACACTTTAATCCTTACTGAACACAACATCTATTACAGTTTCTTTATTGTGCCTTGTAATACCATTATAACAAAAAAGCCGCAGCCTGCCGTCGGATAAATGGCCAAGAACAACCCATCTAGATAGGAAAATAAACACTTGTGTAACTGACAAAAGTGTGGCCTAGGGAGACGTCTGAATTTTCAAACTAGATTATTATCTTTGACCTTGGCTTGATGAACATGCACATTTTTCTGTCAAGAGACAGAAAAGCTGGAAGCAGGGGTGCTTAGGTGAAGCAACGACCTCCACAACATCACTTGACTGAAATCCTTATACTCCACTGATGTCTAAAGCTAGTCTCAAAGGTCCTGACAGAGGGGCATCTCCCATTGGCAAAGCTGAAATAATGATTTAGAGGAAAGAAAAGAGTATGTGGAAAAGAAAATGTGCATGTGCAAAAAATGTGCATGTGCAAAAATGTGCATGTGCAAAAAAAAGAAAATGTGCATGTGCAAAAAACAAAAAGTTATGTATGTTGTACTTTGATTTACCTCCTGATAGTTCAATACCCTCTCCTGTAGGCATTTCCTTTATTCTCCGCGAGTGGGGCTTTTCTCCGTCAAATTCCCGTCCATGAGCTGGGAAATATAAATATTTCAGCATGTGCAAAAAACATTTCTGGAGCCACAGGTCCAAAATACTGAAAACTTTCTTTCAAGTGAACTGTAACATAAGTGAACGCATTGAACAAATTTTATTTTTATTAGTTTATTTTTAATACAGCAATTATTAAGACAAGATTCTGTAATAATGCTGCCAGTGTGCTCCATACCTGCAAAGCTTCCTTCAAGTGCTCTGCTTTGCTGATTTCCACTCACTGCTATAACCTTGACTGTGTACACCTTCGCGGGATTGAAGTCATTTATTACTGCCTTGGTTTGACCCTTTGCAATTCGAAGTTCATGCCTCTCTCCATCTACGATCAGACAAAAATTATTGGCAGAAGGCTCATTAGCATGCAGTACTATGGCTTTTCATTAATGCTAACAATGCTATCAAAGCTCATTCGTTATTCGAACTGTCTATTCAGGTCTCAGTGTCAAGCGATTGGTGTGGAAGCAATCTGTTTACAGGACTGTTCTGTAATAAGGATTCTGTTGGGAGTTTTGGTGACAAGAATCAAATGCAATTATCAGCCTAATGATTTATAAGGACAGGATCTGCTGATGGGACAAGTTCAGCCCCATAATCTAAATGATATTCAACTCCTGTAAATCATAGTTTTTTCCATTAATCAACATACAGCACATTATTTAGCATTTATTACATATAAAACAGGAAAAAACATATTTACAATAGTAAAACATAAATCTAAACTTATAAATGAACATCCATGTACAAAATACTAAAATGACCAGTGAAGTACCAGAAAAACTGGTACATCAGTCTAATACTTGGCATAGAGTCAACGAGCATGCAGAATTATTCTGTAGACAACGAACACCATACTTCCTATGGTCCACAATTCTGTTGTATTCTGATGAGTAGAATTTCTGTGTTCCACAGCATGTTGCATGGTATGTGTTTAATATCACTGAGATCTGGTAACTGAGGTGGGAATGGCCCCAAACTCAGATGAGTGTGCCTCTAACCATAACTTAGTGTCTCTAGACATGTGTGGTGGCAAATTGTCCGTTGGGAGAGGCCAAAACCATCAGAATGAATGCAAGACATGAATGGGTTTAACTCGCCAGAAAGGAGGTGCACATACTGTTCATCTGTCAGAGACTTTTGTAGATGTACCAATGGAATGCCAGTTTAACAAACCCCATACCTTTATGGATCCACCAACCAAAAAAATAAACTTGTGATGATTGTCATTTATTTACTAACCTTGAGTAAATCCTTCTTATATTTAGTGAATTTTACTTACATGCATAATACACTAAAATGGCAAATACTATAATTACACCCAGGACAACACTATAAGAAATACACATTAACTATACATTTTCTGTGCACGTTTGAATATGCTTTATTTTTATTATTTAATGTAGCTAATGCTAAATTGCTAAACACAACTAAATGAATTAGTGAAGTGTGAATTTTTACATTCACTCATTTGCTGCTCAGCTTTTTTTGGTTTAGGTAAACATGACTGCATGTTTTTTGGTACCAAAATTAAAGCAAGTGTAATTTTACAGGCAAAAGTATACGAGCGCAGTTCATAAGTTTTTCACATGCAGTCCATCCGAATACCCCAGTAGTTAATGTTCAGTTAAATGTGACATTGTGTACATTTATGTTTCAAAATCCTTTGTCTTAAATCAGAGTGCTTGGCTACATAGCAAAACATTCTTTGATTCTTATGAAGAGGAATGGATTAATGCTTTAGGCAATTATAGAGTCTTGATGTCAGACTGCAAGTTATTAGTGTGTGACAGCTAAAGGAATAGCATGTACATTCCAATTCAGTGGTGCATGTCTTAAATTCACATTGTTCATAAAGAAATCTCAAACTTCTTTCCCCTGTAGATAGAATATGAATACACTGTATTATACCACACAAGTCTATTGTATTACATTGTATTGTATACACATGTACTGTTTCACAACTTGTCTGCTTGGCTTAACCTCACACACCTCTCCACTGGTTTCACACAAAGAAGTCTCCTATGACTCCACTCAATTCCACTCCTCTCCAAATCAGACCACCGACCAATGATACTGATTTAAATCCTCATGGCCCACCAAGAGATCAATTCTAAGAAGAAGTGGGTTAAATTTGTGCTTGCTCAGCAGTCACTTAGAGCATGATTGGGGTTAGAGAAGACCGAAGCGGTTCAGGGGCTGAAGACATCTGTTTGCTGAGGTGTCAGCACTTCTTAACAACAAATGGAAGAAAAATGCTGTAGGCAGCAAAGTGTTACCGAGATGTAATACCTAGTGAGAGGGCATCAAAGTATTCAAAAGTTTCATTTCCCGAAGACAATATAGATTTTTTTTATAAGGACATATCTCACTTTCAGTTTAAATTTCAAGAACTTTTTTTACTTTACAATTTTTTTGAGGGAACCGAGCAATCTTCAACGACTGAAAAGAGATATGCAATAAGACTGATGCTTCCAGCTGTAGGGTTCAAGAGAAAATTAATCTGCTGTGTTTTCATTTGGAAAGAAAACACAGAGTCCAATATCGTGAGCCAAAATCTAAAGTTTAACTTTGTTTGTTTAGTTTTTGCACTCAGCAAACATCTGAGCCAAATCTGACAAGATTAGATATGACAAAGAACATCAGGCTATGTGGGGGTTCTATAGCTTTTGAATTGAGGAAGCCATAATTCGTAGGACTCAGTCGAGCTTCTTACCAAAGGTAAACATCATGTGACCCCTTTTTCTCTTGCTCTCTGTCTTCTATAGTTCAGGGTTGGCAGTATAGTTATGGGATTTCAAACACGCTCAGCTGACATCTAATACTGTAAACGCAGGATATGACAGTGACCGCGCTCTGACCTGTGCTTCCGGTGCATCACTCCAGACCAAACACAACCCCCTTTAAAAATACACTGCAGTCAGAGTTTTACTGACTGACTTACCCTATCATTTACACTGTCCCAATACAATCTCTTCTGTCCCCAAACACTTCTTCTAATGGAACTGATTTCACCCATTAAAGCCGCTCTGGTCATTAAAGTCCGCTATAACAGAAACGATGACAACCCATCTGTTCGTTCTGCCGAATTGGATAATGAGGAATGGTCGTCCAGTCATGCCAGGCTCCATATATGCTGAGGAATGCTAAAGAATGCTTTCAGCATGTTTGGACATGGGTAGGTGGGAAAGAATAAGCACTGCCCGCTCTTTTAAAATATACATTGGGGCAGTTCAAACTATATGTATTTTAATGATTATAAAAATAAGATGAATAACAAATGCATTAAGACAGCTGACAGTTCATTGCATCTCTTTAAATTTTCTATGGGTCTTTGCAAATGAAATTATCAAAGCCATCAGGCCTGTAGATAACAAAGAAAAGAAAGAAATGAGACAAAAGGATAGCGCTATTGTCCCTAGGAAAAGGATTTGCGGCCTTAACAAAAGGGCAAGCTTAGAGACCTGGTGGCTAATAAGCTCTTGATCCTTAGAAAGCTTTACGACAAGCCAAGGTTTGCGCCTTTGTCCATGTTATCCAAAGTTGAAAACAAGCTCTGCTTTAAGTGTTTGAAAACAGAAAATCTCCACGCAGTATAGACAACATTTTGAACTCTGAGTACACTGCAGCATATCTCAGTTGTAGTATGCTGTGCATCTTATATCTTTACATATTTATGTTGTTTGTCTTACTCAATGTGTTACATATTACCGCTGGAGTATGACAAGCTGATCTGACACACAGCATGTACCAGACATTTCTGTGCTTTGTTAGAGGCTCCTTTTCTTGCAGAGGCCCTCACTGTGATAACTAGCCGTGATAATGTGCAGCTCTATATGAGCCATCAGGTTAAATGGGAAACTGTCAAGATTTTATGTGAATGTGTGCAAATTGCAGCCTTGTAAGTGTTGCAGGATCTTTTCTGGTTTGCACAAACAGACACAAATAGCCACTTAGATGTAATGAATGAAGAGAGGTTCATCATTATCCTTAGACACGTTCATGATGCTTACCTGGCACACTGTTGTAAACAAATATATAGCCATCGTATTCTCCCTTTGGCTCTTTCCATAACACATGCAGCTTGTCAGGACCCATGACTTTAAATCGCAGTCTTCGTGGGCCTGCAGCTAGAAGAGAAACAATTTTTTTTATAAAAAATATATATTATGTTATAAAATATTTTGGTGATGAAAAACAAAAATGCACTTTACCTGTTACAGGACAATACGTGATATACTAGCATGCAACAATATAGCAGATTTATTGAACAAAAAATATTTCAAGAGGCAAATCAAGGCAAGAACAAATATTACCACATTCTCAGTCTAGAGGACTTTTGTATGAAGTTTTAAGAAGGCAGAATTAGAGAAGAGACCGATTAAACCCAGGTTAGACAATACTACACTGTTTTAATAGCCAGGGATAGGTATTATTCAAAGCTAAATGATACACATGCAGAATATTTGAATGAGCGATTTTTCTAGGATCAGGAGAAAATGCAAACGTCTGTATTTTTGTGCTTCTT
Organism: Duopalatinus emarginatus; assembly: GCA_028565595.1. NCBI lineage: Eukaryota > Metazoa > Chordata > Actinopteri > Siluriformes > Pimelodidae > Duopalatinus > Duopalatinus emarginatus. The sequence goes on from JAOVVF010000044.1 coordinate 24,572,108, forward strand.
TTTAATCAATTTAAAGATTATTTTTTATAAATAAATAAATAAACAAACAAACAAATAAATAAATAGAGCATTTCCAATTCTAGGTGAAAAAATATAGCTTGCAGATTGTCACTAAGTCGATACCTATCCCTAGCTACTGATTTCACAGAGAAGGAAAGCCAGTACAGAAAGAACCCATTTTACAACCCTTTTTATTAGTAATTGCACATTTGCCTTTAAAAAGCAGATAAAAGGTCAGGTCTTCCAGAATAATCAACCATTAGAGGAGAACTAATCCTTCTGACCATGAATCAGTTTTTGAAAGCCATAAAGTGTTATCCATGTACTTAGCCACCACACCCAGACACACCTGCTGAACCACAATGAAACCCCAAAGCACTGTTTGGTTCATTATTTCTATGCACAGATAAGTAGGAATCCCCATCAACCGCTTTACATGCTGCCACACAGATGAAACCCTAAGAATGTGTATGGTTCTATACACTAAATGTGGGCATGTAAAGATGAGTAGGAAGTCAAGACTGACACAAACACTCTTTGCTGATATCTGGGGGTGAAAAACTACTAGATTAAAAGGAAGAGAGGAAAACCTCAAAAAAAAAACAAAAGCTGTTCTAAATTCACCAACCTGAAATTGAGGATTTGATTTCTGCTGCCATTTGTTCACTGAGGGGGGCAAAGATCTCTCTTCTCAAGAGACCATCAACTCCAACACTCAGTTCTGAAGAGACCATCAACTCCACACTTATTCCTGAACTCTCAAAAAGGAGCTGTGCCTTTGAGAGATGCTGAACCGAAATCCGCTTGTATAAGAGCACATTGCAAACATTTTATATAAGACAAAGTGGGGTGAAAAATAGATCCCAGGAAAAGTAGTTCTGGACTACTGCTGCTATTTAGGATGAAGGGAGATGAGTAATACAAATATATATCACTGTCATGCATGTTGCCTGAGTCCTAAAACTGCAGTAGGGAATGTGGCAAAGCTTGTCCTTTTTTCTGATCTTTTCTTTTTTTTTTTTTACTGATCTTTTGACAATAAAATGCTCCCTGGCAAAGTGACTGTGATTGGAGAACTCTCGGCGGATGACTTGTTATTGAAAAGATAACGAAACGGTACGAGCAGGAGGTCCTGTGTCTTTGTATATTAGAGACATGGAGCTGGAAATCCACCAGCCTTTGATGAGCTTATTTTTTATCCATTTGAAGACTTTGGCAGAGAGCACTTACTCCAAAACCACACACCCCTTTTATCATCACTCTTCCGCTCACTTAAATGACATGGGCCTCTTTTGAACTTTAATCTTTTACCAACACTGAAATCCCTGCTGGGGGAATTAAAAATATTAAGACCTACAGAAGACAGACAGGTCATGACTGTTTCACTACATATTCAGATGTATTAATGAGATGCAAAAGAGTGTAAATCTGCAACCGCCGAAGGGATGGGTGACAGATTCTCACTTTACCTATAACCAACCCGGCTGTGAGAAGACAAGCCTTGTTCCAGAGAAATGTGTAAAATCGAACCGCATAAGTGAACTGGTAGGAAAATAACCGTTACTTCTAAAAGTGCATCTGGTTAAAGCATTTTTGGTTTTAGTTAAGATTCTATAGAAACGGCTTAGAGAGGTTCACTTTGAATTTTGTCATATTTCATGACAACTCGGAGATAGATAATGTTGGGTATAATAGCCTTCCCACACACTCTCATCACACTGTGCTCAAAATGGCTTTCATCAACATCTGATACTCCCCATTCATATTCAGCAAGTTTTTGCACTACGTACTCTTGCACATTTTCCATTTTGCAGATTTGCTCTCTGACTTCAATCAGGTGCTGCTGTTCAGAATTCCAATGCGTCACAAATCCTGTCATTCTGCCTATACGTTTTAAACTATATTTTTCTTGTTATTCTTCTGCTTGATCTGCTCTCACAGTTATCTCTGAGGGGAACTTATACCCTTGTACGTAAATGATTTTTGCAGAGCCATTGCAAAACTCAGTCACACACAGACAGAAATCACAGTAAAAGCCTCTCAGCTTTTTCTCTGTTTTGGTGAGAGAAATCCTGCCAGCTATGTACCATTGTTAAGTGAGACCAAGAGATGTAGAAGGCTAAACAATTTTCTTCATACTAGTAGACAACTGTACACCTCTATGTCAATCAAAGAGTGCAGAAAGTGGTTGAAGAGAGAACTGAAAATAATCCATGTGCTTATACCTTGTAGTAGCTTGGCCTCTGGCAAGAATACGTGGCTCATTCCAAGCAGAACAACTAATTATACACTTAAGTTCATGGGCGTTTCTAGGCATAGGCAACCTACGCTAAGGGGAGGGGTAGGTGGGAAAGAATAAGCACTGCCCGCTCTTTAAAAATATACATTGGGGCAGTTCAAACTATATGTATTTTAATGATTATAAAAATAAGATGAATAACAAATGCATTAAGACAGTTGACAGTTCATTGCATCTCTTTAAATTTTCTACGGGTCTTTCCAAATGAAATTATCAAAGCCATCAGGCCTGTAGATAACAAAGAAAAGAAAGAAATGAGACAAAAGTATAGCGGTGTTTCTTTTATGACCATTTTTAAAAGCATCTCCCTGTCCATGGTTTTAGCTCTTTGAAATGTACTGCACTAAGCTGGCTGACTAGCTCAAGCAGAACTATGTTAAGTCTCCTTTTTTGTTCACTGTTTTTGCACACCTGCTTATGCACTTTTATAAAATTACAAGCGCATTATTTTCCCTGAAGATGGTGCTATTTTTTGTTGATGCAGATTCATAGATCTTGTCCTAAGGTGCCAGAATGGCCAGAAATGCCACTGTTGAATTCCTCCTGAGGGTTTTTTTTCCATCTCTCTCTCTCTCTCTTTCCCTCTCTCTGGACTTTCCCTCTGTCTGGACCAACGATCAGTGATTTTTACCATGGCTAAGATGCTTCTTTTTAATCAAAGTTCAATCAAGGTAAATGCCAAAAGTGTTCGATTACAGTCCATGATACAGAGTTAAAAATGAAACAGAAATTCTGGACTGAAAGAAGACAGTCCACATGATGCGCAATATGATCAGAAAATGTCTTGACTGAACCTGCACATGGAAGGAAGAAAGATGACCATCAGATCCAAATACTTACTTTGCCCCTTTGTAGGTTCTGAAAACTGCATCAGTGCCAGGAAGATTAGCGGCCACCACGCGGTCATTTTCAGCCTGACTACCTGCATTCCTTCAGTCGAGTGAGCCAGTGAGCCTCTTCTGCACCTACAGTGAGGGAGAAAGGAAGAATCCTAAAGCTGCCGGACATTGCCTCGAGGAGAGACAAAGAGGGGGCAGGGACAAGCCATTCTGGGGGTCGGAAACACTGAGGGCTTTGTTGTAACGTGAAGAAGGGCAATAAGACTCAACTCTTCCTGAGGGCTATTATTGTTCACAACAACGAGCAGATCCGTATAGGCTCATCATTCAGCCTGAAGGCTGGACGGAGCTTTGCAAACGCAGATGCCCAGGCTTGCTCAAGAGAACTTCGGCTTCAACACTGGACTATTTTAGGGTCAGGTAATCATGATGATGATGATAATGATGATGATTAGAAAGCAATGACCAAACGTAAAATCACGTCAGTGAACACTAACTTACTGTTACATTGTACAACATTGCCTAAAGTCATACCTAAAGGGAGGATGGATATGTTACATTAACACATTAGACTGTATAGTATTTGTTTATAATGTGTGCAACACTGGCTGTATGGCTTTAAAGAAGATGAAAATTGTGTCTTGGTATAAATACAGTACTGAAATCACCTGCTACACAGGCTTCTCACCACACATAATAATAATAATAATAATAATAATAATAATAATAATAATAATAATAATAGAGGTTATTTTACAAAATATTATTTTTAACCCCTTAGAGAGTCAGCCCCTTGAGAAAGCACCAGAGCACCAGGGGTTAATCTTTAACTTAAACCTATAAAAGCTAAAAAAAAAAAAAAAAAGAAAGCCTGTTGCTTGAATAGCAACTTTAAGATATATTTTTCCAAATATCACTAACCTGCTAAATTATTGTCTCTCATCATGAAACATGAAACATGTGAATAAATCAGCCTTTTGTTGCAGTTATTCTCTCTCTATGACTATACTTAGGGAGTCTGAGATAATTACAGGAGTCGGTTCAATAAGCTGTCTTACCTGCCACACCATTCAGTTGAAAGGGAAATAAATCCGTTTTGATCCAGATGTTGCTCCAGGGGGGGGTAAATAAACCCAGAGGTTTAAACGCCCTGTCTTATTCCTCCTTTCGTTTCTGGACCCAGAGTTAGCTCCGAAAGCCAGCTTCGTGGTGTGACTGTGACTCTGTGCGTCTCTCTGTGTGTATGGGTGCGTGTGTGTGTGTATGTGTACTTATCCATGCCTCCTCCTCGGCGCTTCACCTCGCTTCATCCTCGATCTCGACGGAGGAAAAAAACACGGCGCGCGACCAATTAGAGCGCGAGAGGTAAAAAAGGTGGGAGCCTCAAAACCCTGATAGCCATGACGACCCTCACCTACATCCTCACACATGCTCATTACTGTCCGGTTTTTACAGCTTTTTATTATTTATTTCTAACGTATCTCATTGATAATGATTACATATTCATATGCCTTCACCTATATTCAGTCCCCTGTATAATTAAAAATAATAAAATTACATTATATACCTCTATAAATAACATCTTTCTTCTACATTTTAAATAATTATGCTCTTCTAGCTCCAAGGTACTTCTTACTAGTACAAATAATTTGGAAAATTATTTATAAGTGACTCATAATTGCATAACAAATATGAGACGTACCTGAAATTGAAAACCTACCGCTCTACTGTCAATCATTTTATAGACACGCCCCTTCACGTCCTAATCAGTCCTTATAAGGAAACGTTTTACGCTTACTTTTGTGGGCGGATCCAAACTCTGAAGCAGTAAAAGGCAATTAGCTGTCAATCAGGTGTCAATTTACGACATATCAATATAGATCATCTGTACGCCTTTACAATTGCCATCCCATGTTCAGTCCATTTAGAAAATACTGAATAATGTTATAAATAAACTGTATAAGCAATTTTGGTTGTTTATATGCTACTACTGTATAGATGCTAATGTAGCTAACATTGGTCTGTGGTGTTTACTACTGTGCAATAAACTACTGAGAATACCAGTTATGTCTTGCTGCTGTTGCTATCTTTTTGTCTACATCATTGATTTTGCCTTTGCGTGTTATAAACACTGAAAAATGAAATGTTATCTCCTGATATGAAATGAGCACTGTAGAGATGAGAATTCCCGATTATATATATATGGTTACGAGTTTCTATTGACTTGTAACCGTAAAAGTCAGTGTTTAGTCTCAATGGGGCATCTTCAATATAAATGAAAGTCACTTTTTTATTGTCTTCCTATTTTGATATCCATCACCACAACAAGACTTTTTTATTCTTACTATCCGCCCATTGTTTTTCCTGTTGTTTTGCTGTTTGCTGTTGTTTTTGCTGCCAGCACAATGCACAAACAAGTGCAGTGACATAACTGTTTTGTCTACTCCTAACTGGTCTATATTGTTGTATTTGCATTTCCAGCAGCTGAATGTTTGAGCGCATTTGAAAGTAATGTCATGACAGTCTTTGCTAAGGTAAGACTAGCTAGCACTAGCTAACGCTAGCTGAACTGCCATATGTTTTGAGGCATAGAGCTCTGTCATCACAGGAGGGCATTGCTAGCAGATTTACTTTGGTATACTCGAACGTCGAATGCGAATGTTTTGTGCTAGTTTATCAAAACCAAAAAGACCAAGAGGTTATTTTCTATTTTACTTGCCAGAAATTTCCTATTTGATATGTCATATTAATGAGAAAGTACAATGTACTACCATGCAGAAGTAGTGAAGACACAAAATGTTCCAGCAGAGATTTTGATACAGTTAGTTAGTGATCTAGGCAATAATAAACGCAAAAGCTTATAGGTTATTATTAGCATGAAATTAGAGGTGAGGAGCACCAATATCAACAGGCCGCAACACTGTTAACCAGAGTGAAAATAGACCGAAATTCTGATAAAATTTTGCATGTTAATCATCTTGTATAGATGAATATGGACGTTTTCCTTTAATGCACCCAAAAGTAGACTGGGGCAGCTACTTGACCCAGCTGGCCAGTACGAGTTCCTATTTACCAAAACTTTTAAATATACAGATGAGTGACAAATAAAGGAAAACCCAGGGGCTCTGCTATGCCTTAAGGGTGTTTATTTAGTTTAATAGGCATGGTTTGCCTCCACTTGTCCCCTTACCATGTAGCATAATTGCAAATCTACTATCAACATTCAACATTCCTCTGACCTATCACTTTTATTCTGTAATGAAACATTTCTATCCTGATGGGCATGATCGCTTTCAGGGTGACTGCACACACATCAACAGCGTATGAGGACTCACTGAATGGTTTGATGAAAATAAATATTATGTAAATCATATGCTATGGCCTTCACACTCATCACATCTCAACCCAGCTGAACACCTGTGAGAGGTGAATTTTGGATCCATGTGAATCCACCACCATTAAAACACCAACTGATTAAATGTTCATTACTCCAACTCCTGAGACTTGAATATATGCTAAAACACAGTGAAGCTGAAATCTTACTACCACATTTTATATTGTTTTTTCCTTTTATTTGCCCCCATCTCTACATTATTCTGAAGTAGCAGAACTAGGAAATGGAAAATGAACCTTGGATTAATCCACCCTGACTGTAAATCAAGTTGCCATGCTGAGTTATGAGATCGTCCAGAGCCACATTTCCATATTCACATCTTCATTTTCCCCTCTTGATTTTTACAGAATAAAGTATATCCAAACTGTTTAACTTCTACAGTCATTTTTACTGCCTGTGACATGGAGTGGGTCTCCTGAGAGTGGAGCCTTGCAGCGATGCACTGCCTTGTGTCCCTGATAAATGAACAATGAACAGGAGTCACACAGCTGACCAGAAAAGGACGAAGCTACACCATATGGTCTTCTGTGAATTTTTTAGAATACAATGTCATCAGGATGCAGAAATCTGGCTAATTCAGAATGAATAATATTTTCATCCAGAAGGAGCGTAGGCATAATATTAGGTGGTACTGAACATCTCAAGGAAGAAATTACACACAGACACTTTCGTTTTTAAAACTTTTTAAACTATTTTAGTAATTTGCAATACTTCGAATAATTTGAAATGGCTCTTTCTGAAATAAATGAACTGTATTATTCTATTGAAATAATGAGTTATTAATACATTCATCTTTAATATTTGCTTTAAATCAAAAATGGAGGTTATTGCACTGGTAAAGAGTCTGAAAATCCACAAAGGTATACTGAACTTTTGAACACCTGAAATAAATAGATGTGCATATGCAGTTTCATAATCACTATTGATGCTTTATGGAACCTGTATAAAGAGGCATTATAGGTTTTATTAATAGAGGTATGTTTTCTAGTGCAGGCTGCATGGTTTTGCAGTTCATAGTATAGACTACTCACAGCTACAGGGTTCTCAGTTTGATCCTGAACTCAGGATACTGTCTGTGTGGCTTTTCACGTGCTTTTCATGTCTGTGTGGTTTCTTTTGGATTTCACGGTTCCTCCCACCTAAAACATGCTTGTAGGTAGGATGTCCACACTAAATTGCCTCTAGGTATGAATGGGTGTGTGAACATGTCGTTGTGACAGACTTCAGTCTACTGTAATTCCTGCCTTGTGCTTAGCGTTCCCAGGATAGATTCTGTATCCACCACTGGATCCACCCTATTCAGGATAAAGTGCTTGCTTAGGATAAATAAATGAAAGAAAGTTTATTAAACTAGACTTAAAAAGGAAAAAAATGATGTTGACTACCAGCTCTTGGCATTTTCCTATGACTTTGTAATGTTTTACTTTCCTAAAGTTGTCTGAAGCAGCAACACACTGTTTCTGAAGTCATGGTGGTTTTGTACTTGTTTTAAATCCACATTAAAATGCTACCATGCAGCTCACTTTACATGAAGTGCTTCCCACACATCCGTAAAGTTCAGGCTTGGTGACACCTGGTTCCTGCGCTGAAGCTGCAAGCACTCCTGAGTGGTCTATTCCTAAATGACAAGCCAGGCCATAATGAAGGATTGAGGGCTAATCAGTGGCTGCATTCATCAGGCTTAAAAAGAACCCTGCACTGCTTTATGTCTTATAATTAAGCGTGGGACACAGCATGGACGACTGTCAATAGCACTCAGCATGACTCTAGAGATGCTGCAGAGCACAAAATGTACAGCACAGACACACACATTCACCAGACAGATCAGCAGAAGGCCAGGCACGAAATTCATGATTAAAAGTAGCTCTGTGAGGGGGAATAAAAAAAGTAATATAAGTTTTAAAAAAATGTATATTGTGAAAACAACAAAACCTAGATCAGTATCATGTTATATGTGAAAGGTTTACTGTTACAACAAGATGTTTTTCAGGATTTATTTAATATTTCAACATATTTTCACATTATTTCGACATACAGATGTATCATGTTGTGACAAAAAACTTTTAAAAATGCAAATTTTGTTATAACTGGATAAATTACATTATAACATAGTAATGAGGTGTGTGCAAAAACACTGTTAAACTGAGAAAACAGATAAACTGAGGAATATTGCTCATTTACATGTTTTTAATTAAGTTCTACTTCATGTTCGGTGAGATTCTGCTTGAGCACTGTGAATGATACTGTGATAACTATGTGTACACTAAGAAAGATTTTTAAATGCAAGGGGCTGTACAAAAGGGGGAATGAGTCTGACCCTTTGGAGATCATTCTCATTGATCAGCTGGAAGGGCACAGAAGGCTTCAGGGCAGTTCACAACCAGTGTAGGCCACATATCACAGTTAATCCACCTTCATCCAAGACCACATGATCATATCCCTGTGATATGTAGCCTACTCCACTTCTTAACTGGCACTATCTATTTTTTTTTTACAACAAAAAACACAAAATCTTCTTGTTTATAACAATATACTACTCATCCTGGTATAAGATGAAACAATTCACACTGTAATAATATGTGTTAACATGTTAAATGCTTTATGTCATACTAATTTATCACAAAGAAAGTTTCATAATATAACAAGATAAATAGAATATTATTATAGAAGAAAAGTTATAAAATAATATGAAAAATATATACAGTACTATGCAAAAGATTAAATATTAAAATTAAGTATTAATTAAAGTTTAACTTGGCCCCCCCCCTTTTGTTTTTTGAACGTGAACTCTTATTTAATTAAGCATTGTTGCTAAGATACAAACATTTTTCTGTAAGATTTTCTGTATTGACTCAATAATGTAGAATTCATAAAATAAATATATAAAACATAATTTGTACTAAAAACTGGGTGCCTAAGACATTTGCACAATAGGTGTACTATGTTTAACCAAAGCCTCACAAATTGTTGTAACCCCATGCACTGTAATTCATTTTACCATTTACAGTTATTTTTAGTAACATTACAGTGACAACTGCAAACATAAAAATGTTTTTGTTAGTTCAGGTCGATTCTAGTAGCAGACTGTGTCTGGCCTGCAGTCATTATTGAAGTAGCTAGCTCATAGCTAAGCTAATCAGGTGGCTATCAAGACCAGCTAACCTCACTTCTGGAACATTACTTACACAGAAACAAGGCTAACAATTTTAAAAACTACCACTTTTCACAGTTCCACAGCAGACCATAAACTGTACTCCCTAACAACTGCAGTTACAGTAACTCAGCTAATGTTTATAGCTAATATTATGCTTAAGTATGCAAGTAAGGAAATTGTAAAATTTGCCATTTCTTAGGTTAGCTAGCTAAGGATGTATGGCAATAATAAAACTTGCTACAATTAAGCGATTAGATAATAAACGATTAGATGCAATAATACATATTTAGTTTAACATTTTACGATAGATGCAGACATTCACAGCTCTCCCATGACTAAACCCAGAGAAGCAAAGCCTAAATGGCGTGAACATGCTTTTCCACCATAAAGTACGAATAACAGACCTCTATATAATGCATGTTACTGTAAATTTACATACATTTTTTACAGTGTAGTGAAATAGTACTGTGAACATATCTTTTTATAACCCTAAAATCAATCTGAAAATCTTTTTGTTATAACAGTAAACTTTTCACAGTGTAATGTGATACTGATCTGCCCCCCCCCCCCTTTTTTTTTTTTTTTGCATGGCAGCAATACCATAGTACTAGCATATCACCTGTAACATGTATATCCTTTAGAGATTTGATGGCATTAAACTTTGATAATAATAATGATCCAGTTCATCTGAAGTTAGTTACCCAAAGGATTTCTTTAGACATTTAGAATTAGTTCCCCAGATACAGATCTATGAGTCTTATATTAAATTACACCATAAACAAGGATTCTCCCCTGCAAAATTCATTTTATGACCAGGTTTAATAATTGTCAAGAAAGCAATCCCCACATGCATCATTTCACAAATAAGTGCAATAAAGATAATCCATGTGCAACACTTAAGGTGAGCTGAGATATCCAGGCGCAAAAGAACGCTAAGAGATTTGAGACATATTCTCCCATAGCTATCCTGCCAAGTTTTCCATAACCATCGCTCAAATATTATGAGCCTTCAGCTCAAGCATTTTAACCCAAATGTAACAACCCCGATTGTAACATTTTACAAACAAGAGCAATAAAAATAATTTAAGTTCCACACAGAGATTGGGCTTCTTCATAAAGCTTTCTTTTAGCTATGTCTTCACCTTGTTAAAAGCTGAGATATGATGCAGTCATTGTCAAGCCTGCCTCTCATCTAAGTTTTCTACAGCCATCACTCAAAAGTTGTGAACAGTAAAGGATATTGAATTCGGAACCATTGACTAAAGCTTGTGCAATATATTATTCTTTGCCCACCCTGGCAGTAGTATAGGCAAGCTGACAGGACAATACACCAAGAGATAATTTGCTGCGATAAAGTGTTTTACAAGAGGTGGCAAATGTATCTGAGAACTACAGGACAGAGAAAGGCCTGTCAGTATGGGGTACAGCTGAATTATCCAATCACTGTAACTGTGACTCTGAGGCCACCACTTTACCTTTACAGCATTGCCAACTAATGATTAGTTTTCTGAACAAATGTAAAAATGTAAATTAAGTAGGTGGAGTTCATATACAGTATAATACCAAGAAAAAAATTCAGGTCAAATGTTTTACAAACAAATATTTAAGTACATGATCCATAACACTAACTTTATTCTTAGTACATGCATATTCTTATTTTCCACATTTGGCTCTAGGTACATGATAATAATTCACTGTTTAATTCTGAATGGCATGCTTTTCAAAGATAGCTAGCTAACTAGGTTTAAATATTACAGCCTTATAACATGAAATACGTTTGCTGTGGCCAATCCTGTTTAATAAAAACTTCATTAATGATAGTTGTTATTGTTTCATAGTTGTTATCAGACATCATCTTTAAAAAAGAGATCTATTTAGCTTAAAATATTCTGTGCAGAATCCAGACACAACTTTAAGTTACCTCTGCAACTGCGACAAATATTATGCCTTCAGGATTAACATGTATTGTACAATACAACACAGGGGCTCCTGCAAGTATCTATATTATGTGTAATTACATATATTTACATTATATATCTGTGTAATTACAAGGAAAACAGAAGTGCAGAAGAAGGATGGTGTAAATACTGTCTTTAACCTGTTATTGTTTTAACCCCACAGAAAATGCATTTGAATAACTAAGCACGTTTGGAGACAACCAAGATTTACATGTGAAGTCCACAGGCAAGCTTTTATCTTGGAAACTGTTGACTTTCACACTGTTGTGGTGGTTCAAAAGGTCTCTAATTTGTTTCACTTTGCAAAGGTCTGTGTCCCTATGTTACACCCTATTATTTTGGTGTGTTACACTTTGAACTGTTGTACTCCACATGCATTATGTGTACTGCACTACTATTCTGCATTCCACATTTTACTGACCACAGTCACAACCTTCTGAATATGTTTATCATTCTCCTAATCTATCTACATAATAATTCTTGAGTAATTTCATTCTGACTGTGACAATTTAAAGTAAAAGTAATACATGTCTGTACACTGATTGTGAATATTTATATTGCAATATCGAGAAATAGGATTTCTTAATATCAAAAGACAAATAGTCATTAGTAGGGTCAAATCTAATGTCAGTACCTGGGTCTGAACTGAAGGCAGCAATGAATTTTATAAGTGGTGGTATGTAAAGTGGCCCAGGAAGAACTTAAGTCAGGACTTTAAAGTTTAAGAGCCCTTAAGACCTTCAAGGTTCTGAGACCTTCATCAAGAATTCTGGGATTTACAGTCCCCTGTTAAATTCCCTTCTGTCAGCACTTTTCACTTAGATTCCTCCATCCTGTGGAATTTAAGTCTTTATTATAGCATCACTAAAAAACATCGGAGATTCCCCTTATACAACTCTAAAAGCAATCAGTAAAGTGCTGCATCTGTGTAACATTTACAGAAATATATATAAAATATGCATCAAATAGCACTTTGTGAAATTAAAAATATAATTTTCATAAATTAATTTGCAGAAAGTTAAATTAGTGGTAACCATTTCTGTCCCATTACAGTCCCCTAGGTTTTAGGTATTAACCAGGTAAGTGTGAAGTATTCCAAAGTAGTAGGTAATTATTCTGGTTAACAAGATGGTATAAATCAGGACAATCTAATCTAATTACATTAAAATATCTCACAGGTTCTAGGTATGAACTAAGTAAGTGTGCAAATTTGTAATTACCACAATGTTCGTCTGAATGGTTATCCAGTTCTCAGGTGTTTTACTATTTTCCTTTCAAACATAATACATAGAGTCTGATGACAATTTCAACATAATGAAATTAGACTGTCCTGGTACTTGTCATCTTGCTACCCAAGTTTGTTCCTTACAATTGCCTGGTCAATACACAGAACATGTGAGACATTTCACTCTAATTAAGTCAGACTTTCCGAGTACTTTCTATATTGTTTCTCAGATTAATTACCCAGAATTGTGGAATAGTTCAGCACACCAGAAATACTACATTCTGGAATATACATAACATCAGCATTAGGTTTATGGTGGATGCAGAGCCAGTTCTAGGAACACTGGTTGCAAGGTGGAAAAATTAATCCTGGACAAGATGCCAGTCCATATAAGAGCATCATGCATGTACATATTCACAAACCGGTGGTCTGTGACAGATTCATTATTAAATATAAAAAATAATTTAAATAATTTAAATAAATATAATAACTAATCTGTTCCTGGAGAATGGCTGTCTCTGTATGCAGTATGCTGCTGACATCTTGTGGTAAAACATAAACCCTACTACAGACTATACTTAGAGTAACATGGCTGAATGATAACAAGTCCCACAATCACACTACAAAATCTAGTGGAAAGCCTTCCCAGAAGAGTGGCGGTTATTATAACAGCAAAGGAGAAAATAGTGCTTCAGCCCTGCCATGGTCCAGCCAAGACTTAGCCAAGATGGCTACACAAGCTTTGCATTCCACCCATTCTCAGTGTCCCAAGTTATAGTTGTGTTTATCTCCCACCTGTTTTGTGTTCTTATTTGTATTTATAAGGATTACCTATTTTGAGTTTGCTCCTTAGTTTGTGTATTTAAGTCCTTTGTTTGTAGTTTTCATTTCAAAGTATTAGAATAGCATTCTGGCTGTATCAAGTTGTGTAGATAAGCTTGTTGGTTCTGTTTTTCTTTTTTTCTATTTTTTTTTTTGTCTCTGCCCTGTCTTGTCTTTTTTGCTGGTGGCCTGACCATAGCCTGTTTTTTATTTGCTCTGTTTTTTATTATAATTATTATTATTATTATTATTATTATTATTATTATTATTATTATTAAACGGGATGTTTAAACAGATTTGTAATCTGCATAAATCAAGTAATAGATACAAAAGAACATAAGCATTGAAAATGCTATTAAACACAATCAAGGCCAAATGGCTTCAAATGTCTTCTTTAATTGGGATGTTGAGTATCATAATGTAGCTTTTTTTTGGATATGCAGTCCAGCCATAGAGAAAAACAAGATAATGACAAAAAAACCCCTAAAATTTAACTAATTTAATTAAATTTAATTAAACCTCTCTCCAGAATTTAAAAGACGGTTCATACACAAAGCTTACAGTAAGCACCTTTCAATTCCAATCACATAACCATAATAGCTACACAATCAAATTTCAATGTACTAAATTCTACAAAACTATGTACACTGATCAGCCAAATCAGCTTCCAAAACAGCTCTGATCCATTGAGACATAATTTCAACAAGACCTCTGAAGGTGTGCTTTGGTATCTGCCACTAAGACAGCAACAGATCCTTCTGTAGATGTTCTGTGGGATTGGACCGTCAAGCCCAATGTATGTCAGTGAGCCTTGCGGAACCATGTCATGGTTCATAGTTCACCAGTGATCCTTACCTGGATAACATCCCACAAGTTCTGCTATTTTGGAGATAATCTGACCCAGTGGTCTAGACATTACAATTTAGCCCTTGTTACTCAGAGTTACTTACATTTGGCCATTTTGTGTGCTTCCAAAACAGAACCAACTATTCACTTGCTGAATAATGTATCCCACCTCATGACAAGGCCAAAAGTGACCAAAGGGTGGCACTGGTGCATCATTTCTTTTCTATTGTTGTAATCAGAGTACAGCATCAGCTGATCTCCACAGTTTATTTGGCCTGAAAAACATTGAAAGGGAATATCTATTCAAAGGGGACTTGCTGCATAAAAACATAAAAAAAAACATTTCAAATGATGTAAAAATTAAACTACTTCACCAGTAACTGATTTGCTACATAAACACCAACTGAAATTAAAGACAGACTGCACTTTATTCAAATCAACATCTATAATAAAACATTTCAACAGACATAGTATGATTTTCAAATTACATATGTACCTTCAGCTTATTTCTCTTATGTACTGCTAGTGTCTAAAACATTTGCTATACTATATATCTGTGCATTTTAGATACTTTCAGTTACAACCTGTAGTTTTTATACCAGTTGCTTCTCTGTTTATTCCCTGATGTGACAGGGAAAGCATGGTAGATATATAGAGTGCTTACTCCCAGGAATAGAATGCTGATTGTCGATAAGAATCAGTAAAATACATATACACAGGGAGCACTTGAGACAAAAAGTGTCCATGTTTAGTGATGAAGTGTTAGGTGATCACCAGCCGTGAGGATTAGCAGCAAAATAAATGGCATTAAGGCAAAAGCACTGCACATTCAGTGCTATTATATGAAACCAATACTTCCATGATGTGTCACTCATGTTTGTAGGAACATCATTGCAAATCCACCGTACATAAGAAAAGTTGATTTTCAGTGAAATTTTACAAGATGGTACCATTGGCCTTGTTTAAGAGAAGTTTAACACATACTGGTGAGTCATACACTGCTAATTTAGCCCCTTTATTCCTCAGTTGCTACATTGGATCAATTCAGATGTCATGCTTCCTTAACTAAACATTCAAATCATTCTTAAACATGTGCGTTTCTCAGCAGATTACACTTGCATACTTCAACAAGTGACATCAAATACTATATTATAGATCTTTTTAAGAATGATGTGGCAATATGGCTATTATATATTGTTACCAAAATTTTGTACAATATGATTATTGAGGTAATCCTTTACATTTAGGTTTTCCTAACATATTATTTAATGCTTTAGTAATGAGCAAGCCATCATTTGTTATCAGCATTAATACGTTAAACCAAACATTTTTAGCAAAGTAGCTAACACTAAAAATGTGTAATTTTTATAATCCAAAAAAAAAAAACCAAAAACAAATAATTATCACATAGGCAACACTAACCAATGTTCATACAATGAGTAGGTACAATAAGGTCAACAATGAATAATATGAACCAAATAAGTGGTTAGTGGTTGTTAACTAGTAACACTGAGGCTGAAAAACAAGTTTCAGTATTTACACCTGGGGACCAAAGTGGTATAATTAATATATACCTTTTTGCTAATTTCTGTGGCCTTCATTTTAGATATGGGTTAAATAAACATTCGGCAATGTTATTGTATTTAATCAACATTTAAAACTCAGTTACTTTGTTAAAAACACTTTGGTTATTAATGCTAATTTTAATGTGTATTACTTAGAATGCATGTAAATTAATTAATAAATATGGGAGCCTTAATATAATAATTTTACCCTAATGCTACTGTATGTTGCATGTGATACATTATAAAGAAGTTTAAATGTGCCCTACAGTACCCTATCAGATACGAATCAGACACTTCAGTCACTGTAAGTACACTGTGAAAATGGACATCAAAATATTTTGATATATCTTAGCTAAAGTTTCCCATTATAAATTCACAATAAAGAACATATAAGATTATTAAAACTATTGAAGACATTTTAGCAATTTCAAGTTTGAAATGGACTTTTGCTCGTTTTTATCACTGATTTTCTTAAAGACATATTTTGACACTGCTGAGGTAAAGCTTATCCCTTTTAAATCCTAATAAAAAATGTTTAGGTGTCTCAAAATATGACCTACTGACACTTAGCCCTGAAAATGTGTGGAATTGACACTTTGTAAGCCATGCATGACTGCACTGCAGCAGTACAACACAACAGTGTATTACTCGGTCAGCTATTCATAATCCTTGTGCAAGCCTATATGAAGCTCTTGGTCATCATTTCAATGCTACACACAAAAAGTTTGGAATGGACTCCCATACTCAAAAAGAACATCATAAATCTTCTCCAAACTGTACACAGTTTCAATGACATTACTTGATACAATTCCCTTTATCCCTTTAGTCGTCATAACGTCCTCATAATGAATCTCTTGGAGAATGATTTGATGCACAAACAGGAAGTAGTGTCACTGAACTTAAATTCTGAACTAATAGTGATATGACCAACAATGTGACATCCGACGCCTGGATCTCTGCCTTTCTCTAGAGCATTCTGCTGAAGATTCCACCATAAGCATTCACTGACACTGTGCAGAGAAAGAAACAACAAGAAGTGACTGATTAATAGAGAAGGAAAGTAAGAAAAATAAGGAGAAATAGTTGTCATTATTATCTCACCTCTTCCATGACCTCCATGACCACGGTCCTGGGTCCTGTGAGGATGAGGTTACTGACGGTCCTGTAGTCCTGATTTAGCACATTTAGCCCATTGACCGACACTACAAACTGTCGCACCTGTAGAACGGAAGATGAGTCAATCAGTAAAAACTAGGACTGAAGGTTAATGTGTTAATGTAAATAATTGCCAAAGCATTCAACCAATGGTTGGCCATTAAAAGACATGTCATAATGTTACAACTTTAAAAGGACCAACCTAAGCATAATTAATTAGATATTTCATATCTATAGTCATCTCAAACATTATAAAACAGAAGCAATAAAATGCAACTGGAACAAAAATGTTTACAGATGAATTATTAAGCTAGATTCAATATGTTTTAATGTTTGTTACTTCTTGATAAAAAATTTAATTAATCATTATATTATAGTATAATATTATATTATAGTACATATAGTACATAGTATAATATTATATTATAGTACATATATTATAGTATATTATAGTACATAGTATTACCTAACCAGTGCACTCAGATGTGCTTATTGAACAACCCATTCCAGATTTTGCAGTTACAACAACCTCCACTCTTCCGGGAAGACTGACTTCAATGAATAGACAGCTTTACAAGCAAAGTGCTAAATCACCAGTTAAATAAATAATAAATAAATAATAAATAAATCTGAAGGTTGTGTGTACAGTTACTCTAAGTGTTATAGCATAGACTAGCTTTTCATTGATGACCCACAGTGAGATGCAACCACCCTTGTTCCAATGCAATTCGAGAGCTGTAAATTTTTTGCATGATTATCTGTTAAATGTCAGAAACATTATGGCATTATGTCCTTTAAAATGCTCTAACAGAGTGTGTAGCTATCTATTAGTTCATCATGTCTGTCTAGCAACACACAATGGGGAATAATGCTGTCTAGAAAACACATAATTTCATTATCTAACAAATGAAAAAAAAAGCCACGGAGTGAAATGTAGAGAAATGGTTTACAATGGTATGCCTCCAACTATGTGTCACAGTTTGGTGATGGTCTACAAAATATAGGTTGCGAAGGTCAGATGTTCACATACATTTGGCCATGTATATTTAATGTGTCTCTGTGTATGCTGGCTCAGCAACAGAAAGGGGAAGAGGAAAAACAGAGTGTTCAAAAGCTTGAACTCGGAGACAACTCTAAGTCTAAGAACCCTTGGAACGTTTATTTAAAAAAACCTACATATCTAAACAAAAGAATACTGAGAAACAGTAAAGAACAGTATACTGAAAAGAGGAAAGCAAGCATGATAAACTGGCTCTAATTTGTTTCTGTGAGTAGGAATGTCAGACTCTCACTGTAATTACATCAAACTGCTGAGTTGCTTTACTATGCATGGCTTCAGCTGTAATCCTACGGCTGTCATACAGAGGGTTAACGTTAAGAACCTGAGCTGGAGAACAAGACAGAGCAACCTCAGTGCTAATTCTGTTAACCATTTCGTTTCCAGCTGTTGCTATTAGAATTAAATACAGCAGTAGTTCTTCTTGTTTGGTTATATACATAGATACATACATGAGGTACAGTGTTGTGTTAATTGCATAACGAATATTTTGTCTGAACAGCTGTGCAGAAGAAAAAAAAACAGACGTGGGTTTTACACTAGACCAGTGGTTCTCAACCGGTGGGGCGCGGACACTCTCCCGGGGGGGCGCGAGTAGGCTAGGATGAGGGAAATGTTATATTGTGAAGTGACCTGTTGGTGGCGGTA
>JAOVVF010000044.1:24648486-24666533 GCA_028565595.1 Duopalatinus emarginatus
TACCCAATACATCAGTTCACTTTTTATTTGTATAGTGATTTTAACAATGGCAATTGTCCCAAAGTAGCTTTACAGATCTCCCTGAGATGACAAGAGCAATAAACCTTGTGTAAGGATTATGGCCAGGCAAGATGCCCATGCCACACCCAAATACTTTGTTTCCCCTTTTTTTAGTTCTCAAACTTTCAGTTGTGTTTTTCCTACTTGTTTTATGTTCTCTATTATGTTCACATGTTTTGTGTCAACCTTGTTTCAGTTTGACTATTTAAACCCTGCTCTCTGTGTTTTCCCTTTGCAAAGTATTTGGTTGACTGCATGAGACTATACCAAGCCATTTAGTGTGCATTCCCAGTTTTCTTCTCCTGTATCTTAAGATTTCAAGATTGAAGATTCTCATTCTAGTCTAGTTTTGAATGTTTGCACCTTGTATTAGGTTGTTGCCTGTTTCTGATCTTTGCTTTTGGACTGCGTTTTGTATGTGCTTACCCAATTATTAAATAAACACTTGCAATTATGTCCTCTTCCTGCTTTAGAGAGTGTCTGTGCACTCAATGAGAGGACCCAGACTAAAAGTCAACCCTTTCTTATTTAGATGATATAGAGCGCAATGATAAATATTCACCTGCTATACAGAAAAATGCAAATGTTTAGACAGAAAAATATTGTTATAGGTTTACCTTTAATAGTTTGAAGTTGGATATTTGTTGGACATAAGGATGTCCTAGGACATAAAGTGGCCAGACACTCCACCATCAACATACCTGAAATTGGGGGTGGGGTTGAAGGTCCAAGTATAAGTACTTCTGTTTTGTTAGAGAGTAGAAAAAGAATATTACTCAGCATCCAGTGTCTAATGTTTTTGACTTCACTAAGCTGGTGTCTTTCATATGTGTTTAGTGACACGTATAACTGCATATCAACAGCATAACGGTGAAAGCTGACACCATTTAATAGAGGTATCATTTAAAAAAAAAAAGGCCCTAAAACAGAACCTGAGTAGTGGATCATTCACCACTTTAATCGGCACTATAAAGAGGCTGTCATGACGGGCACAGGAGAGACAAGTGCTGATAGTTAAAAGAGGCTTTATTCAAAAGGGCAGATCCAAGTGTAGTCAAAACAGTCAAGGTTGGCAATGAAAGGCAAAAATACAAATATGAGCCAAATGCCAATGGGAGGTGAAACAGTCTAGGGTCATACACGGCAAAGTAATGTAACAGGCAAGGAAAAAATTGTAAACAGTAAACCAGCAAAAGATCATACACAAAAATAAAAAAAACAAACAAGAACCGCTTTGTAAAAAAAGGTAGGAAACCACAATCAAATCATGGCAATGTAACATGGGACAACAGGAAGTACAGTATATATAGTGCAGGGAACAGGTGAAGGTGATTAGAAGTCAGTTGATTTGGCATTGGGCAGAGTCACGTGATCAGTGATGAGTGTTGTGCAAGAGTCTGGGGCATGCTGCGAAATGGAGTCTGGGGGAGAAAGTTTGTTGTCAGAGGCAAGTGCAGGGGAGACAGGAGGGCCAGAGGCAACAGGCATGACAGAGGCCTAAATCCTTTTTGATTGATAAATGATTTTAAAAATGATGTTTCTATGTAGGTATGAACATTACTGCTGTGTTACAACCTTTTCTAGGATCTTTCTGGAATGTATCAAACCCTTAAAATTAATTTTAAATCAAATAAAATATTATTTCTATTGCTGTTGTTATTAATATCAGTTCACTAATTTAGAAATGACATTTCCTAAAGACAAGATGCTTGAAAACATCACATTCCGGTTTAAGGGGAAAGATCTAAAGAAAAGCATCAGGATGAGACCAATTATGAACTTAAGTGCTGTAACTGAGGAACTATATATAAGAATCATTTATATTTTGCAAATGTAACTGAGTTCTGGTATTTGTTATATAATCTGTGAATAAAAGAACGTATTTCTCTCAGTGTCATTCTTGGAGGCATAATAGTGGGGTTCACATAAAAAAAAATCCAAACACAAAGAGCTCATACAGATACACATATAGATAATGGCAGAATGTTACATTTACATTTACAGCATTTAGCAGATGCTCTTATCCAGGGTGACTTACAAAGGTGCTTAATCAGTTCTTATTCAGGAATATCTGAAGCTAGTGCTGATACACCAGGATTCAAATACTTAAAGCGAGAAAACTGCTAGAAATGAGCCATATAGTATCAATTTTAAAACTTACCACAAGTCCAAAAAACAAAAATTTCCGAAACTATGGTGAACCTGAAAAGAAAACGTCTATGTATGTTACATCTGTGTATTTATTTATATGGCTGTAATTATCATGCAAGAGCTAATACAGTGAAGTGGCTTTTGTGGTTAGAATTGCAGCTAGTAACTAGCAACTAGTGCTCATTACATTTACATCAAATTCACACGCATTGCATACAATAATTCAAATTTTATTTCACTAGCTTTAGACTGTTTTTGCTACTGATGGAGAATCAATTTCAGAATTTAAATGTAAAAAGAAATACTGTATTGTCATTTACAGGATATTACTCTGAACACTAAGATATTACCCAAACACAAATACTAATAGTTAAGTATTAAGTAATTAATAATTCTCATGAATAATAAAATTGATTACAGCTTTTGATAGCAGTTTGAGTATTAAAAGAACTACAATCAAGATATCCAATCTATCCCTGGTTCTGTGAATTCGGGGTGTTTTTTTGCAATCTGGTTTGTTGTCTGGTCCATCATTTCTTTTATCAAGTTGAAACTGCACTGGATGGCAGTAATCATTGGATCTCATCACAAGCCAATATAAAATACTTAGTTTTTTGGATGAGACTTGTTGTCCAAGGCCACTGGAGTGAAGATGAACTGCTGTTTGCCGACACACAGGTTGTCTCTATATATGCTACCTACTGTAGGGGAGCAGACATTGTCCACCTATTGTTTCTGGTTGTGGGGGATAAAGGACTGACTCACTCAATGACGTCTCAATCTGTCGAATAAAAGCTTGCCACTGATTTTGATAAGGGGTGTTTAAGGCATCTGAATGTACATGTTTACACAGGAAGCTCAGAAAGAATTCAAAAAGTTTAGAATGTTCAAAAGAATTAAAATATGCCGTTTGCAGTAACTTTTATCCAGGGTAGCCCTCAATCAGGCCAATAAATTCATGTTTTTGTATAAATCCATGTAAAGCTGAAAATTTTTATGATTACATATAGTGGGTTAACGCTATTGATAGCACTGTGAATATTAAAAGTCATGGATTAATATGTGGAAAAAATGTGTCATGTTCTGTGAATTGTTTTCTCTGCAGTCTGGATGATTGTTGTCTGGTCCATCATTATTCCAATTGGGTTCAAAATGCACTGGAAGGCACCAACTTTGTACTTTATTACAAGCCAATAAAAGATACTTTGTCTCTGGAATGACTCTTAGTACAACACAGTTGTTGTCTACGAACACAGTAGTGAAGGTGAACTCCTGTTTGCTGACACACAGGTTGTCTCTGTACGCTTTACCTCCAAAAGGAGAGCAGACTTCATCCACTTCATTTTTCTGGATGAAAGGGATAAAGGACTGAACCGGTCGATGACATGTCCCAATTTGTCGAATAAAAGCTTGCCACTGGTTTTGGTCAAGGGTGTTTGGGGCATCTGGTCGTACATGTTTATTCAGAAAGCTCTTGTAAGCATCAGTTCTGGCAGAAAATGTGCAGGGGAAAAAGTCAATCCCTGAAGAGGCATTAGCCAAAGTATTATCAAGAAATACCCAGAAGAAAATTACAGACCCAACGTGGAAGAACATTATGGGTGTGATGTCTGAAAAAGAAATAAATGATTCTTCTCCTTATGGCCTTCTTTTACGTTGTGTATTTTATGTATATTTTACCATAGTATATATTTAACTGTTAAAAAATTGTTTTTAAAAATTGCATATTCCAAAAAGTAATGCTTCAGTAAGCAAAGAAGACGAAGAAGAAAATGGGAGGAAGAAGATGAAAAAGTACATTACCAATATAATGCAGAATGATATGTAGAAAGTTGGCTCTGTTTTGCTCGCTGTGCTGACTGACCATTAATGTCCTGTGAGTTCTCTTGACCACTTAGCTTTTTACTTTCCTGGTTTACTTCTGGTTTTCTCAAAAGAGATATTTCCTCTTATTAGAGTTCATTGCTTTCGTTTAAACAATACTTTTTCTTTTCTGAGTCAGGTCTTAATTTACATATGAGACTTTTCAACTAATTCTGCAGTGGAGAACCACTGAAGAGAACCATATTACAGGATATACACACTTCACATATAGCAATTTTGCAAACAAATTCTGTACAGAAAATACAAAGTATAGAATCTAGACTTTCATAAGTTGATGTTCCCTGGATGTTTTGCTTGTTGACGCCAGAAATTGCAAGACACTGTTTAAAGCACACATCCACAGAGGTTTCACAACCCCTTTTGAAGCTAAAGAACTTTTGAGCAGAGTTCTCATTTAAATTTCTACTATGGTGAAGATACAATATCCATTTGTGGAAAACAACAAAACTGTATTTGTACGATAAATAACAATTTAGTGCTGAGCAAAGTAGAGCTGCCAGATTGTAGTGGGAATGTTAATATTGTCACCTAAGCCGTAAATGTGATCCATAGTTTGTTCAGTATTGGAGAAAAGACAAATTCATTCTGTGTTTTCTTCACATTCTGTGTTTTCTTCACATTCTGTGTTTTCTGCACGCATTATCCCAAAGCGACTTTATAGAAATATGAAATGTGGACATTAAATTTGTATACGTTTTATTCCATTATAAACATGCCAGAGTTGACAGTGGCAAGGAAACTTTCTGTGAAATGAAAAGAGGAAGAAACCTTGAAAGGAACTAGACTCAAAAGGTAGACTCAAAAGGAAACCTATCCTCGACCCATTTGTGGGGCTCGGATAGTGTGATTATAAAAAATCTCTTGCTATACAGAAAAGGTGCAGTTGAGTATCCATAAAATTTATTATAGTTATAATATGAATTCTGATTTTTTTTAACTGTTCACTGACTGGCATTTATTGACTAATGTGGAGTAAAACCTCTTAGTCCTGGTTTTCTTGTGATGACTGTTTGCTGTTCAAAGTGAAGTTTATGGTTTCTATGCTGTTCATTATGGTGACTTTTAGAATGGCCATGTAGGTTCAACCTTAGCAACATTGAGTGATGTTCAGTTAATGAGCAGATGTAGGGTGTCAGAGTGGATCACAGATCTGGAGAGCAGCAGAGGACAGAAATTGGAATTACTGGTATGTCCTAACACATTCCCAGCATCTTGTGCCCCAGCAACCACCAATGATTCTTTAAGGACACTGTACCCCAGTGGCCTAAAAAATGGCATACATACGATTTCTTTATCTATTAAGAACTTTTAATGTTTTACTCTCCAAGAATCTTTTCTTATAATATTATAACTTCTTTTGTCTCCTTTTTTCTTCAGGACTTTATAGGTGCAATAATACAAACAAAAATAAAGAAAACAAAAACCATTTGGCTGCATTTGAAGGCATTTGGTGCAAGGGACTGTTGAATGAATAGCTTTCTTCTTATTGACTATTTTAAGTGTTCAACTTAGTTTCGTAGTTATTTTTTTTTCAAAATATTTTAAAAGGAAATAAAGGTATAGGAAATAAAGTTATTTAAAAATCCTAGTCTAAAATGTCTTCAGATTGAGTTTTTGAATGTATATTATACTAATATAGTCGTTGAGTGTATATTATATGACATGCGGTGGGCAGCAGTCATTTCAGTTCGTCTAAAACATTTTAACACTTTAACTTTGTGGCAGCACTATGGGGAAGACCCACATTTGGGTGTAATAATCAGGTGCCCAAATAGTTCTGGCCATATGCTGTACAGTTAGGGGCAGCCGTGGCCTAGTGGTTAGGGAACCGGTCTTATGACTGGAAGGTTGTGGGTTCGATCCTCACCCGGGGCAAGACATGACCGAGGTGCCCTTGAGCAAGGTCCCTAACTGCTCCCCGGGTGCTGTGGTTTGGGGCTGCCCCCTGCTCTGGGCAAGTGTGTTCACTGCCCCCTAGTTTACACTGGTGTGTGTGTTTCACTGCAGTGAAACAAAGTAAGGCAAAATGTAACAGTCGAGTGGAAGTGTATTTTGTGTCTGCAGTGGATTTGTACATTAATAACACAGCCAAACACAAAATGTGATTTCAGTTTTTTCTATTTGTACCTGCTTTCTCTTTTTTTCCTCCTCTAATAATCACCTTGTTTCAAAGGTAATATAAGAAGCACACAAAACACATACAGACATATATACGTCCCACCAGGTCTATGATGAGTAAAATGCTCCAGGATACTAACTGGGACACATCCAATAAACACGTCACAGTGAACTGTATACTTTCAAACCCCAGCCGAGGGCCACACCCTCAAATTAAAACCTCATGGATTGCGCACCAATATGAAAGTTCATACAGTGAGCCTATTGGCTGCTTACAGGACAGTAAAGCTGACAGACAGGGCAAAAGACCAATCAGTGTAAAGGGGCGTGAACGTTTCTTCCATGCACGCTTCCAGTTTCAGTGGATCAAAGGGCTTATTTTTCCCAGCTGGATTCAGTGTTATTCCTTTTACATCAGGAACACAAGAATTAGGTAGAGTTTATGACATTACTTCTCTTATGGTTATTTGTGTGATTGTAAATCATTGTATTTTTGCTGCTGTGTAAGTCGTGTTCCTGTCCTACAGCTACACATGACCTTATAACAGATTCCAGACCATATTTAGCAGCTGTTTGGCAGTCAGACTGCTCTTACTGTTATACACTACTGTGTCTTAGACACATGCAATAAAAATGTTGTACAGATGTTTTTACTATTTGAGAGAAAAACACCATAATGATCAGTAAACAGTAATAAGGTAAAGGATTCAGGATTAGGTGTGACTATCCTTTGCTTTTTTTGTTACATTGTAGTTACTATGTTACATCCCAGGTTAAGATGATACAGTTTTATTAGGGAATTAGAGGATCAGTTTTACTGTGCAGCAGGTTTTACTAGAAGGCCTGACTGTCACACTTACTTTTTCCTTTATGTGTTTTTTATACATACATTGTTTAATACGTTGTTTTTTTTATAATCTTTGGAAATATAAAATGTTTTTGTACTGAATCAATAATGCAAAATTCATAAAATAAATGTCTATAACAAAATTAGGACTAAACACAATTTAGGGTGACTAAGACTTTTGCACAGTACTGTATATTATAAACTTACTGTATGATCATATGATATCATACTAACATTGTGTTTAATGCAAGTCTAGTGTGTGTGTGTGTGTGTGTGTGTGTGTGTGTGTGTTAAAGGTTCTCTGTGTGCAAGCACAGTGGTTAATCAGCCACTTCACGTCACTTTACTTTACACTGCAAACAACAGATAGATAGGCAGCCATGGCCTTAGTGGTAAGGGATCCGGTCTTGTGACCGGAAGATCGCGGGTTTGATCCCCACCCAGGGCAAGACACGACTGAGGTGCCTTGAGCAAGGCACTTAACTCCTCTATCTGCTCCCCGGGTGCCGTAGTTTGGGGCTGCCCCCTGCTCCGCGCAAGTTTGTTCACTGCCCCCTAGTGTTCACTGGTGTGTGTGTTAAATGGGTTAAATGTGGAGGTCACATTCCTTCTGTGTGCAAACACAGTAAGGCAAAATAGTTCACTTTCATTTCATTTCATATTCCAGTCTTCAGATTTGCCCATTTAATTGCTGATATTCTTTTGTGTTGTTGTGTCGTGTTGTTTTATGTTAAATCATTCGCATATATTTATGCAAAGAGAGGTCTAATAAAATATGGCTACATCTGAATACTCAGTAAAACCCAAACTCTAGTATTCTGATCTAGCTGTGAAGAGGCTCCACAAACAAATACTTATAGAGAAAATACTTATACAGAAAAAAACGTTAGTCAAAGCATTCTTTTTGCACCATTTTTCAGTATATAATCAGATAAAAATTAATAATACTTGGTAGGTCCTATATAATGCATGGACTCAACATGGACAATGAACACCATGCTTCCTGCAGAAAGTCCACAATTCTGTTGTATTCCAAGGTATAGGATTTCTGTGTTCCACAGCGTCTTGCATCTCATCCCAGATGTGTTTGATGATGCTGAGATCTGGTAATGTCGGTGGGAATAACAAAACACCAAACTCAGATGAGTGTTCCTCTAACCAAAAGATGATTCCCGCATCAACAAACAAGGCACTCTCCCCGGGCACTATGGATGGGGTTGCCCAATGCTCCGAGTGCATGTATTCACAACCCTGTGTGCGTTCACTAGTGTGTGTGTGTGTGTGTTTCACTGCACGGCTGGGTTACATGCAGATTACTCTCTAAGCACAGTGGCTAATGAGTCAATTCAGTAGTTAATTTGATATCCCTAGACATGTGTGGTGGCCTGTTGGAGGAGACAATCAGAATGTATACACGACATGAACGGGTGCAACTTATCAGAAAGGAGACACACACTGCATTCACCTGTCAGATAAGTTTATAGACGTACCAGGGATCCCATGGAATGGCAGCTAAACAAACCTTATACTATTATGGAGCCAAAAATCTGTAGGTTTAATATATATGGGAGTTAATAACATAGCTATAAATACTATATACATACATTTATTCTGTATACTATAAATATACTATTAACATTTAGTTGTGTCGATGATGCTATTTATATAATTTATTTTGAATGTCACTGATATATGACTGATTAGTATCACACACCTATAAGCGGATGTCCATTCTTTGCAGGTGTCCATTCAGAATGACGGTCCTCACCCTGATCCTTCTGACCTCTGTCTTATCTATCTGCTCATCTGCGGAAATCAACCCAAAACCATGCATGCAAGCAAAGTACAACAACGCTCACGCCACCTTCCTCAAGCGGCATCTGCCTGACGGTGTTCCGAAGACGTGGGACCAAAATGTGTGGAACGGTCTGCTCAGGCAAATTAAGACGTGCGGCAGACCCACTCAGTCATTTTTCTATGAGAGTGACAGAGATCGTGTGAATGCAGTGTGCACCAAGGCTGGTGGCAAACAGCACTCTGCCAACCTGTGCATCAGCAAGGAGAAATTCTCCTTTGTGACGGTGCGTGTGAATGTGGATGAGGGATTGTGTGGAATTAAGAGCGTGCGCAATGAGTCCAAGCACATTATTCTTGGGTGCGATAAGTTCACGGACGCCTGTCGCCCTGTTCATTTTGAGGGGAACCCGAACAATCTGGTACCCAGTAATAATCAGCCTGACTGTGGAGAATACAGCTCAGGAGATAAAGCAGTCATGTCCAAAAGCCTTCTAGTCTTCACTTTAGTAGTTTTGATTTATATTATGTGATATGGCACATCATATTGTATAATGTTCTAGTTCCACTCCAGTTTTAAATAAACAGTATCGGATTAACTGTAAGTGTTCAATGAAAAAGGTTATAGTACTGTATTATACCTTACAGTGTTGCATGAAGAGACATAATGTTGAGTGTTGACTCCTACAGAGTCTTAGTTGGGTCCAGGTATGAGTGTTTAACAATTCAACACAATTTAGCCTCAAGGATTTTGCTGTGCAGCTTTATTGTATACGTGTGTATGAATATTCAAACTGAACTTTATAATAAATGTTAAACAAACCATAAAAAGCAACTGAATATGCAACAATAAAATTTCAATGAATTGTTAAGAGTCAAACAGTATCAGTGTCAGCATCAGCAAACAGAAGACATACACTCTTGAACTACACTGAACATTTATTACATAGATACACACAGTACTATTAAATATACAGTACTGTGTAAAAGTCTTAGGCACATGTGAAGAAATGTTGTGATGAGGTTTTTATTATTAATATTATATATATAATATTATTATTAAAGAAAACCCCCACAATGAGCAGTAAACAGTAATAAAATAAAGAATGTCAGGATTCGGTTTGACTACACTTAGCTTTTTTTTTTTAAATAGTCATCCCAGGTTGGGACGATCCAGTTTTATTAGGGAATCAGATGATCAATTTTACTGAGTGTCCTAGAGAACCTGTTTTTCTGGAGGGACGGACTGTCACAATAACTTCTTCCTTCATTCTGTTTCTTATTTAACATAAATAAAATAAATGTCAACAACAACATTTATACTAAACACCATATAGGGTGTCTAAGACTTTTGCACAGTACTGTACCACCTGTAGCAGTGTAAGAACATTTTCCTCTTCACCCAAATGTAGCCATGTTTTGTTCTTTACGTCTGCACTGCAGGTGCAAATCTAAAGTTGTAAATTAGGAAATGACTGTAAATCTTTAACCATTTTGAAAAATGACAATCACAGCCTGAATCGCATTCTGTTTACGTGTAATGTTACACAGACATGCTGCAAAATTTTCAAATTTGGTGTCTTTATCTTAAGGTTCAAAGGCAGAAATGGACATTTAAGCTAAAGGCTACATGGATGACACGTATTTTATTAACATAAGTTTTAATACAGAAGTTTTACAGAATTATTTCATTCATTTAGCTCATTTATAAGAGTAAAATAGATGCCATGTGAAGCTAATAAATAAAGATATTAGCTTAGCAAGTAAATGTGTAAATATCTGGGTAAATCGTCTGTGGTGAGAACCTTAAAAATAAAAGAAATTAAAAGAAAGAGCAGTGGCTTGGTTATGAGCTGGGGTGTTTATTTACTTTGCTGGTATGATTTGCCTCTACTTGTCCCCTTAGAATGAAGCGTCATGGCAAATACAACATTAAACTGACTTATTATTTTAATCCTATAATGAAACATTTCTTTGCTGATGGGTGTGATCACTACTAAAATGACTCCACACACATCCACAGGGCATGAGGGTTTACTGAATGATGAAAATTATGTGAATCGTATGCTGTAACATTCAGAGTCACCAGATGTCAAACCAGTCGAATACCTACATGTTTGAGAGCACTCTCCAAATTCAACACCAAAACACAAAATGAAGAAATAACTATTTCAAGAATACCATGTAATCCCTTCAGCTTCCAGTAGAGTTTTAAACACTTACAGAATCAATGACATGGTGCATTAAAGTTGGTGGCACATGATAAGCGAACACCACTTTCGAATATGTACATGCATGCTTAAAATAGTTGAACACTAGATGGCATCACTATCCAAATAATGCTCAGTGCCTCAGGGGCCATGTTTCAGGCCTACCATGTGGATTTTGGGGGATTAAAGTCACACTAACTCATGTTTGTTAAACTTCTCTTTCCTTTTTTTAAAGGAAGCCCTTGTTCATCTGTTCCTCATGTTTCACCCTTCATTCACCTTTAACTGGTCCAAGTCCCTCATTCCCTGGCACTACATGTGCTTCTATTGTACTGAGGGCGGTGGAATGTGAGGCTTTTCTTGAAATGAATGGCCCCATTAACAGCAATCAGTTTTAACCTGTAGTACATTTTATCTTCTGGCCCTTTTAAATACCGGTGGGTTAAATGTGTAATTTTATATTATATATCTTATTTCACAAACACTCTGCAATCAGCATATCATGTGAATGGCTGTGTCTTTTGTCTAACCCAGAGGTTGCATAAATACAAAGATTTATTTTTTTAATTATGTATATTTTTCTGTATATAAAGTCTTCCGAGGTCACAGTGCAGGCTATAGCAGCCAAGGGCAAGACAGACAGACTGGCACAGTACAGGCCACGGTGCTAAGAATCACTTGAGAACCACACGAGCAACAAGGAGAGCTGGTGCACAGAACAATCCCTCTCTGGGAAAAAGGAGGAAAACATAAGCAGAAGCTGAAAGAATGAGTGTGGAGTGAAAAGCTATGGATGGGTGGAGGAAAGCCACCAGACAGTCAGAGTAGGGTGGGGAGAATATGAGGAACTGCCCTGTACTTTAACTCAAAAACTCTGGCCAAAAAGAACAGAATAAAAAAAATGAAGGTTTGTATATAAAGTAAGGTGTGAGCTTGGGAAAAGCAGCCTGTTTTCATTCCCACATCCCTCTCTCACAATTCTGTTGTATTCCGAGGTGTAGTATTTCTGCATTCTACAGCGCCTTGCATGGCGTCCCAGATGTGTTTGATATCTGCGTTGAGATCTGGTGACTTAAGTGGGAAAGGCAAAACCCCAAACTCAGATGAGTGTTCCTCTAACTGTAATTTGGTGTCTCTAGACGTGTGGTGGTGCATTATCCTGTTGGAAAAGCCAAACCAATCAGAATAAATGCAGAACATGAATAGGTGTAGCTCATCAGTAAGGAGGCATGTAGTGTGTACCTGTCAGAGATGTTTGCAGACATGGAACGGCAGTTAGAAAAAGCATTAGCTAACATTCCAAGAAACATCTCAGACAGGTTAACACTGCATATTGTTATGCACTGTTCAAATTACAGAGTTTTCCACCTAAGTCACCAGATCTCAACGTTATCCAACACAACTGGGATGCCATGCAACATGCTGTGTAACACAGAAATCCATTACAACAGAATTGTGGATTGTTCTGCAGGAAATATGGTGTTTAATACCTGCAGAATATTTCTGCAAGCTTGTGCCTTGTGGGTGACTTACCAAGTATCAGCCTAGTGTGCCAGTTTTTCTGGTACTTCAGTGTATTACGAAGTACCAGAAGTACTAACAACAAAATACAGACAGATGATACATTAAAGGAAAAACCAACCCAAAATATTTTAGTCATGTGTTGGGCCAGTACAGTTCAGTTTCAGTGTGCCTTGGCATGGTTTCTCCAATCTTTGACAGGATTCTTCCAAAATATATTCCATTAACTGCTGCTTTGTTGACGGTGGTAGAGCTCTCAGTCCAAAAATTCCTGTACATGTTCAGTTGGGTTGGGATGTAGTGACTGTGGAGGCCATAACATATGATTTACGTCATTTTCATACTCAACAGTGTGCCCTCATGCCCCGTGGATTCCCATCAGTGTATAAATATGTCATCATAGGATAAACGTGATCAGTCAAAATAACTTCGGATTGATTTCCCATGTTTTTTTTTCCCTTTAATTCGTCCTTTTCTTTTCAAGTCTTCATTTTTCTTTTACATTCTTTCCTCTATAGATCCATTAAACATTCCTGCTATACTTCTTTCTTTTCAACAGCATTCTTTTTGTATTAATTCCTCCATGCTTCCTTAATTCTCCTTCTTCTCTTTGTTTTTCCTCGATAAAATTTCTTCTGCATTCTATTTTTCAGCCAGGTTGTTAAACGCTGACCCACATGCAGTAATCAGTAGCACAAGGGCTGCTCTAGCTTCCAGGATACAGCTCCCTGGCAGCTTTGACGCACACAAAACCACAACCACACACACACACACACACACACACACACACACACACACACACACTGGCTTCAGAAGCCTGAGCCACAGAGAGCTGTTGTGGGTGAAAGAGTTCATTTATTGGAATCAACTAAACTAACAAAACATCAAAAATGAGCATGTATGATTTTAAAATTCCCATCAGAGAGACAAAGAAAAAGGGACAATCCAATTCCACCATCAGATCTTTCATCTGTGTATACTTTTGTGTGCCTAATCTTTTCCTCTTTTTCTCTTTGGTTACTCTTTCCCTTTTGTTCCTTGTGTCTTTGCAACACTCCCCTTAGTTGCAGGTGTTTTGCATGTTTTATTGCTCTGGTAGATGTTTGATTGGAGTTAGAAGAGAACAGAGGGTTTATGATGCCTTTGTCATAAGGGCACTCACAAAAGCCCTCACTTCTATAGTGGAAAGTGGCAAGCAGACCTCCACCATTTGCTCGGGTCAAGTGGGAAAATGGAGTTTGTGTATACATCTCAATGTGTGTGTGTGTGTGTGTGTGTGTGCACACGCATGTGTGTGCAAGCATGCAGGGACATGTGTCACATGCTGTACTTTTTTTTCCTCTTCATCCCTCATGACCTATCTCTCTCTCATTCTCTCCCTTTGTCTCTGTCTATCTGTCTCCCTCTCTAATAACAAATGAGCCTGATAATTACCTCCGCCAAGGAAAAAGACAGGACAGGAAGAAAAAAAAGGAAGGACTGGGCAAGTAACACAGGCATCTGGAGAAAACTCACCCCACATGTTGAGTCACGCACACACTCACACGGAGGTCTCAAATGACTGAACCCTAGATGGATGGTGTATGTAAAAGAGATCATTTAGTCTGCACTTTGAATCAAACTCAACAAAACACAGTGACTCATGATGACTCAGAATTCCCCGTTTTGAAAGGAAGAAAGAAAAAGAAAGTAGGAGAGAGAGAGAGAGAGAGAGAGAGAGAGAGAGAGATGTGGAAGTGGGTAGAAATTGGGATCAGATGGCAAAGGTGAGGGCTCAAGGTCAGGTTTAGTGCCTTGGCTGAGTTTAATGCATCTAGTGACTTAACGAGCACCACAAATCACTGCTGACCATTATAACAGGCTAAAACAAGTTTTTTGTTTTAATGAATTTGTGTGTGCATGTGTGTGTGCATGTGTGTGTGTGTGTGTAGGCTGTGTGGGGTATATATACCTTTTTTCTCTCTCTCTCCTACTTGATGGGGGCCAAATGTCCCTTTAGGGATAGTAAATCTCTGACAATTCTGACCTTGTCTGAACATTTCCAAACTATCAGATTTTTTTTTCTTCAAAGAAAGAAAAACAGAGACAAAAGAAAGAAAAACAGAGACAAAGTGCTTTGTTTTGGTTACTGGGGTAAAGTCTGGGGTTAGGTTTATGTTCCTGATTTGGCTATATTAATAATTGCCAGTGAAAAGTCCTCATGAGGATAGTAAGATAGTAAGATATTAAGTATGTGTGTGTGTGTGTGTGTGTGTGTGTGTGTGTGTGTGTGTGTGTGTGTGTGTGTGTTACCTCAGGGAGAAAAAAAATAGGAGATTAGACCACAGAAGGAAGTGATTTGGGAGATAAATGGATAAGCGCCCAGGCAACAAGGTTCTGCCTGAACTTCCTCAGCTTTAGTCTGATTTGCCTGAGTGAGAGATAGAGGGAGGGATGGTGAGAGAGTGGTGCTATGTGAGGGAAAAATGCATGATGGAAAGAAAAGACAGTAGTATTGTTTGAGAGATGGATAGGACAGCATGGGACAGAGGAACAAAGAAGAGAACAGGAAAAATGCACTGTGCTTTCTGAATTGAAGGAGAAGTTACAGAGGAGCCATAGAAAGCACTTGGGTATGGGTTTAAAATAGCTCAGGATCAAATGTATTCATATCTGTCCCAGAGATTAATTTAGTACTGGAAAAACCCCTTGCATTAAGTTTGTCCATTAGAACAGTGGAAACAGCACTGCCAGTGTGCATGTGTTTGTGTGTGTGTGTGTGTGTGTGTGTGTGTGTGTATGTGTGTGTGTGTGTGTGTGTGTGGCTAACATGGTTGGTGTAAGGGGGGTGTTTTTCTAATGTATTCTTGTTTGCACATCTATTATTTGGTAAGTGTGTGAAAAGGTTTGCGCTTATGTGTCTGCAGGCGATGCATGGTGCTGCATACGTACATGTCAGTGGTATGTGTGTTTTTGGTTACGTGAGTCCCCTGAGTGGAGTATCACTTACCATGCCGAGTTCTTGCCAAAGACACAGAACTCAACGAAACCCTGATCCCTTTCTGAAAAGTGCACAGAAATATTTACTGTCTCCTCTTTCCCTAACAACACTCTCCCTCACTCTCTCTCTCTCTCTCTCTCTCTCTCTCTGCTCTGCTCTGACTGCCATTCCTTTTCTGTCTTTGATCTCTGAATCCTTCCCTCTCTCATTTTTCTGAAGCCCAGAACAATACAATAAAAAATGAGCCAAGCACCAATCCCCGCCTATCCCTCCCCCCAACTCTCTTTTTTTTCTGCAGTCCCAGCATCTTTGCAGTGTGCCTGTGGAATGCAGTCCCAGCATCACAAAAGAACAAAAGGGGAGACAGTGGGAGGGATGGAGAGAAAGTGGGTGAGGTGAACTGGAAGCAAAGAAAGAACTAATGAGAAGACAGCAGGACGAGAAGATCGAGAATGACCATGCTGCTCATTAAACCCACAGGGTATAACAGTCTCATGACACCATTTAACTCCCTCTCTCCTTCAGGTATTTATGAACAATATACCCCCAGGTAAAGAGCTCCTATTGTACAAAGAGCACTGCAGATACTCCTAATAATAATGTTGGCAAACTGGTCCTCATATGTTTCTCACTTCAGAGTTAGATGTTTATGACACACACTCAAACGCTTGACATGAGAAATAAACTAAAAAAAAACATGGACCTGATTAGAAATGTTGGCTGCCTGTTATATCAGGGATTCTCTGGATAATTGATAGTTATTAGCCTGCAAAAGTGGGTAAAAAATACTGTAAATCTATTAAATAGGAAGTGGGTAAAAAGTGTCAAATGTAGGTGACACACCTATCTATTATAACCCTATACAGTGCTACAGTAGATTACAATCTTAAACAGTTTCTTCATGGGTAACCTTAACTGATCTATAAAAATGGTTAGTTGGCACCGTTTTAAGTTTATAACGTGATATCACTGAGTCAATTTAGAGCTCATATAAATACATCCCACCAATTTCTCAGCAGATTTCGGTCCGTATTTCTTACATAAAGCACCATCTATTTTATCTATTTTATCTATAACATCTATTTAGTTTCGTTGTGGCTGGAGTGGTTCCATTAAGAGCTAGCTTTACTGCTTGAGAATGTGCATGTGGTGTATTTCAATGAGCTCTTGCAGTACAGCTTTGACAGTATATCAGTGACCCATTCCTGGGTGAATAAACACTGCAGTAAATGGCGAAATGTCAGACTATCATGCTCATATGTGCTTGTTAAACATCCCATCCCAGATTTAGTCCTCTAGTTTGCAGCTCCATAACCTCCATTCTTCTGGGAAGGCTTTCTACTAAATGGGGATTTGTTCATTCAGACACAGGAGCATTAGTGAGTAAGGCAGTGATGCTGGGTGATGAGATCTGGTGCACAATCTCCAGTGTTCCAGTTCATCTGACTTCAGGACCATGTCTTGAAGGTCCTTACTTTGTGCACAGTGGCGTTGTCATGCTGGAACATGTTTGGGCTAGCCCTCTTAGCTCCAGTGAAAGGAAATTAAAATGCTACAGCATACAAAGACATACTGTACAATTCCAATACCAACTGTATTGCAACAGGTTAGGGAAAAACCACATATGAGCGTGATGGTCAGGTGTCCACAAATGTTTGTCCATAGCATGTACATAACGTAAGATGCAGGTTGGTGCCTTTATTTCTGAGAATCCTTGCACTGGTACTGTGTATGTGACTAAAACCTTATGATATGTAAAAAAAAAAATACATTTTGATAGAGATTGAAGCCATTTTTTATTCTTAATATCTTCTGAAATAATAGAAATAGAACAGTTAAATGTTATCTTTTTATTTTTAATACTTGCCACGTTGAAACTTTAAGAGAGAGAGAGAGAGAGAGAGAGAGAGAGAGATGGAATCAGGCGTTTATGACTCGGGAGGGCCGCTGACTTGTAGTCATAATTCATCCTTACTGTAGTCTAGTACATGAAGTGAGCCTGAAGCCAAGGAGTTAACACCTGAACAAAGTCTATATATATGACGGAGCCGGCGGGAGACAGAGAGAAAGATAGAAAGAAAGATTGTGGGGTGGGTGTGTGGATGTGGGGTGGAGGTGTGGGTGGAGAAGGAGACGAGATAGAGACACTGATAGTCCCAGTGATATTTGAGAGCTATAACTTGCGTGTTGTTGGACAAGGAGGAACTAGTGTGAACATGAAGCCTTTTGTTTGTGTACACGTGTGCGGGTTATGGCGTGTAGCTCACCGCCGTGTGGCTCAGGCCAGCCGTAATACGAGTAGCGCAATGTGTCATGTTTAAAATAATGAACGTCTCTATTCAGTGACGCTCAGTAAATAGCGTTAAGTACTACCAGTGTACACTCTCTCACTCTGTCAGTGTGCGTGCGCGCGCGCACCCCCGAGCGTCAGTGGAAGTGGGCAATTTTTGCGCGCGCGCGCAAGGAGCGGGCACCTCGGGTG
>JAOVVF010000044.1:24688839-24702118 GCA_028565595.1 Duopalatinus emarginatus
AGGGAGAAAGGTAATTGAGCGATATGCAGAGGTGGTCAGAGGGGGTATGGGGGGCCTCAAATGAAAATCTGCTTAGGACCCCATAAAGGCTTGGGCCGGCCCTGATACTGTATACCGTACTGACAGGGCATGAGTTAAACCACAAAATTTAGGGAGAGAGCCCTCTGGTGGTGTCCTCTCTTGTCACTAAGGCATTTCCACCTGCATACTGGATGTTTTTTGTTTTTCACAACATTGTGTAGAGACTGTTGTGTGTGATAATCCCAGGAGAACAGCTCATAACATACTCAAATCAGCCAATCTGGCACCAATTTTCGTCCTTTTTCAGGTGCTTGCATCTGAAGCACTTGTATCTGCATGCTTTTTTTATGCAGTGTGCTGCTGTGACATGAATGGCTGATTGGACAACTGCATGAATAAGCAGAGGGATGGGTGTCCCTGTTAAAACGGCCAGCAAGTGTACAGACATACATACACATATACATACTGGAAAAAACATGTGAGGACAAAGTCAACTTAAACATTTGCTGCCACTGCAATGCAGCAAGTGTTTAAATGATTCGATTTAAGTAATGACATTAACTGGATGGACAAGATTTTCCCTCTGACTCATATGCTTGCTTAATAAAAATACTAACCACATAGTTGTTCACACGCAATTCCCACCTCACACACATGCACAGACACTCACACCTCAACAACTGAACCATATTCTGGGCTTCATTAGCCAAATTGAATGCCTAAGACCAGCTGCCTGAGACCAAGGCTTGTGTATTCTGTTAAATTCCTGCTCTTGCTCTCTGGACCAATTAGTATGCACTATTGCTTGTGACAAAGACTAAGGGTTCCCATGATCATACAATAGCAGAAGTTATAATACATCTCAGCATGCATCCTGCAAATAGGGGCTTTCATTCACTATCACTAGGGAAATAAGTGTGACTGTCAGACAAAGGAGGAAAAATGATGATAAGACCCTTTTCATATAGGAATTTACGAGAAGAGAATCAGCATGTTTGTGGGGGTAATGGAAACAAGGCCTGTCAGGCTGATGGGTAAACGGGACCTGCTAATTTAACTGTTAATTTTCTCACACCCCCAACCTGTTGCCTACGTGACATGCTCTCTAAAACAAAACAACAGGAAACATGACTGAACAGTCCTGCAGGTAATATTTACAGTTCACAGAGGTTACAAATATGAAAGCTTGTTTGCATGAGTTAACAACATGAAAACTGGTAATTTTTGGCAGCATGCCTCAGAAAAGAAACACTTTTTTTTTCAAGTGGGCGATTTCACAATTAGAGTGCCATGTAAAACTGAAGTGCTTTAAACACTGAATCTAAGAAATCATTTTATAGGCTTAAGTCTCTTGTGCTATAAATGTTCTGCCTCCAGTACGGTGATGATCCTGCACTGTGTTCAGGAATTAAGATTAAGGTACAAGTGTTGGGAACAGAAGGTCCCCCAACTGCTCGAAGGGCGCTGCAGATAGTGTCCTCCCATGGCCCTGGGAAGGTGTGCTCACTGGTCTCTAATGTGTGTTAAGTGTGTTTTACTGCATGGATCGGTCAAATGCAGGGGTCAATTCCATGGCACAGTGGTCAGAAGAGTAGAGTAACTACACTTCACTTCACTAGTACTAGTATGGGTATCCAAAAATATAATTTCTATGATAATATTTTGAGTTTATCAATTATATAGTCTATCAATCTTCTATATATTATATTATATTATTATAATCTAGAAGTTTAGCTATATTTGTAAATTAACATAATTAATAAAGTAAACATATTTACATGTCATATGAATTGTATAAAGCTAAAGTATGATAATACAATACAATACAATACAATACAATACAATACAATACAGTATATAAATTCTTAGATACTGATTACTAAACAAGTATTCCTCGTCACAATTTTTTAAGTTGGTGGACGGGGCTAAA
The DNA here is from genome assembly GCA_028565595.1 of Duopalatinus emarginatus. Taxonomy (NCBI): domain Eukaryota; kingdom Metazoa; phylum Chordata; class Actinopteri; order Siluriformes; family Pimelodidae; genus Duopalatinus; species Duopalatinus emarginatus. Next base: position 24,690,791 of record JAOVVF010000044.1, read on the forward strand.
CTATCTATTGAGGACAAAACTCAAAAAGCCAAATATCCAATATAATGCATCATTATAATGCATCAAGAGACTTTTTTGTCATCAGGAACCAATGTAATAAAAACCCTTTTATCTTTTTTTTTTTTTTTTTTTTTTTTTTTTTGCTTGCTTGCTTGCCACCATGTGGTCAGTTAGAGTAATAGCTCTAATTTGAGTAGTGGTTGATCATATAAACCTATCTGCCCTATTTAAATGCTCTAACATAGCATTTAAAAATAGTAAAATAAAATAGTGTTTTCTGTGCAAAAACTTTTATGGCAGTAATAAAATAAAAAAAATTAAAAAATTGCAGTAAACACAGTGGGGTTTCACCAGCTTATAGTTGCTGATCAGACACCTAGCAAATAATTAATATAACCTACATATACATACAGTTACATGATTTCTTTTATTTAAAAGATCGAAAGATCATTAGTTTATAAAGGAATAACTCGGATACCCCACACACCTTGGTCAGTACAGGACATGAGGAAGACATGACAGAGAAGTGATACTTTGCAGCCCTCTACTGGTAAAAAAAAAAAAAAGTACTATTATTCCTGCCCTGAAATAGTACAGAAGGCACTACACGTTTGACTGCTGTCTTTACCCTAACACACCAATTAAACCTCGTATTTGTTAATGTGTTGCATAAGGTGTGTTGGGAGCAGATTATATGTGAGAACATTAGTGATGTTAGCTGTTAGCATTTTTCAATTCTGATTTTGTATTATAAAGTGAACCACTCATTGACCACTGTGCTTGTGCACACAGAAGAATTTGACCTCAATGTTTAACCCATCCATGCAGTAAATCACACACACACTAGTAAACATACCCTATAGGGCAGTAAGCACACTTGCCCGGAGTGACAGGCAACCAACCACCCAAAACCCTTGGTGATGAACTGGAACTCTGGCTGTGTTTCAGGCCTCCTCACTTAACATCAGTGCCTTACCTCACTAATGTTACCCAGTCACACAGCAAAAATCTACTCAGAAACCTTCCCAGAATTATGGAAGTTATTATAACCATCAATAGTGGACCAATGCCAAAGTAATGCCCATGAGATGTTTAACAAGCACACATGTATAGGTGTGATAGTCCAGTGTCCCCATAGTTGCATATGTATATCACTAACATGAGTGATATATATTATAATAGCTTAATATAATATTGTTGCAGTCATCTAATATATTTAAAATTGAGTTGTTAGCTAGCAAAGTAGTTATTCTGTCTACAGTCTGGGACTGCCTGTGACTGTCAGTCTGGGACTTTCCATAACTTTATTCTTTTACATTTCCTGCTCCTGGTCATACTGACAATGTAAATGCAAGCCCCCCAGGAGTATAGGGGCTTGCACTTTGAAATCATAAACTGTATGTGGTTGCAGGTGTAACTTGAATACAAAAGAGCCACTATCTTCTGCTATTCAGTTGATATAGCCACAGTATTCCTCAAGTTTGGAAAACAATAATTATTGTGTTTCTGAAAATTTTCACTCGCTAGTCCCAGTTTTCACTTACAGCACATTAATGTTAAAAGTCCATTAAAGTTTAAAGTCCAGTACAGAGTTGTTGTATATTGGCCTGATGAGAATGATACTAATATATTATTTTATGTAACTTTAAAGCTTGATATGACTACTTGCAATATGATATGGCTACAAAAAAATACACTTGGCATACATCACATGCTTCTCAACTAGAGGACTGTGTCATTAGATTAGAATTATACATAACCATTAGTCATATGTGTTTGCACAAAATACTCCTTTATAGTGGAATTACCTCGTTAATCTAGTTAGTATAACTGTAGTTAAAACATATCTAAAATAACAGACCTGTGGGGAAGAATTAAGGTGCGGTTTATGGCCAGCAGTTGTCATACAACTATAATAATTTTTGACAGCATCAGCCTTTCCTGTCTGATTTTTTTGTAACTACTACACAGTACAGGATATGATGTAATGATTATTTCCTCTTTTCAGTTATTGGTATGCTTAGCATTGTTATTCTGCCTGGGCTTTACTTCATATTCACTGGCAGTATAGATGTTACTCTGCCTGTCTTTCAAGGTAGCCATCAAGTCCTATTGTTCATATATTTTTCATTGGGGTCAGATAATTTCAGCAGTTATGCAGATCTATGTCAGTACTGGGTCCATTGTAATTGTACCAGTCAGACAGCATCTGTCTGTGGAAAGTGTCACTTTCTTAAATAAAACCAGACAAAGCTATGAATTTATTTTGTTGTAACTATAGCTGTCTTTGTTTCATTTTATCCCAGTGTTCACAATTTTTCAACTATTTTCTCAAATGAACCCCAAATTAAATCTTGATGTGTTTTTCTTCTTTAGTACATCGCCTGAATTTAACCTTTATGTAGCGCAGTGATGCAGAAACTAAGGTCGGTGCTTTCACAGCCTCACACAGATTGCTGCAATTCTCTCCTCAATGCTGTCTTTGGCAAAATCTTTAAAACAATTTAGACTATAAATAAAAAAAAAATCAGATGCCACACACACTTTCTAATTCTCCCATTATATACACATTTTCTCAAGTTTCCCACATTGCTGTTTGGCATTTTTCCTCCGACAGGAACTATTCTAGCTCAAAACTTATGACTTACATATTACTTAAAATACAGGCACAGACACTTTTTTAAGGAACACTTGTACACCTGCATATCTATGTAGTTATTCAATCAGCCAATCATGTGGCAGCAGCACCATCACAGAATCATGCAGATACAGAATAAGAGTTTCAATTAAGGTTCATATCAAAAATAAGACCGGGAAAAGTGTGTTCTTGGTGACTTTAACTGTGGTGCGGTTGTGTGGTCCTGTGAGCAGAGGTTCTGCAGGCTAAACGGGGGTCTGCACCCCCTTACTGCAGTCATAGGCTTGTGGTTAAGAAACTAGCCTTGGGACCAGAAGAGACCGAGCAACTTAAAGTGACCTTGAGCAAGGCACCTAACCCCTAACTGCTTCCCAGGCACTGTGGATATAGGGGCTTCCCACCACAAGAATCGGAGGCTATAATGAACACAAAGTCACCGAAACAGTTGAAGATATAAATAAAGACAAGGTGAAAATCTTCAACTGTGTATGTGCTAATGACAGCTTTATTAGTGGAACCCAGTGTGGTCTTCAATATGGTAAACTCTACAGAAAATAACTTTTTTTTGTTTGTCGGATATGACATTTATAATGCACAGATTTCCCACTCTGGTCCTGGAGTATCACTGTACTGCACATTTGAGTGCACTTTTTAAGGACCAGGATTAGAAACCAGTAGTCTGAGGAGCACAATGGAGAATAAGATGTCAGTGAGAGGGTAGTTTTCTAATTAATAATAATAGTCTAGAAAAAAACTTACAAAGAAAAGCTCTTAGTATAGGGAGGGATATAGGAGTGTGTGTGTGTGTGTGTGTGTGTGTGTGTGTGTGTGTGTGTATGAAAGAGAGAGAGAGAGAGAGAGAGAGAGAGAGAGAGAGAGAGAGAGATGACTGTGGTTAGCTGGTTTGGGGTTTGAAACGTGGAGCTCACATGTTGACTGAGGGAAGGTTGTGCAGTATAAAGCGCTCTTTCAGTTAGTCCGTGTGCGCTCTGGAGAGAACCACACTGCTGGAGAAAGTGAACCAAAAGAACGTCCTGAAGGATTATAGGACGAAAGTACCACCAGTTTGAGCCTTTAATAACTCCAATTCATATCAAAACGGTTTTCTCAGATAACTCAGTAGCCCAGGACGAGTAGACTGCGTTCACTGCGGTGCGCAACAGTCAGCGGTGCGTGTGTTTGTGTATGTGTGTGTGTGTGTGTGTGTGTGTGTGAATTAAAGAGAGAGAAAACCTACATGGGACCTACATAAAGTCTTGGTCCACCTCAACAGGTGTTTAATACCAGTGTGGAAATCTGACTGTTTTGGATTAGATCCTGTTTTCTTCAGTTTTTGTGTCACATACAAGGTAAGAAGTTTACCATTATTATTTATATTTTATATTATTTAGTTATATACACACATTATTTCAAATATAATACAGATTAAATACTTTAATGTTAGCTTGACTGACTGACACCATGCCTACAATATCTATTAACCCACTAACATCTACAGTATAGTAGTGTATTAATCACTATCCCCTATTTATGTACCTCTGACTGTATAAATGTCCAGGTGCTATTGACCTATAGAGTGTCCACTTAAGCAGCACTCTGTGCTCATTCACGGTTCCTGCAGTGAGGTCAGTGTTTTCTGACAGTCTGTGTTTCTCTACCAGGCCATGTGATACGGTGGCGTGTGGAGCGGCACGAGCTTGAACACCGAGGCGCGCGCTGACATGGCCATGCGCGAGATATAGTGCGACTTTATCAAGACGCGAAAAGAAGAGAGAGAGCGAGAGAGAGAGAGAGAGAGAGAGAGAGAGAGAGAGAGAGAGAATTAAAGACTTTCTGCACTGCAAACTTCAACATGGAGATTCGCGAGTATCTGCTATTATTAAAAATCACACTTCTACTAAAAGGTGAGTTTAGATTGATTTATAAGCATTTGTGTTGCCAGATATTCAACGACGACTACTACATTAACTAATAATGTCTTATTTTGCTTGACATGAGTGTGTCTGAGTTTTTTCGACATTTTTTCTATTTTTAGTGCATTTATTTCTGGACCTATACTACTGGTTGATTCGAATCGGTTCTTTCTGAACGACTCTTTATGTGAATTGGACAAATCAATCATTCAATTAAATTCAATTCGAGTCGGTTCTTTCTGAACGACTCTCTATGTGAATTGGACAAATCAATCATTCAATTCAATTATTCAATTCAATTCAATTCGAATCGGTTCTTTCTGAACGACTCTCTATGTGAATTGGACAAATCAATCATTCAATTCAATTCGAATCGGTTCTTCCTGAACGACTCTCTATGTGAATTGGAGAAATCAATTATTCAATTAAATTCAATTCAATTCGAATCGGTTCTTTCTGAACGACTCTCTATGTGAATTGGAGAAATCAATTATTCAATTAAATTCAATTCGAGTCGGTTCTTTCTGAACGACTGTCTATGTGAATTGGACAAATCAATCATTCAATTCAATTATTCAATTCAATTCAATTCGAATCGGTTCTTTCTGAACGACTCTCTATGTGAATTGGACAAATCAATCATTCAATTCAATTCGAATCGGTTCTTTCTGAACGACTCTCTATGTGAATTGGAGAAATCAATCATTCAATTCAATTCAATTCAATTCGAGTCGGTTCTTTCTGAACGACTCTTTATGTAAACTGGACAAATCAACCATACAATTTAATTCAATTCAGTTCAATTAATTTCAAGTTGGTTCTTTTCGAATCAATTCTTTAGTCCAATAATATACAAACACAATATTTTCCCCTTTTACTCACTATTCAGCAATAACACGCTCGGCTAAAGCACAAATAGTATTATTCTGTAGTTCTGGATGCTGCTCTGAAGGTCTCAAATGTATATTTAATGGGGAGTTTAAGGGGGAAAAGAATTGAATCAGTAAAAAGAATCGTTAATACTTGTCACTATTATAACATAAACAGGATTATAACATAACATACTCATGACCCATAAGTTTTTCTAGGGTCTAGACTTGATCTGAAATACATTAACCTGATGCTTTTATTTAAAGTGACCTATATGAGTGAGGATGCAGATGAGCAGATGTGGGTTAAGGGTTTGGACTTACAACCTTCCCAACCTTCATATCAGCAGCACACAAGAACAAAAGTGATCCACCATTCGCGACTAAATAGTGTAATTAAAGCTTTTAATTTCTGCATGACACTAGCCAGAGAAATGTTAAATATTCTCAGAACAAGGAGAAAACTGTTATGAAACACCTATATCACCAATGTGAAAAAAATACCTGCATCCTAAACTTAATTACTGGTTGTGCCACCTTTAGCAGCAACAGCTCATCCTTGAAGAATTGCTCAAATTATATCATATAGAAGGGTTTTCAGCTGCTTCAACTACAAATTTTAAAGTCTTGCCACATTATCTCACTGTGGTTGAAGTATGGACCATACCAAAAGTTTAATTTTGTTTCTTTTGACCCATTCAGTGATAGACTTCAGATTGTTGTTGCTGCATAACACAGTTAGGCTTGGTTTTGTCACAAGTTTATGGTTTAGTCAGTTATGACAAGTTTGTCAGGCTCTGAAGCAGCAAAGCATCCCCACACCATCACACTATCACCGTGCTTGATTGTTAAGATTAAGGTCTTATTGTAGAAGGTCTAATTGTGCAACCACGACTTCCAAAATGTTCAGCTTTTGACTCTTTGACGTCTTGTCTGCCTTATTATATAATCAGTACACCACATACTTACTGTACATTATGTGGCTTGGGACACAGCCTTTAATTCACCCATGAGATAAAACTAAAATCTAACAGCTTTGACATAAATAATGCAAATAACCCTTTTACTACTTTATTTTACATAAGGCCATCTAAACCTAATTTTTCAAATGTTGGGAAAATATTTGGAACATGACTTGTGTTTCACATTAAGACCCAAAAACCGCACCTATTTGATAATAAACTCTTGGCCCCCTGAGTGGCCAACATACTTTGCTATTTCTGTGGCGGCTGCTTGGTTTTAACCCCAGTTCACTCTGTCTCTGTTTCCCATTCAGGTTAATGGCCTTAAATCTTGCGTAACATTGGCACGTTGGTCAGAAACCAACGAAGGAGGCCTTTGTTAAAATTCAAAAGTCAGATAATAAGACTCAAGATTAGGTGTATCTACACATTTTAATTACATGTCTAAGGCTAGGTAATGGTCCATGTAGGTCAGAGAAACACATGCTTCTCTTTTAAATGCTACTCGTGCATGCTTTTCTGTAGATGCCTGGACAAGGCTGTAATGTTTACAGTACAAACATATCTTCATATCATTCACACTGCAGGACACTTGTATGGGCAATAAGTTGGGATAATTGAGTATAAAGTACTAACTCTGTGTGATTTATAACATGCGTAACCGTTTACAATAATGTTTAGTAACTCAAAGTAAATAACTATACATGGACTAATCAGAAATATAAATGTATATTATAAAAAATGAACAATAATCATAGAGTCTAATATACAATATCTCCTGGAGTAATAGTATCTTACTATTAATTAATTTCTAATCACAATAGATTCTCGTTAGATACTGTCTTACCTATTGATAAAATAACAGATAATGCACAGTAGCCTACGGCAACATTTCAGTACCTACAACTGAAAATATAACAAAAAGATATATAACAAAGTATACTTAGAGATCAACATGCTCATAATCACCATCAGTTTGTGCATCTTACTTATGTAGTCTTTGAGATTTCTTTTCAAATACTCTGGCTTAAGTAATTTGTATATGTTAGACTATGACTATTACTCTGTCTTCCTCAGGACTTGATGATGTTACCACATATGGGACATAATGTTGACTGGAACAGTGTTGTATAGGGAAACATGATACCTCATTCCTAATGAGCCGATATATTCCACTGGGTAACTCTTCATTAGTTTGTAATGAACTATTCAAATATTCCTTAATTGTTATATATTGAGTACACTAAAGTACCAGAAAAACTGATACAGGCAAGCCTAAATACACAGGCTGGTAGTGGCTTCATAATGTAATGAGGTTTGATTTAGCTGGCATTCCATGGGACCCCTGGTACGTCTACAAACGTCTACACACATCTAGAGACGTCAAAGTATGGTTGGAGGAACACTCATCTGAGTTTGGGATTTTGTAATTCCCACCTAAGTAACCAAAACTCAATGTTATCAAACACATCTGGGCCATGCCATGCAACGTGAACATCCTAAACAACAGAATTGTGGATTGTTCAGCAGAAAATATGGTGTTCGTTGCCTACAGAATATTTCCATATTTCGGCAGTCCTAAGCTCTAGTGGGGGACCTACCAGTTTTTCTGGCACTAAAGTATATTTACCTAATATTTATTGTAGGTGTTAATATAGTACGATTCATTCATTGCTGCGTAGTCTTTGTATAAATACCAGTAATTAAACAGTAATGTAAAGTATTACCATAAGGTGCTATAATAAAAGGACTGGTTTTACACCATGTTAACAGCACTATTGGGAGTTGAACTAAATTACATATGGATTCATGCGTAATAGCTTTAATTGATACCATAAAACCACAACTGAATATTTTATTATATGCACGTGACTGTAGCTAACCAACGTTTATATAGCTACTGTACTGCGTCAAGTGATTTACATGCATAAAGCCCAGCTCTAGTGGATATGAGTATTGCATGTGTGTGTGTGTTTGGAATCGTGCATGGTATCCTTAATGGATTCCACAGAACTTGTGATGAACAAGTTTAGCAATGTTATGCTGTATTCAGATGAAGAACACAGGTGCCCGTCCGGGGACTTGTCCTCCCCACTTCGTTCATTCTTTCAACCCACACCTCTCAGGAGGACTGGTAGGATGAGAATAAATCATGATAAGCAAGAAAATACCCAGAAAGAAGAGGTTTGTGAGAAAAAGGTCTGTGAGAAAAAGCCTCTGAAGTGAATTTGAAAGGAAACTAGGTGTAATGCACTTAACATACGTGAGAGTGAGAGAAAGAACGGGGGAATACCGATAGATTAAGTTAAGATGGGAAAGTAATAAGTGAGTCATGTGTATGTCTCTATCTGCATGGTTCCTGGTATAGCTCTTTTACTCTCTTGTCTGAAGTTTGGCCGATGTGGTGATGTATTGTTGATAAATCCATATATAAGGCAGTAATGTGATGATGAGCATCTGCTCCTGATTTAACCCTGTGGAGAGGTAGAGAGGAAAGCTGCAGAGAAATAAAAATGGTAATTCAGTTAAGTCCATTTTCTTATAGAATGTAATGAAAAAGTAAAAATAAATATATAAATAACATATAAAGAAATATATCCCACTGGCCAATGTTGTTTGTGTGGTATATACAGTATACTGGATGTATAAATGTAGTATTTAAGTGTACAGTATGTGCTGTTTGCTTGCAGTAGGCATATTTGCTAAAGTGTTTTGCAACATTTAAGCCAATAAACTATTAAAAAAAGAAAGTAATAAACTGTAAAGTAATACATTGCCTAAGAATACTTGATGTCCAGAGGTAGATATTATTCTGCAGTAATATGTCCCGTATGAGGCAGAGTGTAAGGTCAGATTTCTCTGGCACTACTGGGCTGTGCATATATTTTCACAGGGACAACACTGTTGGGTAAGCATTTTTATGTATAAGAAGAAAAGGTCTAAGCTTTTATTTCTGGGATTTTTCCTTACAGATTGAACTTTTTTTTCTCAGAGCTTACCTTTTGAAGTAGTTATGTACATAAGGTGCAATGAAGAGACTTTTAAATGTTCAGTTAGCAGTTGTTAAAGTGTTTATAGATGTAATAATTGTGTAAATGTAACTTACAATCCTTAAGGCATTATTGGATCTCACTAATAACTTTGTTTTGGGGCTTTGTTTGCATTTCTCCTGCATGGACATTACAAGAAAAAACCGAGGTGCATGCAAAGTGTGTGTATTGATACGCAATATATTTGGCTATCCATACAGATAAATTGGAGGTACATTATGCAGGCAGAAAAGTTAAAAACCTCTCCTTTAAAATTGCACACCAAGTCTGAAGTTACACTTATGCAATGTGTTTCTGTATGTTGATCTTAATACATGAATGACAAAAGACCTGTGAAGTCAGTTTTGTTTGTTTCCATTTAGGACTATGTTTAAAATGTAATGATGACCTTCACCTTGACCCTTTAACCCTTGCATGCATGGTGTTTTAACAACTGCTAGTACTTCATGTCGGCATCGCATGTATCTTACCTAATAGTAACCCATCCTAATGGTGTAAAACTAATGCCTGTGGGTTTTTAAAATAAATAAATAAATAAATAAATAAAATAGGTGATTTTTTAAAATAGTCAGCTGTATAGTTTTGGGTGACTCTGCATCAATGTCTTGTGTGTTGTCGAATTTTGACGTGACTGTCTGTACACCACGGCTGGAAAGGGTGATTATATGAGTTATTATATTCTTCCTGGAAGCTTGAACCAATCTGGCTATTTTCCTCTGGTCTGTTTACGCCCCAGAAGTGTTGCACAGTGTTTATTTTCTGCATCATTCTGTGCAGACAGTTGTAAGCAAAAATCTCAGATCAGCAGTTTCTGAAATACACAAACCAGCCCACCTTCTACCACCAATCATGCCACAGTTAATTACACTTTCCCCTACTGACGTTTGATAGTGACAAACTGAACTGAACATGATTGGCTGATTAGATAACTGAATGAATGCGCAGGTTTATGGGTGTTCCTAATAAAGCGAACAGTGAGTGTATATTCTCTGTTTAAATCCATAAAACAGGAAGCCAGCAATTAGAGCTACAACAGGAACATTAGCTATGCACTTCACCGTTAATGGATAAAATTACACTGAAATGTAATTTTGTAACATTTGTGACAGCTTGGTTGCAAGAAATTGTTAGAGCATGTGTGTGCAGTTGTAAGAACGTGTGCAACGAGATCTGTTCTGCTGTTAAAAACCCTCGACCAGCACACTACTAGATGTTCACTGTTGTCATGACAAAGCTATTGAGACAAAGCATAAAAGAATAAAGGATTCTTTAAATTTCACCTTCTCTCTCCCAAAAAACAGTAAAAATATCTCAGTGGAAACAGAGAAACCCTTTGAGTTAAGCAACAGCAGTATCATGTTTGAGGTTGATGGGGTTTGGGTCTCTGCCTGCCGTCTTTCTGAATCTCTGCCTTTTTATATCTGTCTCTAAGTAAACAAGCCTATGAAACCCAACCAAAGCAGAGCTCTGACCAGAGGGAATGAGTTGCCTGCGTCTACATGGGTTAAAAACACACCACACACACAGTGCTGTGGTATACTGAATTCCCCATTGACTGTGCTTTTGCTTTTAGAGTCAAGAAAATATTCTGCTATATGTTATGCATTTCCACTTGTTTTGTTGGTGGAAGTTTTAATCTACATTGGTTACTGGTACAAAAACTTCTCTTTCTCTACTTCCCCCTTCTCTCACACTCTTTTGCTCATGTATTAAAGGAACGTATGTGTACCATACAGGGTGCTACTATGTTCAGTAGCTTCTACAAGTGCCATGCATTTCTATTTTCCTAAAATATTTTTAATGTGTTGTTGTCCCTTTCAGTACAAACCGGATTCCAAAAAAGTTGGGACACTAAACAAATTGTGAATAAAAACTGAATGCAATGATGTGGAGATG
>JAOVVF010000044.1:24703210-24714644 GCA_028565595.1 Duopalatinus emarginatus
CCACATCATTGCATTCAGTTTTTATTCACAATTTGTTTAGTGTCCCAACTTTTTTGGAATCCGGTTTGTACATTCTATGACCCGTTTCACCATTCACATACCTTAATTATGCATTTTAATTGTCTTTCTCCTGATGTCTCCTCCAGGACTGTGCCAGTGTTTTAACATTGACGTACACCAGCCACGCATTTTCAATGGTGCAGAGGACACTCTGTTTGGGTTCTCTGTGCTACAACATGAAGCTGGGGGAGAGAAACTGTGAGTATTCCGTTCCGTTCATTGCATTTTAATGTAACTTTTGTGTTAAATTAATTTACTCTGTTCCTGAGGTAGGCTGGCTGGATCTTGGATGATCTGTATAGTCTCTGTAAGATCATAAACATTTAAGTAAGAAATTAAATTTAAGTAAGAAATCACTGCCACTGTCAGTGGACTGGTGTAAGAACTTGCTGAGGCACGGTTGGATGGAAATGTAGGTAATATTTGAACAGGCAGACAGAATCCCAGATGTAAGGCCATGATATGTTGAGGACAGGCAAGGATAAGGCAACCTATAAACGACTATCACAAGGCTAGGCAATGGACTACAGCTAGTAAACAGTCATAGATCAAACCACTGGGTAACTAAACACAAAGAACAAAGAAACCCAAACTGGTTTACAGGTAACAAGCTGTGAAACAGTATGGTATTTTGCAAAGGTGTATAAGCATACAAGTAAACAAGAGTTAAGTTAAAGTAGGTGAACAAAATCAAGGCAAATCAAAAGACAAAAAGGAAATTAACAGGGCACTGTGAATAGGTGTAACAGTGTACTGAAGGTGGCCATATTGGATGGTTGCCAGGTGTTCTGGGAATTGGAGTCTTGGTGTGGCTTGGCTGGACTCGGGTGAAACACTGACAGCTGGAAACAATGGTTTCTTATTGGGTTTTTTTTCTTTATGACACTATACAACATTTATACTACAAAAAGTTTAGGTGACATATGGAAAGTATATTTGTGTAGCACCCTGAGAAATCCCTTCACATGGTAAAACATTCCTCTACAAGAGCACTTTATTATGAACACTATACGAATACTGGGTAGGGTCTCTCTTTGCTCTTCAAATGGACTCAGTTCTTCATGCCATGGATTCCACAACATGTTGGAAACATTTCTATGAGATTCTGGTTCATGTTGACATGATTACATCACACAATTCATGCAGATTTTTCATGTATGCTTTCATGTACTATCTACCATATCCAAATGATACTACTGAATTCATATTTGGTGACTGTGAAGGCCACCGAAGAACACTGAACTTATTGTCATGTTCATGTGAACAGACTTTGCCTTTGTAACAGTTACATTATCGTGCTGAAAGTACCCATTAAACAATGGTAAGTTGTGTCCTTGAAACGATGCACATGATCAGTACCAATACTCAAACAGGCTGTGCAATTTAATGGTTGGTATAAACAGGCACTAAGTGTTCATTTCCCACACCAGTACACCAGCTCCACCAACCTGGACTGTTGACACAAGGCAGATTGTGTCAATGGATTCATAGTTGTTGGTGCCATATTCTGATACCACCATTTGTGTGCCTCAGCAGAAAGACTAAGTTTTCCCATCTTCAGCTGTCCAGTTTTGGTGAGTCTTTGTCCACTGCAGCCTTAGATTTCTGTTCCTGCCTGACAGAAGTAGAACCTGATGTGGGCTTCTGCTGTTGTAGTCCATCTGCCTCAAGGTTTGACATATTGTGCAATCTGTGATGCTGTCATCTTAAACCAGTCTGCCTATTTTCATCAACAAGGCGTTTACTTCCAACTGCCTGGATGACAGAACTCACTGGATGTTTTTCTGAAGTGCACCATTCTGAGTAAACTCACGGTTGTGCATGAAAATTCCAGAAGGTCAGCAGTTATAAAAATACTCTTACCAGCCCATTAGCAACCAACAAACAAGCAACAGTCAAAATCATTGAGCTCACTTTTTTTTTTTTACCATTCTGATGGTTGATGTAAACATTACCTGAAGCTGCTTTTCACATTTTATGATTAGATAAACAAAGCAGCACAGCAGTGTATTTACTGTTTGTACATATGCTTTTGTACATTTTACATTATTTTGTTTTGTGAGTATTTCATAGTTGGCAATGCAATGCAATTTCAGTGTTTTTGTTTGTAACTAGGATGCTGGTTGGCGCGCCATGGGATGGTCCACCTAATAACAGAAAGGGAGACATTTACAAATGCAAGGTGGAAGAGGAGCTGAATTCCAACTGCTCAAAAGTATATCTAGGTGAGAACATGCCAAAATCATATACACAATTCACACAAAGACGAATCTCCTACACATAGGTCTACTGCCTGGAAGATAACAGTCATTGAGTATAACTTTATTTCCATACATTTCTGTGTATAGCTGACAACGCATTTCAGAACATGTCACGGAATCTGAAAAACTCTCATCTGGGCATGACGCTTACCCCAGATGAACCCAATGGATTTCTGGTAAGACAAATTGGATAAATTTATTGGGTACTGCCACAGATAGATTTTGATAGATAGATATGCATAAAAGAGACTAAAACCTAAAAATAATTTTTAATGTAATATTTCATATGTATTTATTTTTAAATGAAGCATTTTTAATGACGGGCTGCAAATGCTAACAGTGCCTGGCATATCTAGGTGACCCTCTAACCAGGCTTATCCCTGCTTACCCAGATAACATCTACTGTTCATAAAGGGTCATTATTTAAATGTCCTATCTATCCATCTGTATGTTTGTCTGTCTGTTTGGTGTGCTTTAGAATTGAAGTCTGTCTTTTCACACCAATATAAATGTATGTATTTGTGTTTAAGAGTTTATTTTATTGTATTATTGATTAGATTAAGATTAGACTAACCCATGCTCTCCTGTATGTCAAAACTTTAAAAACAACACGGCACAGACTTTTGGATTTATTTTCAAATGTCATGACATGATAACATGTGCCACCCTGAAGGGATAGAATTTGGAAATCAATTTTTACTGTATGTTAGCTTGTAATTGTTTGTTTGTTCTTTGCTAAATCTATGCAGTGGTGATGGTGGAGGTAAAAGAGAAGGTCTAGCTTGTATGCGCAGTAAAAAAAACTTTAAAAAATATTTTGGTCGATTAGATGCAAATAATCGACAAAAAACTGTTGGCACATGCAATTTTGGTTAAAGTTTCTATTTAAAGTAGTTATTCAGAAAAATAACAAAAATACTGTTTTAACTTTCTCTATAAATAATATTTATAATCAGTTTTTGTATCAGTTAGATGTTCATCATTTTGCGGTTTAATGTCTGAGTTTACGTGTACCTTTGACAGCAGAGAGAGAACGAGAAAGTGAATTCTGAATACTAGTGGACAATAGCATACTGGGAGAATCAATCAGCTGAAAGAATAATTGAATGGATTAATACGTAGGTAACAAACATGTGCTATGGTGAAAAGAAGAAGCAGATTAATAGAAACATAGTGGGATAGATTAAGTGTCTGATGAAGTGTTCAGTTTGCTGCACCTGTTAACTCTGTGTATGGAATTCCCCTCCTGACTGCAATGTCTGTGTTATTTCACTGATTTCTAGCTTTGTATTTTTATATAAGCTGACCTGGTTCAAGTTAACTCAGGCTAAAGTAAACACCATGCCCTTCACGCTGAGCAAGGAACAGGCGGCAGATGTTAGCCAGGCTTAGGACACAGCGGAAACCTCACCTAACCCCAGACAGAAAAGGAGTATTTACAAATAATTTGCAGACCTAATTACATGGTCTCTCTCTCACTCTCTCTCTCTCTCTCTCTCCACTCGGTCAAACACAGGCCTCTGTGTAGGGCAGAACATAACAACCCACCTCAGTCCAGTAGTGGAGCTGTTCCACTGAGGGTTTGGTGGAATTGCCGTCTGGCTGCTGCCAATGCATGTGTGTAACCAAGAAATAGTTGTATAGTGTATGAATAATTCACTTGGGGGAGAAGGGGAATGTGTGCTGAAGGAAGTGAGTAAGAGTGGGTATGTGTGTGTCTGAGAGAGAGAAAAAGAGAGAGAGGATGCCTATGCGCAGCACCTTGTACAGGGATAAAAGTTATTCAATTTAGCTAATCACACTACAGACTGTTGAAACATCACCACATGTTGGTATTCCTGTTCAGCATTGACCAGTTTGCTTGGGTTTCGTGTTCTGTGAATGATTCTTGCCATGGCCTTGTGTGTCAGTATCCATGCATGCGTGTACAATGAATGGCTCTTGCTGTGGTCAGGTCTATAACGGGATTGGAATATGGCTCTAGATGTTTGTAATGACAGGCCTTGCAAAAGCCGTAGCACCTCTTGCTCTTTCTCCGTCTCTATTTTTGTCTCCCTCTTTCTGTACCTCTCGCTTTTTCTAGCCTCTCTCTCTCTCTCTCTCGTCATCTTTCTGTCTCATTTCCCCCCTCATCTTTTTCAACTATGTGGCGTTTACAATAACAGGGGGTGAGTGGGCAAGTCGGTTTTCTATGTCCCCTAGCGACTCCCCCTGACCCACAACCACACTTATGTTTCTTTCATCTCAATGTTTTGCCTCTCTATCGTAACCTCTATCATTCTCTCTCTTCTACTTTAGATCTCTTTGGTTTTTCAGTCAAATAAATGGTGTGCTTTGAAGACATAAATATATTTGTGCGTTATTTTCTTTGTTTCTCCTGATTCCGAATAATTTAATTACTTTATTGGAGTGTGGTTTCCAACTCTGCTAAAGCATTTATAACAAAGACCAACATTTGTCAACAGTTGTCTCCACCCGGTCTCTGTTTTTTCCTTCATACTTTTTTCTCTTTGTTTCAACTGATTATTATTCCTTTTCAATGCGACCTATTCTTCCTTTTAGAGGAATGTGACCTATTCTTCCTTTTATCTTTTAGATCTTGCCTCCCTCTGTTTCTTTTGTTTATTCCAGTGGTCTTGTGGAAAACATCAGTAGCTCTGACTGTATATCACCAAGCTGCCCTCAGCCATATAAACCCAAACATGAGAGACCACTTATGTAGGACATGTAACTTACAAAGATTTGAATGGCACACACACACACACAGAGAGAAAAAAAACATTGATTTTGAGACATTTTCTCCAGGTTTATTAGTTTTATGAAGTAATAAAGAAGTTGTGGGGAAATAAGCATTATCTGCTGCAGAAGCACTATATGCAACACCAAACCATAGTATTGGCCAAGTTACTGCAGCACTGTGTGTGTGTGTGTGTGTGTGTGTGTGTGTTTTCAGGCCTGTGCCCCACTTTGGTCTCAGGAGTGTGGCACATCTCTCTTCAGCACAGGGATCTGCGCATCTGTCGACAATGACCTGGAACCTAAAGAGACCATTGCCCCCACCGCACAGAGTGAGAATGATTTAAGTCTGGTCTTATAGAGAATCAGTGCTATTGACCTGGAGCTAAAGTCTACAAGCAGCTATACTACTTTTAAGGCTTGATTGTGTGTTTTTGGTTGTAATGGGTGTTTGCTTGTGTTCCAGGATGTACTACCTATATGGACATAGTCATAGTTCTTGATGGCTCTAACAGTATCTACCCTTGGTCTGAAGTGCAGAACTTCCTCAAGAATATCCTCAGCAAATTCCACATCAGCCCAGAGCAGATGCAGGTATGTGAGGGTTAAGGTGGGCTTTAGCCTGTTTAGTCGTGGTCTAACTGTAGACCTGGGTGTGCATTCCCTATTCTAATACATCTCCTTTGACTCATTAGCCAAATTCTCAAAAAAAAAAAAAAAAGGATTAAAGTGTCACAGGAAGTGCTGCAGGTGAATAATAAAAGAGCCAATTGACTTGTTAATCAAACTATCAAGTCAAATTCTCATATTAACACAAGCACAGAATTACTATAGTGGCTAATACACCAGTTAATATTAATACATTGGCTATTCAGTCTTTTAAGTGTTTTCACCTTTTGTAGAGGTACATCTTGGAATTGAAATGGACTTGCATTATTATAAAACTACAAAACATAACCCATTATACTGAAAAAAGTAAGTGGGGTCAATATAGCTAAAATATTAATTACACATAGACACCTAATATCGCTTGTCAGTCTGAGAACACTATTCCCTACAGTAAAGCATGATGATGGTAGCATCTCTGAGTAATGCCTTTCTTATTTGGGTAGTGCTTGGAGATTCTTAGTCATAACATTAAAGCCACCTGCCTAAACAGCTACACAAACAGCTCTGAGTTGTCGAGGCATGTACTCCACAAGACCTCAGTTCACCAGTTGTTCTTCCTTGGACATCTTTTGGTAGGTATGAAACATTGTATACTGTGTGAACACACTACAAGACCTGTTATGTTGGAGATACTATTGCCCAGTCATCTAGCCATAACAGATTGGCCCTTGTCAAAGTCGCTCAGATCCTTACACCTGCCCATTATTCCTGCTTCCAACACATCAACTTTGTGAACTGACTGTGTACTTGCTGCCTAATAAATTTCACCCTGTGAGTGAATGTAACAATATAATCAATTATATTCACTTCACCTCTGAGTGGTTTTGTGGTTTTAGTGTTAGGGCTGATTGGTTTATAGCAACCACTATAATCCTTAGTTTAAGCTTAGATCATTATGTAGTTAGAATAACTACACTTGTGGTAACTAGCTAGCAATAACTTTAACAATCCCAACCTCAGGGCTAATCGGAAATGCCTTTTATTTGCAAAGCTGTGAGGTTGTTTCTCATCTCATTTTCTTTCAGATATCATAACTGATATCAGATATTATAAGCCTTATAATGTGTGTGTGTGTGTGTGTGTGTGTGTAATGCAGCCCCTAGCTACCTTCAGAGAAGAAAAAAGCCCTAAGTAAATCAGAGCTGGCAAACTCTTGGAAATAAATGACCATGTTAAAATGAATGGACAAGAGCTGTGGTTTTTGTTGTGGAAAATGAGAGTGAAGCAAAAGGTAGATCTTATGAATGTGTGTATATGTGTTTTTGTTGTGTACATATGTGACATGCAGAGTGAAACCAAACATTGGTTATGTGTCCGTGTCAGAATGCCGTGGCTTCTGAGTAAGGGCAGTAGTAACCAAGCAATGCATGTGTTTCTGTAAAGGCAGTAGACCGTGTAAGAGCAAACAGGGGTAAGCGGATATGATTCTGCTTTGGGGTTTTTCATATCCTGGCACCAGTGTGAATTTTTGAGGTGTTTGGTTTGGTATGGTGGAATAAAAATAGGCTGTGCAGTCAATCTGACCTGTGCATGCTGCCTGGTGACTGGCATGCACACTCAACACTTCAGGTCAGTTCAAATGAAATGTCTGGTCTCTGTTTGTATTTTTTCCTCAGGTGGGCATCCTGCAGTATGGAGAGATCGCAGTTCATGAGTGGTCTCTTAAGGACTATCAGACGACAGAGGAAGTCGTGAAAGCTGCCAAGAATATCAATCGACAGGAAGGGCGAGAGACTCGCACCGCGTACGCGATACAGATGGCCTGGTAGGACTGTCAATCATTCTCACTTATCATTCTTAGCATCTTTCTCCTTATTACTGAAGTTTCTTTCCGCTTCATTTTTTTATGTGTCAGATTCTTCTTTTTTTTTTTCTCAGCACTAGCATTTTGTGTTTGCATATGGAACCAGAGCACTCAATAGTACCTTTGTCACTGAGTCAATGTCTCTAACGAACATGTTCCAGGAGCTGTAATGCTATAGCTACCCTAGGGACATGCACAAACATGCATGAACTTCCGGGTTTTTTCTCTCTTTTTTAGTTATCACTTTCTTTATTTATTGCTCTTCCTTCATTCTTTCCCTGCTTTTATTCCAATTAATGCTCAAAAGAAAAAACCTGTTGATTTAAAATTATGCCACCAAAGCTTACATGAGTTTTGCTTGCAGGAAGTGTGACTAATTTCATTTAAGTTTCATCTGAAATGTCCAATTAAAATAGCTATAACCAGGCGGTTTTCTGCTGTTATCCAGAACGTACTCCATGAAACCATGAAACCATGAAACGTTGGACTAACAGAGCCATGTCAGTTATCTGCAGACTCGCTGTCAGCCATGCTCATTATTTCAGCCTATATAAGGCATTTAATGTTGCACTGACTTCTGTATAATGCACACAATTTGGGCAAAACTTCAGTCCATTTTTTATGTTCTGCATACTAGCTGTTGTGGTTTTGTGCTTTTTTTTTTTCCAAATGCAGAGCCAATGAAATCGCTGCCATTACCAACCACCACTTAATCCAAGAGCATTTTCATAGGTTCTTTTCATAGAGCTCGAGGAGGGGTACAAAAGTTTAAAGCGAGTGTGGGTGGAACTGCAGTTACTTTAATACAAGATTTTCTCATGATGACTAATTGGAAATGTCATCTATTACCCTGTCACAGTCAGAGTCCCATACACATTCTCCACAATATGTCAATGCCATGCATGCATTACATGGTTTATATGTTGGTCTAAGCTTACCTATCACTTTGTTTTATAACATCTGTATACAATTACATGACAGTAACAGCTTTAAGCTATTCTTTTATGTCCTGCAAACATGACTATTAATATTTACCTTCGCTAATTATGGTATACTGTATAGTTGTATGTTGTTTGTTTTTTGTTTGTTTGTTTGTTTTTATTGTGTATTTATTAACAGAGCTCAACAACTGCCCCAAACCTTCATTTTGGCAGAGTGAGACATTATTTTCTGTTTTGTTCTCAGTACAGGAAGATGTCCTACATATGCAATAGATAGAGATAATAAAGGAATGTAATCAGTTAACCAACTAACCAAAAGTATAAGTAATATGAAAAACGGAAAAAGTGATTGAAGTGAAACCACTCATTGACCACTGTGCCTGCACGCACAGAGGAATTTGAATTTGCATTTAACCCATCCATGCAGTGAAACACACACAGACACTAGTGAACACAAGTCAGCACACTTGTCCAGAGCAGTTGGAAGGTTAGGTGCCTTGCTCAGGTTGGAATAATATTAACATTTAATGTTGCTGAGGGAGGGCCAGAGGGTAAGAGGATGCTAGATCAGCATAGCTGCAGGTGTGGTTACTGTACTGCGGACTTAACTTTATCGTCTGCAGCTGTGCAAACATACACACACACTTTTGTATGAGTACAGACACACATACATTCTCATAATTTTTGTGGATCCATTCTAATGAAAGAATTCATATATATATATATATATACACACACACACACACACACACACACACACACACACAAATGTAAAGTGAAAGCAGCATGAATGAAAAACCACATTTCACCAGATGGAGCACTCTTTAGAGTCCTGTACTGGTTTTAAATAACACCATTTAGCACTGTCTTACTTTCTCTTCTTATACAGCTCTCTGGAAAACCTCCAGCATCTGACACAAATAACACGCTTTATTTGTGCCATTTGTATTCCTCTATATTCTTCATAAGGTTACCACATTCTCAGTTTAAACGTTTCTCCTCCTTCTCACTGATTTATTTCATTAAACACTTTCCTTCATCTATCCCTTACTACTGTGTGTGTCATGCCTCTGATGTTTATACCACTCATGCAGCCGCTGCATGTTTCTCACAACCACATCAGATGCCTCTTTTCCCCAGATCTGATGTCATGAACATTTGAGCATGTTACTACCCATGCGGTGTCTGTGATATTTATTTTTGGACCCCATTTTTTTAAGTAATGTGAGGTCTTATTGATGATCCTTAACACAAGGTTATCCATTTTATCTCCATTTTCCCCTATTTGCTCCCATTCCATATATTGTATTCTATTTTTTCCGGTCCTGTTCTATTTGTTCTCCACCCTGTGCTCCGTGTCATCCGTCTCTTTTGCTCTCTCTATATGTAATTAAATGGGAGGCTGCTGGGTGTTTTCAAACTTAGCGTCACACACACACACACACACACACACACACACACACACACACACACACACTCACACATATATATATATATATATATATATATACACATATACATATATATAGGCATATATGCACACACATACATACATATAGAGGTGTGTGTGTGGAGAGAGAGAACTAGAGAGAGAGACAAGGTAACTAGAGTATACAATAAATTAATTGTACATAATTAATTTTGGTGAAAAGGGTACATTATTTGAGGGACTATAAAGAAATTAAAATAAGACATGCGTGTTTAGGACATGCCAGCTGAAGGTGTCTCAGTGTCTTGTTGTCTTGGCTACAGATTTGTCCATCTAGGGGACAGGAGAACCCTCTAATGTAGGAAGCAGGAGTTCCAACAACACAGGTAAGGTGATGTTTAACAGGGTTTAGTTAAAGGTTTTTGATGTCTTTAGGCTTGATTCTAGTGTTAGATTTGATGTGGGGCATTTTATCAGTCACATACAGGTCTCTAGGTACACATTAACTAGTCAGAAGGTCAGCTAGCTAGCTAGCTAGCCTTAGCTAACTGGTGTGCTAACGCTAGCTAGTGTATCCTCCTGAACTAGCCTTCTTTGGTTACATTAGCTTAAAGCTCGTGACTGTATTATGTAACTGCTTATTTTTAAAGTTCGAGCTCGCGTTTATATAGGGTTGTCCAGCTGTATGGTACATCCAGGTCAAGTGCTAAGCTAACGCTACATTTATTTGTTTGTTTATCTTGTGTAAAATGCTGCATTAGCTGTTGTTGCTAATTTCTGTGACGCTTTAAATGGCTCTACTGCTGCGTTCTCAAAACCTCTGGGAAGTCGGAATTTCCCAGTTTCCCACCATAGCGAGTCTACACGAAGTTAGGCACCAAAAGTCGGAAAAACATCTGTAATGTGTCTATAACAACACTGGAGCTGTTGGGTTTGTGTTTTTTAATTTTTAGAGTATTTGACAATGTGACACTTTACTGTTAATAGTGATAGGAATGGCATTAAAGAGCAGTTTAAACAAAAATATTTCGAAGAAAAAAAATTTGTGATCCTATAACACAGCATTTTCTGATTTTAAATATAAACAAAAACTTAGCACATTTCTTAAATATTACATAACAACACATTGTTCATGAATTAATCACATTATTATTATTCTTACTGTAAGCCCCATGTTAAATTACGAGTCGGACGTTTTTCAGTTCTAGATTGTCATGTTTTTGCAAATGGTGTAAAAGTGGTCATGAGGTAAAACCTGGGGCAGTTTTAACCCCAGACCTTGTCATCAGTACCTTTACTAGTGGGCAAGCCATTCATTTCTTGCACTGCAGTGACAAATAAACTGATGTAACACATTCAAACCTGAACAAAGTTGGCTGGAGAGACCGAAACCTAGTACCAGGGCCGGCCCAAGCCTTTATGGGGCCCTTAGCAGATTTTCATTTGAGGCCCCTATACCCCCTCCGACCACCTCTGCATATCGCTCAATTACCTTTCTCCCTGCACCAGAAAAAAACAAAACAAAAAACAAAAC
>JAOVVF010000044.1:24724874-24735086 GCA_028565595.1 Duopalatinus emarginatus
CACACACACACACACACACACACACACACACACAAGCAAAGAAATGCTGTAAAGCAAATATACAAACAAACATATTTGCTATAACGAGCATTTAACTTGACAAAGGAAACTGCTGGTGTAAAAGGTAAATACTCTTGGGTACAGTGTGTGATGTTTTATAAAGAAAATACTGGGAAACTTGTAACACTTACTGGTATTTTTTTCCATGCAAATTCCAACAACCTTCATTATGTGTTTTTCATTGAAAAAAAAAAGCAGGAGACTCTGGTTAGATTTTAAATTAGACTGTCAGGTCTGTTGTATAATGTGTTGCTTCTTTACTGACATGCAAACCTTTTATTTCTGTATTAATGCTTAAATGCATAAAATATGTACACTTTTGCACAATGCTGTATACTGTGGTCTATTACAGCTTAACACATTAAATGTTACAGGATTGTATCTGCTAACCAACACAGATAGTTCAATATGTATTAGTGTTTTTAAGGTTAAATAAAGATACTAACGTGCACATCTTTGGTCACAGTGACAGTGTTGAGCAAGAAAGCACTCTGTCAGACAACACCGTTGAGCTACATAGTATAGTTCAGTACGAGCCTGATCTCTTCATCACCAGGTTAGTGACTTATAACTGGTTGTCCTTTTTGTTTTTTTGTGCAAATTATTATGATAGCACTTGTGTTTCATTAGCAGTTCATAGTCTTAGGCCACAAAAGTGTGATGCTAGATTCCCTCACTGGCCAAACCACTGTTGAAATGTGTTTTTATAAACTGTATGAATGAGTAAGAAGACTCTGTGTATTTTAATACAGTATTTCATATATGAAATGTAAAACTATGCAAATTCTCCACCTCCTATTTCATCCTTAATTTTTTTGGCTTGGTCATGTGCAGTGAGTCCAATCTAAACCGCTATGAGGTCCATCCCACCAGGACTGTATCAGAGGGGACAGGACCTGAATTCTACACAAATTTCAGGGTGTGTGCTATATATAATATTTTGATGATATACTGATTAACAGTTCAGCCTAATATTTGTATATAATGAACTGTGACGTCATTATTCACTAAACTGATAGGTGTTAGTAAATATTATGCGTGTGCTTTGAATTTGATGGTTTTATGTATCAGGACTTAATAAAAAAAGTCATCTGGTTCTTAACAGGTCTTAAAATTAGGCACAGTACAATCTCAGATAAGCAGTAACACATGATAAACTGTACTTATTTATCTGTCAAAAACTTGGCCAAATTGTAGAAGCAGTGTGAGAAAAATTAAATACACCCTTAGTGTATTTATAGAAATTGTGTGTACGTAGCAGCCAGGTGCCTTGATTAATTGATCAGCAAGTGTGACCACCCCTATAAAAGCAGAAGTTTTGGCAGTTTGCTGGTCTAGAGCATTCAGATGTGTGTTACACATTACCAAGGCGGAAAGGTATCAACAACGATCTTGGAGAAGCAATTGTTGCTGCATTAATCTGGGAAGGGTTATAAGGCCATTTCCAGACAGATTTTCTTTTACAAACATTCAAGACAGTAGTCAATGTTCCCAGAAGGAGACGTCCCAGCAATATCACCCCAAGGTAATACCGTGCAATGTTTAGAAAACATTGCAAAAACCCAAAGTGCTACATATGGGACTCTAAAGGTCTCAGTTAGCATGTTTAATGTTCATGTAAAAAGGACCATGACAGTATAATTAGAAAAAAACCAAGTTGTTTAGAAGGGTGGCCAGAAGAAAAAACATGGCAGCATGGTTTAAGTTTCCAAAGTTGCATTTGAACAAACCACAAGACTTCTAGAAAAATGTCCAAACGACATGTTCAGCTGTAATTTACAGTGCCGTGTTTAGCAGAAACCAAACACAGCATATCAGCACAAACATCTCATACCAACTGTCAAGCATGGTGGCAGAGGGGTGATAATTAGGGATCATTTTGGAGTGACAGGACCTGGGCATCTTGTAGTCATTGATTTGACCATGATCTAAACTGAGCACTAAACTGATGTCATGACTTTATCAGCCTCTCACATCATTCTGGATGATGTTAAAAAAATTATGACGCAGTGAAATCTGTTGTGTGGTATTGTTTATCTGAGGTTGTATTTACCTCATTTTTAAACCTGCCAAGGACCAGATGATTTTTTAAATTCAAGTCAAGTGGTTTTTAATCATATACAGTGGCGTACAGTACACAGGTAAACGAAACAACATTTCTCCTGATACGTAAATTCATAAAATTCAAAAGTGTGTATTTTGTTTTTTGACATGATGGTACATGAATACTTGTGCATTTGTATGTGTAGGTACAGAATCTAGGCTGTTATGTAGTCAACAATCTGGAGCTGAAGGTCAATTTACCTTCTGTAGCTGCTGCAGACCGAGTTTTTGCCTCGGTAGTGGATGCTTTCTCTCACAACGTGAGTGTTAACCTTTTGTGGGTAGTAGCGAAAGATATTTTTTCTGACTCACTGACAATATAAGGTTACATATATGCAGTTTAACATTTGTCATAATGCATACAGAGTGCAGTTATGTCTGCAGTGCAGTAATATAAATGTATGGGTGTGCGTGTGTGTGTGTGTGTGTGTAGACGTCTGGTGTAAACTGCAGTATTAAGAATGAAATAGGTCAGCTGAAAGCTGCTCAGAGAGATGTGCGTCCGCTGCATCCTGATGACATGAAGAAAAATGAATTTTTAGTAAGAGACATTAACTTATATAGCCACATCTAAGTGCCTTACATGTGATATTGTCAAATACAGTGATATAAAAATATTGTATTTACGTGTTAAACAGCTGTGGGTTTTTAATGTGTATGTGCAGAACTGCAGCTCATCTTGGTGCGTGGAAGTCGTGTGTCAAATCCAGCAACTGCTGAGGGGACAGACAGCCGTTATTCGCATCACTAGAAGGGTACATGACAACTTCTTTAGACAGGTAAAGAGCATGCACACACACACAGACACACACACACGTTTACATTACTGGCATTATGACACTTTTATCCAAAGCGACTTATAAAAGTGCTTTGTCATTAACTCTGCTGCTGATAGACCATAAATTAAAGTAGAATAAAGCTAGGATACTGCAAGAAATGATCTATGAGTTAGTGCTTAATTAATTGCTCTTGAAAGAGGTGTGTCTTTACTGAGTGTCCTTACAGCAAAATCACTTCCAACTAAAGACTCTTTAGTTGGAAGTGATTTTGCTGTAAGGACACTCAGGGAAAGTTCACTTCAGCACCTTGGTACCAGGTCAGAAAAAAAGTCTGAATGCTTGCCTCTCATGCACCCTGGATGATGGTGGGTCAAGTCGAGTCATACTTGTATCACAAATAGGTCTGGGTATTCTTTCAGTGTGAAATGTGGACATATACACAGAATAGTATCAACCATTTCCCACGGTACATTGACTTATCAGACATTTTTAATGCAGATAAATAAATAACTTATTTAGTGTAAGATAAGTCAGGATACGGTTGGGTTTCGGTTTCTAGAGTATCGTGTCTCTATTTAGCTGCTGCTGAGCAGGGCGATAGTACAGAGATAAAAATGGACAGCACCTGGATGATGGTGGGTCAAGTCGAGTCATACGTCAAGCACAAAGTGGTCTGGGTATGCATCTGGCTTTGACCACTGCCATCAGGTAGGGAGGAGGAGTTGGACGATTTTTGGCTTTGTAGGTCAGCATCAGGGTTTTGTATCTTAGACACACACTTACACTTTCTTACTTAAGTTTACATCTAAATCTATCTGCCTATTCCAGTGTTGTAAACTGTACTGTAATGTTGTCTGTAGTGAAGAATATAAATTCAGTCAAAATAAGTCACATTAGTAGGTGGCTGTTCTCCTATTCTGATCTCACTGGTGCATAAAAACTGCCCAAAAAACACTTACCCAGCTACCATCTGCGAAAGTCGCATCTTCCACCAGAGGGAAAAGCTTTAGAAGAAAGGACTTTGTGCTTTGTGGTTTCTGTTACCAAAGCTACTTTTTTTGTTTTGCTTATATTAACTTCAAGAGAAAGTAAAAAAAGAGTGAGAGGTTTAAGAGAGAACTGTTTATAGCTTCTATATTGTGAGTAATAAAAGGAACTTGTTTTGCAGCTGTTCCATGGCATTTAATGTAATATAAACTGTTAAAAAGTGTGTCTTGTCATGGTTTAATTAATAATAAAATTCAGTTGTTGTTCTCATGCTTTCATCAATTAAACCGGTTAAGTATCTCACCGCCATTACTGAATATTTTCTTACAGAAGCATGCTCTGTCACATTTTATTCCTTACAGCATGCAAACTTACAAATGAATCATTTTGTGCTTTCTTTGTCTGTTTTTGTATTAGGCTAAGTTCAAAGCTGTGATGATAGTCAGCTCCTATTACCTGTCTGCTCAGGAGTCTGATCTGATCACACTGGGTAATGCTGGCCTTTGGAGGGAGGTGAGGGGCTGCAGGGATTCCGACACAACCAACATTACTAATATACCTAGGTCACGTGATACATGTGTGTGCAGTAGAAGTGCAGCAACTGAACCATGTGGTATATTGTGTTGCGTGTTTAGACTGTGTTGGAGGTACTGAAGGGGCGTGCAATTCCAATTTCTCTCTGGATCCTCATTGGCAGCATCATTGGAGGCCTGCTGCTGCTTGCACTTATCATTTTTATTCTTTGGAAGGTATGGATATTACATTTATTATTTCATTTTTATAAGATGATACACTGATCAGCCATAACCATAAAACCACTTACGGGTGAGGTGAATAGCATAGATTACGTCATTACAATGGCAACTGTCAAGTGGTGGGATATGTTAGGCAGCAAGTAAATGGTCAGTTCTCAAAGTTGATGTGGTAGAAACAATGGACAGGTGTAAAGATCTGACTGACTTTGACAAGGACCAAATTGTACCTAGAGCATCTCCAAAACAGCAGGTCTGTTTTGTGTTCCTGGTACTGGTGCTCCTGGTACTGGTGAACCAGCAACAGGAGCATAGGCGCCAAAGGCACACTGATGTGCATAAGAGATAAAGACTAGCCTGTCACAAGATCTGCTGCTAACCTCTTGGTACCAGAGTCCATGCCTCAATGGGTCAGAGCTGTTTCGGCAGGTGGTTTTAATGTTATGGCTGACTGATTATAGCCTAATATCTGATACCCACCTGACTTTAAGAATTTCTAATACCTATAATTATATTACATTCAGTTTAAACTACAAGCTTGCATAACACTGCAGATTCAATTTCACACATAAAAATAAACGTTATACTTGAGGAACTTCCTTGGTTTACACTAGCAAATCCAAACACAATTACATCTACATAACCAGAGGCATATGTTTCACTGAACTGGCACCATCACAAACTTTACACAATGGCTTTTCTTATTCTGTGCCTTTTGGTTAGCCTCTAAAGTTACATTTCTGCCTGACGACCCAAAATATAGTGTAAGTATAGAGTAAATATTGCAAATAGAGTGAACAAATACAGCATTTCAAGTTGATCTCGTTTTGTACCGTTTGTGTTAAATGCAGATTTTTCTTTTAGTGTATCAAATGTGGACATATACACAGAAATGTGTCAAAAATTTCTCACAGTAAATTGACTTATCAGACATAATATGATGATTTATTTTGTAAGATTAGTCAGAACACTGTTGGGTTTCTGTTTCTAGAGTATAGTGTCTCTGTTTAGCTGCTGCTGAGCAGGGCAATAGGAAATGAGAAGTGTGCGAGCCCCCTACTGGGCAAACAATTCACACTTCTGCGCAATAACGTTAGTACAGAGATAAAAATGGACAGCACTAGTAAAACATTTTTTGATAGTGAAACACTGTGTACATCTGGCCTAATAAAATGTATGTAACATTTAGTGTTAGACAGTTAAGGACATATTGACATTACTTACTTCTTCTCCTATCTTTCTTTTAGCTGGGCTTTTTCACAAGAAAACAGATAAAAGAGGACGAGAACCACGAAGACTGAGTTTTCGCCACCACTTTAGCACTGAGTTGATACGTCTCACACCGTGACCTAATAGTGCACATTCGATTTAAAATCCGACTCCTTCCCTTCTTTTGGGAGCAGAACACTTAGCTATTATACCTGCTTCACGTCTCTGAGAGAAGTGAACGCTAGCAACAGTATTGGAATTTAGAAAGCAGAAATGTCTTTTGACTGTAGGCACTATGTGAATAAAGCAGGGAGTGAATTGAGGCTCGGTCAGGGCAGAATTTCGGCTTAGCTGACAAGTCAAATGAAAGACCTCAAGCAAGCTTCCCAGGGCGCTGTAATGAAGGACCTTAATATAGCTACAGTGAGGCACTGCTAATGTCAGGCTGTATTTGGATTGCAGAGTAGAAAAGGGTGGGGAAGAGGACCGAGTGCAATGAAATGCACTATTCAGGCATAGGGGCAAGAGGTGTAATTCAAATCAAATTCACTTTATTTATCTGCATACAAATACCAAATTTTATTCAGTCATTGTTCATCTCTCAGGTTTGCATTTCTTACATTTTGAGTCAAAAATTGTGTTGAATAAAGTTTTGTAAATCATTCTAAGCTGGCGTTTATTGTCAATTGAGATCTCATGTTTGTCAAACAGACACCAACACAAACACTTGTGAAATCAAGTACTTTAATTAGCATTATTACTCCCATATGTTCATATTCTGTTTATATCCGGATCGGCAATAAAATAATCAGTTCTCTAGGTAAAACATATGGCATTACAAACCAACATGACAGAAGTCCTTTGCTGTTCATACATCCTCATAACTTAATAATCACAATCGACTAAACAAATATGAGAAAACACAGCAAAACTGCAACAGAAGGCCACCAAACATCCACTATTGTGTCAGCGTGAGGTTGCAGCCGAGTTAATATAAGACTCTAGAAGGAACATCGTCTCATCCACCTGGTTCTCACTTGAATCTAACCTGTCAGTAAAAAGAGAGAAAAAAAGAGTATTAGTATGGTATTAGGCTGACACTATCCAGGAGAACAGCTTCAGTGTATCCTAGGATATATAATCTTGGGGCAGACTTGGCTTGAAGTTCGAGAACTGGTCTTGTGACCGGAAGGCTAGTACCACTGAGCAAGACATCTAACCCTCAAGTGCTCCCCAGGATAAGGGCTGCCCCCTGCTCCAGACAAGTGTGTTCAGTGCCCCTTATTGTCTGCGTTCACTACTTTGTGTGTTTTACTACATGTATAGGTTGGTTAAGTGTGAGGGTCAAATTCCTCTGTGTACAATTATATAAGGCAAATCACTTCACTGTCACTTTCAAATTAAACAGTTGTGATGAACAATGTTAAATCATAAAGATTTTAAATCAGTTGGTGTTTTAATGATGGTGGTGAAGATGCCGTCTAACACAAAGCACTAAAAAACTCTTATTGGTGTTTGGCTGGGTTCATACTAATGTGAAGGCATATGATTTATATTCTTATTTTCATCAAACCATTCAGTGAGCTCTCATACTAAGGGGACACATGAAGGCAAAACTATGCCAGCAAAATAAATATTCACCCCTAAGCACAAAACTGTTTTTTGTTTTTCCTTTAAATTTGTCCCATCTGTATATTGTAAATACAATATACTGCTGATTATTTGGCTGATTATTTATTTTGGAAGATGTGGAGAAATAATTGCACAAATAATCTAATGAATAAGAAATTGTGTAATGGCTGTCAGAGACTAGCGTTGGTGTTACAGTACTTGTTGATATGATGGCGAAGAGCCTCTAGCTGCTGTCTTTCTGGTGCTGTGATCATTTCTTCCACCTCGGCCAGCTGAGCTTCCTCTGCCCCGCTGGCCTGCAGCGATGCCAGGATTGCTTCTATACGCTGAGACTTCTCCAAATGACGCCTTTTAATAAAGCAGACAAGGCAACAAATACATATCAACAGTCCTAGAGGTACACAGCACTGTACACAGCATACCACAGTGGGTTACCTTTTCCAAAACACCACCAAAATAGAATGATGTGTAAGAGGAGGAATATGCATTTGCACTAAGAAGGCCTTTACACTTCTTATTTAGCAATTAAAAGGCAAGGATAAACTCACTTGTTTTCTTTGGTCTCAAACAGTCTTCTCTCGATCAGGTTACCCACTGTCTGAGGGTACATACAAACACATATGAACACAGTTTTTCGTTATAGTGTGCAGAAGAATTTAGGGACAAACTTCATAATAAATATAATAAATAATAGCATAATAAATGCTGAAGCAAATTAGTTGCGCTTGGATATTTGAACAAAACTGGTCATTTTGGACTAGTGAACTACTCTCATGCTACCTCGACATCAAACCTTTTTTTTTTCCACACATGCTCACAGAAGAATTAAGTTTGTTTTCGGCTCAGTTGTCTGCTGATTTAGAATAATAATGAATACATGAACATGTAGTATATGTATATATAGCATTTAACATATTCGTTCAGCCGTAGACTTGTGGTTAAGGAACCGGCCTTGGGAGCAGAACGTCCCCAGTTCGATCCCTACAACCAACAAGACTTGACTGACGTGCCCTTGAACAAGGCACCTAACCCCAACTTCTCCCTGGGAGCTGTGGATAAGGACTGCCCACTGCACGTGTGACCCCTAGTGTCGCACAGCATGGATGAGTCAATCATGATAGGAAAAGTGTATCAGACAAACATAACTGTAAGTGTGTGTGGCTGGCACCTTGTAGCAGTTCTGCAGCAGGAGTCTGGCAGTGGGCAACTGGTTAACAGTGTAAAGGTAAAACGTACGGGAAGGTGCATGGTCTGGAGTCTTTGGGATTTCCTAGACACACCAAACAAGAAAAAGGTCAGGTTTTATCTGGTCTCATTTACGTTTGTAAACTCAATTTATTATATGCCATGGAAGGTATATACTAAAAAAATACTAAACTGCAATCTTAACCTCGGGTGTTCCTCATAAAGTGGTGGTGCAGGATAGAATCAATACATATTTACATTTTAAAACCCTTGGCACACAATAGCAGGTGTCTTTTACCACTTGTGACTGTGCACACTACCTGTAGCTGGACCAGGTTCTCAGACAGCAGAGTGTACAGCATGTCTTTAGCCTCTTTTGCCGGAACCATGGCAAAATCCTCCACTTGCTTCTGCTCCAAGTGCTTCTTCCGTAACAACAGGCGGAAAATCCGGGCTGACCGTGAACCAAATCTGTCTCCAGCATCAAAGGTACAAGATGCAATTACACACTAAAACAGTCATATGTTAACTGTAACTGAACCAGAAAGTAATCAAGCTCACCGCTCCTGGACCACAGACTCCAGTGTAGCTCTGGCCAGGTTAGCCAACGCTCGATGCAGATCTGAACATAAACTCAGGCTAACTACTGATGTAGTGTCTAGCACTGCAGTAATGAATCAACCATTAACTATTTGAAACAAATGCAATGTGTAGCCATGACCGTTTAGTTTCACAATTAAATGAAGGATACTGACAACGTACATCCCTCCTCCACTGTCACCTGCCTTACCCACAAATTCCATCTGAAAGAAACAGAAGACGTGCACAGAAACAGAGAGGCACATGGTTATGATTATAATTGCTCAAGTCATGCATATAAGCATACAGGTCATTTCATTTCATTTTTTTACCGGATCATCCACCAGCAGAGTCAGGTACTGGTCCAGTATGGGTCTGCCGATGTTGTAACTGGCAGGGAGTGCTCGGAAAATCTTACAGAAAATATTTAATGTGGTTAAAACGAGTCATTGGAGAGAAAAGCAATGCAATCACAAGACACACTTTAGCACATCTTCTACCTCATTAGCTGAAACGGCTTGTGTGTAGGCAGCAGTAGCTGGTGTCGTCACTTCACTCATTCTTAGCATGGTCCTGACAATCTCACTACTTGTCTATGTTGGAGGAAGATGAGTAAATTGTACAGTGTTCAACATAAACATAAACTACAAGAAAACAGACATTGCAGTGGTTTTATGAATAGAAGAGCCACAGAGTGCTTAAAACCCTGTACCCATAAAACAAATTCGCTCTGACACATGGCTGTTCAAAAACCCCACATTAAACAATTTTATTTATCAACAATAATATTTAAGAAAAAGCTTATACTATGCAATATAGTACAGGCAATTAACACCGAGCTTTAAATGCTAAGCATCATAACAGGCTTAAGGTTTAAGGAGCATCATAAAGAAGGTTGGCTCATTTATCCAATTACAAATTATCAT
>JAOVVF010000044.1:24739129-24759384 GCA_028565595.1 Duopalatinus emarginatus
TTACTCCTTGTAACGGTCCCTGAATGTCATCACATGTAAACAGAAGAGTAAACTGAAGGCTCACTTCAGCCCTGTGTAGTGTGGAGACATGAACATCTGCATTACTCAGTGATTTTGTCCCTGGCTGAAAAAGTCAACCTGCATGACATGGACTGTCTACAGTAGGTTGTAGTTAGCTAACTAATGTTAACCACAACATGATGCTATCGTCCCTTTTTATAAACAGCAAATATTACGCACCTTTAAAATATTATCGGCGTCGCTTCCTTGTGCTTACTGTAGAAGTTAACGTTAGAAAACGTTTTAATAAGCAGACACAGCTCTCACATGGCTCTTCTCTCTCCGTACACAACCCTTTAGGTAGACAAGGCACTTCCGGTGCCCCGTGCCGCCCCGCCCCGCCCCGCCCCGCCCCGCCTCCTCCTCCTCCTCCTCCTCCTATAGGTCGGTCCTCGAGAACGCAGTACGGTCTCCTTTAATTATAATCCACAAAAACCTGCCATCTGCACCGTGATTGGATAAAAGTTCAGCCTGAAAACTGCTGTTCTTTAGGAAACTGCATGCGCTCGCCAATCCTCAGCCAGAAGGCGGGACATTCCTTAATACGGGTGCGAAAAGTATAACGCCTCCGAGGAGCGACGTCAGTGTTTGTGTGCGGTTGTCGTAAAGATGGCGGAGGCTGCGGCAGTTCCTCCGCATCGGTTTTTCTGTCACTGTTGTAAAGGCGAAGTGAGACCAAAACTCCCGGTAAGCCTGCATTTTAGATCCATGTATGCCCCGAAAGAGTGTCCGACTTCTACAGGCGCGTGACAGCGAATCGAGTCGGGCGTTAGGCTCGCTGAGGAGGCTAGCTCGGCTGCTAGCTGTTGTGGTTGCTAGCTAACTTTGCTAGCTTGGGCTGTTCTTGGGCCTTGACACCAGCCGAAACACACGCACACACTCTCACACACACACGTTATTTTGCTTTCAGTATTTCTGTGCTGTAGGTTTAAGTTTATATCTTGTTTGTTGTTATTTTGTAGCTGACTGACACACAGCTGTGTGTGGAAGGTCAGAAACTCATTAACAGCTAGTCAGTGTTTCCATTTTGGTTGTGTTTCTGAAACGCCCCTGACTGTCAGGGGTTTATTTATTTAGTATAATAACTGACTAGTTACTGTTTTTAATCTCTATACCATGGTGGAAATGTAAAGTTTGGTTTATTATTAATGAAGTAGTTAACTTCTTCTTGGCTAAAACGAAAGTAAAATGTGTGTTTGTTGCTCATTTTGAATCTGAGTGAGCTAGTTCTTATTTCAGCCTGTTGTTTGTCACTGAAGTGAAATTAAAAGCATTTCCTAATAAGGTCACCATGTGTGTGTGTGTGTGTGTTGTGTCTTGTTCACTTTTTCGACTTAAACGACCTTACTATACCCAGAGGCTGACTCATGACTTGTTGAGTGTCTTTACATCATTTTCCCCAGTGATTTCCTGACATGATCAGTGACCTTACAGGGACCATATGCATGTTTATATCTCATCCAGCCTGTCAGTGTATAATATCAGGGAAATGAGGAAGTACAGTAATCACCACATCTCTCACGATTTTGCTTTTAATTAATATTACTGATACTGATCTCCTGTCTTTAGGAGTATATCTGCCCCAGATGTGACTCTGGATTTATTGAGGAGGTGACAGAAGACTCCAGGTGAGTATTGTATCTGTTTGTTGTATTTTTCCTAGCCTACTTCCTCATTATATCATCATACAGAAAGTCTGACTTCAGCCCCGGTTGACAAGTCACATGTCCGTGACATTCAGTACCTGTGCTTGAAAGTTAATAAGAATAAAACAGTAACACCTTTTACGCATTGTGATTAATAATGTCATGGTTGTGTTTCTGTAGTCTGTTGGACAGTAGTACAAATGGCCTTGATGACACAGCATCACAGTTTGCAGAGGTAAGTCAATATCCTCTTATAGAAATATCTTAAAGGAACAAGTTGTGCTTTTTTTTCTTTTAAATGATGGCGCATTTTTTTGGCACATTTACTTAGCGTTGAGCTCATTTCTGGGTCACTTAAATGCAAATACAAGCTTTAAAAGTGCATAAGTCAGGCTTGGTTAAAGATCAAGTGTCTAGCAGTTACATAGGTGAACTTCAGCAGCATCGGATTTATATTTATTGGCGTTGAAGATTGGGGGTCACTGGAGTTCAGTTAGAGTTCATGATAACAGGAAACTGTCATGACTTGACCTTCAGACAACAAAAGAGTGTCTTTATTATTAATGACATTGCCATACTTTTTGTTATTTATATTTTGAGTCCCCAGTGTTTGTAAGATAGCGTACTCGGTAGTAAATAATGTGTTATAGTGTTGCATATTAAACTGACTATCATGTGCATGCTGCCTGACTGAGCTAACACACAGGGTTTGCACTTTGTCTAAGTTATAATGTTATTAATGCATAAAATATGCCTTGTGTTGTCGTGATGAAGGGTGCTGTCCTTTTTCTTTGTAATGAGTTTGTCAACTGACTGTCAGTACCATTGTTGGATGCAAAGGAGCTTGATGCACATATACACTATGTGGCCAAATGTTTGTGGACACATGACCACCACACCCTTATGTTCTGCCACAACACTTCAAGCACACAATTGTATAGAATGCCTTTGTATGCTCTAGCGCTACATTTTCTCTTTATTGGAGCTAAGAAGCCCAAACCTGGTTCAGAATGACAATGAGCCTGTGCACAAAATAAGCTCTGTGGAGACATAGTTTGCTGAGGTTGGTGTGATCGTAAGTGTCCTGCACAGAGCCCTGACCTTAACCACACTGCATACCTTTGGGGTCAACTATTACACCTACTGCACCCCAAGCCTCCACACATAACATCAGCGCCTAACTTTAATAATGGTCCTCTTAGAGGACAGGCAAATTCCCAGAGACACATGCTGAAATCTAGTGCAAATCCCTCCTGTAGGAGTGGAGGTGGTTTTAACAGTATTTTTACTGGATTTACTGGATCTGGAATGGGATGTTCAAGCACTTGTGCTTGTGTTAGTCAGGTGTCCACATACTTTCTGTCATATAGCGTTTCTGGAACCACACACATTTATATCAAGTTGTTTGTGTAAAACATTGTCTGGCTCTCAAAGTGCTAATGTATTTGCTTGATTTGTTTTGTAAAGCCAGCATTGTCAAAGCTTTCTAGAAATTTATGTGCTTTTGTAGCGTTTCAGGAAGAAGTTTTCTTACCCTCATCATCACAGTTTTATGTTGCATTCACACTCTGCAGTGTGTTTTTTTTAAGTAATAAGGCATCTCCTTGTTACACCTGTTCCTGCTGTAGCTCTGGCAGCTTCTGTTTGTGGAGCGGCCGTTCACAGTGGACTTGGACAGCCCCGAATCAGAGCCACGTGTTCCTGGAGGTGCTGCAGGACTAGGTCTGGGAGGAGGCCCCTTTGGTGGCTCCGTCCCTGGAGGTCTCAGCGGGACCCTCGGTGGCCCTTTAGGAGGAGGAGTAACAGGAGAGCACTGGGGCCCCAGCCGCCCCCCTCGCCTGCACACTCAGAGAAGATACAGATCCAGAGGAAGCAGTCGGCCGGATCGTTCCCCCGCTGTAGAGGGGTAAGTCCCGACTGCTGCTTTTTTACCCTTTCTCTTTGGCTATGTGGTAATACTGCTGTTTAACTTCATTCCCTTTTTCTCAGTATTTATCCACACCCTAGTAAAGGTTTCTCAGTTCACCAACATAACCAGATGACGTACACTTGCCTGTTTTACCTCCCTGCTGTTCTTGTAATCTTTATCACCTCGAGTCATTCTCAAGCATTCCATAAATGCCAGCTTCTTCTGTATTGGCAGGTTAACCTGCTCACTTTTTCTATTCACTTGTTGTTTCACTTTCTGAGTCTCGCCTCATCTTGTAATTAGTCTTTGCTTTTGTAATGGTGTGCATTTCAAACAGGGAACCAGAGAGGAATGTGACAAAGGTAGATTCCAGAAGATTCCAGGCAGACTAACACCACACTAAAGTGCCAGGAAGAACTGGTACAAATGAATCTATACTACATATGTTGGATGGTGGTGGCTTCATAATGGTATAGGGTTTGTTTAGCTGGCATGGGCATTTGTTGTGATGGGTTTGGTCTTTTCCAACAGGACAATGCACATGTCTAGAAACTCCAAGGAACACTTATCTGAGTTTGGCGTTTTGCCAGTAAGACCTAAGGCGCTAGACCTTGCGTTATCAAACACATAGCCATGCAGCACTGGTGGTACACCAATCTAATACATAGAAGGTCCCCCATGTGACATGGACTCCACAAGCTTGCAGAAATATTCTGTACTCGATGAACTCCACACTTCCTGCAGAACGGTCCTCAATTCTGTTGTATTTTAGTGTGTAGGATTTCTTTGTTCCACAGCATGTTGCATGGCATCACAGAAAACGTTGAGATCTGGTGACTTAGGTGGGAAAGGCAAAAGCCCAAATTTCAGGTAAGGTAAACAAATCCCATACCATTATGAGCCACCACCATCTTATGTATGCATAGAGTATCCGTTTTTCTGGCACCTTAATGTATAATGTTAGGTACATCACAGCGTTAGGAGTTTATTTCAGATGTCACTTGGGCAGAATTTAATATTAGAATTGTAGGACATGTGGAGCAGTGTAATGTGTTGATATGTTGTATAAAATAACAAAATAAAGGAAAAAACTGGTGGGCCACATAGAGCTGCCAAAACAGCTCCACTGAATGAGTAGCACTCTTCCCATATATCTTCCCATATATATATTTCATCAGCGGTGTTTTGATCCTGGTATAGAGCTGAGGATTTCTTGGTTACATGGTTAAATGCCATGTTTTGCCCTATTTCTCTTGCCTTCTTTAGCGTTTGCACAATAATGGCAATAATGATTAAAAAAATTACTATCAAAGGTGGTCAGGGGAAAAAAACAAGCCCTCACAAAACCACACATTTTCAGTTTTTGTTTCATATGTAAACACAAATTGTCTGAATACTAATGAGGTTAAACATTACTGTTTTTAATGTTCAGGAGTGGCTAGTTTACCTTAATGCCCTTGCTTTGGCATGAGCGTGCAAGAGGAAAGAAAGCCTGTGTGTCTCAGTTTTTGGAGAACTTCTTTTTAATGAGTTCACTACTGTTAATGCTGTGTGTGCTCAGGTCGGCTGTCCTCACACCATCTGTAAAGATGCTCTAAAAAGTAATGTTTGTAAGTTCAGCTTTTTAATACCCAGCATGTCTGTTTATATAGACCAGAGATGACTATATATGACCAGTAGTATGCGGGTCGTCCCCAAACTGTTACAGATTGGAAAAAGTTCCAGCATGACATTTTCCCTGTGTAGAAAGCATGATCCAGGAAGATGTGGTTTGCCAGGGCTTGTCTTGAAGAATGACATCACCCACACTAAACACTTTTGGGATGCTCATTGTGCACCAGGCCTCCTCATCGTCCTTCAATGTCTGACTTCATTAATGGTCTTAGGGCTGAACGAACAACTCCTCTCAGCCACGGGAGCCTTTTTATAAAGACGACTAAATGTGGAATGGGATGTTTAGCAAGCAGATATGGGTAAACAAATGTGATCTTAATAACCCAACATGTTAAAAAGTCACTAAATCTGTTAACTTGCAACATGCACAGGAATAAAACATTTAGTGAGCTTTCATGCTGTGTGGATTGGGGACCATTCCCATCAAGACAGAAGGGTTTCATCCAATCATAATCCATGCAAGAATCAATAAAGACCTATAATTTGTCATGTCTGTGTATGTGAGAGAGATTTGAAGTCATTATGTTGTTCGAGAACCCATCCATGTCCATCAGTATTCAACTTCTGGCTGAAGAAACCAAATTCTGGGCTCAAATACTCCGAGTCCATTGTCATTCCAGTAATACTTGGTGACGCTCAGGTGCTGAGTGTTGTGTGTCCATCTTATTTATGCACATAAATATATGCACATAAAATTGCTTTTATTAATGACATGGTGTCTGACAAGTCCACCCATGAAAACCGATGTGAACCTGTGATCGAAATTTGCTTAACTTCTGGGTCAGTACATGTCCTATTCCTGACATTTTTGGACCGTTTTAGGGCTGTAAGTGTGCTTAATGGTTTTTCGTCTGTTACATGATGTTTGTGGATAATTTCAATAATTGTGGACAGTATTTACACTACCATTGTTCTGTTTTTGTCAGAGGGGAATGTAGGTTAGCAACATGCATCATTATTTGGATTATATTTTGTATTTTGTTTCTTCTGACTGTGACAACAGTAGTAAACCTGACATGTAGTTTGAATAATAATATAATAATAATAATAATAATAACAGTTTAAAAAAAAGTGTTTTATCATTGGTAACATGGACAAATTGCAGAGCATGCCTTTTTAAAACCGTATGTTGTTGTTTGCTCTTTTGTTTTCTAGAATAGTACAACAGTTTCTTGCTGGCCTTTTTGCCAATTCAGGTGCTCCAGGTTCACCCCCACTGTCATGGTAAATGCAAACACCATTTTTGCCTAGCTGATGTCACTGTAACCATATCATATCACCATTCTGAGCCTGGTTTAATATTTCATTTGACATTGCACAATCTTTAAAGTTCACTATTTTCAAAGGAATTGTGTGCTACATTTCTCTCTCTCTCTCTCTCTCTCTCTCCCTGTGTGTGTGTGTGTGTGTGTGTGTGTGTGTGTGTGTGTGTGTAATAGGACGGGCATGCTGCACTCAAATCCTGGAGACTATGCTTGGGGGCAGGGGGGTCTGGATGCAGTCATTACACAGGTATTTACAAATAAAGCAATATGATTTAACAAACTGGTTGAGATGTTTGTTTCTTGAATTATAACCTCTTTTATGCTTTCTCGCACACGTTTCTTCTTTCATACGCATAGTTACTGGGTCAGTTTGAGAACACAGGTCCTCCTCCTGCAGAGAAAGAGAAAATCTCCTCCCTCCCCACGGTCATTGTTTCTCAGGAACAGGCTGGTCAGTCTTTTTTTTTCTCTTCTTTCTCTTTCTTTTTCCCCTGAGTCATAGCCTTCCTTTTCTTGTCCTAAAAACTAGCTTGTGTTGCTTTTTGACTTTTGCTATATCAGAGCACCTACTGTGGATGGACCACCTTGCGTCTCTAACTTAATCTCCCTTCCTGTCTTCCTCACACAGACAGCAGTTTGGAGTGTCCGGTGTGTAAGGAAGACTACACAGCTGGGGAGCCAGTCAGGCAGCTGCCCTGTAACCACTTCTTCCACAGTGACTGCATTGTGCCCTGGCTAGAACTGGTAAGACTGGGTTAGGATGAGGAGATGGCATGTCCTTAAAAACCATCACCTTTTATTTCAGCAAACAGTATTGTCACATATGTATAAAAGTATCTGCTTGTTTGGAGAAATGGTTTAATTTGAAGTAAAAATAACTTTTTAAAGTACATAAATGTATAAAAAGAAATGCATACATGGGCTTTAACTTGACTACACAGCACAGCTGTGACCTGTTGAGGCATGGACTCCACAAGCCCTCTGAAGGGTGTGCTGTGGTTTCTGGTACGACGATTTAGATCAGATCCCCCTGTGGATCTTCTGTGAGATCAGACTTTTAGCCTTCACCCCTCAAGCAAATAAGTGAGCTTTGTGCACTCATTATGCCGTTGTTGGTTCACCGGTTTTCCTTCCTTTGGTAGGTATGTCCTAACAGGTATTAACAGGTAACACTGTATACTTGGAAGACCTGCTGTTTTGTAAATGCTATGACGCAGTCATCCAACTATCGCAATTAGGCCCTTGTCAAAATTATACAGATCCTACTAGAAGAGGTCTAAGGAAGGGTGAAGGCTAGACTGCCTGGTCTGATTCCACATAACATCTACAACTGATACTAATGTCTTTGTGTCGGGTACTACAGCACACCTTTAGAGGTCTTGTGGAGTCCATGCTGCTTTAAAATCATTTGGTCATTTTTTTGAGGAATACATATTTCTGCAATCCTCACACTTCTCCATGTTCTCTCTTCCTCTCTTTCTACAGCATGACACGTGTCCAGTATGCAGGAAGAGTTTGAATGGAGAGGACAGTGGCAATCAGCCACCCTCGGAGCCCTCCTCCGTAAACACCGAGCCCCGCACACAGGAGAGGTGGTCCTACTGAGAGAGACACCCACATACGCTTCGTTTCATCTCTGCTTTATCTCTGTCTAACTCTCACTACGCACTCGACGCGGGAGGATTTGCCACTATTTGGCATTCCCTGTCTTAACGCCAGCCTCTCTCTCTCTCTTTCATTTTTGATCTTACCACTCTCGTATGGTTTACTGTCTTGTTTACCCTTTTTCTTTTTAGCTATCATGCTTCTTCTGTTGTGGCCTGTCTCTAGTCTTTTTGTCTCTGCATCGACACACTTACATGAGTTCAGAGGTGTTTGCATTCGATTATGCCTCTTATCCTGGTGTCTGCTTTCCCAGGCTACTGACTCTGAAGCCCGCACACATGCGCATCACCGTCTTGTAGGCATAACACTACATGAGCCATCCTTCTT
The DNA here is from genome assembly GCA_028565595.1 of Duopalatinus emarginatus. Taxonomy (NCBI): domain Eukaryota; kingdom Metazoa; phylum Chordata; class Actinopteri; order Siluriformes; family Pimelodidae; genus Duopalatinus; species Duopalatinus emarginatus. The sequence goes on from JAOVVF010000044.1 coordinate 24,747,676, forward strand.
ATAGAATGTGCAGTGTTATGCACGTCTCATGAAGCTGAACTGCACAAACACAGAGCCAGCCCCTGTTGAGTCTAATAGCCATGGGGATCAGTGTGTCCCCAGGCCCATTCTACTGATTGGTTGCCCTTGACGTCTTTTCGCTCACCATTTAGCACACCTGTTCGTTGGGTCACCTCGTCCTGTCTTGGTCATTGTTACCAGTCTCGGAGTGCTCCTCTTTCCTGTCCCTCTTGCCATCTGTGCACTTCTCCCAGGTGTATATATCACAGGCACACATGGTGTCCTTCTCATATCCCCCTCATTGGCACCACTCCTTTTCTTTTTTTTGTAAATAATTTTAGTTCGAAATTTCATTCAAAGAAAAACAAAAGGAAAGGAATACTGCATATAAAATGGTGAATCCCTAAATATTAAAATATATATTATATAAATGATTGTGTTGTCAATTATGTATTGATAATAAAACAGTTGAATAAAAAAAAAAAACAGTTAACTGTTGATCTTGCTAAGACAGGTTTACTTTTTTTAAACATAAATCATATGTACAAGAGCCAAGGACACCATCTGATTTCATCATTTTGTTTTAATTGCAGTGCAGTGCAGGTCAGTTTATTTACAGCATCCAGTTTAAAAAAAGAATTTGTGAAACATTTTTTCCCACTCATTTTGGTGCATTTGTGTATTCATTTAACGGTGATCAGTTTGATACATGCAGAAATAATTCAGTTCAATGTTTTCAACCTGACAAATTGCCGTTGGTTATACGCAAGGTCATGGCACTTGTGTATGATCGAGAAGCAATACTGATTAGCTGTGTTGACAGCATTCGTCAGATGATCACAAAGGTTACTGTTGTTTGTATTTAAACTGTAACCTCTTACATTCCTCTGACCGAGCTGTTTGTCATTGCCTATGCATTTTTACACACGTCACGAGACTCTTAAAACCAATGCTGTCTTCACAAAGTAATAGCAGCTTTTACTGTCAACACATCCTGGAAGTGTTTCCATCCGATTATGTATACATTGCTTCAAACTGTCTACCAGATTATCACATTAAAAGCAGGTCAAGCACATGTTGAAGTTTCTAGTCACTGTACGTCATCTGCAGTTTCTCAGTGTCAATGACAAATTATGCATATTAAAGCTTTCACTTTTTTTCACGCTCTCATGTTTAGAAATGACACTTGTTAAACTGAACTGTCTTACAGTTCCAGAGTTCATGACTATTCATTTTCAGTCCCAGGATCATGCCTTGAGCTCCTTGTGAATTTACAAAAATAAATTTGGTACATACTAAGGGTTTGTCACTCTGACATGTCTCTTAAACTACTGTTAACAGATTGGATTCCTGACAGCCAGGCCACCTGCATTTCTGGTTACATGTTAATTTGATCAGAATTGAAATTATTATGCAAGTATGATTACTTGTATTATTTCCAGAGGACTGTTGTTGTCTGTACCCTTGCAGGAGTGTGTTAAAGGACATAAAACGGATTGCAGCTTAAGGCTATATTTGACTACTGATAATTAGGAGGTGGTCCACAGTAGTGTGAGGATGGAGTGAGCCGGAGCGCTTGCAGGAAGAAAGCCCAGGGTCTGGTCCCAGACTTCGAAACGTACCTCAGCATCAGACCTGTAGGTTCACACATTTTATAATAGTCACTAAGTTCATATTATACAGAAATATAAAAGTAGCACAAATTAATTGTTTTTCTTGCTGCTATTAAACGTCACAGTAGCTATGATAAGTAAAAGACAAGGCAATGAACACCAAAATTCCTGCAGAACTGTCCACAATTCTGTGGTATTCTGAGGTGTAGGAAATCTGTGTTTCACAGTGCTTTGCATGGCATTCCAGATGTGTTTGATAACATTAAGATCAGGTGACTTGACGCCTACAAACTCGGATGTGTGTTCCTCTAGCCATAAATTGGTGTCTCTAGATGTGTGGTGCATTGTCCTGTTGGAAGTGGCCAAACCTTTCAGAATTAATGAAGGACATGAACGGGTGTAACTCATCACGTAGTGTTCACCTGTCAGAGACGTTTGTAGACATACCAGGGGTCCAGTGGAATGCAAGCTAAACACACCTTATACCCTTATGAATCCACCACCAGCCTATGTATTTTGCACCAGTTTTTCTGGCTCTTTAGTGTAGACCCCAGATTGTTCCAACTACTGTTTGAATTTAGTGGCAAAAGGTCATTGTGATTCCCACATCATCCCTTCCGTCTTTCTCACCTGTTTAAAATGATCAGCACTACTGAACTGTCAGGTCTGATGAAGGCAGAACTTTCCAGTGAGGTGTTTTCAGAAACGGACACTCCTATTCTCTGAGACCCTTCCCACAGGAACTTGCTGTGAATGTTGAAATAAAGTAAATATTTTAACCAGGTCCAAATAAATAATTTTTCGGTTGTCAAGAGAGCAGTTACAATGAAATAACAGACTGCAATGGCACTCTCACCTGAAGTGGGCCATGCTGTAAAAAGTCGGCTGCTTGTAGAAGACGTCCTTGCTCTTGTCCACAATAATGGGACTGTCCACAAAATTCTTGACCCAGTTTGGTCCACCACTCTTATCTAATGCCAAGTTCCAGTCTGTCCATCCAGTCACATAGTTATTTAGATCCTGTGGTAAGGATGAAGGGATAAGAAGGCAAATAAGACAAAAGATGAACAGGATACATAGAGAAAGAGCATCAGTGGTTACACAAAGCTAATGTCAGACAGGCAGCAAATCCAGTTCACTACACTGCCCCAGATTATTTAAGGATTACAGTAACTAGACTTTAGAGGAGAATCTGCCATTAAAGCTGATGTAATCTAGAATACCTCTATAATGTCATGGGCATAATCTTCAGCTCTTTCCCAGCTTCCCAACCGCACACCACGGTCCAGACTGCTCCAACCAGAACACGCCTCTGTGCCCAAAATGAAGTACTCTGGGTAGAGGTCATGTGTGGTCGTCAGTGAGATTTTGGCAGGAACGAGATGATCCCAGTACCAGTGAACACCAATGCCGTGGACATATCGAGCAGCATGAATGTCACTTAGAACCTAGAGCAGGAAAGAGTCATACACATCTCAATGTATGCCATAGACCCCTAACACGCATAGGGGTCTCGGCTAATCCTAAAGGTAGAGTATCCCACCCATCTTTCTTCAACTGCTTACCACTCTGGCCCAGTGAGGAAGCAGGAGTCTATTGTCGTCCAGGATCATTAGACGGGTTTTAGCATATGGGGATGAATGGAGGGCGGGACCAAGGTCCATAGCAATCCAATCGCGCTGGAGCTCAGGAGTGAACCCCAAAGCCTGGAAGCTGTAATTGGTCAATTCACCCGAAGTGGGTTCGTTTCCTGTGGTCATCCCCCAAAATGAGAGATTGTGCTTCTTGTACTCTTCCAGAAATCTGAGACAGGTATATCACATATTAAGATGAAGAAAGAATAATAGGACGTACTTGCTTCAAAAAAGTGAAAGGATTATGTTTTAATTATTATTATTATTAGTAGTAGTAGTAGTAGTGTGCTTTTTTTTTTTGTCCAAAACCATGGTTTACTATATAGGTCATGTGCTATATTCCAACAACACAATGCATACTGAGTATTCTGCTGCCTATAGGACACTTCATATTGCAGAAGCTCCTTAATATTCTCCACTCTACTATTGGACATGAATACAAAAAGGTAATAATACTACGATAATAAAGGCTACCTTTAAATTTGTATGGTTTAAATAGTATGGTTCATGTACCTAATATAGTACTGTGCCCAGGTTTTATACTCTTTGCCCCCAGGTTTTCCTTTGAGCGAGCCCTTCCCAATGAGCGCATCATTGGTCTTCAACCAAGCCGGGGAGCTCCAGGCAGAAGCAAACAGGGACAACGGGCGAGCAGACAACGCTTGTGCCCATTGCAGCAGAGGAATCTGTGAAGGACTGTCTATTAATTACTACGTTATAAAGAAGTATAAAAAATATTTGCAAACAGTGATCATTTGTGACTGTATACCTTCATGTGTGTGTCTTCTTCAGCCAGGCTAAAGTTGAGCAAGCTGTAGTCTTCAGGCGAGTCCGCGTATGTATATAGACGAGTCGAAAAATCGCAACTGGCAATCGGGACTCGGATCATGTTGTACTCTATACCTATAAACAGAAGATTGTCAGAATGGGATTTTCAGATGGCTTACTTCATATGCAGCTTATTCTTATTAACAGTATTCAGAAGTCTGTGACGTTTTATAAAGAAACATTCTACAAGATTTTGTCCCCAGATCATTTCTTAAAACTTGCATATGTCTCCCCGTTAGCATCATCTCTCTCTCTCTCTCTCTCCTGCGTACCCTCTGGGGAGAAGTACTGTCTGAGCAGCTGGTCCTGGGCTTTAGTCGACAGAGAGAGAATGTTCATGGCAGCCGCATCTGTCATGGCTCCTCCAAAGCCCTTAACATGCTGGTACTTTTCTGTGGGGACCAGAGTGATCCTGAGAGCTGAGAGACACAAGCAGACAAGACAGAATCTGGGTCAGTGCCGGGAATAGTGACTATAGATTTATTCTTAGCAGGTTTAATGATGCCCTTATAAATGTGTAATGGTATAGTTCAGAATCTTTCTGCAGCACAATTACATTATGGGATTACTATACTTTATACTTAGTTCACGCCGGATAACTTAATATTTAGTGCACATTATATGTAGAAGTGAAAACAGCTAGTCTTACTGGTGGCTTACATCATGTTTTCAGGAGGAGGAAACTGAGATCTGTCCTTAAAAGGATATTAAACTGCTGTTTTCACCACAGAACGTTATGACTCTGTAATCTGTGTGATTGAAACATTGGCCACTGTTATGTATGGTAAAAGCACCGTTTCTTCACCATGATGTTACTCAGAGTATAACCCTTCCCCTGGTGTTGTACTGCCCAAATGCCACAATCTCTCCTATTCATTATTACCTGAAAAATCAAGCCTAACTGTTTTTAAATTTCGTAACATGAACAGGTCAAGTCCACCACATACTAACATCCATACCTGCTCCAGTGCTGTTCTTCTGCACTTGACCCTGCACTCTCTGAAGTCTGTCACCTGCTCTGCTGCTCAGGAAGGACAGGAAGTGGCCCACAGGAGGCAAGCTGACTTGACCGACCGAGTCGCAGTATGTAGCATTACACTCACACACTACTGAGCTCTGGCCAAAGGATCTAGCCTGGCACTTATCACTGCCTGCTGTGACAAATTCAGTGCACAAGAACACACACACACACACACAAAGGCCCAACTTTAACCTTAAACAGCAACATTTTAGCTCTTAAAATGTTTACATAAATACTTTAAGGCAGTTTTCCTTGAGGGGGACAAGCCAAATGTCCCCCATAAAGCCAAAACTATTAGATATATGGACACACACCATACTGACAACTGATCATGAAATATTCACTTAAGATGAATTAATGGCATTCATTAATACACTGTTTCTGTAGTGAATGAACCAACCTGTGGTGTGTGATACTGCCCCAGTGAGGAGGACAACCAGAATGAGCAGACCTGTCCCCCTCATACTGTTCCTGTGACTGTAGGATACCTGTCTGAAGAAGACAACACCTGGGTTAGGGTTAGGGTTAGGGTTAGGGTTGTTCCCCAGTGATAAACTATCAGACACAACATGACACAGTCATCATAATTAGTGTACACTTACCTGTATATAAGTCCTCGTTAGCTACATCAGCTTTACACTCATGCTGCCTGGTGTCATTGTACTGCTAACTTGTGGTCATCAGCATTTTATAAACACAGCTTTCACTTCCTGATCATGAGGCTGTGACTGCTGTCACATGGCGGTCACGTGACTAAGGGTGGTGTTTCATCATTGTCGACCTCTAGATGTCGCAAACATCAAACTAGGGATTTTATAAGAAGCAGGGAATGTGCACTGAGTGGTTTATGATATTGATGTACTTTGTTAGAGTGTGTCTGGAAGATCATAAGATCTGGAAGACTTGGTGAAGGATGCTGCCCTACATGTGACTAATGAGAGGCATCCTGCATGTCAATTATAGTCCCCTAGATCTCCCCCCTCTATTCCTTAAGCATGCAGGAGTAAATAAAGTAATAAAAGGGTAGGGGACGTTTTCAGCTAGGACGTAATTCTGTCCAGCAAGGGCAGCCGTGGCCTTCCGGTTAGGGAACCGAGGTCTCAGGAAGGTTCCCCCCTAGGTTCGATCCCTGCCAAGGACAATACACGGTTGAAGTGCCCTTAAGCAAGGCGCACAACCCCATAGGCGCCGTAGTGCCCCCCATTCCAGGCAAATGTGTTTACTGCCCCATTAGTGTTCACGTCTGTGTTTTTTCACTGCACAGATGTGTTAAATGTGCAGGTCATGTTCCTCTGTGTGCAGGCACATTAGGCATTTTCTCTTCATATACATAACATGCTCATACATGGCGTAAGATTTAAAACCTCTGACAGGCCAAGTCAATACCATTAATTATCTATTTACAGTGGCACCTGTCAAGGGGTTGGATATATTAGGCACCAAGTGACCAGTCAGTTCTCAAAGTTGTAGGCAGGAAAAATAAGCAAGCAAACACTGACAGCGACTGAATCGGAGTATATCCAAAATGCCAGGTTTTGTGGGGTGTTCCCAGTATACAGTCGTTAGTACCTATCAAATTGATTGCAGGGTTATTGGTGCTCAAGGGACATTGAGGGCCACTATGAGGCCACAGTGCCACCCACTTTGCAGTACATATTTAGTGGTTTTACAGAATGCATGGCACGGAGGGTCAGAGTTTTTTTTGTTGGCACCAGGGGCACCTACACGAAATTATTTAGGTGGTTTTAATGTCATGGCTGATGGGTAAACAACTCCATTTCTTAAAAAGGTTAGGGTGCTGTGCAAAATGCAAATAAAATTCTAAGCCACATTCTGCAGGTATAATAACAGCATGACTCTGTAATAAAATGGTACCACTCTTGTCACCCATTAAAAACATCTGGAACATCATGAAACTAACTAAACTATAAAGGAGACCCCGGCCTGTTGAGCAGTCAGAATCCTGCATCTCCTCAGTTCCCTCTTCAGTTCCCAAACGCTTACAGAGTACTAATACGAGGTGATGCAACACAGTGGTAAGCATGCCCCTGTCCCCGTTTTTTGAAAAATGTCAGTTTCAGCAGTTAATATGTTATCTTTATAACATTTCAATAAAATTTTAAATGTGGTTTAAATGTGATTAGCCCAACAAATTTAGCCACTTTCTCAGATTTTTTTCTTTTTTTTTTTTTAATTCCTGAACTTTCTATTAACAGGACACATGAGACTGTTCATAAGCCTCTTCATTTTTGAGTTATTGAGGTTTGCATGAAACCAAAGAATTTTAGTGAACAGACTAACTACAAAACCTAGTTAAAAAAAAGGTAAAATATTTTTTAATAATAAATTTTACAATAGATGGGTTACAATTTCCACCACTGAGCTAATTTCTTATGCACAGATGGGAACTGAACTAGACATTCACATTCCTAAATACCCCAAAGAGGATGCCAGCTTTTAATAGTTTTCCCAGATAAGTTTCTGTCAACATTGATATATAAAAAAAATTTATTATTTTTTTAGAACGTAAAGTATATATCCGGTCCTTGAAGGTAGTATGCTTTGTACAGTGCTAAATGTTGCTTTCTTTATGCTTGGGTGTGAGACGAAGGAGCCTAATGTGATGAACCAATTTTTCCTCAAAGGCTATTTATTATTAAAGACATCAGTGACATATGTGAACTGTATCATGGATCATTTCACACAAACGGAGGTGCAGGGAGGGGAAGGGGAGCATAAATGGGAGGTAACATTTATTACAGGAAGGCACACAGTCTTTCGAAGATGGACGGGTTTCTGTTGCTGAGAAAAATTAGTTCTTTCTTTCCCTCTTCTGTTTGACCTGGAAAAAAGGAAGCAAATGTGTTCTTTATAATGGCTGTTCATATATAATGTGCAAATGCATGTTTGCTGCCAAGTAGTCACTTACTGTTTGGATGTTGCAGCCAGTTACGGTCCATGTAGTACAGATAACAACTCTCTAACTCCTGATCGTCGTAGTTCGAAACCAGGATTGGCACAAACGGGTCCATATTATCAAACCCCACCTAAAAGATAATATAAAAATATTGTTCATTTGGCTCATAGAGTATTACACAGTATAACAGTTTAACCTGATGCTTTATATATCACCCAAAGTGACACTGAAATAATAGCAGGACATACGTGCAACAGCAAAGAGGTATTTTTGGATCCTATTAAATTAAATACTGATTAATTAATGATGGACTTTTAACACACCTCTCCCAGCAGCTCTGTTGGTAGGTAAGCAGAGCGAGGCGTGTACAGAGACCCTGTCTGAGACAGTGTTGTGAGAATGGCTCCTCCACTCTAAGAAAGAAGAAAAGGAAGTTCAACTGAGCACGAGCAAACAGAGCTAACAATAATATTTAACATACTGTTTTTTATAAAATAATAATTATGGTGAAGAGGGCTATAGTTTACCCACCCAGTCATTTTTCAGCATTTTTCTTAGGTTGTGAATAAGTGTCAGCTCTTCTGCAAACACCTGAAATAGAAGTACATGCAGAGAATTAACATTGGATATTAGAACTGTTATTTGAGGTCATTAGGAAGAAATAGCAGGGAGGCATGTATGGGTAAGTCCTCACCTCACTCTTGTCCTCCTTCTTCAGAGTCGTCCTGCCCCACAGAGCATTGACTCCATCTACAGCCACAGCTAGCCTAAATGCTCCATCTGAAGTGCCTCCAACTTGCAGTTTCAGCTCGCGCATTAACGCACCCACCACGTCACTGCTGCTCTTCACGCGAGTCACACCCTGAAAACCAATCAGAACGAAATGCAACCCATGGTATAACATCTACAGCATCATGGATTCAGCATGAGTGACAGCAACAGTAAAGCAGAAACCATGAGGAGAAACTGAAGGATCAAAGTATTTTAATACAATTATTACGTAATTCACTCATTAACCAAAACATTAACACACAGCCACCAAAACAGCTCTGACCTGGTGAGGCATGGACTCCACAAGACCTCTGAAGGTGTTCTGTGGTATCTGACAGCAAGACATTAGCAACAGATCTTGCTTTGAATATTTTTAGGGATCAGATCTGATGGACAAGTCTTTGCACCTCGGTGAGCTCTGGATGCCTATGACCCTGTGACTGGTTCACTAGTTATTTTTTCTTGGAACTCTTTTGGTAGGTACCAACCACTTTATATAAGGAACACCCCACAAGACCTGCTGTTCCCTAATCACTGACTAAAAATCAGTCAGGCCCTGGTCAAAGTCATTTGGATCATTGCGCTAGCCTATTTTTCTTGCTTATACCTCACCCCTTGATTGCTGCCACTATAATGAATGTAGGCACAGTCATTATGTTATGTTAGTTAATATGATCTTCTTTTCAATTGTCAGTGGTTTTAATGGTATAGCTGAAAACTGACCTGATTCACCAGTTCTGCTAATGGGCATCCTTCCTCTGTGCTCTCTCTCTTCGTCCATACATACCGCTTTGTTGTCTTTATCTGTCAAAAAATGAGTTACTGAAATGCATGTATACCCTAGGCTGAATTTAGAATTTAACATTAGCAATAGGCAAGCAATGACATGCTGATCGTAATACATTATTGTTTCTTTAGTAACAACTCATACTCAAGGACTAGCAAGGTGATGCTTCACTTGCTTCTCAAAGGAAATGTACTAACTGTATAGATACAATACAGAACATGTGGTGTCATTCTTGTTAGGATATATGGATTTAACATTTATAGAAGGATGCTGTCAGTGTTTTGTATTGGTTATTCTGAGCATGGGAAACTATACAGGACTGAGGAGTTTCTCAGTAAAATGATAAGATTAGTTTTTTTTATCATCTCAGTAAAATGATAAGATCAGTATTTTTTTGAGAAAAGGAAAGAGAGAGAGAGAGAGAGAGAGAGAGAGAGAGAGAGAGAGAGAGAGAGAGAGATGCTGCTGAGGGATTGACTGGTTTTTGCAGATATAATATAAATGATAACATGAACCAACTTCTCTCTTGGACATTCCACAGCATTAAACTATAACTCTAAACTGTTAAAACCTAGTGAGCTCTTTACATCGACAGCATTTTACGCCATCCTACACATGTCCCGGGGAAGAAGATGTCTCAAAATGCTGCCTACTGAGATACTGAATATCAAGGGAGCTCCGTGTCCCGCCTCAGCCACAAATACAATCCCAGTCACTGTTAATTATTATTATTAATTACCTAGTTATTAATTACCTTAGTCAGAAAATGCTCATTAGTGATTTTGAAATTCTTCAACCATTGGGAGGCCTGGATTGGCTGATCAAAGCGACCTGGGCGAGATGATGAAGGTAGCAGCTCACTACAGTTTTTAACCCACAAATGAGCTATAGAGAGACAAGAGAAACAGGACAGAACAACTGTTTACTATGTTTGCAAATTTACATTGTGTGTTTGACATAACAGCTCTTCCCAACTCTGCTTAAACAGAGTAGTAAGAAGTATCAAACACAGCATTCTCCTTGAATGTGTTCCTTACCATCTGGTATATGCAGAACCAACCAGCCCTGAGTGGAGCAGAAGTGCACTGCATGACACAGAGACATGGTCTTTCCACAGCCGGTTTCTCCATCTAACACACTGTCAAGGGACACACTCACAGGAGCTCTGGGACTATACAAGCTTAGACAGAATTGATGTATACACAGACAAATCATAGAAATAATGCATGTGAGAGGATACAGAGCAGATAACGCAACGCAGGTTTGCTATAGTCTGCTTTCTTCAAATAAGAGATGAGCTCCAGTGATGGCTGTCTCACCATAACACACGCTTCATTAAATGTCTTTATCTGCAAACAGGGCAGACATGAAAAATAATTCATTTCTAAATCACCATCCGATTCAATCTTTCTCAACAGGGATGCTCAAAAGATTTTAAAAATACCTGCATTTGAAAGCGTGGCGGCAATCCATGGGGAAATGCGGTGCGCAGATGTGCAGGAGGAACGCTGTAGTACTGACCAGTATGGTGCCCCGTATGACATGCCTGTGGAGATCAGAGAGGGTCACAGATTGATATTTCATGTCAATGATGAATTAGAGAACATTTAAAAGTAATTTAGTGGATTTAGGCTGTGTGGGTGTACACACCGGATCATTCTCGGACGTCCTGAAAATGGAGAAACGATGCGACACATCTGAATCTACAGCCACTGCAGTCTTATCCAGCTGCTGCCCATTTCCACTAATGTGAAGTGGACGTGTCTGGGACACCTAAAGGTGACACCATTAATTAGTATATTATAATAGTAACAATAATAATAATAATAAGATATGTGGAAGAAGACGATACAGATAAATATACTACATGTCTACTTATGCAGCTGATGATAAATTTTGATGATGATCACTAGGGTACTTTTCAAAATGGTAAAAAAAAAAAAAAAAGTGTGAATAATGAACAGAAAACAAGAGTCAATGCCTTACACTTACAGTTAGACACAATCTGTGACAAAGTCTTGGGAGATTCAGGTTCTGTATGAAATACACATTCAGGATTAGACAATATATTCAACACATTCTGTTCACATATATCGATAGATGGGCAGATAGACTGATAGATGGATAAAGTATGTATG
>JAOVVF010000044.1:24770792-24785799 GCA_028565595.1 Duopalatinus emarginatus
ACATATGTGTGTGTGTGTGGGTGGGTGTATTCTCCTGGAGTCGTAATAATTACAGGCGTCCCATCCGTGCCTGCCTAGGTAAACTTCAAATATTTCTGAAGACTCGCAGGCGTAGTATTTTGCAATCTCCCTCTGCATGACCTAATGCTAAAGGCAGCACCGTTAGCTTATTTACTCACTATAACGTGAAGCAGTGTGCGTATTCTGGGCTGTAGTGAACGGAGTGGAGCAGTCGAGCCTCCTGCACAAGTACACTGCGTGTTCTTCTCCACTGATGTGGCGGAAACGCCATTGTAACATCGCTGCTAATTAATTACCCCGCGTTTCTCCGGCCCTTCTTCTTCCTCCTCGTCGTGTTGTGTTCTAGTTTATTCTATTTTCGGAGCACCAGCTTATATCTAGGTCAGAGAAATAGTGCAGAAACGACAGTCGGCTGGTCGTTTCAAGTTCTTCACATGAGTCCATGGCAATCTCAGTCCCTCTCCAGGGGCAGTTCATGGAGGGTGGGGTGTGGTGGGGTGGGGGGTACAAGCAGAGGAGTCCATCACCTTATCCATGTTGCTCTTCTTCTATACAGACTACTGCTGTTTAGAAATGTTCAGTCATGTCAGCCTTCACCACTGTGAGTCATGGTGCCAAAAATATATGACTAAAATAGCAGATTTAACAGATATGGTTATAATTTTTGTCAGCGTACATGTTCTGGGAAACTGCTTCAGGACTAAGAAAACTGCTTTTTATGGTCCTGAGGGTAATATCTGAAATGTAGGATCCTGCCAAAGCCTGATTGCACTTGACAAGCGAAGGATGTGAGCGAATCCTCCACGCAAATGAGACAGACTACTGAAATAGACCTGAAGAGAGAAAGTGTGAAAGTGATATAAAGAAGACAGGAAAGAAGGCGAGAAGATCACTTGCTGAGTGACTGCTTGAACTGATGGGGTTCAGTATAGAAGAGAGAGACGTAGTTGAGAGGATGAAGGCAGGGGAAAGAAAAATAATAGGTTTTAAAATGGTTCAAGAATGTCTTAGGTCATTTATGCATTGATTTGCCACAAAACATTAGATCTCAGCGTCTGCAGTCCTATCCGCAAATAAAGGGCCCGGTCTGGCTGCAGGGTTTTGGTCTAACCAAATAGGGGACATTAGTTGTGATTTCTACACGTCTGAAATAAAACCCTGCATTTTTTTTCAAATAACATTGGTAATCCATTTATTATAAAATATTGCTTATGGTCCAGCATGTAAATAGTGACTTTAATTCAGTAATTTAATGTGATGAGTCAGTTCATCATTATTAGGTTTCAGTTTGCAGTGTACAATGAAGCGAACTGTTTTTGCTATTATGGAAAGTAATAAAACGGATAGAGAGAAAGAGAGAGAGAGAGAGAGAGAGAGAGAGAGAGAGAAAGAGAGAGAGAGAGAGAGAGAAGGGAAGTTGGACTCGTAAGGGTTAGAAAGCCTGTGGCAAGACCTTTATAGGAAGGAGGTAGAAATAAGATGAATGATTGTGGTAAACTTTGAAAAGTAGGCAGAGATCCCAGTGAGAAAAAAAGACCCTAAAACACCCCCTTTTTCACTTTGCTCTTGAACTGTGCTACTAATAGCTACGGTGTATGTAAGTGCACACACACAGGCTCACACTGCTCTGTGCTGTCTCTGCTTTCCTCGGGCCATTTTTCTTTTTATCATTCCTCTGGGATTATTTTTTCTGGCACCAAATCCTAAATGGAGTATCCTCTGATATAGTCTATAAATCAAACACCTTTGAATGTTTTCTGCATTGCATTTATATAATGTCTTATTCTCACCACGGAGAAATCCTGGATATTCCAGCTATTAATCAGGTGTTGTTTTATTTATTTAACTACATGTAGTATTGATGTTATTCATCGACTGCACCCCAGAGTGATTTGAAATGTACAGTGTCAATGTTGTCGTTCAACACCTTTAACTCGGCTTTAGATTGCATGTTCTGGGTTGTATTAATGCGTCCTTCCCCTCAGGCGATAGGCTGAGCTGTGGATTTTATGCCTCCCCTGTGGAAGTTAATGCACTGAGGTCATCATTCAGGATTGTTCTTAGAAATTAGCTCACACTGCGCAGTAAAGCACCTGCCTTTTGGAGCGCTTGCAACATAGTTTTAACAGGCTTTTCTAGGGAGAGTCAGGGGGAATTTTAGAGATGTATAATGCAGATATAACAAATCTCTAATAATTACGGCCATGGCTATTGGTGATAAAATGTTTTCGACCTTTATAATAATAATTCTGTTTTCTTTACTTTCCTATTCCTGTAGGTCAAGAATATAATGAATCAAGACAGCACAGAGTTGGAGATTTTACATTTTTCTGTTTAACAAGCACTTGCAGTCTTTATACCTGGATCTGCCATCGTCCTTATTTAATAGCTCAATAGCGCCACCGTCCCCTGCCAATTTGTACTGAAATGGATAAAAAAAGAAACAATGATTTACCTACGTCTGCTCCAGAAAGAGAAAGTGTGTATGAGGGGACAGAGGATAGAAAAAAAATGAAGAAGTCTGAATCAGATGAACAGGATTTCTACCCTGAAGGAACTGATGACAGTGATAAGCAGTTGCAGGATGTTAAAGAGGCTGAGCGTTCAGAAGGTTCTATGAATGTAAAGATCAGATCTGGGGAAAAACGAACCAAGAAACCCCCGAAGAGCCTTGAAAACTTCATATGCCGACCCTCCATTCGAGTGTTTCAGAGGTCTGAACCTGCAGGGCAAAGTGCCTGCAAACGAAGAGAGGGTATTAGCGCTAAAACTAGAAGCTACAGTCAGTTATGTCATCCTGACCAGAAGAAATGTAGCACTGACTCATTGGTAACAAAAGACAGTTCAGCTATGACAAATACTGATCTGTCAGCACTTTCTCCGTCCTCTGTCATACCTTCTAGTATCACGTCTCCTATCTCAGACTCCCCTACTACAAGGGCAGCTAAAAAGGTAGGCGCCAGTTATTTTATGCTGGGCATTATGCTTGTTTTATTATCGTCTGAAGTAAACTGCTGGGTCAGAATAAAAAATATGCCTTTCAGAGTTCAGAGGGCTATATACTGAACATCATGATAATTATGAAATGTTCCTGACTGTCTTGAGTATAACATGCACATGGAAATATTGCAATTTATAACAGGAAATTATTATGAATAATCTATGTTCAGGTGCTGTATAACTTTGTTACTAACAGTTAATCTATTTTTGCCTCACGTACTTTCTCTGCCTGTTGTAACTTGACACTGTTTCATTTTTGCTTTCCCTCTCTGTGAACTCAGTTTCTGTCTCCACCTTCCATGTCACATTTAGTCACTTTCTTTATTAGTATTCGATCAGTTGATATAATACTCTGCACCTTTTCCCTCTGTATTCATATTCTTTTAATTGCTGCTTTATACCTCTCCTCTCTTGCGTGGTCATGCATATTTTGCTCTCTTCTATATCGTATACTAAAGCATAGTCTCATAATATTCTTGACTAATAGAATAAATCACAAAAGTAAAAATAAAGTATGTTTGGATTTCAGGTTTACACAAGAGCCACTCTTTAAATTGATCTTCTGCTTATCATACGTCATCTTGTTTGACAGGTTCTCCCAAAACAAACTACGAAGACAGATTTAAAGACAGATATTACACTACAGGAAACCCCACAGTCATCCAGCCAACTGTCAATTTCTCACAAGATAACACTCAATACTCACATCAAGCAGGCACACTCCAAAAATTCTCCTGATTCAAATTCCACCTCTCAACAGGACTCTAACCCACAAGAGTGCATTAATGTTCTTAATGAGGACAAGACACAGCAAGGTCAAACCAGTCCAAACACCAGTTATGGAAATCCAAGTGAAATCAGTTTATATACTGTGCCAGCCAAGCTAACATCCTCTGTTAAGAAAAATACCCCAAAATCCAGTGAAATCAATTCAGAAATGCCTTCAAGTTCGCATTTGAGCAAAAAGAAGGGTGAGGGTTGTGGGGGTTATCCCAACTATGCTGATGGCAGAGTTGTAACTAATGAAAAGAGTAAGCAGCAAAATGGCTGCGCACAAGAGCCAAGTCCTTGTACAAATGACCTGCCAGAACACTCCACCTCTTTTCAAGTAACTGATTCCCCATCCTCCAGTAAGTGCATTGACACCACATCAGACCTGTCAGAGAATAGTAGAGGAAGCAAAGGACAGAATGAAAATAAAGACCTAAATTGGACTTCAGAAGTAACCACGAAATCCCCCCTAAATCCTGCTCCTGAGCACAAAAATTATGGCAGTGCAAATGGATCGGCTAACAGTGAGCATGGAAAGCAAGTCAAGCATTGTACAAGTCAAGAGGAAATTGAAGTACATTGTTTGACTGACACTAACAGCTCTGTAGGCTCTACGTTAAATCCTCAAGTGTCTCCTGCCCCAGTAAAACCTCTGATGGATGGCTTATCTTCAAACAGCAAACAGGACAAAAAACTGTCAAAGAAACGTCAGGCCAGAAATCTTCGCAGCAATAAGTTCGCAAACATTGCTGATGACATTGATTATAGTCTGGTTTCCTGTAAAGTACTACCCAGTGGTTCACTAAATGAAACTCTGTTCTGTAGTTTCTCAGAGCCGTTGTCCTCACCTCAGTGTGAACCAAATCCAGTTGAACAACCTCCCGAATCAAAATCCTCTCAAAACTCAAAAAATCATGATTTAGAAGTTTCATCCCTAAATAATCCACCATCTAGGAAAAGAGGTAGGCCAAAAACAAACAAATCGGCAGTACAGTTTCAGGCAAACCATTCTCCAGTGTCTGTTGTTAATCCTCCAAATGATCAAAACCCAGAAGTCCTAGAGCCGGAACTTGATATGAAGCAGACAAAGCCTATGGCACGAAAACGTGGGCGCCCTAAACAGTCTTTTTCTATCCAAGCGCAGGAAACTCAACCAGATTTAGTTTCTAAAAAACAGGTCTCAGAGGACCTTCATATTACTTCCAAGGATAAAGTAAGAAATATTCAAAAGTGCAAGAAAAACAAGAGAGTAATAATGAAGACAATCATCGGAAAGATTAATAACATGAAAGTGAAAAGGAAAGATCAAATGCTTACACAGATTCTGTTGGGACAGAAGCAATACGAGAGCAGAGATATTTCTCACGAAGACACAGAACGAGATGCCAGCAGTCCAGATTCTACTGCAACACACTCCTTATCTTCACTTGTATCATCTTTTGGAGGTAAACTTGGTTCTCAAATTAATGTCAGCAAAAGAGGAACCATCTACATGGGAAAGAGGAGAGGCCGCAAGCCAAAATGTCAGACAACCTCCAATATTTCCTCCCAGAAATCTCCACAGATGTTCTCAGACAATCCTCAGTTTAACCCCAAGTCTACTTTTGTGCAGCCATCGCTGGATACCCAAAGTATTCCTGTATCAGGCTCCTCATCCACACTTAAAAATATAGCCTCATCTTCATCATCTGGGAGGAGTTCACAGATACATTTTAATACCCCAAAAATCAAAGCAACGTCCTTTAAACAACTTAGTGAAAATTCCCAGAATCACTGTGAAGTAACATTGATGTCTAGCAGTGGGGAAGGAATTAATGATAACACCACATCAGACAGGGGCGACAGGAATAACAGGCTGAATGAAGGCGTGGGATTTTGCTCAGCATCAGCCGCAGCTTCTGCATTCACAATGTCTGGTGTTCCTGGGGGTAATTCCTTTCAGGGTAGACCAAAGGCTGTTCCCTCTTTGCCTTCAGAACGCATTTTGTCTGCTCATGTGCCATTAGGCTCTGGTAGGCCACAAGATTCCAGTCCCTCGCTGACATTTACAGACCAGGAGGCACACAAGTTTAAATGCCATAGGAAGGGCCATCATTGTCTTAGTCGAGAAAAGCTGAGAAGACATAAATATAAATGCAAGAAGAAGTATATGCAACTCAGGGCCAAATGCCAAGACCCTGACTTCCTAGCTGATATTGATGACTTAGTTGTCAGACTGAGCAAGATCCGTATTGTGCAACGTGTCGCTCGTACAAAGCTTGGTGATGATGCCAGCACAGCTGGACGGAAGACTGTAAAGGGCAAATGTCAATCCTATGATCTTCAGTGCCTACAAGAAAAAGTTCACCCCCCAGCCATGTTTCAAATTAACCTTAGTGGGTACTATTCACCACATTCTGCCCTGTCCTGTGAACCCCTTCATTATGTCAGAATGGCGAATATGAGAAGGAAGCACGGCTGCTCCTCTGAGTCAAGTGAACAAATTGTCACACATTTCCCTGTCATGCACAAGCTTGGATACCCATACCCTGGTGGTGGATTTATCCACCCATCCTACAACGTACCATTCACAACCACCTCACTCGGCTTTGGACTCTGTCGAGGATACCCATCAAGTGCAACGTTATATCCACTTCCTTTTCCACCATCATATCTGCACCACTACTCTAAGAACCCTATTATAAGCCCATCTAAATTCCACAAGAAGAGGACCAAGTTCCCAAGGCAAGACTCTGCAGGTTGGGGACAGAACACATTTGGGGCATATCCTAGGATGACCCCGCATTCCTCGTGTGACTGCTTCAATACAGAAAGTGGGCATAGGCAAAAGCAGAAAGAGAAAGAGAAAGGGAAAGGAAGACGGGATAAACATAGCACGATGACAGAAAGACAGAATGGAAATGATGCGTGTCTTTGGCGTAATAAACTCACAAAGGACAATGAAAACACAGGAAGCTGTTCTTTTAACTCCCCTTCCCCCTCCCCGATTTTCTTACCAATCCAACAGAAAGATAAAACCTTTCCTTTTACACGTTTAAATCCAAACCTGGGGCAGGGAGGAGAGGTAAGGTGGTCAGAGCATCAGCCACCATGGGGGTTTGGCAACAAAAACCTAAACCAATCCTCTGAAACACTTGAAATCAATTCAGTGGGCCATGAGAATACACTGAAAGGTCCAGAGACCGACGGGGCCCAAGCATCACCTCAGCAGTTACATAGGAGAACTCAGTCTTTCTTAAAGCGACCTACACTCATTAGTGGTACATCAAGTCACAAAAGGATCGCAAAGTCGAGAAAGTCTGAAGAACTGACTGGGGTCTCAAAGACATCTGTGCCAGAGGTATCTTCCGGAGATAAGAGACTACAAGGTAAGAAGGTGTTTGTTATTGTTATTTAGTTGTATGGATCATATGTGTATTTTTAGTTTTGTGCTTATTACGTGTGTTTGAAAGCAAGCAAGTACTTTGCGCTGTTAAATCAGAGCAGCTGGTAATATATTTCGGTGTCTTTCTGCTCATTTACCACCCACTGTTTAACTGGTGGCATAAGAAATAAGAGCACAGACTGCTTTTTTCCTGTCTGTGTAGTTACTACTACAGATTCTAGTTGGCAGGCAGAGTGCTTTCAGATGTGCAAGCTCTTATGCATGTTTATATAAGCTACAGATATGCTATGATATGTGGTGTCCTGGCACTCGTTTTATTGTTAACCCCGTGTAGCACTGCTGACTGCAGCATTCAATCCTTTTGTGCTGGAAATAATTTAGAATAAGCAGTTATAGTGCTGTGTAAATTCATGCAAAAACAGGTGCTGGGTTGTTGTATGTTCCTACTTTTTCTGGCACTACTATTAATCAAACTGCCTGCACACAGTAGGCAGTATTTAGTTCAAGATCCTCCTCTGTATGTGCCTTAATATTGGAAATGTGCTCCAGTTCGTTTCAGTGCAGTTTTGTTTGCTGAAATCTTGTTGTACTGCTATTAGTTATTTAATGAGCCACTCCAAGACACCAATGGAATGGGAGTAGTGTTTAGCTCATTGTTGTTTAGTTACCCATATGGCAGAAAACAAACCTCAGCATGTGAAGAATATCTCTGAAAGCACTGGGTGGATCTTTATGGCATCCTCGGAGGATTTGCGAGCGGAAATACAGACGCGCCAGGTTTTTGTATACACCTACACTTACTGGCCACTTTATCAGGAACATCTACCGTGTGGGTGCACAGCTATCTGTTCCTATCTAAGGGACAACCATAGCACTCCTGCTGATTTTATCTGGGCAACAGACCATTCTCACCATAGTAGTTGTACTGGTGGTGTAGGGTACTTGTCCGAGTGAATTAGGCACAGCAGTGATGTCCACTCACTTGACATTATATTTGACACACCCATCTTGTTACTCCATTCATTTTTTTATGTCTGGGTTTAATTTTCCTTGTAATCCCTGTCACCCAAGTGAGGATGGGTTCCCTTGTGAGTCTTGTTTCTTCCTCTTGTCATCTCAGGGAGTTTTTCCTTGCCACTTTGGCTTGCTCATCAGGGATAACATTTTTCTGTAAAGCTGCTTTGGGACAATGTCCATTGTTAAAAGCACTATACAAATAAAATTGAATTGAACTCCATTTGTGACTGTTTCCATCCTGGGACTGCCGTTGACTGGATATTTGATTTTGGCTCATGAATTTAACCCAGGGTTCACTGCTATGTTGAGAAAGGTCCACCACTTTACTCTGCACAGCAGTGGTCCTGTTGTGATCTGTTTCCTATAGGTACATGGGGTACAGGGGAGCTGAGAAATTGCACATAGGAACATAGATGTAACACTGAGTAATTGTACACCAGTAAAGTGACCTACATGCTGACTTTACCGCACCATATAGACTTAGTAGAGATGTGCAGTAGATAGGATTTATAGGTGAGAGTAAAATGAGAAAGAAAGTAGAGAAGTGGTGCCTGTTTTTATATAGCCTGTCCTTCACAAGTGAGTTACTGTAGGTGACTCTCTTTTACTTTATTGGATACTCAGGACAAACACCGCTGTTCTCCCCTGGAGACAGCACTGAGACTCTGCCAGTAATGTGTAAAAAACTTGAACAAATATGAGAGCTTGAACATGAGAGTCATGTAGGAGAGTGTGGCAGAGTCTGTGTGGATGCAATCTTTGCCAAAGGGACAAGTATGTGCAAATAGAGGGCACTCATGAGCATTTTTTAAGCCTAAAATGGGAAATGGGACACTCTATGGCCTTGTGGACCAGCATACACACACAAGGACTGCAAATGCACTAGCTGGGGCAGAGCCAAAGGGATTGTGTGGAGTGTGCACCTTAGGGAAATAGGAAATGGCCTAATAAATTGCCCCAAGAGTTCCAATAATTATGATTTTAGCTGTATTTGCTTAACTTCACATTTTGGATCTGGTGGCAGTTCACTTGATTAGTTTTTCTAGTGACTTTATATGCCACCTGAGTTACTTTGGGATTATACACTTAGTTATCATACATTTAATTTTAGAAGGAGCTTTTAATGAACACAAGCAATGTTTTGATTAAATGTTAAAACCCCATTATTGAGTTACATATCAGCTTCTCCGAATGCATTTTATTGGACAGTAATGAGCTTGAGGTTATTTGTGGTCAACTCTGCTCATGCACACAGCCATTCTCAGATTCCTCGGTAGAA
Organism: Duopalatinus emarginatus; assembly: GCA_028565595.1. Taxonomy (NCBI): domain Eukaryota; kingdom Metazoa; phylum Chordata; class Actinopteri; order Siluriformes; family Pimelodidae; genus Duopalatinus; species Duopalatinus emarginatus. The sequence continues at coordinate 24,780,266 of JAOVVF010000044.1, forward strand.
TTAGGCTGAGACAGAGACGTAACAAGTCCCTATGAACCACTGGGAGCTGTGCTATACAATTCATCATTATGAATTATGTGCTTACTCTGTTATCTGTCTGCCAAGGAATGTCCATTTAGAGTCCTGCTATAGAGCTCCTGTCTGTCAGTGGCCAATATACACCATTCTGTTTGATTTGGAAAGGTAGAAAGAGAAAAGTGCATGCATTCAGCAGTGGTAAGGAAATGTGGTTATGTGGGTGGGGGTTAGCCTGGAAATCTCCGAGTGAACTTTTACAAATGGCTGAGAGGGAAGAGCGAAGGAAGAGAGAGCTGTTTTTGTGAAAGCCAAAGAGTATATTTGGCAAGAGTACATCTTCTAACTAGCTTCATATGTGCTTTAACGCTTCCCCACCCTGACATCGTTGGTCAGACCGCTTTCTCTTTATCCCATCCCTTGTTCCTTACTTAACCTCCTCCCGCGTGCTTGTTTGTTCAGTCTAAAAATATACCTTTGCTATGATACCTTGGCTGTTGATATATATACACTTACATGTTGGTGAGACAGAGGTAGATCTAAAGTGATCTTGCTCTGGCTTTTATCCAAGTCTAGGAATAGCTCATCCATAGATGTACAAAGAAACAACACACAAGTCATATTACAGTATCATAGCCAGTTTGTTTCCCCCAGTATATCATGTTGTCTTTCTTTCTTCCTTTCTTTCTTTTTTTCATAGCTTTCTTCCTTTATTCCCTCCTTCCTCCATAAGGTTTTCCTTCTGTCATCTTGGAATGCTCTTAAACAGAACAGCTCTTATAAGCACAGCGATATCCCCTGATGTATGATTGTTTTGTGCTATAAAAAGAGGTATTTGATGGTGTGTTTCAGAGCACACCCCATCATGATTTCACAATCCTTGTCCTGGAGACTCGGGGCTTGCTGTGGAATGCACTTTAGTGTGGCTCTGTGAAATTGATTATGGTTGTATCTAACCAGTAATAAAAACTGGAGTGCATTAAATGCTCGGTCACATGTTAAAAGTGTAACTCTAGTCATTAGAACTGGAAAGGGTAGTAGAATAATCTCTCTCGGTTTTTTAAACTACAGTTTTAGCACCTAGTTCCCCTTTGCACTTTTCTCTACACAGACATACAGCTTGGCTTAATGGGGTTTTTTTTGACCAAAGAACAACTACCAAAACACCACAACCTCTCAGAAAAAAAGTAACCAGCTTTAGTCCTATATAGTATGTAGTATATAGTACAGTTTGTCACCCAGAGCCCAGTGAAATAAGAATCAATCATGCTTTTAAATGTAAATCTGTAAGATTTGGTAGTTACTATTTAGCTTTAGTATAGCTTAGTTAGTGTAGTTACCTTAGTTTTAGTTTGTTTAGTTAATCTACATTTTAGTATGAAAGTATGTATGCATCATTTAAGTATAAAAATATGAAAACAGAAATGCCAGGCAACAACATGATCTTAAGACATGTTGGAGCTTGGCTTCAGTAAAGCTCTAAGCATGCATATCAATCATTTCAATAATAAACATCACAGTGCAAAATAGATAATAAGTACAATAGTACAATAAATAATTGGTACTAAGTACAATACAAAGTACAGTAGATAATAGGTACAAAATTACAGCAAGGAAAGTGAACATTAAATACAGTAGTATTTGATAACATTGAACATTAAAACTGCCTGCCTAAACAGCTGCTAAATTTACCTCTGAAGGTGTGCTGTGAGATCTGACACTGATCTCTCTGTGGATCGTCTGTGGGATTAGACCAGATTGGCTAGCCTAATTGCTGGTTTACCAGTCGTCCTTCGTTGAACCACTTTTTGTAGTTGTTAACCACTGCACACCTTGAACACTCCACAAGACCACATGATTTGGACATACAATGTCCCAGTTGTCTAGCTATCACAATTTGGCCTATGTCAGAGTCACTCAGATTGTTACATTTGCCTATTTCCTTGCTTTCACCACATCAGATTTGAGAACTGATTGCTGTCTATTATATCCCATAACAGGTGCCACAGTAACAAGATAATCATTGTTATTCACTACAGATTTTAATGTTATGTATATTAATGTTTAAAGCTTAACAGAGATGTAGACATTTCATCTTTTATTCATAATTCTGCAAATTGTACATGGTGCAGGCCACATCAGAGATCTTCAGTGGCTGAGGGAAAGAGAGTTTTTTCCAAAGAGGCATGTTTTGATAATTGGGAGAGTGCATTGTTTGCCAGAAGGAAATGGCTGAAATATGATGTATGCTGTATGGGAGTGGTCACTTGTGATTTTTTGCAGCTCTTTTCCTGGTATGTATAATATACAGAAAGTGAACAAAAGGCAGAAAGTGTGAACTTGTAAGATGGTAGACAGATATGTTGATGAAGTGGCAAGGCATGTTGTATGAATCTTAAAGTTTGTATAAACCAAGTTTTTCTGAATTGTTGCTGAATGATCTTCGCAACGTATGATATCAAAGGTATACCTGATATTCTTTGCATTTTGCTCCTATTTTGCAGGTGTCAACCAGGCTCATAGTTTTCCTAAAAAGCATCCGTGCACTAATCCTTTAACATCCAGAGAACCAGTAGGGATACCAAGGGAACCAAGGGGGTTTAAAGCCAAAAGGAGGCCTCTGATCAAAAATAAGTCCAACCATGTGCGCCAAACCTTACCTCTTCTAAGAGAGGAGCATGCACACCCAGAAGCCAGACACACTCCGTCTACAAGTGCTAAACTGCAACAACATTTCAAGCCATCAAAAGATCAGAATTTGGAGGGACTGGAGGTCACAGATGGCAATGGAGTAAAGAGAAGAGGACCAGGGCGACCAAGGAAGACTCCTAAACTTTCTTCTCCGCCAGTTTTACTTTCTGCTCCTGAGCTGTCCTCATCTTTGACTATAGAAAAGGCAGCAGAAGAAGACAAAGATAACGGTGACACAGTGCTGGAAGTCATTGAGCTTGTCATTCATGGAGAGCAGAGGAGTGGGAAAAAAAGGAAAAATTCTGAGAGTGTGGGAGATGGAGATCAGAATCAGATGGAAGAAAAAGATGTGACTGAAAAGTCTTCCACTCATTGCCATATGTGCTCAGCACCCACTTGTCCAACACCTATCCAGGATGAAGACAGTCAACCGGAGCAGGCCACTGCCTCATTGCCCACTAAGAAGTATTTATGGGCAGGGCTTTATTCAGATGTTTTCAAAACTGAAAAGTAAGTTTCCACACATTGGGCATACATCACATGTACAGTCAGCGTCCGTTTTATTACGAACACCTGTATACCTGCTAGTTCATGCAGTTATACATACAGCCAGCAGTGCAATATATAGTATTCAGTCAAATAACCACTCAAATAACCACTCTGTAAAGTTGGAAAAAGTTGCCTTTGTCTAATCTTCAGCTGTCCAGTTTCAGTAAGCCTGTGCCCACTGTATGCTCAAATTCCTATTCTTGGCTGACAGGAGAGGAACCTGATGTGGTCTGCTGCTTTTGTAGTCTATTCGCCTCAAGGTTCAGCATGTCAGCATGAATCAGTTTGGTCATTCTCCTCTGACAACTTTCATGAACAAAGCATTCCCACGTATTTGTCAAATGGTTTTTGTTGTTCACATCATTCCATGCAATGTCTAGAAACTGATGCATAAAAAATCCTAGAAGATTATTGGCTTCTGAAATACTCAAACTAGTATTTTGGCACCAAAACACTGAAGCTCTTGACCTGTATCTGCGTGATTTTCATATTGGCTGAATGTGCAGGTGTTCCTAATAAAGTGTCCATAAACATATGGGATTTAACACATTAAACTCTTTCAGCAGGTCCCAGATGTTTGCAGGGTTAAATAACATTTACAGTGTATACAAGTGTATCTGAGTTTGAGATATAATCGGGTTAGATTATTATCAGTAAGACATCTATATGTGGGTGGCACAGTAGCGCAGTGAGTAGTGCTATAACGTCTCATTAAGAGGGTCTTGGTTTGATTCCTCTGCTAGGTGTCCAGGGTCCTGTCTGTGTGGAGTTTCTATGTTTTCTCTGGGAGCTGTAATTTTTCTCCCACAGTCCAAAGACATGCAGTCAGGTGAATTGGAGCTAATAAATGTCCCCTAGGTGTGACTATATGTGTGGTGTGAATGTGTGTCTGCCCTGCAATGGACTGGTGACCTGTTTCTTTAGCAGTGTGGAAGGCCTGTGCACCCCCACCTCTTCCCCCAGAGACCTAGTAGTAGGACTAGCAGCTCAAATCATGAGTGAGATATGAGTCATAAGATTTTTTTTCTGGCTTTGTCAGCATTCCTGATGAGGCTCATCAACTGAATCTGGAGGATCTAGAGTACAATCCAGAGGAGCATGCACATGGCCTCCTTCCTGCACCGCTACATGTGGGTGAGTTTCAGTGTGTGTTTTCAGTTTCAGTTTGCAGTATCAGGGTTATACAGAAACACATCATTTTAGTAGAAATAGTCCAGGATCAAAACAGGAATATAGGTTCTAGTTAAAAATGAAATTATTTGTAAACAAAGGAAAAGTTTTTTTGTTATATGAACCAGATCTTAATCATATGTATAAAGCTTTAACTCAAGGTTCTGCTCCTGCATATGTATGTGTTTGCCTGTGTGTATCTGTGACAGGAAAGTACCTAAGAATGAAACGGATCAACTTTCAGTTACCCTATGACATCCACTGGCAATGTGCACGCAACAAGGTGCTTTTAATTTCTGTTAGAGAAAAAAGGCATTTCCAGGAACCCAGCCCTTCTTGTATAGCATTGACGATGTGTATGTTTTCCCCGTTTTCCAGCTATTTGAAAAACCTGTTACTCTACTACAGGCAACACCATCAAGTAAGTGTGTGTGTCTAAGATTGTGCATGTGTGTGTGTGCTCGTGTGTGTGAGCGAGAGAAATGTCTAAAATACCTCTTGAGTAATATTGAGGACAAAGACTCTGTTGTTCTTTGGCTTTAACACAGCAGTAAATCTGTGTTCTCTGTCATTATGACTGCTCAACTACTTTTAATGTGTCTGTTTATTTATATTACCTATCACAGGTGTGTGATCTGGAGCATTGTCTTTTTAGCATGGCAGACTTTATTTAATTAATGGCCCTGTCTCTGACTTCAGACCGTTCCTGTAACCCACCAAACAGCAGAATGCCTCTGTCCTGCTCTGACGATTGCCTCAACACAACGTAAGAACATACACACACTTTTACATAATGTTTCAGGTTAGCATGGACTTGGTTGTCAGGTCTTTCTTATCCACAGGTATTAGGAAACGTCTTGCAAAAAAAAAACAAAAAAAAAAACAAACAAAGTTGTGGTGCGCTCAGAACGGGTGTTTTTTCATTCCTGAAAGAAGGGAGCAGAGGAAGTCAGCAGGACCTTGTTTTTCTTTTGACTGGAACAGGGCCTGTAGTACATTCCTACAAAGGAACACACTGATTGTACCAGATATTGCTGATAACTTTGTATGCTTTCATCTGTTTGACTGCATTTAAAGATGTAAAAATGTGCAGTCACTGACTATATATA
>JAOVVF010000044.1:24785899-24803234 GCA_028565595.1 Duopalatinus emarginatus
TATTCTCTGTTGTATTCTGAGGTGTAGGATTTCTGCATTCTAGAGCATGTTGCATGTCATCTCAGATGTGTTGGATAACATTGAGATCTGGTGACTCGTCAGAAAGTAGGCGCACATAGCGTTGTACCACACCTGTCAGAAAAAGTTGTAGATGTGCCAGGGGTCCCATCGCTTTATATACACACGGGTGGATGCAACCAGTGATATACATACATAGTGTTACTATGTATTTTGCACAGGCTTAATTTTACCAGTTTTTCTGACACTTTATAGTATATATATAATTTTTAGGCTCAGTGATGACGAGACTCAGTCCAGTGATACGGAGAGTCATACGCACATGTACGAGGAACACCATCAGTGCCATCATCACCTTAAACAACAGGTAATGCATCACATTGTTTACATTGTGTCGGTGAATGATCAGAAATACAGTCTCAGTCTGAAGTTTTTTTTTTGTTTTTGGTTTTGTTTTGTTTTTTTGTTTGTTTTGTTTTTGTTTTTTTTTGGTTTTTATTACAGGAGGAAAACTGTGACAATGAGAACTTCCCCTCGACCTTATCTAGTGAGGAGAGGTACCGGAAAAATATGTTTATACAGATTGAGATTTATTGTCTTCAGAATTCAGGCATGTTTCCACAATGAAATCTTGTATGTAACAAAAGGCTTTCTAAAACAGATTTCTCAGAAAAAGGTCTAAGATAAAGACCACCTAATACTCTACCAGCAAATCTGTAATTAGGTGACACATTTGTGATAAATAAATGACAGGTTCGGAACAGTTGTAAAGTGGCACATTATACACAGTGTTCACAGTTAAAGTTCAATTAGGTCCCAATTAAGTCCCAATTAGTATCCGTTTCACAGTACATGAACAACCCCATGACTAAGATAGCCAGATAAATATAGGCAAATTCAATGCTAATGGGGTTTATTCCCCTGGAGCAAGTTGATATCACTATTAAAGTATAAAACCAAACAAATTTTAGACTTTGTTAGGGGACCTGGGGGGATTTGTGAGATTACAAAGCATGTTTCTTTTTGTCTTAATAAAATAAATGCTAAATAAATTAGCTGCTGGGATAAATAAGTTAGTAAGTAAATTATTAATGGGTTAATAAATGCATAAAATGTTTTATAATAAAAGACTTAATTCACTTTATTCAACTTAATTCTCTCTCTCTCTCTCTCTCTCTCACCTTCTTTCTGGTCCCCTCTGTATTGTCATTTCAGGAGTTTTGTAATGAAACATGGTGTCTTCCTGGTGAGAAATTACGAGAAGATGAAGGCAAGGCAAGCGTTTCTTCTGAGAGAGGGCTCAAGAGAGCAAGAGAAAGAAATGGAGGAGGACAGAGCGTGCAGCCAGCAGAGTGAGGCTAGAGGCCTTGGAGAGGATCCAACCATCAAGTCAGGTCTAGGACTGTGTGTAGTTGTTGGCGACATGTGCATGTGTGTATGTATTTGTTATTTATTTAGCTTGCATTATATTGATAATGCTGTAAATCATTTCTGTGTCACAATAAGCATCGAGTCTCAATTGCTCTGGCCTTATCAGGACTGAATAATACAGTAATACACAGTTTATTTTGCTTGCCTGTTCATTTCGTCACTCATAGTGGTCACCGCATTTTAATACAATTGTGACTGCATGGTGTGACTGTGTAGTTTTCCCCATTCACTAAATTCACACCCTGGCTTTGTGTGTTATTTATCTGTCTTTTGCATGTTGTAGCTCATAGCATTGGATGTCATCCCTGAACAAACTTTTCAAACAGTCTCTCCAGTTCTGTCTGTTTCAGTATATAAACAGATTTCAAATTGAATTGTGTGTTCAGGCAGTGTTAATGGCGTGTAGTTTGGAAATGGACCTCCTTTCAAATTGTGTATGTCGATCTACATGTCGCAGACAGGTGCCCGATTGAGTGGAGGTCAAGTTCTGAAGAAGGCGAGCGCATAACACTGCAAAGCAGAAATCTCTCAGACACACTCCAAGAAATCTGGGACAGGATTGTTAGCTGCAAAGGTGTGTTTACTGACTGAAATTGGTTTGGATAATTATGATTATAATGATGATGCTGAACAGAAATATAAAAGGAAATATGCAACTGATTTGCAACTGTCTGTCTGTTTGCCTATATCTGTCTCCTTCTCTCTCTCACTCTCTTTCTGGCTGTCTGTTTCCCTCGCATTTTGTCTCTGCCTCTATGTCTGTCTGTCCCTGTGTCTATCTACCTTTCTGTCTCTCCCTTTTTGTTTCCCTTTGTCCCAGGGTCTTCTGGACAAACATTTAGTGATCCTCTGCTGAACCTCTGCTCTAGGAAAAGGTGTGTTTGTGTACCAGAATGCACATAATTATTACAAACCACTAGATGGCGCAGTGTGGACTTTTTTTTTTTTGGTATGACAACACCTGTGTGTTAAGCATGTGTGATTTGTGTTTATATGTTAGGTCTGATTCTGCTCTGATGGACCTCAGCATGGTACAGAAACAGCTCCAGTCAGGACACTATAGGAGCCTGGCGGCTTTTCACTCGGACATGCTGACTGTGTTCCACTGCGCAGAGGTCAGTGTGTCCTGCGCTTTTCTCCTCCTGCATTTATCCTCTACACAGAAATGTGCTATTTGTGTCCCAAGCACTCAGTGACTCTTTCAGAGGTGTCTCTGCGTTGTGGGTGGTGATAGTTTTGTTTCTCTCTTTCTCTTTCTGTCTCTGTCTGACTCTCTCACTCTCCTTCCCTCTCTCTCATTGATATAGAGTAATAATCCTTAAAAAAGAAAACTTTAAAAACTATCTGCCAAAACAGCCACCAAAACAGACCTGTTGGGGTACGGACTTCACCAGACATCTGTAGGTGTTTGTGGTATCTGGCACAGTTCCTTTAGCAGACAAGCTAGCCTTCACGCCCTATACACATCAGTTAGCATTGGGTGCCCATGACCCTGTTGCTGGTTCACTGGTTGTTCTTCTTTGGACTAATTTTAGTATGTACTACCCACTGTATACTGGGAAAACCCCACAAGACCTGCTGTTTCTTGCATCAGTTAATACCTACCAAATGTGGTCCAAAGATGGACAAACGGTGAACCAGTAACAGGGTCATAGGCAGCCAAAGCTTACAAAGATGTGCAAGGTGTGAAGGCTAATCTGTCTGGTCGGATTTCACAGAAGATCCACAGAAGAATCTGCTAATATCTTGTACCACAGCACACTTTCAGAAGACTTACAGAATTCATGCCTTGACAATTTGGAGCTGTTTCGGCAGGTGGTTTTATTGTTATGGCTGATTGGTCTTTTTAGGGACTATAAATAGCACTACTTTGTACAATGTGCTACAGTAAAAGAGGATAATCACTATAGCTACATAAACTCATACTCTCCCTGGGAATTATTATACTCATTTATTTCCTTTAGTTTGTATTAATGCACTGAGATGGACAGATCTCCTATCAAGGCTCCAATGCATGCATTATTGTTTGTGTACAGGTTAACTCATAAAACTTGCTGAGTATGACAACATACTGTCCATAGACAGGGCACATCAAGTGTGTATACAAAGAATTGATGAAGCAAAAAAAGACGTCTGCAAGAGCTTAATGTATGACAATATTTTTCTAACTCCGTTACCCCATTAGGAGAGACCCTGGACCTGAATGTTATCTCTCTTCTACATTTTCCTGTTATCACTGTGCTAAACCAAACAGTTCGTTATGTATATCATCACTGTCGTAGCCGGTTTTACATTGTGACTGAATTCAGGAAAAGTAGGTGGTGATTGATGTTTTCTTTGTATTATCAGAAGTACTATGGCTCTGAGTCTGCAGTCGGGCGCGATGTGAGTCAGCTGCGGGCCATATACCACAGAGCTCATCAGGAAGCTTCAGCCCACATCAGCAACTTCCTGTAAGGGACAAGAAGCCACGCCCACACACCTACCTTCCAGGGCATATTGTGGTTCTGGTTGTGATCATGGTAACACACAGGCATGACGGGCCTTCAAGAACAGGCAAACGATGCCCTTCAATACCAAAGACCTGTTGTGTGGTGCGCTTACACAGGCACTGAGCGTTAAACAGGTAAGATTAAAGAAAGTAACGAAATGCACACTCTATAGTACAGTGATATTGCCTCTATCTGTTAGGCATACTAATTATCATTACTGCATGAGTATGGAAGGTTTATTCAAGGTTTGCTTGTATTGTGTAGGATATTTAGTGTGATATGAAGCATGATGTAATCTGCTGTGGTGCAAACTATACAACAGCATAAAGGACACTTCACGGATCAGAGACTTTTATTCCCCTCTGTTAATAGAGGCTCACAGTGGAACCATTACTCAAGCTTTCTTTAAGTCCTTCATACTGGAGCTCTTCAATTTCAGTAATATGTGCTCTTACAGCAATGTGTGCAAGTATTTTATTACTGTTTAATGGGACATTACAGCTCTCTCTTTTCTTTCATGAACAGAGCCCTGCTGGATGGGATGCTTGCTGAAATAAAGATTAAGACTCTGAGATCCATATTTATTCAAAAAAAAGTGGATTTATCACAGAGGAGAAAAAGACTGCTGATCTAAAAAGACACTTATTCATTCCATTTTTCTTCCACTTTTATATCCTGTCAGTTGCCTTGTTCAGATACGTCTAATCACAAAAAAACGCATGGGGTGCATGAAGCTGGGGGAACGGAAATGCTGAGGTAATTAGTTCAACTTTGGCCAAGGACAAAAACAATCCTCCTAAATATATTATTATATATTTGTATATAATTTTATTATTTATAATGTGTTTTTTTCTTTATATTTGTATATACATCATTTGCCTTGCCAATGACTGCACATAGTACCAGTGATATAATTTAATGTGAGATGTGCCTAGTAATAAGCAATAATTGGAAAGCAATAAGCTACTTTTTTCATTGTCATTATACTACTTTTTTAAGCTCCTTTTATGCTGCCCTCTAATTACACACACCAGCCTAAGAGGTGATTTTGGAGGTAAAAGGTGATTTTACATCAGAATCGAACGAGGTTTAGTTCTTTAGTAGAGAGAAATAAAGCATGCTTCGGCAGGGGTTGGGAACCTTTTCACCCAAAGAGCCAAAAAAAACAAATACGCATACAGCCCCACGCTAAGCATACAGTTTCTAACACACTCCCAAGAAAACATTTCCCTTTTTTGTACAGTCTCCACAGTACTGGCAAAGCAAAAGAATTTCTATTCCCAGCTTTGTTCAGCCATGCTAGCATTTATTGCTGGCTGGTTTCCAGTTTCCACCAGGGCTTGGCGCATGCTTTTTTCCCCTGCTGTGGCAAAATCATTGCTTCTCGAAATGTGTCTTTACATTTGATATTTTCAGTGATGTATTTTGGTCTTTACAAAAGAGACATACTGCAGACACAGATGCGAACTTGTTCAGGTATTTTACTTCCATTTTAACTGTTTGCTAGCTTTGCTGTGTTAGAAAATGGTAAACCTGTCCCATTAAAACAGAGCTTTTAAAAAAAAAATGTTAAAGCCTTAAAATATATGAAAATGGAATATGAGTTTATTTATGTATTTTAATGGAAGAGGAGTGATGGTTAAAGTGGAGTGAGAGAGAAATAATGCACAGCTCATCGGCTCCTAAAATGAAATGAAATTAATGATTTTTTTGTGAATGTGAAAATGCATTATTTTATTGGAGAGCTTCCATTTAAGAGCTTTTTGTACACTGTCATTTAGAAACATACCAATTTCAACATACCAACAATGTAAATCTATCCTGAGAAAGTTAAACAGATTCTATTAAGGTCCAATTCTGTATAATAAACCAGCCCAGAATCAAGTTTATGACATGAAATTTGGTTCCTGCACAAGTGGCCCATTGTGACTTCCACTCGAAACAATTGAGAGTGTCATAAATGTGTGGCAGCCTGGAAAAAAAGAAATGGCGCTGTAGATGAATTCTAGCAGACAGCCAAAAACGATTAACAATTGAGTTTCGGCTGAACTTTTTTATATACACTGAAATACCAGAAAAACTGGTACACAAGTCTAATTCTTGGTAGGTCCCCCATTGGGCATGGACTGCAGAAATTCTGTTGTTATTTGAGTTTCACAGTGTGTTGCATGGCATCTTGGATGTGTTTGATAACATTGAGATTTGGTGACTAAAGTGTGAATGGCAAAACCCCAAACTATTCCTAACTATAATTTGGTGTCTCTGGACGTGTATGGCAGTGCATTGTTCTGTTTTCAAACCCATCAGAATGAATGCAGGACATGAATGGGTGCAACTCGCATTCACCTGTCAGAGACATTTGTAGACTTACCAGGGGTCCCATTGAATGCCTAAACAAACCCCATACCATAAAGGAGCCACCAATTTGTAGCAGATTTATAGCCTGTTTTTCTGGTACTTCAGTGATTATATATATATATATATATATGTAATCTTGCTAGTTATGTGTTATTTACTTTAAACCTTAAATGTCAGGCTTTGATTTGTGCCATAATGAATTGGACATATGCAAATTGTTATCAGCTACTGGTGTTCAAATGCAATTTTTGCCTTCTTTACGTGGTTGAGAAGAAAATGTCCGAAATTAACCCTGTGAAGTGTTTTCCCAGGCCTCCACACATACATGGCTCAAGAGTCTTGGGTTCCCTACCCCTGATCTATGACATAGTGGCCACTCAGGAGCATTTTGTTAAACTGTTTGAGGTTTGTGTTTGGTCTTAATAAATGCTTCGTTTATTTCTGTGTCTCTGACTGATTCGACCCAGCTTATTACCCCAGTTAGTATGAGGCTCCAACTCAGTCCTCACCCCACTGATGAACACAGTGTCACTCGTGAGATTTTATTTTTGCCCTGTTGAATATGATGAAGTGTGAGAAAGAGCTATGTATAAATCGGACCAAAACATTAGAGCACCAAACAAGCAAAGTCTTTCTGCTGTCATCTTTCATTTCAGTGTGTGAATAATAGAAGCTCTGATCCATAAGCATGAGTGTGGATTGCTGTTGCTCCGGTTGAGGTTAAGAAAGACCTGTGACTCATTGCTACCAGAGCGTTACATCCCCAATATGACTTAAAGAAGCAGAAAGTGCTCGCTGTCGGAGCTGGAAATCTTGTGAAAAGTGAAAGTAAAGAACAGATTATTTATTTTGCTTTCCTTTCAGTTCAGATTTGATATTAAAACATTGGGTGTATTGGGTGTTTAGATAAGATAATCCTTTATTAGTCCCACAGCGGGAAATTCTCAACAGAAACTTCATAAAGCTAATAAAGGACCAAGTGGTGTGGTACTAAACACCACATTATACTGTTATGTTACAATATAATTGTAATAATGATATAACATAGTTCTCTCAAGGCAACGGTTTGATCAAGCGCCCAATCCACCTACCTGCCAATTTGTCAACCACGCAATAAAACCCTAGCTTATCAGTGTGGGACAACGCCGCTTTAGTCTCTTTTGTTTCTTGTGCGATGGTTCCTCGTTCCTTCAAAATTCCCCAAAGCCTGTTTATACACTGACATACCCAGTTGTCAACCAACCCAGCTGTTTCTATGAAAGTGAATGTATAAAGCCTAATACGTGCATATGCCTGCAATAAACTGCTAACCATTAGAAGGTGACATTCAGTCTTATTCAGTGATCTTCACACCTCGCTGTCCTGCTAGAAGCATACTCAGTGTTATATTAAGCCTCTAAATGGCCAGTAGCCAGGTTTGTGCTTTGAGGTAGGAAATTGGCCTGCTTCAAATTGTTGTCTCATCCACACAAGAGACGTCCAAGCGTCAGGTGAGAAATCTCATAACAGTATGTTTTGAAAATAGAAAATGCAGAACAAAACAAATAAAAATCTAATCAGCTGAATGAAACAGGATTTACAAAACCCAACATTAACATAAAGAGAAGAAAAAAAAGGTTATGAGTGGGCTAAAGGGAAGCAGTCATGATGTGTGGATGATAGGATATTCACTAATAGGCCAAAAGTCATGGTATAGCAGTATGTAAATTGATTACAAAATGGGATTACCTCAGAGGACGGCTTGGGAGCACCCACAACTGTATAAGTTTAGAGGTGTGAGTGAGGCTGAACACTGGCCAGCTTGCTCAGGACAAGGAAGTTTTCAGGTGCTCAGGAAGTTCTGTGGGCATTAAACTCTCACACTGGACACTGCAGTGGCTGCTAACAGGTTCATAATGATGGTTAGGAATGATGGTTGAAATCCTCTGTGCGAACTGTAAAATCACATACACATTCAATGCAGGAGGCCCCACATACCAGTGGAGCGTTCCTTTGCTTCCATGGGATATGGGAGCAGACAAACCACCGGAGTGCCTCTGTTAACATCACACTGCCAACGACAGCGCCTCACCTGGGTTGCTGACTAGACCCTAAAGGACTGACAACATGCAGCGTGGACCAATTTTGCTGATGGTAGGGTCCTTCAAGTCATATGACCAGTCCCCTAACCACAAAGCCACGGCTGCCACCCATCTGGTCCAAGTTGTACACAATTAGTTTCAGGAGGATTGTGAAGAGTTCAGATGACTTGTGTGGCCTGGTTGTTTGCCCTGTGTGAGCCCAATGTGAGCATATATGGGACGTAGTGGAGAGGTCCATTCACACTCAAGATCCTGCACCACCTACAAATACCACTGAGCTATGGGTAGATATCCAGACGGCATGGCTCAAGACTTCCCTCCAGATGTAGATGTAATCCGTCCACTTGTAGGATTGATGCCACATAGAGTTGCTGCACTTTATCAGACAGATGTAGATACATCCCAGTGATCAAGAATCTGCACTGGCCAATGACGTGATCCTAAAATTTTGTCCAGTGCGGTTCTATTGAAACACATACACTTGACTGCCTGAATAAAGCATTAAAGGTTTCCCATACAATAATGATATGGGGTTGCTGTGTGTGTCAGGTAAAGGACCAGGGAAGATGAACAGTCAGTGCACAGATGTACAGACATTTAAAATTTGGACATATTTTTCATTCCATGGATAGCCAATAGGTTTGATAATGAGGCATGTTGCCACAGAGCTAAGCCTGTCAATGACGTCAATCCACAATGAACTCCACTTCCCAGAATGCACCACAGCCTACAGTTATGTCTGCCATTTCCCAACACAATACTACACCAGCATCCAGTTCACCCAGATACTGATCTTGCACACTTGTTCACTATCACAGTGTATCACCTCTATAGCCTACATATACAGTACAACACTTTCAGCTCGTTGTGAAGTAACAGTCAGTGTGCCTAGAACCAGACCTACAAACCCTCAGATATTTATTATTCAGTGTTTTGATCTTGGCTTGCTCGTTTCCTGTTTTTTCGATTCGCCCTTATAATTCGCTGATCGCCTTAATTGTTCTCTAAGTATTTTGCATCATGTTTTGGAAAATTTGCTTGTGATGGTAATAAAGAAATCCTGCATGCTCCATGACTTTTTACACCAGCCAACAGCCAGCATCCATGACAAGGCTCCATACTGCAAAGCTGATCTGTCTGCCACCATTTAAGAAAGTTAAAGGAGGATATAGCTTTAATGAGTCCAAGGCTCAAAGAATTCAGACCAGCGTAAAAAACAGAAGCAACTGAGTATTTTTTTTGTTGTTGTTTGCTAAAGACTACATAGTTTTTAACTCAGGTTGATTTAAAAATTATTATTATTATTATTATTATTATTATTGTTGTTGTTGTTGTTGTTGTTGTTGTTGTTGTACATTAAATAGTGTGTGTGTGTGTGTGTGTGTGTGTGTGTGTGTGAAGAAGGTTATTCCGCAATACAGAAGCACTTAAAATGTGGGCCAACCTGTCTTTTCTAAAACTGAAAGACGCCCTGCACTTACACCCAGATCCTTTCTGCATTTATTTACCATAAGTATGAATCTCACTTCATTTCCTTTTAACTTAATAAGAATTAGCTTTAATACCAGAAACCAGAAATAAAGTATGGTTGAGTAAAACAATTACAAAACAGTCTATTATTACACTGTAAAAAGCATATTTTAAACTGTGGCTCTCTTATTTCTGATTTACATTCCTGAAATTACCTACATATTTGAAACCTGCTCTCAGGTGAATCTAGCATTATGTAAACTATACAGACTTCCTGAACTTCCTTGTCAATATTTCCAGTAACTCAGCGTGGAGTTGCTTAAGGAACACTTTCAGTTGTTTCAGCTGAGAGCAGAGCTGTGTTGAGACTTGTGCAGCGGACTTCATGAACAGCTCCTGACTACAAGTGATTCAGGTCGAGGAACCAAAGTATCAGCTCAACAATGGCTTCTGGTTTGGCTCATCATATCCGCTGTCCTGTGTGTTGGAATGATTTAAAAGATCCAGTGTGTCTTCCATGTGAGCACTTTTACTGTAGAGGATGTATTACCGAGTATATGACCAGAAATGCTGCTGACACCAAGTGTCCGGAATGCCGTGCACATTTTACTCTGGATGATATCAAGGTAAATCGGGTTTTGAGAAACCTGGTAGACGCGGCCAAAGACCACCTGAGGGAGCATCAAGCCTTGAGAGAGATTGTCTCGAAAGGGACCACGACTCACAACCAAGACTTCAGAAAACACTGTGTTTACCATGATGTTGAACTCAAGCTTTTCTGTGTGTCAGATCAAAAGCCAATTTGTGTTATTTGCAAAGAGGAAAAGACACATGATGGACATAAATTTACAACTTTGAATGATGCTTACCATGCCAAGAAGGTAAAATCACTGAGTTTTATTATTTTATAAGTGAATAACTGGTTTTGGTTTTAATTTCCTAAACTGCTGCTGATAAATTTTCTAGAAAAGGATAACCGAGGCTCTGGAAACTCTGCTCAGTGTAGAAAGCACGCTGGTTGATCTGATTAATGAGCAGGCTGAAGAGGTTCTGAAAACAATGGTAGGTGATATAACACACCTCAGAGTGCATTGATGCATTGAGTGAGTCTAAAAGCCTGTTTTTTTTTTTTTTGTAGAAGAGATCCAAAGAACTGTCAGACCTGATATCTGACCAGTTCACAAAGCTGCACCAGTTCCTAAACGACAAAGAGAGGGAGGTGAAGAAACAGCTTGAGGAGGAGGAAAACATACTCTTGGACACAATGGGACTAAACATGTTTACAATGGAAGAAATGTTATCAGATGGGGGAGAAAAACAAGGAATGATGAGGTTAGCTTTGGAGATAGATCAACCTAGCCAGTTCCTGCAGGTTAGAAATGTATTTTTTTACTTGATAAAGCTTTTATGTAGAAGCGACGAGCTATGATTAATAATACTACACTTGTGTGTCTACAGTGGTGGAATGAGAATGGACGCCCCATAATTAGGGAAGTATTCTCATCCAGTTCAATGTGAGTATCTTATAGAAAAAAAAGTGCTGCACAGTTTCGGGAACACCTCTTTAATCAAATTAACATATAATGATTTTCAGGCCACTTGCCCTGCAGGATGTTAGTGTTATACCTGACTCCCTGACTCTTGGTCCATATGAGACTTACCTGCAGTTCTTTGCATGGAAAGAGATGTTGAGATTCATCCAGCTAGGTGAGAGGAGAGTCTATGTCTGCAAAATATCCTTTTAAAAAATAAAATATTTTACAAGTCCGTGCAAGTTAGTTATGATAACCTCCTCTCTTTGTTCCCAACAAGTGCCTCATCACCACACTGTGGAGGACAAAGGTGATCAAAGAATAAGCATTTCCCCCAGTGAACTCTGTATCCAGCCCAAGAAGGTTACAAAAATCAACAAAAACAAACCCAACTCACTTTGGGTAAAGACAGTGTCATCGTTTCAAAAAGGGAAACACTTATGGGAGTTGTATGTGGGGAAGAAAGTAGACTGGGGTGTTGGAATTTGTAGCTGTGAATCAGGAAAAATAGTCAATGACACAGTGCTTTGCTTCAACCCAGACTCTGGCTACCACATCCAACAGACGCACGATACGGACAAAAGCACAACAGATCTTACATCAGAACCTAGGAAGATAGGTGTGTACCTGGACTGTGACAGAAACCAGGTCTCATTCTATAATGCTGACAGTATGATTCTTATTGATACTAGAGTCTTGTCAAAACCACCACCTTATTCTCTCTGTCTCTCACCTGGGCTTTACTTAGATGGAAAGAACAGCGATCCACTCATGGTTTGTTGGTATTAAGCGCTATGTGTTTGCATACGTGTCATGGCTGCCTTGTGTATCCTGCATCCATTTGGTGTGTCAAATTAATGCTGCGCATACAAAAGGTGCAGTACACACAAAAATGGTAGGAGACATCTGTTCTTTAGTCTGCCCTCTTGGGAAAACCTCCAGTAACATGTAGCACATAGGCAAGTAAATCCACAGTTACATGCAGCTGATTGTCTATGTAAACTCACGGCCAAAAAGCAAGTATCTCCAGCCTAAACGTAAAAAATGTATTTTGTTAAGTAACTCAATCCAATATTTAAATTAGTGGGTATTGTTTATTAAACCTGCTTTATAGTCCAACGCTGCAGAATGCTCAAATCTGATTGGCTAGAGGGTGTGGTTAATTTTCATTACATCAGTATGACAACATTTCCTAGACAAAATTGGTTATGTTAGTCTGCTAATACATTCTAATATGTGATACTTATCTATACTAACATCTTTTTCACTGCAATACAGTATAGTCTATGACAATAAGTGATATGTTTTTGGCTACACTGCAAAAAATGAAAATTTATTGAATTTCTTAGAATCAAATCTTTTTATAAATATAACTTTATTATATATACTTGTGCCTGTATTTTTTATAAACAATTTATTCTTTTGTGTATTTATGAAAACAAATTCTTAAAATTATTATTGTTACAACATTAAAAGTATCTTGTAATTTTGTAAATTTGTAAAAGATTACACAAATTGGGAAGTTGGCAAATTTCTTAACATTAGGCCATATCACAACATTCTTTTATTACTTTCCTATAACAGCACACATCAGCAATATTTATATGTAAAATCTGTTCACTGGTTGTTACTGTATGTAAATTTATAATTCATGTAAGGTACACAATTATACATTAAAGACCAAGAGAGGGTAAATTTACATTGCTTGAATCTTGAAGAACAAATGTTGACCAGAGGTTAAGTCTTTTACTGAGAGTGTATAATTGATTATAGTCTTTATTACTGTATAATTTGTTTTGTCTTTAAAATATTTCAATATGTCCATTATTATGCATTTAATTGTAATTTTTTATTACTGAATAAAATGTTGTTGTATAAAATATTGTCCTTAAAGTTAATAAAGCAAACCATTTTAGTATTTCTATCCAAAGCAGATGCAGCTGAAAGTAAAAGAGACACTTGCTAATTATAGAACAAAAGTACAACAGAGCTTTAGACAGAACAGTGGCTCATCACAGCTAGCATGTTCATGTGACAATCCAGTCACCTGTTGCATTTCTTCAACACAGACAGAATCTGAAGGTGCTTTTTGCAGCATGCTTATTATATTTTCCTGATGAATAAGAAAGCATAAAGGAAATAGCAACTTGCTTTGAAAATATATTGTGCTATACATGTACTGTATAATAAGTAATTGAGGATTTGTGTGCTGTTCCTTTTTCTGTTATTGAAATGGCAAAGGAAGCTCTATTGGAGCATTCTTCTACTGTACTGTAAATTGAGTGCCATGTCAGATTTATAACTGCCCAGGGTTTATAATGGGAGAATACAGGTCAATGTCCTAAACATGTGCTTACACCCAAATATAGAATCCTGAGGAAAACATGCAGGGGGTGGAGAGGTGACGAACACAGGCCCAGAAAAACCCTCCAGTCTCTGCTGAAGTCCTGTGTGGTGGACATATGCTGTCAGACATCTGATAGTCATCAGCTGTTATTAGGACCATCAAGTCCATTCGAAAACAGCTTGTGGCTTTTAGAGGACACAAACGCTAATGCTTTAATCAACAGTTCAGTAAAGGGTTATACAGGCAAACCATAAACAGAAGCTGCTATGGATTCTCGGCTTTTCAAACAGATTCAATGTTCTGTCTGTTTGGGAGAATTTACAGACCCGGTGAGTCTGCTGTGTGACCACACATTCTGCAGGCAGTGTATCAGTAACCATTCGCAGACCAGCAGCCGCTTACGACTGTGCCCCGAATGCCGTCGACCATATACTATGTGGGACCTACGATCCAACCGGGTCCTCAGGAACATGGTGGATGCTGTGAGGGAGCACCTCACCGAACAACAAGCCATAAGGGAAGGGAACGTGGCTGTTGCCGGAGCCAACAGGCTGAGAGCAGGACTGCTCACGGAGCCAGAGAAGCTAGTGTGCCCCGATCACGATGAGCGGCTCAAACTGTTCTGTGAGACAGATCAGAAGTTGGTGTGTTTAATTTGTAGAGATGGTGATAAACACCAGGGGCACAAGTTCAAACCAGTGGATGAGGCAGCAGAACCCAAAAAGGTAAGTGGATACAACTAGAAGAGAGTAAATAGGTATTCAATAAAGAACCTCTAAAGAACCTCTGCATGTATTTTGCATTATTCTGCATGGAGGCAGTTTTATAAAACCTAAGCACTTATTAATCAACATTTTCTGCACTTTAGGCGATGCTAAGAGAACCTCTAGGTTTCCTTTCAAAGGAGAACAAAGACATGGAGGAGCTGATTAAGAGGCAGACCAATGAAATCACAAAAACTGAGGTGACATTAGCAACTGCCTGAAATGTCTGACTGATATGCACCATCTGGCCAGTATTTAATATTTAGCAGTGATTAATGTCAGTGAAGGCTCCCATTAATGCTACTGGGTTGTGGAGTCTGTAGTAAACAAAAGTGATGCAACATTTGGTAGCACCGTGAAATAGTGACATTATCACTTTTTTTTTTCAATCGCTATAGGAGCGGTCCAAGCAGCTTTCAGCCCAAATTTCAGCTCAGTTCCAAGAGATGCACCAGTTCCTGAGAGACAAGGAGCAGGAGGTGAAAGAACTGCTTGAGAAAGAAGAGAGGGCTGTGGTGGAGAAGATGCAGAAAAACAAAACTGACATAGAGGAGAAACTAAATACTGGAAAAGAGCATGAAGAAGTAATAAAGTCTGTCATTGAAACTGATCAGCCTGATGGTTTTCTGCAGGTTTGTCCTGGTTCTGTTACAAATGAAAAATAGTTTTAGTTTTCACTCCTTGCTTTAATCACATCCGCTAAAGTTGGTGTACAGTACACACAGCTTCTATCTGTGTCTTATGCAGTGGTGGACCGAACATGGCTTGGATTTTGTTGAAGGAATGAGGGAAGATGACAGTTGGTCTCAAAGGAATGAAATTGCTTCTCAGTCACCACAGTGAGTATTTTGGAAAAATGACGAGTGAGTGTCTGAGTATTGTAAACATCATAACATGTTTTAGCCATAAATTCTAATTACAGTATCTACTCTAGGTATAAGTCACGGGTGAAGGACCTCAGTGTGACCTCTGAATATCTATTTCTTGGCCCGTATGAAACTCATCTGCAGTTTTTTGTCTGGAAAAAGATGCTTGGCTCTATTAAACCAGGTAACAATAATGCAACATTAATTTCATTAGATACAACCATTCATGTTTGTGTAGATACACTACATGGCCTAAGGTTTGTGAACACATGACCATCATGCATATATACTTGTTGAATATCCTATTCCAGAGTCAATCCCCTTTGCTTTTTTAATACCCTCCACTCTTCTGTGAAGGTTTTCTACTAGACTTTGGAGCGTGACTGACCACAAGAGCATTAGTGAGCTCCGAGGCCTGTGGTGCAGTCTGCATTCCAGTTCATCCCAAAAGAGTCTCATGCCCTTTTACAAACCATGTCTTTATGAACCAAATGTTTGGGCCTCTTAGTTTTAGTGAAGGCGAATTATAATCCTAAAGCATACAAAGACATACAATGTGCAGTTTTGGGAAGAAGCACATTTTTGTGTGATGGTGTCCATGAACCTTTGGCCATATAGGGTATAAGTAAACATTGCAGATTTGTAGAGTATTATAATTTAAAAAACACTGCAGAGAATGTAAATCATGAGTGTACACAACACTATCCCAGGCTGTAATTTTTTCCACAGTTCCTGATCGTAATGTAATATCTGACTGCCATGACCCATATTTGAGGGTTTCCTCTGACGGCCACAGCGTGACTCGAACAGACAAGAAGGGAATTTTTTATCGCCATAAAGACTACAGACCACTGGCCAGAACCCACAAGTCCTTTCAGTCTGGGCAGCATTACTGGGAGGTTGACGTGGGAGAAAAGATTGACTGGAGTGTGGGCGTCGACGGCGGCTGTATAAGCAACTTAAATAAGGACATCAGGCTTCAGCTGAAACATAACCAAGGCTACTCTGTCAAAGAGAATAGCACAGAGACAGACAAGGAGCTGGCAGTAAAGCCACGGAGAATAGGGCTGTACCTGGACTGTGACAGACATCAGGTTTGCTTCTATAATGCTGATGATATGACTCTCCTCCATACATCTACTTATTTGTCTTTCACTCCCTATTCTCTGAGTCTGTCACCTGGGGCCTACTTACAGGGCAGGAACACTGATCCATTAACAGTGTGCTGGAACTGACCTACCTTAGTTAAAAAAATGTGTGTAGTAATGGGAGTATATGGGAGTGTTTCAAGCATTTTATTCCAAGAAGCATTATGAAAGCTATTAATCAAATACAGAAACTTTTCCGCCATTACATAGGGAGCAAGATATGGGAAGTCACACAATAATCAAAGATGACTGGGCCTCAATAAAGTGAAGCATTTTGAGGAGGGGCATAGAAGTGACTTGCTAGCAATGATGTGTAGTTTGTATATGGTAAACCTGATTCAGATTTTTTTTTTTTACCCTTTTTATCATTCTCTTGTAATTCTTAAAAAATAAAATTGGTTATCATGTACACTGCGTATTTCCTTGTATGTCTGATACAGTTACAAAGTAAATCTAAGGCAGCGTGGTGGAACAGCTAACAGCTTTGCTGCGTCATTGAGCTCAGTCCAGATTTCAATCCTGAGCTCTTGATCTGTCTGCATGGGTTTCCTTCTGGGTCTCAGCTATCCTTCTAACATAACTAAAACACATTAGTGGGTAGACTTCTCTAACTTGCCCGTCGTTATGAATGAAGTGCCTCTTTCACTCTCTTGCACCATATTGCACCTACACTTTGGCTGTCTACCAGCTCCCAGGACACCGGCAGCAGGCATTTAGTGTTATAAGTTCTTAGTTCTAACATACTGGCAGCTAAAAGAGAGAGAGAGAGAGAGAGAGAGAGAGAGAGAGAGAGAGAGAGAGAGAGAGAGAGAGAGAGAGAGAGAGAGA
>JAOVVF010000044.1:24806508-24818929 GCA_028565595.1 Duopalatinus emarginatus
CAATATCATATACGTTTAGATGAATGCTAGAGAAAAACATGAAACATCACGCACCAGGCATCAGAGCTGAGCATTTCTGCACAGCTCCTAATAACTATTTAGGAGTTAGGATAGGAACTAAATATCAGTGTATACACCCTTCTACTTTTTATTTATTTTTTTAACGTAACCCATATTCACTGTAACTCATCCAGATAGGAGTCACATAATAAGTGATGCATAACCAATTGGAACAAGGCCCTCTTTGTCGCCTTGACGACAGCGAATCCAGTCTTGGTCCACGCCTCCAAGAAGTAAGAGCTCGTCCCCCTTTTTAAAGCTCAGCTCTGCTCCTGTACCCATGTGGTCACACAGAGTTCTGACCGACCTGCAGACCCATCATAAGTTTCTGATCAGAAGCAATATGAACTTTGTAGCTCATACTAAACCCTACTCAGATATTAAACTCTAAAAGTCTATGAAGTGCTTTATATTCAAGTCATTTTAAAATGTTTAAAATGTTTAAATGTAGCAAATGCTACTGAAATGTGACTAAAGTTGTGTTATTATTTTGAATCTTGAGCTTCTTTATGTGGGCTTTTAACAAAGAGTAATCATGAGGAGTTATTTCTGTACACAAACCAATCTATAATTCCAGGAATACTGGTGCTTCCTACTACAGTTCTCCTGGAACTATTAAAATCACTAAGGAGATTAATGAAATGTTATGGATAAGGTTCATGGTTGAGCTTGACACATAGCCTGAAAATCAGCAAGGACATGCTAAGGACATCAATTCAGCCTCATACTGAGAAAGGCAAGCTTTATACTACAGATATCCACTTGGATGAGTGGAAATGTCTTTATGATTATACTTGCATACACTTTAGCTGGTTAACCTAATGATAAGATCATTAATGATAAGATTATGATTAAATGCCATTTTGAAACAGCACTTTACCTCAGAGGTTTTGGCTGGTCACCCGTTTCTTTACTCTCATCATTATTGCCACTTTCCCTTTCTCCTTTTCTTCCGGGCTCAATCTTCTCAGGCAAAAACACCTGGCCTGTGCTTGATATGCGAGACAAAACTGATATGCCAGGATTCAGCCAGTGAGAAGGACGCCTGAAACATAAAGAAACAAAGATGGATGAGAAAAAAAGAGATTATTCTATTTACTTTATATATAGTTACGTGTAGACTACTATTCTTGCTATACAAAGTTATAAACTTTCTGAAGCTCATAAGCAAAACAAATGCACACGACCATGATTACTAATGAAGTTCACATTATATACATCACTTTATATTAGTGCCCTATTGAATTCCTGATTTGTACTGGTCAATTATTGACAGTAGTGCTGGATGTGGCGGTATATATTAATTTACTCTTTCTAATAGCCTATATTGTCATGTGTATAATGTGCATAGGTTAAAAGCCTTACTAATATTAAAAAACAAAAATCTAAATATTGATATGGTTATTTTTCCAATAATAAATAAAAAGCTGTTATTGTATTAAAAACTTCTGAAGATAAAAACAATTCCACCTATAAATAAATAGGCACATAAGGAACATATAATGTTATGGAATATCTGCTAAAGAAGTTCCTGTTATCATTGCATTATTACTGCAGCTATAGTGATAAGAGAAACAACCTTGTTTTGGAGATCTTCCACAACACTGAATTTAACAATAATAAAAGAAGGAAGAAATTGTGTTTAACTCATACTAAAATATATTCCCCACATGAATAGCATTACACACTGATCTGGCATACATACCAGTGATACTATATCATATCATTGTTTTTTTTTTTTCTTTCTTTTTTTAAAATATTGATTACATAAAAATCAACTGAATATTATCTAGACTATAATTACAATCTTTCTAAGCAGACTGCATATATTTACACTATTTTGATAGATTACAATAATGCACACAACACTAGCACACAGCTCACCGTTTTGTTGGTGGGTTGTTGGGGCTTTTGGATGCTCCAAACAGTCTGCCTAAACCCCAAGAAACTGTTTCACCATCAGAAGCCAGAAGCTCCTGGCCTGGGCTCTTTGGAGAATCAGTATAAAAGTGTGTATTCAGATCCAGTCCTGCGTGAGCTTTGGCCTCCTCTGACAAATCAGCGGAAGTCAAAACACTTAAGTTCTGCCCTAAACGCTCACCCCAACGAATCACAGCCCCCCAGCCTTGCTGAAGAGCCTGACCTGCCTGCTGACTGAAGCTACTCCCACTCCAGATACTAGGGGGGGCTATTATCTCCTTCTCGTGCAGCCATTGCAGCTGTGGACTTGTCCCTCCTTTACCATTCCCTGATACTGGCCTGCAGTAGGTGGGGTCCAGACTGAATGTGCTTGTGGGACCTGAAGTGTCGCTGGCTGCCTTGTGATCAGTAAAGCCTTGCTTGGAAACATTTTTGAGATGTTGCCCATTGCTCTGAGGCTGTTCTGGACTGGAGGACTGTGGGCTACGGCTGGGGGGGTTAAGTGCAGGGGACAATGGGTCAAAGTGATGGTGCTGGAACAGCAGGTCAAGATTGAAGGTCAGGAGGGATAGTGGCTGCAGCATAAGGAGAAGCTCCTCAAATAGAGGCTGGCAAAAAGTGCCTGAAAGGCGCATGAAGGATGTAGGCCAGTAATATGTTTCCAGTACATCTGAAAGTGCAAGAGAAAGAAACAGGATGTGATGCCATATGGATGAATGCCACAATGGGCACTATACAGAGAGAAGGAGGCAATGAGTAATACATAGCTGATTACCAATCACACTCACCATGGCATGTCTGTAAGTGGGAAAGCCAGTAATCAAGGCGCTTGATACTGCAAAAGAGAGCCGGGAATAGAAAGGATGAAAGAAGATACATATAGCCTGTATGCTTGACAACAAATATAGCGAAGTAGAGAAAACAGCTAAAAATAACTCAGCAGTCTGGTGCTTACTTGAGAAGGCCGAACAGGAAGGCATTAAACCTGTGCCTGCTTTGCTTGAGCTGTGGAAGTGCAGCTATTTTAACTTGTAAGCTGTACAAAGCCTGGGTGTTTGGGCCTGGAGGACCACCGGGGAAAACAAGACAGTTAACTATAGAAGATGTTAAACCATATAACACATAAAATGCCTGTGAATAAATGAACCTTATTACCTCTGCACAATGCTGCTTAAGTGTAGCATAACACAACAAGATATGCAGGAGAAGAAATGCGAGGAGAGAGGGGAGGGAATATTGGATGATGCAGGATAAAAAAATAAGGGGGATGACAGATGGGTGATTCAACACTGCAGGGATTCTGAATGCCAGGAAAACTAAGATGTGTGCAAAGAGAAACAGAGAAATGGAGCAAAGCAGAAACAATATCTTATTTATACCTGCTTTAGTGGAGGCCTGAATCAATCCCCAGGGTGAATTTGGCCTCCTGCCTGTGATGAGATCACTCTGATGGGGCTTGAGTCCGTCACAGAGAAGACCATGCAGGGCCGGGCAAAGGCACTGCAACACCAGCCGACCCAAAGCAGGGTTTACACTGCTGTCCCCGGAGAGAGCCTGGTTAGAGAGAAAAGGAGGAAACAAAAGCAGGCGAGGCAGAAGTGGAGGATCAAGGAAGAGAAAGGAAAGCGCAGGGAAGGAGGCATTTCCGGATGAAAATGGAGAGAAGAGAAAATAGGGGAAAAGAAGCAGGGATGAGAAACAAAGGCACGGTGCATGAAGTTAGTGAAGTTACCCATAAGCTAAAATGAACACTTAAATACCTTATCTACTGAGTGAATCTGGATAAAGAAAAAGATATTGAGCATGTGCAAGCCATATGAAGAGAAAGACAGAACAAAAGAATATAGGGAAGATATAAAATTCATAATTTAAGTAGAAACAGTATGTATTTTATAATTTTACCCGTATTATATGTCTTAAGATTCACAGGGTGCAACCAACCTTCTGCACAAGAGTCCTAGAGGAACTGAACTGAGCCAAAATGGCCTCCACTGCCACACTGATCGCACTGATAAGACCTGTCAGACAAAAACACCCCAAATCATACATCATTACCCTAAAATCTTTATAATAGTTCAAGTAAATTGTATGTTAAGGTTTAGTTGTATATACAGGTATGTCATATATACCTCGTTTTTCTTGCAGGCAAAGAGGGGACAGTCCACCACCTATCAGTGGGGGCTTCTCCTCGTCGCCCATCCAGGCCCCTGCTTTTGCAGCTGAACCAGCAAAGGACAGGCTGCGCACAGCTAGAAGGTGTAGAGACAAAATAATAAAGTTGTCTACTAAATACTACACTGAAATCCACTCTTTACTACACTACGATCAGTACTAAAATAACCTTATACTGATTTTTTTTTTTTTTTGGTGGGGGATATACACGTACAGTAGTTTAATGTTAGTACAGAGAATTCATACAGAAATTAGTGTTCTTGTGAGTTTGAGATGTAAGAGAAAGTTTTTTTTTACCTGAACACACACTGACCTAAATGCATGCATTGAAAGTTAAGAATGCTACTATCATCACTACACACAGCATGCTTAAAACACCAACAAGAAACCTTTATTTCTTTATCACAAGAAATAAATTATAGGTATGTTCAAGTTAAAAAAAAAACAAAAATACACAATTCAACAGACACTAACATTCACAATAATAACCACAGACATGTTTCATAGGAAGGTCCTTAAAACTAAGCAGTAATACTAAAATACTGAAGCAGACATTAAGAATACCCATGCACTTTACTCATGCAATTAAAACCTCACACAGACAGCACAACAGCCCGAGGCACATGTACATCCAATTATACAAAAACATAGCAAAGTGCTGAGAGGAGGGATCAAATAATCAATGTAAAATAAAAAATGGTGATAAAGAGGAGAGGAAAGAGAAAGATGGAATGATCTCTTACTCAGCAACAGCGGTGATGCATTCTGCTTAGGTTGGAGTTTGGGGGCCTGTGGCTCCCTGAAAGGAGCTGGAGCTCGGGGGGTGTAAAGGTTGGGGTAATAGAGCGGTGCAGCAAGAGCAGGCAGGGTGTGACTGCGAGGGAACAGGGGCGAATCAAGGCGGGACACACTGACCCCTGGAAACGGAGGCCCAGCCCTATGAGGGGGCGAAATTGCTCCAACTGGGGACAAGCGTGGGGGAGCCCCTTTATGTAGAGGGCAATTTTTGGGGTGGTAGAGGTACAGGGTAGAAAAGGGCGAGCTATGGGATTTGAAGTCCAACCTTTTTTCGTCTCTAAATGTATTGTCATCTAAACCTGGGTCACTATTCTTCTCAAAGCTGAACATGGAATTTACACCTTGCTTGATGTCTTTGGTGCCATCATTCAGTTTGTTGATCTTTTCTGCATTAACATACCGTATCATGTCAATATTTTTGTAGGGGGTTGTATTGCCTTCAGTGTATGTGCTTGGAGATGGTTTGTCAGGCATGGTCTTCATCCTGTATTTGTCACCACAGTACAGTGAATCTAAATCATTATCATACAGTGACCCAAAGTTGCTAACAGATTCCTTTCCATAGTAACAGCTCTTGTTTTTCTTGGTATCAGAGTACTGATACAAAGAATCTATAAAGCTGTCTGAATCACAATAACCAATGCCACTAGTACGGTTTTCATTATTACAGAAAAAATCCGCGTGATTTGTTGAGTCAGTGCCGAAGAGAGAGTCGGTGTTGTCTCTAACAGAGGAAGAAGTCTCATGACACAAAGGATCTTTGGGATGTTCCTGAATAGACTGAGCTTTCGACTGATTCCTATAAAAGTCTGAACGGTAAAACAGGGGTGCATGGGATTGGGAGCTGGAGTGCAGATAATAGGGTGAGGGCAAAGCGCTGGACAAGGCTAAAGACAGGGGAGGTGAGGACACTTTGTTGGAAAGCGTTCAGCAAAAGCATAAAAACAGAAACATTATAAGACGGCGGGACAATCAAAGCAATGTAGGTCCAGGAATATCGGAAGCAGAGATGTTAATAAAGAAATGTGGAGGAGAAAACGATGAAATGAGTCAATAAGCACATAGCAAAGAAACAGGGAGAAAGAGAGAGAATGGAGAAAATGTTAATAGAGTCATTCTGAAAGAACAATAAACGCTAATGTCAAATATGAAAGCAGCCTGGAGAAGATTTACACAATAAACAGCATGCTCACGCTACATGTGAGAAGTTCATATTCATAACATGACACATACATTAGAGCACTGTGAATTAGATCACACACCACTGACCATGAGGAAAAGACAAAAGATATAAAAGTTTACAACAATAGTACATATGAGGCGCATTTTATGGAAATGAAAGTATAACATTACAACCCCACAGGACGATAGTTTTAAATACCTAGTCATCATTAGTCATTATATTCCAATGAATCTCAGCCACATGGTTCATTATAGACAATGAGGGAATGAACCTGAGATTCAAGTCAAAGACTGAATCTCATTTACATAGGTATCATAAATTAATCAGACATACCTCTGTAAAGGTATATAAATAAAGACTCAAGGTCATCCATTATTATAAAAAAATTTAACACTGTGCTTTCTAAGAACATCAAGTTTAATTTTCAGCGTCTGCACAGTCTGCAGTAATATAAGTGACCACACCTAGTGTCTCATCACTTTCTGTTGCGTCTACTGGCATCAGGTTTAGAAGTGAATACTTGGACTGCAATCATTATCATCATTGCTCTGCTTACGTCTTCCAGCATGTGGGTTTGACATTGAGCTGTGAGAGGGAAAATGTCTACAAGAGCCAGGTCCAGTATCTGATTTCACCAGGTTTAGAAACACTTACTCTAGTTAGAGTGGTGAGAACTGTAACAGAAACTTAATAAGCATTTTTGACTGGTTTCAAGCTAAAAAAAATAAAACACAATCCAAATCCAGGTGGCCTGTTTATGTCGGGGTACAACTCTTTCTAACAAGCATTTTCAATCAAACAATGCCTAGTCCTGATCGTGTCTGTTTATAAATGTAGTACTTAAGTTAAGTTAGTATTTAGCATTCAGGAAGATTGATTGCTTTAAACTTGCTGCTGGTTTCCAAAGAAATGTTCGCATACTGCCATGAATTACAGAGGATATGTACTGTGCAGTAATGTCTCTGAGAGACGGGGCAGCAGCCTAGTCTGAATGTCATTTATACTGACAGAAATTCACAGAAAAACACTGTTACCTTAAGCGTGACCAGCTTCACTTTCCACTTCCTGTTTTGCTACAGTTGCGTTTTCTGCTCAGTCATTGGTGGCAGAAGTTTGAGACCTGCCCTCCTACCTCTTAAAGGTACACAACTGAACATGTGCCTACAACTGCTCTAGCATAAATGCACAATCCTACTTTACTTATATGTATTCATGGGCATGTGCTCATTTTTAAAAACCAGATCTCGAGTTGTGTTAGTCTCCAGTTGTGGATTTACTCCATTTAACAAACCTAGTGCAATACATATGCTAATTACAAAGGCTTTTATTGATTGTCTCTGTTTTAAATCACACATCATGTACAATATTCATAGATCATACATTATACAGACTAAATAATTATGACATGTCAAAAGTCACAGGATAGCAGTTTGTAAATTGATTATGAAGTAGCATTACTTTAGGGAAGGTAGTTGTAAGGTTTTATCTTGTATGTGAGGCTGAACACTGGCCAGCATGCTCATGGCAAGACTAAATCTATTATTGGCTTTACAGTTTGAGCCAGATGGATGAAACACATTGTACAGCCATTTACCATTCCTCAACCCACAATGTCATGTGTGTACAGGGAATATGTCCTAGAAGGCATTACCACCCACAGTGGACTGCACAATGGCCATCCACCCATACAGTTTCCATAGAATATGGGAAAAGACATACCAGGATGCCTCTGTTAACACCACAACACCACATCTGGGCTTCTGAGTATATTAATGGGACCCTGTATCACTGGTAACATGTGGCCTTGTCTGATGAGTCATGGTAACAATTGTTTCGGGCTGATAGTATGGTTTGTATGCTGTACAGACCCCCATGAAGCCATAACCCGAGTTGTCAACAAGGCACTGTGCAATCAATGCCATGCTGAGTTGCTGCACTGGGCTAGAGATGGTCCTACACAATACTAGCTCATGTCCTATGACTTATGACATGTCATTGTATCTATCGCTACATAAAAATACACTACATCCACATTGTATACATATATAAATAAGGAACCTAATCTTAGTTAGATTGAGTTAGAGAGAGGGGGGGGGGAGAGAGAGAGAGAGAGAGAGAGAGAGAGAGAGATAGCATTAGCTTTTGACCTGCGATGTAAATAAATAATTTAACCTGAATGACATC
Source organism: Duopalatinus emarginatus (assembly GCA_028565595.1). NCBI lineage: Eukaryota > Metazoa > Chordata > Actinopteri > Siluriformes > Pimelodidae > Duopalatinus > Duopalatinus emarginatus. The sequence continues at coordinate 24,814,826 of JAOVVF010000044.1, forward strand.
ACAGGAGACGAGAAATCTCCACAGTGGAGATTTACTATACTATACTTTATAACTACATATCACTGATCTGTCTGTCTAGTTGTTACTCAGTGGTTTGTCCTTATCCTGACTCATCATACTCTATTTCCCTGCTAGACGATTATGTTCCTGTGTGCCATTAATCATTAAAGAATAACACTAATGATAGGCCAAGTGTGGCTACAGGAAAGTGGCTGTAGGAAAGTACTTCAATAACAAGTGGAATGGTGACAATTAGTGTGTGTGATCTTGTAGTATACAAGCCTAAGATTTTAATTTAGATAAGATTTAATCATATAGAAATATTTCAGTGGTAAATTACTATGCTCTTGGTTTGTTGTATACTCTTTGTTCCATATAAACAACCAAGTTAAGTATAAAAAGAATTCAAGCTCTGTAACTCACGTCTTGTTCTTGATTCCCATTTTTGTCCTCCATCTGCCATTCCTCGGACCTCTGTCTCCCTCATGACTTCATGCTTTGTCTTGTAAAGTTCTCTGTTTCTGTCATCAATAAAGTTATACTGGTTGTTCTTACTGGCTGAGCTAATTTGTTGCATGGGGCCAGGCTCCAAGGTGTCATCCACCTGAACATTCAAGTGGCGTATTTCCCTAAATAGAGCTAATGAGGCAGGTGTGGGTGGTGGCTGGAGAAAGGTGGCCTGTGCTTGGGAAGTGTACTCCCACTGGGTGCCATCGCCATCAGCCTTCTCTCTTCTCCACTTAAGATTATACAGAAAATCCGGATCGGGGGTGATGACATTTGGTTCAGGTTCTGGTTGTATTTGAGTTGGTGGTGAAGCCTGTTTACTTCTGTTACGTAGTTCTTTAAACGTAGTCACTTTCGGAACAGAGCTGGATTTCTGGGATGCCACGTTAGTGGATGCTTTTCTCATTTCTAGGGGTGGTGTTTCTGTGTCTGGAGTAAACGCTATCAACCAATCAAATCTATCCGGACGAGATGAATTGGCAGGTAGAGCACATGGCTTTACAGGGGGAAGTTCGGGTGGTTTAGGCAATATTTTTGGCCGTGGAGGTAAAGGTCTTGGAGGTGGAGGAGGAGGAGGGGAATCAGGAATCATGGAGGCATAATCAAAATTGCCAAAGCTAGAATTTGTGAACTGTTTGTTGCTAATGGACGTGCTGTAATATGAGTCAGTCATCAAGCTGGCATTATCCCTCAAACCACAGCTGCAGCTAGAATTAATACTACCCTCATTCTGCTTGCGTCGCTTGGCCATCTCTGAGAAGGACGTTGTCCTGAAAGTGTCCTTGCATTCTTCTTTCTTTTCATCTATGAATGTTTCCTCTTTCTCATGCGTAGTGTCCTCTCTGAGCTCCATCCAGGTAAATTTTTTCCCCTTGTCCACATCCTCCCCCTTCTCTTTGCTTGTCTCACTAACACTAACATCTTTGATGTTTAAAGCATCAGATATCGGTTCGTCTTCCAAGACCCCATCGACACAGACCCCCAACTCAGGGCTAAGTCTTAACAGCTCAGCCTGGGTAATCCCTGCCAGTGCCAGCAACTTCCGTATCTCCACATCCAGGGCATGAAATGATGGAGGAGGTGGTAGTAATGGAGGTGGTGGAATTGCTGGAGGAGAGGGCAAAGCAGGTGGAGGTGGTAAAGGTGGAGGTCTGGAGGTTGGAGCAGGTAGGGACTGAGGTGTCTTCTGTCTTTCAAGCTCAGCAAGCCTCTGAGCTTCTAGACGGGCCTTATGTCTCCTTCTAGGAGGTGGAATGGGTGGAGTTGGTGAAGAGAGTGTGGGTGAATCAGTATACAGGGTAAAATAAGGAACAGGCTGTGATGGTGGTGGAGGCAGCACAGGGGGTTTTGACACTGAAGATGAAGTTTGGGAAAGACTGAAAGTTTTAGCTGGTGAAGAAGCAGAGGACACTGAAGGTGTACACCCACTGATGTTCATGTATGTGTGCATTTCTGGTTGGGCACTGACATGTCTTGCTGGAGGTTTGGGTGGACGGGGAGGAGGATTCACAGGGGATGGTGCAAGGGAATCTGGAATTGGAGGTTCATCCAGGTCAGATGGGGCTGTCATGTCTACCCCCGCATCACTATATTCTTGGGAATCGCATGATGTATCACTTTTATAAAGCTTCCAAGAAATGTCAATATTGCCCATTTCATCAAGTACACCAGCCATATCTTCATCAGAAAAGTCCAATCCAGCTTCCTGCAGTCTTTCCAGATGCATGAGTCTCACCTGTTTGTTGACTTTTTCAAGCCTTTCTTGGTGTTCAAGCCTATATTTTAGATCCAAGTCATTCTTGAGCTCCCAATGTGCTAGCTGAGCAATTCTATAAAAGTGATCCACTTTGCCTAATTCATCAATAGAGTCCAAAAAGTTCAAAAGATCTACCTTAATGCCCTTTTCTTTTTTAGGTACCTTACCTTCCATGAATTCTGAAGAAGGGGATGGGGGGGCTGAAGGATATCCCTCATCAGGAGAGCATGGGGATGGTGATCTCACTGAAGTGCTGAGGTCTAGTGGTAGGGAGCAGTATGGAAAAACAGTGGAGTGGGATGTCGGGGGATGAGGAGAAGAACAACGTTCAGTGGCTTCTTCCACTTCTTGCAGAGACACTGAAAACGTATCAGGGCAATCAGAATCCAGATCTGAGCAGCTGCTAATGGACGTGGATGAAGACGAGGTAGAAGATGTGAGAGAGAAGTCCAACATTGATGCTGGGCAATCGCAGCAAGAAGGTACAAGTGTGTTGTCATCCTCTTCGTCATCATCATCATCATTGTTATCATTGTCATCATCATTTTCAACATTAACCTCTTGATTATTACCATTACCATTCTCATCTACTTTTCCACTCACATTAACTACAATGTCATCATCCTTATGAGCAGCTTCATCTATTGCATCCACATTTCCATTTTCCTCTTCCTTTTTGTCCTTGATGTGTTCGGCTACAGGACTAGCCACAGGCTGCTCCTCCTCTGGCTTACATTTGGATTTTCCAATACATTTCTCCTTTTCCAGGAGTTTCTCAGATTCCTTGTTCTCCTGAGGTTGGGACAAGGGTGGAACAAGCTTGAGCTGCTGCCTGATGGTCACAGTGTTATTATTGTTATGGTTGTGATTATATAAGCTGTTGCTGTCCTGAGTTGAGTGGCCATCACAACACAGGCAAGGCAGGTTTGGTTCATTACAGTTTGGATCCACAACAGCAGGGGCCAAGTTTGATGCTCTGTTTCCAACCTTAGATCTGACCTTTGGGTTACCTGGTACTGAGGGGGTAGATTTCTTTTGCGGTCGGACTGTTTTGTTCGGAGTCACTGATGATCGAGCACTCAGACCTATGCCCTTTAACCTGGAAGGTTCAGGAGGTGCTCTTATGTTACGACGAGGGGATGAAGAAATGCTGCTTATGTTTTTGTCCTCCCTCCTGGCTGCATGGTTGGGTGGTTTAGCTTCTGTACGCCTGCTAGTGTCAAAACGACGTGTTCTTGGGGGAATAGAGGGCCGTGAGGAGTGCATTGTGGGTGTTGATTTAGTGCAAAGATGATGTACAAATTTTCAATCTTTAGAAAATGAGCTGAGGTTTCTGGCCAAGTTTGATCCACATACTGATCACATCTTGTCCCGGTGTCCTTCCTGAAATATCAAGGAAGATATTGCTAAGTAATTCAAGTGATTGTCTTGCTTGTAGAAGTGTCAAGAATTTCTTACTTCTCTCATGCTGTGAAGTAAATAAATTTAAATATTACAAAAAACACTTTTTACATTATTATGATTATTATTATTATTATTATTACCATCATCATCATCGCCGCTATAGGCTCATTTCCAGATGTGATATGATCATGATATTTTATGCTCCTACATATACACTGACTGAGGGACAGTTTCGACCAACCTCAGACAGTGTGTATATGTGATTGGAAATAATAAACGAAAAGGTAGAAAATGTATATTTCTATTAGCTCAGTCTAAGTAATGAGGATTATTTAATCAGTGGTAATTTAATAATGTAAGACAAACAACATTAGTGAACCAATAAGAAAATGTAGGCCTGAATACTCTCTCTCTCTCTCTCTCTCTCTCTCTCTATA
>JAOVVF010000044.1:24833492-24854002 GCA_028565595.1 Duopalatinus emarginatus
GACTTAGGACTCACCCTGAATCCATGCAGATTTATAACGATTGGATCCAGCTAAACAAACCCCATACCATTATGAAGTGTTGTGCAAAGGCTCGTCTCAGTGTAACAGGGTGAGTCACAAATCCTGGGTTCTGTGATTCACCCTGTACATTTGAATTTAATCTAATTATTTGCCTGTGGTATAGACTGTTTATTTCGCCCCCTGCTGGTTACATTCTCCCTCCCCCCCCCTCTCTCTTTCTCTCTCTCTGTCTCTCTCTCTCTCTCTCTCTCTCTCTTTCTCTCTTTCTTTCATTCCATATAGTGACCTCTGATTGGGTTGAATTAATATACCATGTGAAATGTAGGATTGTTTCCAGCTCCTGCAATTGTGTAACCCTGATCGGTGTAATGACCCTAATATACCAGACTTCAGTCAGATATACAGTAACACTTTACACTGAGGTTCCTTTACCCAAAACTATTTACTGTGTTAGTCACCACACCACCACATCCTTAAATCTGATTGGTCAGAAGTGTTGATTGTGTTTCTGTAACAGCAGCTCGGACAGTAACTCTGGCTGTAATATAAGTGGCACATTTCAAATGAATTAAAGCTAATAATAGATTTTAATAAAAATTTGAATGTGGTGCAGTTTCTGTAAGGAGATGTTCATTTAAGAATTATGGAAGAAACCTCCAGCGTCAGTGATTAATACTCAAGAATTCCGCTACAGGAACGTCTTCAAGACTTGTTTTCTCCGGAATGTAAGCCTGTGTTAGGTTGGACTTTGAGGGAACAACTTGCTAAAGCATATCTAGTTATAATTTGTCTCATGGATGTTTTACAACATTAACTAGAATTATGTCTCTTTTATTAAGAGATGAATTGTAATGAATGAATTTGAATTACTTGCAAAATGATGTGGTATAAAAGAAATAAAACACTTTGGTGTTAATGATTATAAACTGTTATTTATGTGGTATTACTCATCCTATGACAACAGCATGCGCTGCAAGTGTTTTATACACAACCTAACAAACCCTGCTACACCCACATTGACTGTTCACTAAAGTGCCAGAAAAGCTGGCAGGATACTTAGGCTAGTGGTGGCTCAATAATCGTACTGATTTGTCTAGCTGCCATTCCGTTGGACCCCTGGTACGTCTACAAACGTCTCTGATAAGTAAACACTATGTGTCCCTCCTTTCTGACACCCGTTTATGTTCGGTATTTATTCTGATGGGTTTGGCCTCTTCCTATAGGACAACACGCCACCAGACATGTCCAGAGATGCTATGTTATGGGTAGAGGAACACTCATGTGAGTTTGGGGTTTTGTCATTTCCACCCAAGTCATGAGATCTCAACATTATTAAATGATGCAAACCCATAGCACAGAAATCCTACACCACAGATTTCAACAGAAAGTAGGAAATATGGTGTTTAATACCTACAGAATATTATCGCAAGCTTTTGGGAGACCTACCAAGTATAAGACTGGTGTACCAGTTTGTTTGGTCACTTCAGTGTAGTCTTCCACTAAACACCCGGATAACAGCATATTCTTTACAGGTTTATGTTGTTTATTATGGGCTTCAATTTAATTCACTGATGATATATACATTAGTATTTAGCATTTTTGCTAAAAAAAACATTTGACTCTCTACAAAGTGTTTTGTTTTATTAACTAAAACGTTAAATATTGTAAACTGAATGAACTTTAATGTAAAGCATGATCAGATATACAAATAAAAACCGAACCAGCTCCAGTTTAAAGACCAACTCTGTGATATTGAATAAACAATATATTTCGGAATAACATACAGATAGAACATGTGGTCAGTAAAGCCACGCTTCATTCAAAAATATGGCCTGAACCATGTTAATGCTTGTGTATGTACACACATATACACGTATACCCTTCACTGCAATGTCTCACCCATTTCTTCTTCTACTTCTATTTCAGGACAGCCGTCCTGCACTTCCTGCTCGTTTCTCCTTCTTCCACGTCAGCTGCACTCTGTTCACATGTTGCCCACTCTGATATTGGGGTTGAGCATGAGGTTCAGGTTGGGGTCTTTATCAGCTTTGGTATCCAATATCATGGAACTGCAACTGCTTGAGATCTTAATATATAGCGTTAGGCCACTTTATGAAAAATGAATGGTGAAACCCGTAACGGCCAAGATGGCGACAGCTTTACAGAAGTCCCATCAGTCAATAAAAAGAACCAGCATATTAGTACAGGTGTCAAAGGGGGGAATATGAGCTTATCGTAGTCTTTTGTTAACACATGTGCAGGTTAGTGAAGTTGTTAACTTTTCAGCTACAGCTTTTCAGCTAAAGCTAAAGCTACAGCTTTGACTGGTTTCCGACGCATGTGGTTAAGACAGTATTGTACCAGGTCTCTGATTGCAAATTTACTTGCCAGTATTATTGTAAAAATATGTTTAAACACTGTAAGTTAGCCTGAAAAATGACTGTCCACAACCTACTTTGCTGTTGCAGTTGTATACTGTGCGCGAATGAGGCATTATATAATTTCTTTCCTTATCTAGTGTAAAAATGTTTACTTAAAGAAACGTCCTGGATTCTTCTCCAGATATAACAGTGAAATCAGGGCACCAATTACAGGGGGATTGGGGGAGGGTCAGACCAAAGGGGTCAAAACATTTATATATCCTTCTAACTTATAATGTTAAATATCACAGTAAATTTACAGGATCCATGCCTGGGAGAATCTTATATTACGATTTCACACACCCCTAAAATGGATCATACCATTCCTTGTTAGTAATTATCCCTTTCGTCTGCCTGTCCCACGCTAATTAGTGGTCCTGTGTCCTGTGTCTTCACTAAGGTCCACAAGCTATTCCGGAAGATGTGCTTTTTAGGCTCTTTGAACTTAACGTTTTCGGCCTATAAAAGTGGTAAAGAACATTAGAATAGTAATCCAGGTTTAGTTTTACATTGGCTGCTTGTAATGTCTGCACAACATGCAAAGAAATGTATAAAACTCATAAAACACTTATCTACTAAGACTCAATGTAATGTATGCACCATTTTAAGATGGAAGGGTAAATGTATTTTAAGTTGGAATGGAAAATGCAAACATTAAACTAAATAAAGCTTCATACTCTGGTGGCTGTAGAAATGAGGAATTAGTTGCCCGGATGAGTAGTACTACAGTAAGCTCAAATATTTATGTTGTGAATCAATACACTGAAGATAAAATTCAGTTTTTTCACATAGTATGGTTAGCTGAAATAGAGTTTATGGGCTGTTTTAATAAAAAACATAAGAAAGTCAGCCTAAAGCTTTGTGGTCCATTTTTTAAGGTAAGACTAATTTTCATTTTTTTTTCATTAGACTACTTTGAAGCTACATTGACCTTTAGTGACATTGTTATTCCTATTTATTCAGAATTGATTAACGCATGGTTCCTGTGGGAGAGATCGTGTAGTATATGAATGTAATTTTCAAGAAAGCGGATAACAGGTAGCATCCAGTAGCATTGTGTGTGTTTTTGTGGGATTGGTAATTTTGCTCTAAAATGTATTGTTTATGACCCCTGACTACAGAGGTTATTGTGTGGTATGTGCCAGACATTACAGTAAGCAAGCAAGACACTGTAAGGATTGTAAGATTCAGTTCAATTAAGCATGCGCCTGCACTGTACTGGTTTCCCTTTACACCCTGAAGAAAAACGTGACTGTCCAGCTTTGTAAAGTTTCAGGGCTATATGGAATTTCCCTATAAATAGCTTCTATCATCAGATGTGTATCTCTCCAGTTCAAAGTTACACTTGGCTAATCCCTAATTAATGACCTTGTTAATCTCTAATGACCCAATCAATTACTTGTGGTGGTTGTCCTCTGGTTATTCAAACTCTATTCTTTCATGATAGATTTTATAGCAATTTGTAGGATGTTCAAAGTATGAGAGAGTTTTGTTACAGTAGCTCCTTGTTCTTCATGATGCTGTTTGTTTAGGTATGTATAATGACACACCAGTGGTCTTTAATCAACTAATTATATGACTTCTTTTCAAACATCACATTTACATTACTGTTTTTAAAGTCAGGAAAAGCATAGTTCAATGATTTTTGCTCAAATGCACCTAATTCAAAAATCAGTTATGTATACAATTAGGGTGACTGGTGCATACTATCAACAAATCAAATGACCAAAGTCATAAATAAAAAGCATTAAGTTTCCACAAAAAAAATGCACATTCCACAAAAAAAATTAAATAATAATAATTAAATCATTCCAGCCTGAATATGCTCCATTATGTGATATGATCAGCAGAACAGTGACTCTGACATTTTAAGACTGTATATCATGTATATCATTTTAAGAGTGTATATAATTTTATTGTGAAAGTTTTACTGCACAGACATTTATATGGCTCATTACACAACCACGGCCTTGTTACTGTAAATGTATTCTCTATTACCTGCCATCAGCACTGTTATCAAGATATACCAGTTACTGTAGATAACTTTTTTTCTTTTATTCACTTTACAACCAAAGGTGTGTCAGAGGCATACACATCGCCAAAGCTGCAGGTTCAGCTCAGTTTATCATCTAACCTTTCCTTATGAAACAGAGGGAAGACATCTGATGCTGCATCAAGAAAAGAATAAATATGAGCTGCAAAAATTACCTCTTTAATAAACTAAAAAAAAGATGTTTAAAGCTATATTTTATAATTTGAAAATATAATAAAAATGAAAAAAAAAACTACAATTACAATTAAATACAAATACATTATTATTTTATTTTGTTACATTTGTTTATTCTATTTAATTTATCTTAAAAATTTGTTTAAACTATTTGTTCTATTACATTTGTAGCTATAAGTACAGAACAACTTAACAACAAATAACTGTAATGGTTGTTAATTATTCTGCTATCTTCAGTGTCTTGGAGAGCCAGCAGCTTAAAAAGAGGAGAAAATTTTTTTCATTTTTATAGTACATTAAAGCAGACTATGAAAAAACAAACAGAAGGGCATTTTATAATATCAGATAAAAGTTTAGATGGAAAGAAAATTAAATGTATTGACCAGAGAATTGTTATATGAATATAAAAGACAGAAACCTACCTAATTATCATAGTCTGAATCCTACAAGGATGCATCACAAATAGCACATGAAATAGATGAAAAAGAACATTTATGTTAGTTTTAGTTGTCATAGATTCACAGTTACCTACTTAACTAGCATTCTGTATCGCTAACAACCAGGCTTGGCATGAAACACCTGGATCATCGAAATATTTCACAAGGTATGAAAGGTGCCATGGTGAGGACACCTTGTTAGCATCTTGCCCATTTTTCCAGCTTGCAACACATCATCTTTGAAAATTGACTATTTACTTGCAACTTAATGGGTCCCACCTCTTGACAGGTGCCACTGAAACTAGAAAATTAATGTTATTCACGTCACCTCTATGTGGTGTTCCGGTGTTAATGTTAGTGCTGTTCGGTGTACACTTGTTTCATAATCAGATTTAATCAGATTTGACAAGATTTGATGAATAAAGGTCAGTGTGCTGTTATATTTTTCCATATTGATCAGATTCCATACTGAACTGTTGTCATTTAATCATTGCAGCATTTGTTCTACATACACACTAGGAAAAAGGGCTACATATTTTAGGTCTGTCTTTTGATGGTGTAAATCATATTTAAGGCATGGCTGGATTATTGATTGTGCTCTATAAAGCCCATTACAGCTTGTGCTATTGGGTTTAATAACTAAACTAGACACAATTTTGAACTTTTGAACAATGGATGAACTGTACATCACTGTATTAGTCCAAACTGCTAAAATGTTTACCAGTGGTTTCTTAAAGTATAATGTCAATGCTGACAGAAATATATTAGAAGCATGAAATAAAGGGGGAAAATAAATAAATAAATAATAATAATAATAATAATTTAAAAAAAAAAAAAAAAAAAAAAAAAAAATATATATATACATACAGGTCAGATAAATATATCAGTAAAATCTTTGTAATTAAATAAGAATTACAGTGTTTTACAGTGAGATAATGCTTAGTCTGAAATAAAATAATAAGTGTTAATAAAATGAACTCACTGTAGCAGATGAATTCCATGGGTTTTGATAGATATGCTGCCCTGGGTTTAAATAAACACACATATGATAAGTAAGTAAAAAGGAACTCTTTACTATAGTGTGTGAAAAACTAAAATATTTACCTACTTTCTATATTCCCCATGTTATTCAAGTCTCACTTACCTTCAGTTTAAATTCTTACCTCTTTGTTCTACTGATCCAGTGCTGGATGTTCTTCTGGTTTCTTGATTTGTGTTCACTGAAAAACAAAAAACAAAATAACAATTTATTAGTGCCAGCAAAATTAATTTTTACTGTAATATTTCATTTTCATTACAAAAAACACCAGGGTGGAAAACTGTTGTTCTTGATTATACAACAAAAAACATATTGCAAATATGAACATTAAAATTGTGTAGTATTCATAGTAATATTAAGCTTTGTTTGGCAATGTATTTGTGATTTCATGCACTTTGTTCTTACTTTGTACAGGTCCTTCTCTCTCAGTGTTAGCAGGTCTTCTAAAAATATAATTATGACAAATATTTGAAATTAACATGACTACATGATATTGTTTTAATACTTACTACTTCAGTGTCTCAATATTCTTTTTCTTCATTTTTTGACAGTTAATTAATGCTATGGAATTCTGAGTAAATTATAACTTGTATGAGCTGTGTTTATGTTTGTTTATTGATCCACAGTCTGATTTTGGACTTACTTTAAGTGCTTTACGAGGAAGAAAATGGACACACCCAAAATGCCAATGCCACAAATAACACCAAGTACAATACCCGTTTCTGCACCAGGAGGGAGCCTAGAGTATGCTACTTACACACACATATGCACACATAAACAAACTGTATAGAAAAACATGACAAATACAGACCAAACACAGCATTCAGTCCAGAACATAGGCAGCACTTTAATTCTGTTGATACGATAATTTAATATATACATAATCTGTTATGCAATACTCTAAACATTATACAACTAGTAATTACTTTTCAAATTAAATAACCTATTTTAAAAGATTTTGAAATAACAATTTTAAATATTTTTTATTTACTTAATTTACTGTGAACAAAAAAAAGCTATTGATTTCATCTAAGAATCATTTGATGATCTAGCTTAGGATTGGCATTAAAGACTGCAGGTTGATGAGGATGTACACTGATTAGCAATGACATTAAAACCACAAATCTACCAACAGGTGAAGGGAATAACGGTAATTAGCTCCTTACAATAGCACCTGTCAAGGGGTGCAATATATTAGGCATCAAGTCCACAGCTAATTCTCGAAGTTGATGTGTTGGAAGCAGGAAAAAATGGGCAAGTGTAAGAATATGAGCATTTTTGACCTGGGCAAAATTAAGATGGCTAGACAACTAAATCAGTGCATCACCAAAAGAGCAGGTCTTCCCAGTGCACTGTGCTCGGTACCTAGCAAAAGTGTCCCAGAAATGACAACTGGAGAACCAGTGACAAGGTCATGTTCAGCCAAGACTCACTGATATGTGTAGGGGTGAGGGCTAGATCATCTGGTTCATTTCAGAGAAGAGCCACAGAGGGATCTCTTGCTGAATCTTGGTGCCAGATTCCAAAGAATACCTTGTGAAGTCTGTGCCAGGTGGTTTTAATGTTATGACTAATCAGTGTATACACAGCCTTCATAATTACATAGAGCACAATACAATGCAATGACATTAGCACAATAGCTTTAAATATATTACTACATATACGTCACAATATGAACCTAAAATTCTTAGTTACAATTACAATTTGTTACTATATAATAAAGCACCTTTACCTCTCACTGTCACAGTGTTAATGGCAGAGGCTGTGATCCCAGTGATACTGTTCCGGCACGTACAGTTATAAACCCCACTATTACTTGGTTTACTGTTCTCTGCGACATACAGTGGTTCGTTTCCAGCAGACATGCCTTTTACTGTCCATGCAACAGTGGCAGCGGGCACAGAATCAGGGGCACAGAGGAGGATGATATCGGTGCCTGCCTCAAAACTTTGTGAACCTAATATTCTAACATCTGGCCCATCTGTCACAAACAAGCAGTATAAAACATATACTGTTCAGCACACATACTGCAGAAGTAAATAAATGACATGACATTTTTTGTGCTCGAATGTATTATTATGAAAATGTTGTTACCATATAAACAATTTTGCATTATTCAGGGTATACCAAATGGCATTTATGAGTAAGTGAAAAGGTTTGTATCTCTCAAATACTAATAAAACAATAGTCACATTTGACTACATAATTAGCCTGGTACATTTTCATGTCAGGCGGTAAAACCAATATACAACTAGAACAGTGTTATTTTTATCAGGAATTTTACTTTATGCAACTATATTGACAGTAAAGGTCTATTGCCCATTTATTTATTTATTTATTTATTTTTTAAACAACGATAGCAATGAAAAAGCTAATACATGCATCTATGCAGATCCTGTAGCTTGAAATAAATTATAGAGGAAAAGTTAATATTTGGTTGTGCCACCTGATATTTTTTGGAAGATGAAGTTAAAAAATATTGAATTTAATCGCTTTGAAATATTATTTCACAAATAATTCTTGTTTAAATATACCTCTTAGAATCTTTATTTGTCAGTGACCCAACTACAAAATCAAGTGGCTTAGTTAAAATGATGATTTTCTTCATATATTTCACCTGAAATGTACTACAAATTCTGACTAAGTGTCTGCTATAAATTATAAATGAAAAAAACCCCACAATTCTTCTGTTTTAATGTGAATGAGTTTGATACTTACAGTTAACGATAATGTTGTAACTAGAAGTGCTATAGCTGACAGGGTTGCTCACGTTACATTGGTAATAACCATTATCTGATCTCTTCACTGGATTGAGCATCATTGTTCTATTGTTATCCAAAAATGTGATTCTGCTGCTAGGAGCTAGAATCTTATCTTCCTTTATCCACAGTGTAGTACTGATGGTGCCATTTGCCTTACATGTGAAGGTGGCATTGCTATCTTCAATGAGATTACCCACAGGGCCAGTGATATCTACATCAAGCACTCTCTCTGAAATAGATTGTAAAGCGAAGACAGAAATCACAATGGAAATCACATACTCATACATGGTTTGCATTTAATTTATCTATTGATTACTGTGCAATATACAATGCTTATTACAGCATTTATGGTCTCAAGGTGCTATGTAAAAGCCATTTGTCTGCGATTTGTACATGTTTCTTGTAACATTTAGTTGTTAATCACCTTGTTTCAGAGCTCTAATATAAGCCACTTTTCTTCATGCAGGAAGAATTTAAGATAAGACTTACTCACCAAACACCTGCAGTGAAGTATGGTCTTGCGTCCCTAAACCACTATCAAATGTTAAGGTTAAGGTGTACTGTCCAGAGTCAGCCATGGTCAGGCGTTTGAGCTCCAGGGCTCCTGAACTATAGTTCAGAGTGACTCTACCCTGGTACGAGGAGTTCACTGACTCACCTCCTGGATAGGAATACCTGATCACCTCTCTGCCATTGAAGAGCCATCTGATAGCTGTTATTGTTTCAGAAGAAAGGATAGTGGTAAAAAGCACACTTCCTCCTGCCTCTTTATTTAATGGTCCTGGGGGTAATAAATTCTGCTCCTGACTGAACCCTGAGGAAGTAATATTACTGTTTATTGGCAAATGTTAGGAGGTAAGCAACAACAAATCAGCACCAGCAAAACCTGGATAATTTGTGTATTGGAAAAATGCTTACTTTTTATAAAGACTCCATTTAAGAAGATCATTTTTTGTCACACATAAAAAAAACTTTTTTTTTTGTACTTTATTGTACTTCTATGTGTTTATTTATTAGTACATTTATTTACTTAGTCGTTTGTTTTTTTTATAAATCCATGCATTGCCTGGCTAAAAAGCCACACATTATAATATTTGTTGGACACTTTTAGCTTTGAATATGGTGCATATTTGCTGTGGCCTTGTTTCCACAACCACAATCACAACATTCATTTCTGTCAGGACTGCATTCATTTTTGGCTGAGATCTTGAAAGATCGGAAAGAGTTTTAATGGACTTAAGGTCAGGACTTTGGTAGTTTATTTATATGTAAAAAATAATTCTTCATGCTTTGTGAATCATTCTTTCACTATTTGAGTCTCATAAATCATGGCACTGATCTCCTGGGATATGTCTGTGCCACCAGGAAAGAAAAACTAATGGGACTTGTGGGAATATGTATCCTATTGTGGATAACCTGGTTAATAAATACATTCAGGAACTTCGGCTAACTTTATCACCACATAATGTTGTTGAGTCTCAACCTGACCAATTAAAGCAACCCCAGATCATAACACCAGAGACAAATTATGACTTTTATTTTATTTTATTCCGTGATTTATTTATTGGTTAGGTGGTGTATACTACGATATTTCACCAATCTTCACATGTAGCAGTTTTTAGAGTAAATAAATAATTATTACTCAGGTCAAATAAAGTCTGACCAGACCGGCTTCTTAACCACAAATGTGATTATAGAACAAAAAGTAACACAATTTTTAACCAGTGCATGTCATCAGCAGTGTAAAAGATGTAACAAGAAAGTATAACTGGATATATTACATATCCAACATACAACACACAAAGTGTCTTTTCATTTACACACATCAATTTTAAACAACTTATTATTCATTATGATCATAAAAGTCACATTTTACTGCTTTTTAACTGATTTTCTATTTTCTGATCTTAAAAGCAATGTCTTTTTTGTTTGTTTTTGTTTGTATTTATAATATCTGCAGAGAATTACAGAGTACATTCTTACCTGCTAGCAGGGTTATGATCAGAGTAACTATTAAAACTTTCTCCATGTATTCCGGCTTCCAAAAAATTTACATTTACACTATACTGAGCTCAGATCTATACACCACTAGGACAGGATAATTACACTGCCTACTTCCTTATAATGAAGTGCCCTTTGATTTAGGGCTGCTCTGATATGTGTCTACATCTTTTTAAAGGTGTTTGATTAGGTTTCTGTTTCAGTTCCTCTTGGATAAACAGACCAAGTTTATGCCAAAGTATTTTTGTGCAAAATTATTTATTTGATGTGTAACACTAGTCCAGTATAATTAAATAATAATATTTGATCATTAATTCATAGTGTATTCATAAACACATTCACACATACAATGGGTGGGATAAAGAGTAGAATTCATCTACTGGCATGTTTGTTAGAGGCAGGAGGAAACCAAGAAAAGCCCTGTAGACAGATGGAGAACATGCACAGAAACAATACACAACTGAAAAGCCTGAAACTATAAGCTAACAACACCATATACTGTGTAACACAACATGAAAACCCTCAAGAGACCTGACAGAGGGAAAAAAAACAGTCGTTAAAGAGGATCTATTTTATATATTTGCCTTTTACAAAGCCATAACTTCAGCTCAGTTAGTTTTAGAATTCAGACAGACCTCCTGAAGCAATTTCTAAACATGTTGTTTTCTGATTAAACAGGAAATGCTTAAATGGGTCCACTCTGCTTGCAGGAAATTCATATAATTGTTTCCTGTGTTACTTTTCGTTTACAGAGAAAGAGAGAGAGAAAGAGAGAGATTATTACAGTAAGACTTAATATTAAATATTTCTAAACGTATTACTTTCATTATAAACCAATAACACTGAGTAGGTAAAATGAATGACAAATATCAGTAGCCTATCATAAAATATCAATTGTGTCAAAGTCTAACAAGCATATTGTAATCAGAAATACAGGGCATTCTAAAAATAAATATATAAAATCTGGAGCTTTCAGCAGTCTTGAATTAAGTTTATTATCAACAATTTATTATTGGCACTTCTAGTGACAGTAATGCAGCTGAAACACAAGATCAGTCTGCTGAAGATCAGTGCATACATTCTGTCCTTTCAGACGGTCATTGTTTTAATGACATTTGACTCTCCCTCGCCAACCAGCACAACCTTTCCTTCTTCCCTCTCTCTTCTCATCATCCCTGTCTTCTTCATGACGAAACGAACTCCAAACACTCCGACCACAATGCCAAGACTCATAATTAGGATCAGCAAACCCAGAGCCAGCAGATTTGAAATATTGCCCTCATTTAGCAGAAAATACTCCCTCAGTCCCACACAAACTGCACTCAGGCCAACCAAAGTTCCCCAGAACCCAAAGGCTAACATACAGGAGCCACAGGACAGCTCAGTGCCTCCAGTTATCACGGTGACACCTGCAACAGAAACCACTCCGTTTGGGAACGTCACAGTTTCAGATTTATGGTCGTACGTCACTGTGGGGGTCGGGTTAGGAAGGGAAGAGAGATCAAGCACTGGCTCCATCGTGAATGTGACTCACAGTGAGCGTCACAAACTTCTTATAGATGAGTGTGTGCCGGCTGAACAGCTGTTCTTTTCTTGGACCAGTTACCCCAGTTTTATTAATACATGCTTAAGCACACACCTTCATCTTGATGTTATTAGGTACAGGCCATTCAAGTATGATAAAATAATCAGAGGTACTGTAAAAGCTGCTGCCTCTCTTCTTTTGGTTCCTTTTAAAAGTTGGCTTTTGGCTTATCAGACATGCACCCATCCGGTTTTAGATCCTGCCATTTTGAAAAAAGGAAAATAGTGATTAGTGTTTAGTATTTGTGTCAAAGAATCTCAGTTACACTGGCTTACGAATTTTCACCTAGAAAGTACTGTAACCTTATTTATTGGAGTTGTTAATCTAAGGTTAACATTTTATGAATGCACAAGATTTCTTTCTCAGTTTCCCATTCTCAACTGCCTACACAATCCATATTAATGCAAATCTATAAAAAACTGTGAATACATTTCGACCTATACATTGGATAATACTCTCAGACTTAAGCCCCAATTACATCATGAAATACCTGTTTGTAATTTGCAAAATTGGTATACATGCATTGTGGCCAATTTGTAAATAGCCCTTTCTATATCTTAACAAACGTAATCTCTTGTAAATTTCACTCTTTAACTAAACAACATTACATTCAGTCTGGTCTAGCTCCAATTTGTACCTAAACAGTCTTGTATTGTAAATGCTATACATTTAAAAAATAGGTAATAAATGATTCAGGATAAGTGGAAGTTGTTTATTTAGTACAGATTTTGTTATAGATATTTATTTTAGGATTTTTTTAATTCTACAACCTATTAAATAACCTTAAAAAAGCAACCTATTAAGGGTTAGGGTTAGGAAAAAAACAACATAATTAACATCCAGAGTTTTACATGCAAAAAGAAGCAATGACAATCAAAATCTCCAAAAGAAGTAGATCTGTAGTAGATCTGATTTCCTTATAAAACTACACAAACTGTGCTTGGGGAGAGTATTAATAAAAATGCACAGGGAAGGCACACCATATACTGACTTTAGTTAAAAAAATAGAAATTGATTTTTATAAATTAATATATATTTATATATATATTTATATAATTAGTATATTTAAGTATTATATATAATATATTGTATAATTGAATCCAATTTTCAGTTAAAAAAAAAATAAAAAAAGTGAAAAATGTGTAAATAAAAAGGATAACTAAGATAAAAAAAAAATCCTGCTTACCTTTTAATTCACCTCCAAATGTGCAGTCAGTCAGACAAATACATCCACCGGTGAAAGAGAGACTGTTTTCCAGCAAAAGCAATAGATATGTTACAGATACGCACTAAATAAAATTATCCCAGCGTTTGAGAATCACTAAAGCACTGATTCTATCCATCGACTGAGAGTAAGAGCCGACTCCTATTTCCTTATCTGATTATGTTAATTTAGGAGGGAAACAAATATGCAGACTTGGATTTACAGTTTCAAATATTGTATGATCTCTCTGGAGGAGTTGAGTCTTTAAGGGAAGAATGTGCTGTGAATGTGAAAAGTCAGAACCTGGGACTTTTGTTTAGTCCTTGTTATTATTTGCGTTATCATTTGTTTGTTTTCATTGCTCTTTGTGTTCTGAAGGAATGCCATGTCTGTCATTAAGCATCATTATGACCCATTACCTCTTATTTGTCTAAGATCTACTCCCTTCCTTTCTTCCATCACATGTTCATGCTAAAGACTTTAGGCAAAGGCATTGTTTTCTAGGCAGAAAGTTCGTTTTTTTTTAAAAAAAAAAAAATTTCCTCCTTCTGTCCACTCTGTTGCTTTTTCTCTTGGGTCTTTATCCTGCCTTTATGCAACAGTCTGTGAAAGAATAGTGAATACTGAAGTATAATCTGAAGATACTTCATGTAAAAATCAAGTACTTTGGAGGTTTAAACGTCCTCTGGTAGCAACCAACATTTTTAAAACATTTATAAAATTTGGTTCTTTTTAGTTACGGTAATTGATTTAAATGGTAATATTTAACATGTAACATTTGGGGGCGTGTAACATCTGCCCGCTTTTGTATGTATTAGCTTACAAATGCCCATGGTCGACTGGCATTGTTGGGGAGAGAGAGTATCCGACTTCTGCAATATACTTTTTCAGTTTTAATTTTACTTTCAGCACTGTTAAAGAACAACAAACCCTGTATTTTAATTCCTGCTAAAAGTCTATGCTTTATGTGCCAAGTAATTAGTTTCAGTAGCAGTGTGAAACAGATGGGATGGCCGGATTATCAGTTGTCTTATTAGTTATAAATCCTTAAAGGAAACTCCCCAATCTCATGTTAGCCATTTTCCAAGCAGGTCAGAGCAGAAAGACAATCATGCATGTACCCAGTAATAACAAACAGAACTCATAAAATGTGGTTTATTAAAAGTATAGTCCAGGATCAACCCACAGTATACAAAGAATCAAATCCAAAGAGTAGTCCAGAAGTAGGACAAGTGTCAAACAAGATGTGGCAAACACAGATCAATAGCAAATCAAGTCATGGCAGAGCAGCCATGTGCTTTACAGAAAACGAGCAATAGCCAAAGAAGAGTATTTCAGAGACTGGACCCTCTAGTGGCATAGCAGTGAATTATCCGTGACAGGTGTGACATAAGTAGATCCAAAGCTCCTTACAAAGAATAGCATAATACTATACTACCATAAAGGTCAGGCTGTGTGGTTTCCAAAGACCCATTAATTCCTTGCCACGAAATATTTTTATTGGTAAAAAAAACCCAGTAGATAAAAGGTTGTGTTCAAGTGTGCACAGGTACTTCAGCCCTGTCCTTTGGGCCCCTGATTTACAGATAAATGCTGCCAGCATCCAAAATTACTCACCACATGTGGCTCACCTTGTTTGGGGATACATCACATTATTTGAAACAAAATGCAATAATACAACAGCAGAGTTAAAGTTAAACTAGACTGAGACCACTTCACTCTTTGACTAGTAGCTGAGGTCTGCAAAAAATGTGTTCTTACCTGCCTAAAGAAACTACACCAAGATTAAAAATGCATGAAAGTTTGAAATCATTTATCACTGAATATGTTAGCCACACAGACCAACTGGTGAAAGAAAGCTGCATTAGAGCTATCCAGGACCAAGTGCTAAAGGAGTAATAAATAATACAGACACATTACTACAATTAATATACAGCGATATTAGTGGCCCATTTTAACTTAAATTCTTACATTTTAGAGAAGGTCAAGCTTTATGTGTAGACTTAATGCTTATATATTTGATTCATAAAACTATTGTTTTCTGTAGTTTTACTCTATAGATTGCTAATTGTATATTATGTGTTGTACAGTATACTGTGTGTACATTGTATAACAAAATTCTACAAAAATTAATTTTCTATAACACACTGCAGCCTACAAACATGGCCACCACGACCTTTATCTTCTATTTCCAGTTCACAACCAAATTCACAACACTACTGATTAAACATACCTGTACTCATGTACAACAACAGTGTTAGATTGTGTTGCTGTACATATCTGTGCCAACCCTGGTTTTGCCAGTGATAGTCTGTTTGCTCCTTGCCTGATCCTTGCTTGTTTTTGATCATTAAAGACTGTGGGTTTATCTGAAGCTTTGTTTTCATGCACTCACTTTCTAACACACACTTGTTACAGTCTTTACTGCAAATGGCCATGACACATTGATACTGTTTTAAAGCATTATTAAAATGCAAGTTTTCAGTGTGTTAATATTTTTATTAATAAACTCCTTTTCTAATAAAGATAAGTTTATTTAAGGATGTTACGCAATCCCCCAAATCATCATCCACTATGGGTAGAGATTCCCTGGGCTTATGCTAGTACCTTAAAAAAACTCTCCATGTCAACAAGGTAAAATTAGCATAAATGTGTGTGGCCTAAAGAAGTTTATTGTGGTGACGGCATTGTAATTGGCTCTAGGAACTAATCCAATAGACATGGGATCCCAAAGGCCAAAAATAGTTGAGACAAAATCCTTGTACATTTAAGGCCAAAGAAAAAAGCAATATAGAGAAAATGAGTGGAACAAATGTTAGCAATTATGTATGTATGCATGTATGTATGCATGTATATATGTATGTATGTATGTATGTTTTTTAAGCATGATCACTTCAACAATGATTATTTTAATTAAAATAAAGCATATAATTGGATATTGAGAAGAGTTGTAAATGTCTGTACTATATATACACAGTGACTTGAACACTTGAACACATGTCTTGACTTGAACAGACTGGTGTGACTAGTATGTGGTTTGCTCTTTAGTTAGATTTGAAAATTGTAAAAACCAATGGGATAATTCAAATCTCACCAGCTTAGGCCGGGTGAAATCCACCTTTACCAGACTTAACCCTGCTGTCAGATATAACAGCCTAAGCCCTCCTCCACCCACGGTGTTATCTCATCTCATCCCCCTCTTCTCCATGCTCTCTGCCACAAGTCAGATTTGGCAACCTCTAATTCAGACAGCCAAATCCACCCATCCTTGAAGACAGCCATATTAGTTAGTAAAAATATTCACATTCATTCAGGACATCCGAGTTTAGCTTTTAAGAGAAAGTTCCTGTCTGTGACATCAAGTCTTTCTCCTGCATACAGATCCAGCAATGGGAAACTCCAAGAGCGGTGCCATGTCCAGAGAGATCCTTAAAGACCTGCGGCTATCGACAAATTTTTCAGAGAATGAGCTATGCCAGTGGTACGAGAACTTCCAGAAACAATGCCCATCTGGACGCATCACACCGGATGAATTTAAGAAGATCTATGAACGCTTCTTTCCTGAGAGCGATGCCTCTACATATGCCAAGCACGTCTTTAGATCATTTGACACAAATGACGATGGGACGCTGGATTTCAAAGAGTACATAATTGCTCTGCACATGACATCGGGTGGAAAAACAGAGAGGAAGTTGGAGTGGGCTTTCTCATTGTTTGATGTTGACAAGAATGGCTACATCACCAAGGCAGAAGTATCAGAAATCTGCCAAGTAAGTTTTTATGAGTAATTACTAAGGCTGCAATATACAGTGAGGCCACTTCAGCCAACACTGCAAATCATTTATGAAGTACAGTTTTAGCCATGTTTAAGGATTTTAGA
This sequence comes from Duopalatinus emarginatus, assembly GCA_028565595.1. Taxonomy (NCBI): domain Eukaryota; kingdom Metazoa; phylum Chordata; class Actinopteri; order Siluriformes; family Pimelodidae; genus Duopalatinus; species Duopalatinus emarginatus. Next base: position 24,851,069 of record JAOVVF010000044.1, read on the forward strand.
AAAAATAAATATAATGTGGGCACTGAATTTCTTTTTATGAGCAAATTTAGCCTAATATTAGCCTCATACTTAAATAATAAATATGTCACTTAAGTATATGTATAAATATATCTAACAGAAATATGTACACATGCATGTCACTCAATGACAGATGACAGATGATTTTTATTAACAAATTAAGATGAAAGAAATGGTATATGCCATATACATATACTTCCCATGACTGTGAGTTATGATTAATTTACACTTGATGTGTCATGCTCTCATTCTGATATTTTATTGATGTTTTTAGAAAGAATTTGCAAGTGTTATACAGTACTGAATCTGTATTATAAGGGCGAAATCCCTTGTACAGTAGAGTGCCATGAACCTGCCTGGAGTTGACCTTTGTTACACAGTAAAATCCATGTACTTCATATAACACTCATTTATTCATATTTCCGAGTAACAATTTAAAGGTTTGTTTTACAGTTTTACATCCAAATGCATACAAATATACACTTTTAATTCAGCACTAGTATTTTCCTTTCTACATTAAACTGGTATTCTATTAAGTCTACCACCAGGGGATGACAAAACAAATCTTTCTTACTATGCCATCTGCAACACTACTTTTATTTACTAATATTAATTAATGTTCCATTTTACAAAGCCAATCATGTGATTTAGGTATGTACAAGACACCATACAACATACAAAAAAGTTATAACATATACAATAAATATTATTTGTTTTACTAGTATACTAATTACACAGATTATAGGGAAAAAAACTTTTATTAAGGGACTAAAAAGCCATTTTTACTTTAACTAGGAGTATTGCCCCTCAGATAAGACCAATTAATTATTTCTTAATTTTTAATAATTGTAAATATACCCTGAAAACCTCACCTTAGAGACAGTGGTGGCTCACTGGTTAATGGCTCTGGATTACTACTGTGATGCTGTAGCCTTTGCTTAACATCTTTAAAAGATTTTTCTAGCTGTATATTAAGGATATTTACTGACATTATTTAACACATTACTTAACATAAACCATGGATTTCAGCATTAATACACAGCAAATACCTTTGAAAAATGAAAAAAATACCTTTTAAAAATGAAACAAACACTTTTCTTACATATGCATTGCAGCACATTGAAATTCTTTTCATTACATGGGGACATAGTGCAGAATCAGCCAGGATACAACAACCCTAGTGAAGAGCGGGTTAAGGGCCTTGCTAAAGGATCCAACAGCTTGCCAGCACTGAAGCTTAACCTCTTAACCTTCTGATTAGTAACTCAGAGCCATAACCACTGAGCCACCACAGCCCGTACTGTCAGCAGGTAAAATGAAGCCCACAGTCAGGAATTGAATCCACATTAATTAACGTTTCTGGTTGTTATACTTCTTTTTTTTTTTTTTTACAATTTGTTGTATCACAACCTGGAGCTACTTAGAATTGGGATCGTATGCTATATGGACAAAAATTTGTGGACATCCGACCATCACATCCATATGTGGTTACTGAAGATCTCATTTCAGATTTAGTCCTTGTTGATCATTAGTAAGTAAGCATTAGTAAAGTGAAGCTGGATGAGAAAGGTCAAAGGCATTGATCTAGTGCAGGGAAACTGTATTTGTACAGTATTCACTCTATAGACATACCATACAATCTTGTGCTTCCAATGTGAGGCAACAGTCTGAGGCAAAATATTGTAACATACATTTATGATAAGTGAAAAACGTTAAAGTTGTCATCACATTTTCATTTTTCTGGCCTTCATGATGTTGTTTTTAAGTATGTTCCTTATGTATCGATTCTTTATGTAAGGATAAAGCATTACCATTTCCCCCTGTCATTTCTTCATCGTTCTCTCCTCTTCATCCCTTAGGCCATTTTTAAAATGATTCCCCCAGAAGAGCAAGAGAAGCTTCCAGCAGATGAAAACACACCAGACAAGAGAGCAGATAAACTGTGGGCGTTTTTTAACAAAAAGGACAATGGTAAGGTTCCAGAGCAGGGGTACTAACCCCCTACAGAGTAATTCCATATACATGATTATTCATATTTTTGTTATAATGACATAAAATAAACAAATTTTCTCTCTCTGTCATTTAGAACGTTTGGCTGAGGGGGAGTTTATTCAGGGGGTGATGGATAACGAAAATGCCCTTCATCTAATCCAGTACGAGCCCATCAAATAAACAGATGCAAAGCTGGTCCTGTTCTTCTCCAGTTACTTTGTAAATACTATTTGTGATTTCCTTAATGTTTGCACTTCAGCTAGAAAGGCTGTGCATTCAGTTATGTTATACACTGGTACTGCTGCAGTCCTTAGTAGTTTCAATAACGAGTAAGGCATTTCATTTCAATGTTTTCTATAATGTCACTTATTATTATTTATTTATATTGAATTTATTATTTATTTATATTAGCTTTCTATAGGAGATTTGTAGCAGTGTGTCTGGTGGTCTGTTGGCCACCAGTACCACCAGGACAAAGCAGCCGTTTGAGGGTTAGTGAACTAGGCATAATTAATTAAATAATTGTCTGTCTCATTGTTTCTGATGGAATAAAAATTTAAACAAAGTGTGAAGTAGGTCTGTATGTGTCTTCTTTCTGAGATGCTAACAGAAGCTGATATAGGAACAGATTCTCATGTAGTATACTGTACACCGTGTAACTAGACAGCATATCTGCAACTCCAAAGAAACAACACTCATGACCCAGGTGCTTTGATTTGATATTTGATTATGTAAGTGTTATGTAATCAAATGTGAAATTATCTGAAGGTGCATTTTAACATGAAACTGCATATGTAACACTCAAGTAAACACAAATACCATATAGACAAAAGTATTGGGACATACCTCTTAATCACTGAATTCAGATGTTTCACTGAGCCATGCAGTCTGCCTTTACAAACATTTCACTCACTCACAGTGTAT